>CM034156.1:48376083-49576083 GCA_019776745.2 Taxus chinensis
GGATCCTCTCGAATAGGCTCAATCTATTTTTTAAAAAAGTTTAATCCAAAATTCATCCACCCACAATTAGAATAAAATGTAACTTTTTTAGATATGGAAAAAATGAATGATGAATAATGAATTTCATTCATCCATTAATCAAAGAGTTTTACAACATTTTTAGTTTTCAAGATTCTCGCATTCACAAAGATGCAAAATAGAGATAGAGAGGAAACATATGAAAAGGGAATATAGGAAATAATATCTTTTCATGTTTCTTTGTAGTGGACTAGCTATCTGCTCAGATACTCACAAATTGACAACCCTTTGAAATGATGGAGTCATACAGTATATATATTTCCAAAATGACTATTTTCCTATACCCACCCATATGAATTTTCACTAACCTTTACAACATATGACATTTTGTGTCACTAAGAAATAATGTTTTTTTTTTAATTGGAGGAAACTCATTACAATTTATAATCATAGGTAACATTTTCATGAATAAGAAAAAAGTTAAAAGTAAACCCGCCAACAAGGAAATAGAACACGAGAGAAGAGAGAAAGGGGGTAGGAAAGAGATAAGATATGATATAGCTACTATAAATAATATGGTGCATTAGATGATGAAGATCCACTCGCTTATGGACTCAGGGAGAGTTCTTTTGGAAATATCTCAAATCCGTTAAACTCCGTGCTGAACCGAGCTTCAGTGGGCACAACCTTCTCTACTTGAGGAATGTGTACAAAATATAGAGCCTTAATCCAATCCTTAGAGGTGTTATTGATATGTTTACATTTTGTGAACCAGGTTTGATACTCCTTTGAAGTTTTTTAGATAACACATACGATCTTTGTAATAGACTATAGTGTGTCTTCATCAAAATAGAATGGGTCTCTTACCTCCTTAATGAGATCTTAAAATGGTTTCATGAGATCATTCACTCAAGTGTTCTTTTCTACAATAGGTAATTCAAGTTTTTTCACTTCCATCACTTTCATTCACTCAAGTGTTCTTTTCTATTGAAGTAGTTTGATATCCCCCTGCATTTTTGAATTGATCTCATCTCATGAATCCAAATAATCAAGAACATGATTCATCATCTCATATTGAGAAACAAGAGTTTTGGACCAAATTTGAGATAGGTCTTCAGATGCCGAGGTGAACACATTTCTACCTACAAATTTTGATGATTTAATTTTTCCCATTTCAATCACCAGTTGAAATACCTTATCCCAATGTTAATTCTCTCTTTAATCTCTTTTTTTCACATATTTACTTTTGCGGGAAGTTGCAAACTTGAACTAAAACAATGAGATAATTTCTAGAAGAAAGGTCCTACCTTTCTCAAGAATTTTTCTCATCCACTTTCAATGGGCCCTGCCTTGCATTGTGAAGTCCTATGTCTTCCTAATTTATTCCAGATCAAAGCTATTAATGGGAGTAAATTTTTCAGCTAGGAGATACATGATGGAATTTGGATATATGAATGTTTGTACATACAAAGAGTGATTTCTTATGTGATCTTACAATTATTTAATCTTTTCCTTGTACTCCTCATTTTTGGCAAGAAGGCGAGTGGAATATTCTTCGAATATGTGAGCATTATCTTCATGTGTTACTAGCCCCAAAGGAATGGTGCTCATTTCATTGTCAGATGGGGTCATCTCACCAATAATCTTGACTATTTTTTGCCAAACTACTTCCACATAATAATTCCCTGAAGCACCAATGAAAAAGATGGAAATGACTTAAGATTTCTTACCTTTCATTTTTTTCACCATCATTTAAATGGCTTGAAAATATGGCACCACTTCTTGTTGAAATATGTAGCTATCTCCTATGATCAAATATTATACCCATAGGAATATTTTCAATTGTTTTAGGCTCAACATTAGGCATGATTGTTTTTTCCTGCTATAAGAGAGAGGGTACATTTTCAACTAGTTCAGTTGACACATATCCAAAGGAGGAGATACTTCGAGACCCTTGAGGGATCGATGGATGAGATGGATTAATTTATCCCTACTCCAAACCTTCTACAGTATCTTGGATTAATTTTTCTTTCTTTTAAAACCTCTTGTAGTGAGGGACCTCATATTCCATTGAGGTCCTTTTCGTGATCTCTCCTAAGTGAGTAGAGATTAAAATATTCTCAGTTTCCTTTGAAGTCTAGAGGTGAGATGTTTGTCTTCTGATAATATGAATACCTCCTAATTCGATGAGTGTAGCTCTCTTATTCTTGAACCATTCTTTAGATCTCTGGATTACCACTTCATTTAGTTCATTTATGTCTCCTGACTCATGAATTATTTATGATACATTTGGAAGAGGCGAGACCTTTTCCGCTTGATATTCAATATCATAAACATTAGTCCCATCATATTCAACTCCATTTCAAAAATAATAAAACTTAATATTTATCATATTTCCAATATTGATTTTGATGCAATCATGCTCCATAACCTCAAAATCATCTAAGAAATTTACCCAATAATCTTCGATTTGTGGTGAAAATCGGGAAGATGGAAGGTTTAAGGGTTACTTAAGATGTCAAAATTTTCCCTTGGTGTGTACGAGTAGAGGTTGAAAGTATAAAATGAAGCTTCCAAGTTTGACGCACCATTAACATTTTTATATGAGTAAGAAATATAGGAAATGACACAATTTTCTTCTTGTAATTCTTGATTTTATTATTGACATGTACAAACTTCCTGCATATCTCACACATCATGATCTTATTTCTAAGGTACCTTACCAACTGTCATGGAGTGAGATAAAACCATGATAATTTGATACATGAGAAGGTTGAGAACTAAATGAAATAGGATCTATACCTCTTGATCAATACAACATCGTGAGAAGACAATATTGACTCAGGATTAGCCTCCAACAATCATATGAATAACATAGTCAATGCATCATTCACCCTTGAGAAATGGTGGTTTCTCTCCTTAAGGGTCAGTTGTGGATGTATTTTATAGGTGGGGGACCTTTGAAATATGTTTCGAGTAAGTGGAAGGCCTCTGAATGGTCTTTTACTTGTAAGAGCATAGACCAGATAGGATGTCATCAAGAACTCTTTATTAACCTATAACTAAAGTAATTGTTGATGGATGGTGTCGTTGATTATCTGTCACCAGTTAATCATCTTTTTCCTTCGATGATGATAAGGATGAACTGTCTCATCCAATATTGATAATACTTAGTGGCCTCTTCTCCCATTACCATTCTCAATAGAATGATTTTATATGAATATACTTCATAGAACTCACTTCTCGAAATATCTTTGGACACATGAGAAAGATCCCTCCCTTGTTTAAGAAATGACCCCAATACAAGACCTTTGATATAGGATTCCATTTTTTACCATTTTCCCGATGGAAATTCCTCTGTGATGATGACCATGTTATTTTTGGTTAGGATTTTAATTCGATGTGAAATTCCCTTTAGAGTGAGCACTGTAAGTATTGAGTTCTCATCTTCTCTCATGATTCTTGATTCTAAATCATAGTGCTGAGCACATACTAGAAAAAATTTTGTACTTTGAACAAACATGAGATGACCACCAATAACATAAAATCCACTCATGAAAACCTTGTCTTCCAATAGTTCCATGGGGCCTTTGTGCATTTGACTCTTCAGATATTCTAAGTCCATATAAGCAAAATCGATGTCATCCACACCTAGATATTCTAATACCATTGTTTAAATTGGATTTTGAATTAAAACTTGAAAATCATATTTTCAAAAACTATCAAGATGAGAGAAAATAATTATGATGCAATCTTTCTGCACTTCAATCTAGAAATTTCTATTTTGAGTAGGTAGGGATCAAGAGATACCTTTTGGGGAAAATGTTCTTTTTTCATTTGAATTCAACTTGCTGAAGTCCCTAAATTTCTAAAAGTACATTTAATGATGTTTTTTAAATTTTTTAAATTTTTTTTATTTTTAGTAAGTTTATTTTTTGCTTTTTCAGGAAAATTACTTTTTTCTCAAATTACCTGTTTCTCTTAGTTTGTCATCTTCATTGTTTTTTGAATGCTTTGATTTGAGAGAATTTTTTATTTTCAGAAGGTTGTTATTTTTATTAAGTGGAAGCACTAGATACTTAATACTTTTAGAATGGACACTTATCAGTTTCTGTTTACAATGAAAATTCCCTCATCAAATTCATCTCATCTCTGGGATCTCGTGCTCCAAATTTTGAATTGATATGTCTATTAGCAATCCTGCCAATTGAAAAATTAGATTCTAGTAAACAATTTTAGGGTTTTCTACTGTTAATAAATCTATGTAATAATTCATCTTGCAGTAACATACTTCTTCAAGGAACCTGGAATTAAGATTTGCTAAGAAATTTTCAATGGAATGCACCTTCAAGTTTGCAAGTTATGAATTTTTATTCATTTTTTCATTCATGGATACCCTAGAAATATTTTATAGCATTCCTGGTGTGTTTGCAAGTATTTGGAGGTTTAAATAAAATAAAAAATCATCCTGGGTTTAATTGGAGGAAACAATGGATTTTGAAGTAGTTATTTTGAGATTTTAGATTACACAGTAGTTGGTTTTCACATACAATTAAAGTAGCAGCATGTAATTTTAAAACTAGTATTTTTTAGTTCTTTGCTTGGGGAGCATTGTTGTGTCGCCAAAGTGGAATGGGGATAATGGGGGAAATAATGTGCCTTAAGCAAATGTTTCTACTTTTCACAATGGGATGAAAGATTTGTGTGTGCCATCTCTCTGCTTGGTAATGGGGATAAGAGGGACACAAAAATGCACCTTGACCAAATGAGGACAAGGGCCAACTAGTTTCATCATTAAGGGGTTTGAAGTTGGTCACATTAAATACCAAACGGGGTACTAGAGTCCCCGTAGGAATGGGGAGAAAGAGTATAAGATAATTATCCCTCACCATATGCTGCCATGTGTTGCCTTTAGAATGTAAGTTGGGGAAGGTGGGATAGGCTAGATAAGCCCTCTAGAGTGCTAGACTTGGTCATGAGGAGAACCAGATGGAGGGGATGATGAGGGGAATATATTTATGTTGTTAGGATAAATTTTATTATCCTAAATATTAATTATGCATAGTTGAATTATTTAATTAATTTTATTAATTAAATAATAAATGGTTATATTGTTATATGGTTAATCAACCATATTTGTCTGTATGCACACTGTTATATTGTTTTCAACAATATATTTGTTTTTATGTAATTGTTGCTTCCCGGGTGATTTGGAAGCTTGTTTATTCTGGTTTTTGGTTGCACCTGTGCAACTCATTTTCCCGGATGTATTTGGCTGTGCAATATCTATAAATATTGTAGCCTATTCACTATAATTTTTAGTTGATTGAGATTATTAAATTACACAGGCTTCTGTCCCTGTTTCTCAATCTACATTTGGTACCAGAACAAATTTCTGGCCCTGTGAAGGAGTGGAAAAAGAATGCAGCAGAAATAGAGAAGATTGGAGAAGAGTATGCAGCAATAGAGAGCCTGTGCAGCCTCCTGCAACCTCCCAGCCTCATCTCTGCCTTTCCACATCCCCCAGTTCGTTCCAGGTGTTTGGAACGCAAATTTTTTTTGCACTGGTGCACTCAGCACCAGGCAAAAATTGCTACAGGTATTGAAAATAATAATAAAAAATAAATTGTTTTTCCCAATAAGGGTTTTGTCTCTAAATTAGAGAATCATTTAGTATCTACTGTATTTGGAGGTTGTTTTTGCTTGTTTTGGAGGTCTATTGAGCTATTCATCAAGCCCCAGCTGAGTCTTGTCTTGCACAGATCAAACTGAACATCATGTGCTTGAGGATCGAGTTGTGATCAATACTGACAGAGAAAAGAAAAAAAAAAAAGAAGGGGCGGCAGCGGCTATTTGGACTCTGCCACGGACCTGCACAAAAAACAAAGAAAGGGAGGAAGAAGTGAACCCAAGCAAAAACAGCCTGTACAAGAAAAAATGTTTTTTTTGTCATATGCGCCCATGCGCGGCCTGCACAAGATAAAAAACATTTTTTTTGAGCAAAAGAGGCATCCATTCTCCCTCGCCCGCGCCATTCTCAGTCTCCAGCAACCTGCACAAACCTGCAAGGTTAGATCAAAAACAATAAAAAACGCGGCCAAGGCATTAAAAACGGCCAAGGCAACAAAAAAACAGCGAAAAAAGACGCGCCCAAGTACTAAAAATGCGGCCAAAGGCAAAAAAAACGTGGCCAAAGGAAAAAAGCGGCCACAGTGCGTGCGGCCAAAAAAATGCGGCCAAGGAAGGAGAAAATCGGCCTGAGCAAGCTAAAAAATGCGGCCTGAGCAAGGAAATAAAGCTTCAGATCCATTTTTTAGGCAAATACAACCCTAAAAATGCCTCTTCACCAGCATGCGCCACGTGGAGGCTCACCAAGTCACATTTTTTTAAAGGTAAGTCAATTTTACTTATCATTAAATACAATTCCTTCCTTTCATAGCCCAAGCGCCCTAAGTGGGCAAGTTGGCTAGTGCATGCGCCTTGGGAGTGAGAGGTTTGAGGGTCAAATCCCACCAAAAACACTCAAAAACTCTCCTTTTGCATCTGGCGGAAATTTTGGCGGAACTGCTAAATTTAGCAGGCTTTTTTGAATTTAGTTACAACTAACTAAATTTAGCGGAGAAATCCCTAATTTAGGGTAAAAAAAAATTTCTCCCATCTGGTCTGTTTTCTCATTCCAGACATTTTTTGCAAAAGGAGACCCACCTAAAAATTGCATTTTCAGCTATTTTTTTGCAATTTTTAGCATTTTGGGTCGTACTGGGCTCAGGAGGTCACCAGGACCCCGAAACTGAAATTTTTTGCCTGTTATTCAAATTGTACTGCATATTGTACTAATTTGCAGGTTGCCATAGTCAACTGCAAAACTTTGTAACTGCTCAGAAACTGGCAGAATTGTAATAAAAAACAGTAAAATTGGTTCTGTAACACTCACGAGATCCTAGATCTCATTCGCAGCGTTCGGTATATACAGTGCCTCTGGGAAGCGCTTACGGGTAAAGCCGTCACGACTACTACTGCACTTAACGCCTAATATAGCTGCAACAATGTCGTCTGGGCATCATCCCTATAAATCGACGGGGAGTAATAAGGTCACAGTGCACACACTATGAACCATCCCATCCGTCTGTGAACGATTGCAAGACATAAATCCGGACTGAGAAATTATCCGAGTATATAGCGAAGTTACGCGCGCGTATGAGGATATTTCTTTGAGCCGGTGTCAATAATCACACAGACCCCATCAGTACTGTCTTGGTACCACGTATCGAATTCTTTCACGTACGTTAACGCCTCTTTCACGTACCGCCGGGTATATAGAAAGGGCGAGCTTCTTCCACGTACCGACGGGTATATCGGAAGGGCGCGTATATAGAAAGGTTCGGTATATCGGACTGACGGTATATAGATTGGGAGACCTAATACCTGGAGTGATAAGAGCCAAACCCTGTCAGTGATCTCTGCAAAATGGGCACCAATGCCCCCAAATTTTTTCTTCCGGATTCACAATTGCTCAGAGGAAGCAACTATGCTGCTTGGAAGACAAAAATAAAAACACAACTTGAGTTTGAAGAAATCTGGCCTGTTGTGACTGGTACTCTAACCAGATCACCAACGGATGCAACACAACAACGACAATTTGATAGAGCAGATCAGAAAGAAAAACTCATCATCTTGTTTGGAGTGTCCGACGATGTGCAAGCCCACATTCGAGATGCCACATCAGCAAAAGAAGCGTGGGATAAGCTGAGCACAATATATGAGGCCAAGAACAAGAATGTCATACTCAATTTGCAGAGTCAGTTACATACATTGAAATTCAAACAGAATGAGAAAATTGAAGCCTTCCTAAGAAGAGTTGCAGAGTTGAGGGCTTCACTTCTAGCCCTAGGAGAAGAAGTCAAAGATGAATCTCTCGTTCCCATTGTTCTGAGAGCTCTCCCTTCTTCTTACCGCATTTTTGTCACAACTCTAAACTTGTCAGATACGACAATTAGTTTTGACAAGCTAGTAAACCTACTGCAACAAGAGGAAGCAATGCACAACAAGGATGATGAAGAGGAGCAGGCACTGTCTTCACATCAAAAATGGAAAGGAAAAGGTAAAGGAAAACCTAAATCCTATCAGAAGTCCCCACATCAGAATCAGTATCATGGGGACAATCAACAGAAGAAGCGATGTCCAATTTGCAAAAGAGGACATGACTTGCAAGAATGTTGGTTTAACACATATAAGAAAGGTTCATCAAGCAATTCTGGACCACAACAACAACAAACTTACAAGGGACATTCAAACAACTATCACGGGTAGAAAAAGGGGAACTGGAAAAGAAGACCCCACCAGCAAGGTAATATTGCTGAGCAACAAGAACAGTCAGACAATGAAGACTTCTTGTTCACTGCTCGATCAAGTGAACCATCCACGTCATCTAGTGACGTCTGGTATGTTGATTCGGGAGCCACTCGACACATGACCGGCCACAGAGACTGGTTTATTTCAATGAGGGACACGCCATCGAAAAATCATGTTTCGTTGGGAGATGATTCTTCATATACAGTTCAGGGGATTGGAAACATTTCTCTACCCCTTGGTTCACGCAAATGCAAACTATCAGATGTTCTATATGTCCCTGGGTTGACAAAGAATCTTCTTTCGGTCAGTCAACTCCTAGATCACAACCTGAAAATTGACTTTGATAGTCAATCCGGCAAGAAAATGTGTTTGATTCGAGATAAATCCAGAGGCTCGAAAATAATTGCAAAAGCCTCAAATGTGGGACGAATGTTTCAACTTGATTTCATTCACAAAAATGATCAAGCACTTGTGGCTAAAAACTCCACCTCAGCTCAGTTGTGGCATCGGAGATTTGGTCATGTAAGTTTCAAATATCTCGAAACACTTCGCCGGTGTAATATGGTACATGGGCTACCATCTCTTCAGAAGGATACAGACAAGTGTCCTCACTGCTTAGCAGGAAAACAACACAGAGTTTCATTCCAAACGAGTACTTTTCGAGCTCATGGTAAACTTGACCTGGTTCATACCGATCTGTGCGGTCCAATGCAGCCAAGTCATTCAGGGTTCCAGTACTTCATGCTCTGTGTTGACGACTATTCACGCAAAATGTGGATTTTTTGTCTTCGCAAGAAAAGTGAAGCCTTTGAAACATTCAAAAAGTTCAAAGTGGCAGTTGAGAAAGAAACTGGTCGTCACATCAGAACTCTCCGCTCAGATCGAGGGGGGGAATTCACCAGTGATGAGTTCAGAGACTACCTACAAACTCACGAGATTCGTCGACAAATGCCTCCTCCACACACACCGCAGCAAAATGGTGTTGTTGAGAGAAGAAATCGTACTATCATGGAAATGGTGTGATGCATGATCGATGATTCCGAACTTGCAAAGACATTTTGGGCAGAAGCAGCAAAAACAGCAGTGTATTTGTTAAACAGAGCGCCCACAACTGCTCTTGATGGAATTACACCACAAGAAGCATGGTCAAAAAGGAAACCATCCATTGCACACCTCAGAGTATTCGGGTGCAAAGCCAGCATGCACATACCCAAACAGAACAGAAAGAAATTGGACATGAAGTCACAAAATCTCATCTTCATTGGATACAGTGAAGAGACTCTTGGGTACAGACTGATGGATCCTAAGACCAGAAAAGTCTACACAAGCAGAGATGTTGAGTTTTTCGAGAAGAAGGAAGCAGAGACTCCTCCTCTGGACTCGCAAGATGTAGATTTTTCACCAGTTGTAAAAACTGAAGCTAATGTTCCCTCAGAAGATGAAAGTGATGATGGGGATGATGGTGTTGATCAGATAGAACCACAACCCATGGGAACAGGTCAACGTATGCCTAAATGGTGTACAAGTACATTACGAGATGCAAGATTGGATGCTCCACCGGATACATCCACCCCTGGACCACGGACTCGCAGTAAAGCAAGAGAAGAAGTTAACTTTGCTTTGATGAGTAGAGTCATTGAATCAGACGAGCCCTCTACAGTCCAGGAAGCCCTACAGTCAAAAGCTTGGAAAGATGCCATGGATTCTGAATATCAATCAGTGATGAAGAATAACACTTGGCAGCTTGTCGATCTTCCACCAGGGAAGAAACCCATTGGATGCAGATGGATATTCAAAACTAAGTACAAAGCAGATGGGACAGTGGACAAGTGCAAAGCAAGACTTGTAGCAAAGGGGTACGCACAGAAAGAAGGCATTGACTATGAGGAGACATTTGCTCCCACAGCTAAGATCAAAACGATCAGGATGATCTTTGCTCTAGCTGCTCAGTTTGGATGGAAAGTTCACCAAATGGACGTAAAAAGTGCCTTCCTGAATGGAGATTTACAAGAAGAAGTCTACATGACTCAACCTGAGGGATATGTTGTACCTGGTCAAGAAGAAAAGGTATGCAGACTCAGGAAATCTCTGTATGGCCTCAAACAGGCACCCCGGGCATGGTACATCAAGATTGATGAGCATCTCGTACAACATGGATTCGTCAGAAATCCATACGATCCCAATCTCTACCTCAAAAAGCAAGGGGGGGAGATGGTGATTGTTGTAGTTTATGTCGATGATCTAGTCATCACTGGCAGTTCAGTGAAGATGATTGATGAAACAAAGAAAGATCTTAAGCGATCATTCGACATGACAGATCTCGGGCTTATGCACTACTGTCTTGGACTAGAAGTATGGCAGAAAGAGAATCATATCTTTGTTTCTCAAATGAAATATACCAAGACAACGCTCGAGAAGTTTAGGATGATGGATTGCACACCAATTGCTACACCTATGGAGAACAGATTACAGTTATCTCGTTCAGATCCATCTCCTGAGGTAAGTGCCACTCTCTATCGGCAGCTGATTGGGAGTCTCATTTACCTGACCTACACTAGACCAGATATCAGCTTTGCAGTGAGCTATCTATCCAGGTTCATGCAGGAACCCAAAATTTGTCATTGGAAAGCAGCAAAGCGCATTTTGAGATATCTCAAAGGATCAGTGGATCTTGGTCTAGAATACAAGAAGAATGAAAACTTCTTCTTGACTGGATATTCGGATTCAGATCATGCAGGTAACATTGATGATAGAAAATCCACTTCTGGATTTGTATTCTTTATGGGATCTGGACCAATATCATGGGGAAGTAAGAAACAACACTTTGTTTCTCGCTCTTCCACAGAAGCCGAGTATCGTTCTGTAGGAGAAGCTGTCTGTGAAGTGATTTGGCTACGTCGCATACTGGAAGGACTTGGAATACCACAGGACAAACCGACCACCATGTATGTTGACAATGAAGGTGTTCTCAAACTTGTTCGCAATCCATTTTTTCACGAGAGAACAAAGCACATTGAAGTTCAGGTTCATTTCATACGCGAACATGTGTTGAAGCACAACATCCAGCTTCAGTTTTGTCCAACGGCTGAACAACGAGCAGATATTTTCACAAAGTCACTTGCACGTGACAAGTTCGAGTTGTTCAGAGCATTTCTCTCCTCATCTCTTCAGACAATGCACAATTAAGGGGGGGAATGTTAGGATAAATTTTATTATCCTAATATATTAATTATGCATAGTTTAATTATTTAATTAATTTTATTAATTAAATAATAAATGGTTATATTGTTATATGGTTAATCAACCATATTTGTCTGTATGCACACTGTTATATTGTTTTCAACAATATATTTGTTTTTATGTAATTGTTGCTTCCCGGGTGATTTGGAAGCTTGTTTATTCTGGTTTTTGGTTGCACCTGTGCAACTCATTTTCCCGGATGTATTTGGCTGTGCAATATCTATAAATATTGCAGCCTATTCACTGTAATTTTTTAGTTGATTGAGATTAATAAAATTACACAGGCTTCCGTCCCTGTTTCTCAATCCTTGAAAAAACCTCTTTCACACCAATTGTTCCTGAACCTACAAAACTTCCCTTAATATTCCTAAATCAGCTTAAACACTTTTATGAATCTTGAATACCACATCTGGATGATTTTGGAACTTCATATCCATCCCAAAAGATGCATACATGTCCTCAAAATGCTAAAATTAGCCTTTCTAGGCATATCAGAGATATAGCCTTTGAAAGAATTTCAATGTGTGAGATGAATGAACCTATAAAAATATTTCAAACACTACGTAAAGTTTAAACAACGCATTGAGAGGACCTGTAAGGTTAGGATGAGCATGATACAAAGGAAAAACTAATCCAAAGAGGGGCTTAGAAGGATCTTTATGAAAGTATTGACTCTTGGCCTTGGTTGTTATGATTCAAGTTTGAATTTTTTCCATGTAAAAAAACATGAAAACATGCACATAATAAAATTCAAAAATACATCTTTTTATTTTGTAAAATTCAAATTCTATTTTGAGATATGGGTTTTTTATTCATTTTATGGTGGTTACTTTTTGTTTAACATCACTTTTTGGGTCTTATCCCCATGGTATCTTTATTTTCGGCCCTTCATATACTGGTGCATACTATTTTCTATATAATCGGATTTCTCTCTATCATTTTTCATGCCATCATGGACCATGAGAAAAATCATAGAGTATCTTTGTATCATTTAATTAAGTGTCACCCAACATGTAGAGATACTCTAAAAAAACTAGTGCACAAATCAAATTCCGTGATAATACGAAACCTTCCCATGTGAATTCAATTTTGAGTCATATTTCAGATCATTCTATTAGTAACAATGAAAAATTCTATAAGGATATCTTAGAGTCTAATAAATATTTACACCATGATTTTTATGATAAGTTTCAATCTACGAATGTTGAGATCACATCTCTCAAGTGTGAGATAATGTATCTAAAGGATTGTTCCAATGTCCATATTAATCATATCTCTACACATAATAATCAATCTATTTCTTGGCCCACTATGAAGTAATACTACACACACATCTATCATTAAGACATGTTCCCATGGAAGTGAATTCAAATTCATACAACATAAAACACCTATTTGCTTTGAGAATCATGCTCCACTACACGAAATTCTATCCTAGATAATCAATAATCAATTAATATATTTTTTACGTACTCATTACTACCCTCACTATAAACTTACAAAACTCAAAGGTCAACTATTTTTCAATTATCATGGAATTAATGGATATCGTGACAATGACTATTATGTTTTACAACAAAAAAACAAACTTGAGCGTAAGGGATTTATTTGATTTTTATAGAACATTCTGCCACACATTCATCCTAAGTTTTTAAATCTCTATGGGTTCCAAAAGTTGATCCATCTTTATCTGGTGAACATAATGCAATATCGAATGATGTAACTTTTACAATAATACAAGATCCACCTATTCAATAAGAGAATAATAATTTCATACCTCCTTTGGAAGTGTGAACCTCGCTAGCAGCACCACATCCTAATATTGTGCAAACTGAATCACTATTAATAACACTTGAGCCATTACGCAACACAAATCTAGAAATATTAGCTGAGCCACCACAAGACCAATCTAGGGGGAAAATGACAATGGATTCTACAAAACATCTCTACTCCTTCACAAAATATTGAGATAAATTATAACAAAGCAAGTATCGATGAATTACCTAAGTATACTTTTAAAAAATCTTTTGGGAGAAAAAAGCAACATAATCTCAATATTGCTAAAGAAATGAAACTCTTTCATTTGACACATTAAAAATTATAGACGTACAGATTATGATTGTAAAGCTACACAAATGGAAAAATCTAGGTTCTAGCTACTTCTAACTTCACCCTCACTTCCTGATGAAGCACTCTGTTTATTTGTTAAACTTGAATTTTGAGGGAGATTCTACATACCCAAATGTCACTTTACATACACATATTGGGGGAAACATTTATTTATGTGTCTTATTGCATCATCTATATTCATAAAAAACAGTAAAAATGTAAATATTCCCCCCAAGGGAATTCTTGGATCACCCTTCCTTCTCTCTCTAGAATAGGTTTTCATTTATGCCCTTGGGGGGCCTAAAATCCCATATACATTCGAATATGTTGAATATGTAAAAACATTGTATCCAAATACCCAAAAATAGTTTTCTTCACTTTTGATTGGTTGTTTCTATTACAAACTCATACTATTCTTGTTGTATATTACTTATCATGATAACTTTATACATGGTATGTTGTATCTATTTTATATAAACATGTGCGTTCACATTGTAAATTGAGTTGAATTCAACCTACACATGAATTGCTAATTTATGCAGGATGTTGGACTTTGCTCTTTACCATTTCTTCCAGATATACTAGTGGCATCCACTCTACACTTTCTCACATATAGGTGTTCTCATTCCAATATTTACAACTTTACTTTCTTCAATTGGTACATACATTGTATCATACTATTTATTAATTTATCATGCTAGTGGGTGCTTCATGTGTAGTATCTATTTATAGGTTACTTCCAAACTAGGATCATGTTCATCTTATTGATATTTTTATTGTTTTACATGGTTTTTATTTACTTTCACTTGTTTTTGGGATATGCACTATGTTACTTTGTTTTTATTAATTGTTTGTTGGCATTAAGTTCCTTAAATGTCTTGCGATGTCTCGATTGGTGTCTCATGTATGCAGTGTATTACCTTTCCTTATTTTCTACCTCACTCTATTTGTGTGTCTTTACATGATTTTCATACATCTTTTGTGTTGTCTCTCAATTACTTGATACCAACTCTTTTTTGTTGACACAAAATTATTCACTTGGGTAAATTTCTAGGTCCTAAATACATATTAGCGTTCATAAGATTGTTAAGAAAGAAAACTAGTAATTGACATCTATCTTTGGCATTTTTTTTCTTTTTTATTTCTTTCTATTTGGTATTTCATACCCAACAACTTATTCATTACTTTACTTGTTTATATTTTATGACTTCAGATACCACCACCCAGACAGAACGCCAACACCCAAGTGCACCCGACCTCTCTCCACCTTGATATTTTTGGGCCTCATTTATCTTTTAGGAATATTATTTTCTTATGGTTCTTCCTTCCAATTGTCAATTAAAATAAGGGAATCATATAAATACATAGTTATGTGGAAAAAAATAAAGGACTAAGCTCTAAGCATCTACTATCATCACCTAAGTATGCATCTAAAGGAATCTAAGAGCACAAAAGGCATCCATATTGCATCCATTTAAGGGAAAAGGGGCTGCATTTTATGCATACATAAAATAGGAAGGGGAAGTTCATTATTCCATCCACACATATAGATTATATCTACATTACTACATCTAGCTAGCCCGTTATCAAGTGCACTCACATAAGGGCGTCCTAGGGAATGATTATATCACACACTCACCAGAACTACATGGAGTCTAAGATGTAGTGCAGTGCTCAGTTGTAGTTTGACTCTATCAGGTGACTTCTGGGGTCAAGTATGACTCCCCATATTACATCTTTATTTTTTGGATTTGATGTGGTTTTGGGGGTTTTGCAAGTGAATATTTGTTTTACATGTTATAGGTATGTCTATGATCTTATTGCGACACACCAATGATCAACATTGAATACTTGTGACACTTATGCAACACTCCAGAAATCAAGTTCATAACATTTTCGTAGTCATAGGCACTCAATAGAGGTTGCCAGTGCCTAGGTGCCCTTTTCCTACCATGGGCACCCATGTCTAGCCTATTTCGTTATCTACATAATTTATTTTGGAGTAATAATGACACAGATCACTTCTTGTTCAGTAGTTTTCCCATTCTACATCAGTCACATATGAAACACAAATCTACTAAGTCCACTCCTCTCTCTCTCTCTCTCTTGCACTTAGGGTTTCATGTTTTAATGGATTATTTCTTGTGTCAAATATGTATTTTCATATTTATATATCATACATGACTCTGTAATTAGGGTTTTACAAAAATATATTTTTGTTAAATAATTTGGTGAACCCTACTCATGATCATACACTCGGATCCTCAGTTTCCTTATTCTATTTAATCTTCTTTCATAGCTACTCAAATTCCTCAAATTTATTTTCATGACCTACTTCAAAAGCATCCAAATTGCAAGGTTGTTCTATAAAAAACCCTAGACACTATGTAATACGGTACCCACTCAAGTAAGTGCTATTTTGATCATTTATCTGATGACTATATTATTCCTAATCATCCATCCAATTAACCCGTCTTAGAGTCAATTCAAGCTTTACATTTTTTATTTTAGGATAAAATTCAAGCTATGGAAACAACGATTACATCTCTTAAATATGAAATATAACATCTTCAGGATGCTTCTCAATCCCATGCTATTTCTTCTTCTATATCTCATTCTACTTCTATGACTTCTACATATGCTCATATCAGTGAACCTCAAGTCTTACCACTACCCACACCTCTTACATTTGATTTCAATGTTAAGAAATATGATAATCTTCTTTAGCTACTCACTCATCAATTGATCCAATTACCAAATACTCATTGTTATCCTCCTTATCATCTTTTAAAATACAAATGTCTCCCATATTGCAATTATCATCGAATTAATGGACATAATGAAAATGATTTATATGCTCTAAAATGACAAATTAGCCACCTTAAGCATTATGGCCTCATTTCAATTGCTACAAAACATGTTGCTACGTGTTCATCTCCAATTGATAAATATAACTATCTTCCTAAATCTGATCCATCTATATCTATTGAACATCATTCCATAGTTACTAATGTTCCTCCTTAAGTCAGTCAAGAGCGGCTTGTTCAACCAATTCTAACTAAGAAATTTCCTCTAAAAATCAGCTTATCCCCTCCTCCTCTCAAGTCTTCTACAACATTATCAAAACCACATAAGCTACCACCATTCAAGATCCCTCCATATCCTACTCTAATTCCGCATCCTATTCATTTTGTCAAACAAACTATTCCTTATATTGATGGCCAAGACACATTTCAAGCTCTGCCACCATGGCATGGTCCCTATCACATCACTTCCTAGATCTCCATCAATCACATAATTGTGGGGCATCATATCTTCTTCCCATTGCATTACTATAAAACATATCTATCATCTCATGCAGTTAATTCTCCATACTTAATGCCTAATATTTCCTAAGAATCACTACACACCCCTTGATACAAACAATGTATTGTCATTATCCTATAATGTAATCTAGTCCCACGGTTCATACACGAATGCTAAAGGTCTAAATATGAAAAGAACCTTTACTTTTCTTCACTCTTTACACTCTATTCTTCATTTATCTATCTTTCTAGTGCACAATATCAAACCATTTCTCGATGACAAACTCTTCTTCTATTGTTTATTCTTGATTTTTTAAGTGTCTTTTATAAATTAACCTCCTTTCATACTCATACACTTCCATTGGGGGGAACACAGCTACTATCACATTCACATTGAATATCTTTCCATCACACTCATACACTGCACTTTACATATCTTGGGTGAGCATACTCTTGTTTTCATATACTAGTTACATGTTACACTTTGCTTATTATGTTAGATAGATATCTATTATGTTACGATCTTGTCAATATACACATACACGTTCACTTTTTATCTAGTTGTTAATGCAGAATTATTACAGATCTTTACACACTACAATTATTATTACAGATCTTTACACACTAGAATTACTACAAGTCCCACCAAGGATCATAGGGGCATCTACTCTCTCACACACTACAGGTGTTATTGTTTCATTATTTACTACTTCCTATTATTACTAGCACACTACTTTCTACTCATACATACATACTTTGACATACTCCTTATCTTTTTATCATGGTAACAGGTGCTTTATGTGCAGCATTTTCCTTGTAGGAACTATTTGTGACCATAATTTTCTAACACTTTTCTTGACACTATTCACCATTTCTTTCTACTTGTATGATATCATTTTCAAGCTATGCTCTATGTCTTACTTGATCAATACTTGTATGTTTTGGGCCACTTTGTCCTCAATTGACTTGTGACATAGTGGGTGATGTCCCATGTTTGAAACATGATTTTAACAATCTATTTTGTATGCACAATTACTTGTTACCTTGATCTTCTGTGAATTTTTTTTTATATTTTTCTACTAACACATCTTATTATCCATATTTTTTGCATGTTCCTTGGTTTCCATCATGCACATTTGATCCACTGCAAGGATGCAATTCAGATCAATATAAGGTCCTCTCTTTGGGAAACATTCTCTTAGCGATGTCATATGCACCCCACATGAGGGGTCACACATTAGGGACGCATAATATCTAGATAAGTATCTATGGCATAAAAATAAATATCCATATTTATTAGGCATGGTGGGATCCTTCTTGCATAATGTAATTTTATTTTCCTTGATTATGGAAATCCATGTATCCAATATTGAATAACATTATCTGAAGCGTCAATGGCAGATTCAATTTTAACTATAATTTTTCCCTCTGAATTTGGTTTGAATTCTTTATCAATATTGGAGAACCTATTCAAAGTGTATGTTCCTTGAATATCATCAAAGTATTCTTCTTCAGTATCATGCCATACTTATTCTGCCCACTCGGAAATCATACCTACATGTAAAGGTACATGTACAGATCTGCCATCTACTTGGATTGTGACTTCTTCTTATTCTTAATTCAGTGTTCCATTTCAATCAAAAAACTAATCTAAGGCTAAAATAGCATAATATGAGGGATTCAAAGTGACATTTTCTACCACCTCAAAATTGAATAGCTTCTTTATGCCCATGAATTTTACTTCAACATTTTTGAGTGCTCCTAATGGTTGTCTAGATAATTCATCTATTAACCCAATGAAGTATTTGACAGGTACCAAAGGATGCCTACCTATTCTTTCCCAAGTCATCTTTGACATCATGTTTGTGTCTGTACCAAAATCTAGGAGCATTTGGTGATGGTGGTCTCAAATATATCAACATCCAAATAGATAAAATATTTATGCCGTGTGTGTTGGGTATGTAATAAATTTATTTTCTTCTTATTATGTTCTCCTTTGATTCTCTGGACATGAAAAATATTTTCCTCCTTATTCCAATACTTCATAAATTGTTTTAGTTTGTCTACCAGACCATGCTTGATTTTCAATTTAGCTATTTATTTCAAAACAAGGATCTCTTCATCCACAAAACATTTTTTTTTTCTTTTTCTTCTTGGGCTTGTGCCTCTTTTACTAATGCCCTACTTTTCTCAACTTACTTCATATGGAGATCCGGTCTAATCTCTTTAAAGTCCCATTCATCTTCAATAGAAGAATTCTTTGTGGCACTTATAGTAGTAACTATTGCTCTATATATAGGTTCTTTGACTTTTCTTCCTTGTTTGGTTGTTTTCCTGCTCATATATATTTATTTTGCTTCTTCCTTCTTATCCTTTTATATTGGCCTACTTCCTGAGCTAGATGCTATTGTCTCCTCATCCCATGGAATTCTGGTAAGATGTTGAACATGCTTCTGACCATATTTTCCCAAATCTTTTATCTTTGTTCCTCCATTCCTATAGAACTACACAGATTTAGGAAAATTGAATGAATCATGTCCTCTTTCATGAAAAATATTGCAAAGATCAGGTTCTGTGCATTTTTTGGCTAGCTGTCCATCTTAACCACATTTATAACAGTTCATTTGTATTTTATCCTCATATCCACCTCCTTGATTGTCTCTATAGCCTCTGTGGTAAGCCTTGATAACCTCTACCTCCTTCATATATTTCATATCCACCTTTGTATCCTCATCGATAACCACTTTTATAACCTCCCCAATAGCCTCCTCTGTAGCCCCCATGCTATCCTCATTTGTTATATCCTTGGTAAATTGGATTATAGTTTCTTCCCTGATAAATTCCTCTGAATTGTAATGGCCAATATTTTTGGTTTGAGTACTGAGGTGCAATTATTGTTGGTTGCGAGGGTGGCGGGTTTCCTATAAACATATATTGTGTTATAAGGGGAGGATTGGGTGTTGTATTTTCTATCACAACCATTTCTCTTCTAGTATTATATTCTTTTAAATCCTCCAATGCATCTATAGAGGGGCACATGTGATGGTAATGGTTGTATGATCCGCATACAGTGCAATACATCAATTGATTAGTTGGAGGTGCCAATTCCAATAAGGGACAAGTGTCCTATGTTTTTTGGTCCCACAATCTGTAAATGCCACACCATGTTATTTCCGATGCTGATAAATTGTTATAAGATTTTCTTTGTGAAGAGTGTTGTTTAACCGCAGCTACTCTTTTTGCATTCTCTAAGTGAGGATACTCTATTCTACTATCACCTTCAGCACAACATATTGTGCACCAAATCTTAGGATTTAAATGAATTTTTGGAGGCAAACTGTTTCTGAGCCCTTCATTCTTCTAGATCTCTTGTTTAAGTTTTAATTTTGCTATTTCCTACTGTACTCTTTCCACTTCTATTTTAGTGATGTTTCTTCTTGTCTACACCATGGTTGTGTTAGTAAATAAGTGATAAAATATGTGGAATAATCCCTTATAGAATCATAACAGTACAAACTAATATGCAAAAAATATTACAAATCTCAAATAAAAGTGCAGAATAAATAACACAACACAGAGAGACAAGATTTAATGTGGTTCACCCGATTTGGGCTACGTCCACCAAGAATCACTTGCTCAGATTTTATTACAAGCCTCCACTCTCTCAATACAATAATCAGATCCGTTTGGAGCTATGCTCGACAAACTCTACAAAATTCACACCCGAATTCAAAACACATCTGCAATACATTTGCTTGTATATCTATCATATGCAAAAGACCATATAAATAGACAACTTCTTAAGCAGTTTTACAAAACCATGGGTATCAAACAATGGGCAAAAAAAAACTTTCCCATAAACCTATGGGTAGCCGAAGAGGTGGTTTTACAAAACAATGGGTACCAAAAAACCATGGTCCCAAAAACAACCCATAATGGTTACCCATTACCCATGGGTTAATAAACCACCCATGAAAATTTGCTTCGGGGGCTTCACCCCCGAACCCCCCTGACCCGCTCACCAGTGAGCGGGACCGCCGTAAAAATACCCGAGTGTAACACATAGAAATTGTACCACACTCTAGCATGAAAATAGGCTCCCTAAACATAACAATCTTTCACTTGGAGACTAATTTCCACTGAGCAAGCTTCTCGACCCTTCACTGTCATCTACGAAGGCCAACCAAAGCTGAACATAGCTTTAGTTTATCCCTTGAGACTACCTTGGTCATCATGTCTGCAGGATTTTGACTGGTATGAATCTTCCTCCAAAGCTATCCTAATGAAGTGATATCTCAACTGTATATGCTTCATCCTGGAGTGGAAAGTAGAGTTCTTAGCTAGGTGTATAACACTCTGACTATCACTATGGAGCTTACATTCCTTCTGCTTATGCCCCAAATCCTTAAGCAATTTTTGTAACCAAATCATCTCTTTGCTTGCCTCTGTGGCAGCAACATACTCAGCCTCTGTGGTTGACAAAGCCACTAGATTTTGTAGTCATGAAATCCAGCTCATTGCTGTCCCACCTACTGTATAAATATAACCTGTCATGCTCCTCCTCTTGTCTACATCTCCAGCCATGTCTTAATCTACATAACCTCGTAAAGTGGTTTCTGATCCGCTATAGCACAAAAATGTCCCCATGGTTCCTCTCAAATACCGAAGGATCCACTTTACTGCTTACCAATGCTCTTTACCTAGATCACTCATAAATCTACTCACAACTCCCACTGCATGGGCAATATCAGGCCTAGTGCACACCATAGCATACATAAAACTGCCAACTGCTGATGAGTAAGGTACCTTGGACTTCTGGTTTCTTTCCTACTTTGTCTTGGGACACTACTCCTTTGATAACTTAAAATGGACTGCCAAACGAGTTCCAACTGGTTTAGCATCCTGTATGTTAAACCTGTCCAATACCTTCTTAATGTACTCTTTCTAAGATAAAGTCAACTTCCATTCCTTCCTATCCCGAGTTATCCTCATACCAAGGATTTGTCTGGCTGCTCCTAAATCCTTCATATCAAAGGATTCACTTAGCTATTTCTTGAGTACTTTTATTTCCTACATGTTTTTACTTGCAACCAACATGTCATCAACATATAAACATAGGATAATATAACTTCCATCCTCAAATTTCTTTGTATTCACGCAATGGTCAGAATGACATCTAATATAACCTTGCTCCATCATGAAGCCATCAAACTTCTTATACCATTGATGTGGAGATTGTTTTAAGCCATACAAGCTCTTCTTCAATTTACACACCATATCCTCTTTACCTTTGACCTCATATCCCTCTGGTTGTTGCATATATAGTTCCTCCTCCAAATCACCATGGAGAAATGCATTCTTTACCTATAATTGTTCTAAGTGCAAGTCTTCTACTGCCACTATTCCAAGAACTGTTCTAATAGAAGTCATTTTTACTACAGGAGAAAATATCTCATCAAAATCTATAACTTGTTTCTGTGCAAAGCCCTTGACCACCAACCGGGCCTTATCTTTTCTTTCCTCCTTCTTCATTTTTAACTTTATACACCCACTTGTTCTGCAATGCTCTTTTTCCTTCTGGTAGCTTCACCAAATCCCAAGTCTTGTTCTCCATGAGAGACTTATGCTCCTCATCCATGGCTTGCTCTTACTTCTTACTGACATCTACCTGCATTGCTTCATCAAAGCTCTCTAGCTCTCCACTATCAGTGAGTAATAAACAATAAAGAGAAGGAGAAAAACATTCAGGTTATTTTCTTACCCTAGAAGACCTCCTCACTGTAGGAGTTTGGGGTTCCTGTTGAGTAGGCTCCTGAACTGATTCATGGGTCACTTTCCCATCCAAAAGATCCTCTACCACTGCATATTATTTCTTGGATTCTTCTCTGTTTTCCTGCAATTGTTGCTTATACATGACTTTCTCATTAAAGACCACATCCCTAGACCGAATGATTTTCTTGTCCTTAATACTCCAACATTTAAACCCAAAGTCATCACCACCATAACCAATGAAAGTACATTTTTCTGATTTAGCCTCTAGCTTGGTCCTATCATCCTTGTCTATATGAACAAACACCTCACATCCAAAGACTCTAAGAAATGAATAATCAACTTTCTCACCATACAATTCCTCCTCAGGTATGCCTCCATCTAAGGCACTTGAGGGTCCTATGTTTATCAAGTACACAGCTGTGCTCACCGCTTCTGCCCAAAAAGAAAGAAGCAGTCCTACATGTAACCTTATGCTCCTAGCACGTTCCATTATTGTTTTGTTCATCCTTTCTGATACCCCATTTTGTTGTGGAGTTCTTGGAACCGTCTTTTACCTATGGATTCCATTCTTAGAACAGTAATCATTAAATTCATTGCTGCAATACTTGCCTCCATTATCTGACTTGAGACATTTTAGCTTAAAACCTGTTTCATTCTCTACCAAGGCTTTCCATTTAACAAAAGTGTCAAATACATCATATTTGTTTCTAATAAAATAAACCCAAACTTTCCTTGTTGCATCATCAATAAAAGTAACATAATAGCTTGAACCCCCAAGAACTGATACCTGAGCTGGCCCCCACACATCAGAATGTACCAACTCTAACTTACTCTCTTTCTTCGTAGGTCCAACCTTGAGAAACCTTACTCGCTTTTGTTTCCCATATATGCAGTTCTCACAGAAATCCAAACCTATTTCTGTATATCCAGAAAAATTCTTCTTTATGATGTTCATGCCGTTATGGCTCATATGATTGAGCCTATAGTGCCATAATGTTGTATTTGCATCTGAAGCCACAAGATTACAATCATTAGCACTATAAGTGGTTAAATACAAGGTTCCAAACTTCTTACCTCTTTCCACCACAAGATCACCCTTGGTAACCTTCCAAGGGTTAGCTGTAAATATCACAGTACAACCATCACTTCCCAATTGCCCTGCCGATACCAAATTTCTCCTTAATGTAGGCACATGTCTGACATCCTTCAATAGCCATGTATTCCCATTTTGCATCTTAACCTAAACATAACCCTTTCCAACTATACTACAAGGCTCATCATCACCAAGAAAAACATGCCCAATAATCCCCTTGAAACATTAATCAACAAAATAATGCCTATGTGGAGTAGCATGAAAAGAAGCCCCTGAATCTAAAACCTAAGATTCAGTAATATTATGCAAAGAAAGAATCAAAGCATCCTGACATACATTACCCCGATGCCACATTTACCTCCATTGTTTTCTTCCTATTGTTTCTTCTTGTCCCGAAGCTCCCAACAATCCTTATTTGCATGCCCAAACTTTCCACAGTTCCAACATACAATCTTGCTCTTCGATTTTGACCTTGCCCGATCTTTCAATTTTCCACGGTTTCCTCTATTCTTCTGTCTCCCCTCTAGTTTCCACTGTCAAAGTATTCCCTGAAGTAGAAGATTCCTCAGAGATTTTTCTTCACATTTCCTCGCTTAGAATCACCCCTACAACATCCTCAAACTTCAACTTTGAGTTAGCTGGAACCAAGTTGCTTACCGCCATTACCAGGCTATTCCAACTTTCAGGTAAAGAGCACAGAATTAAATAAAGCCCTAACTTCTTCATTCAAATTCTATTGTAACCAAAGCTAGCATATTCACAACCATATTAAAATCATTTAAATGATATGCTACTGAACTATTATCAGACATCTTCATTTTAAAAAACTTTTTCATTAAAAATATCTTGTTAGAGGCAGAGGGTTTTTCATACAACTTCCCTAATGCATCCATTAGATCTTTTGTAGTATTTTCCTTTGAAACATTAAATAATACCAAAGATGCAAGACACAGCTGGATCATTCCAAGTGCCTTATGATCCAACAAATCCCATTCCGCATCTATCATACTCAAGGGTTTGTTCACATTCTCAGACAATGGAGTATAAAGATCCTTCTGATAAAGGTAATCTTCCATCTACATCTTCCAAAGACTGAAATTCTGCCTGTTGAATTTATCAACCCTAAATATTCCATCATCTTGCCATAGCTCTCACTCAAGATAAAACTTTCCCTGTGATTCAACACTTCAGCAAACCAAACCAGGATCTAATACCAATTGTTAGGAAATACGTGATAAAATATGCGGAATAATCCCTTACAGAATTGCAACAGTAGAAACTAATATGCAGAAAATATTACAGATCTCAAATAAAAGTGCAGAATAAATAACACAACATAGAGAGACAAGATTTAACGTGGTTCACCCAATTTTGGGCTACGTCCACCAAGAATCACTTGCTCATATTTTATTACAAGCTCTCCACTCTCTCAATACAATACCTAGATCCATTTGGAGCTATGCTCAAGAAACTCTATAGAATTCACACCTGAATTCAAAACACATCTGTAATACATTTGCTTATATTTCTATCATATGCATAAGACCATATAAATAGACAATTGCTTAAGTAGTTTTGCAAAACCTTGGGTAATTAAATAATGGGCAAAAACAAAACCGTCCCATAAACCTATGTGTAGCCGAAGAGGACTAGTTTTACAAAACAATGGGTACCAAAAAAACCCATGGGCCCAAAAAACAACCCATAACAGTTACCCATTACCCATGGGTTAATAAACCACCCATGAAAATTTGTTTCGGGGGCTTCGCCCCTGAATTCCCTTCGATCGGGGGGGCTTCACCCCCCTTAACTCCCTGACCCACTCACCGGCGAGCGGGACCACCGTAAAAATACCCGAGTGTAACACATAGAAGGTGTACCACACTCTAACATGAAAATAGGCTCCACAAACATAACAGGTTGGTAATCAAGCCTAATTTCCACCTCTATCACATGCGCGAGATTTTTAAAGTGTTTTCCATCCAATGTTCCTCTAAGATAAGGGAGGAGTCCTAAAGTAAACCAATCAATCCGATGTTTATCTCTGAGAGGCTCCTCCAGCTTCTTGGTTATAGTTTTGAACTGATCACTAAATTCCTTAACTATTTCCTTATCTCCTTGAATGAGGTCTCTCATTTTTCTTACCCATTCTCATGGTGCTTCCAAAAAATGGAAGTTTTTCCTGAATTCCTTTCCAATGACATCCCATTCCTTCATTCCTTGGGATTTTATTTTCATGTACCATCTTAACACATCTTCCTTTAGAGTGTTGATTAATTCACTTAATTTGACTGCATTATCTATGATGTTTATGTTCTTCCACCGAGTCTCTACTAAGAAAAAATGTTCCAGTTCATCACTTGTGTCTGAGTCAAATACTAGTAATTTTATCTTTTGTGCCATCCTTTCGACTAGTTGAGAATGTCTTTGGGTTTGATTAATTGTTTGTTTCTTTACCGGTTTCACCTTCCTTGATTAGTTTTGGGACTTTTCCAAGTTATTATTTTGTCCTTTGTCTTTAGATAACTTGATATAAAAATATAATTATCCTAAGAGTTTTCTAAATTCTCTTACAATTTCCTGTCTCTTATAACTCTCTTCCTGCAATTGATGAAATCTTTCTTCCAAGCTTTCTCCCTTTTATATCTTTCAAATTGGTGTGTCAAGTGACACATGGAATGGTGACCATTCTAGGGGGGTCATCTCCTTTGGTGTTACATTGTGGTTGGGGGACGTGTCTTTAATTGGCGACTCTTCATAACTATTGCTTTCTACACATATCATCCTTCCTAGATTATTTCTAAATATAATATTATCCTCTAACACTTCATCACTTCTTCTTTTCTTATTTTTCTTCTATTCTTCTATTTCTTGTTTCTCTATTTCTTCATACTTCTTCTCTAACCCTTCCTTCTCATTAAATATTTCTTCCTCATTCTTCTATGTTATATTTATCTTTTCTCTAAATTATTCAACTAACTATTCTATTTCATTAACTTTTTCTTATTCCTCTCCCTTCTCTTTGATTAGTAAAGGACCTTTTGTTGTTTCTTCTCCCCAATTCTATTCTCCTATTAATTTTTTGAATGTTGGTTCCAAACTCTCTACTAGCTATGTTATAACTCAGTCATCAGAACAATTGTTCTTGATATTGATTGTTGAATAGGGTTATCTATATATATTCTTCTAATTGGATATTTTGGGATAACTAAATCAAGCTGGTCTCCACCTGGTGTGGGTATTATAGCTATAATTTATATGTCTACTTCCCTTTCTGGGGTAGCCATTTGTTGGCCTCCACTTGAAGTGGGTTTTTTTTTCTTTTCTATATTTTGAGGTTTATTCAACTTCTCCTTCCTCTCCTTCATCTTCTTTGCTCTTTCCTCTCTCTCCAATATTTGTTTTTCTATTTTCGTTTCTAATTCCTTCTTCTCTGCAGCTAGCCTTTACGTCTCTTCCATCCTCCTGATTTTAGTTATTTTTCTCAAATCACTAAATATCCTTAATTCTCTTAATCCTCTCTTTGCCAACTATCTATTTTTTCTTTCTTTTTCTTTTTCTCATGTTGTCCTATTTCTATCATCCAAGCCAACACCCTATTATTACTGATAAGTTATGTCTCTTAGACCACCCCCTTCACATTCGCCATTCCATGGTGCTTTTCCCCTAAAGAAACTTTTATGTGCTTTTGATTAAGAATTCATTTATCATAAAAATCTTAATTAAAAATGGAAATAATTTAAGAAATCGTCCTCTTCCCCACTTAGTACTTCACCTTTCTTGTGATCAAAACATGTCCAACCTTGTATGGCCCGAGTAATTATGTATGAATCTAGAGTAGTCTCATACTAGTAGTCAATATCTCTCATCCAAGGTTCGTCAAGATGGTTAAGTATAGTTAGTTTTGCTGCAGTCCACTCAAAATGTCCTCTCAAATGTAATCTTAACCGCTATGTTCTCTTGGCGTGTTATAGTAAGAAAGGCCATAGAAGGTGAGAAAATTGTGACAAAAATTCTTCTCTAATCTCTCCAAGAACTTCTACTTCTGTTGCTTTATAATAACTTTTAAATATCTTTGATTCTCCTTCAACAAATATATAGATTTTCTTCTCACAACAATATTCAAATTCTATTAATGCATGTTTCCAATATCCTGGTGGTGAGATCTTTCCTGAAATCTAACTAATGAAAGAGACCTAGGCTTAAACACCAAATGTTGACATCAAATCTCGAGTAGTTCATTCTTTTCTTATAGATTTATGCGATAAAATGACCTAACTAGTGAACAAAAAGAATGTAAAATAGATAACATGAATTTCACAGATTTCTCCAAACTTCTATCTTTTATTTGTATATCCTAGAATTCATTACATTAGTCTCATTATATTGATTTCAGATCATATCCTATTTTGTCACTTTTTATATTATATCATTCTCTATTATATCCTATTTCACTATCTTATATCAACATCCATGATGTATCCGTTTCAATTGATTAGTTACAATAAATACACTTTTCATACAAAATAATCCAAAAGAAACATCGTTTAACCATGCCTTCATCAACTTCAGGTATTTTGTCTTTGTTCAGCGGTAGTTTGTCAACTTCCGTAGGTTTTTCTAGTTTTATGCGGATTTTCTTATTCTTACACGGTTATACCAAATATATTGTGACTTATTTCAATGTTGTGTGACTTTATGGTATTTCACGGTTTCTTCTTTCCACGTGTGGATTTACTCCTTGATTTGGGGCTCTATCCTTTACTCGCGGCTTCTTCCTGGCTTTGGCAGATTTTTTCTTTTTTTTGCATATTTCTAAAAATGTGTTTAGCCTTTGAGCAACAAGGACTTGAAAATGATATATGTGTGCATGATTAGAGACCCTAAGGTACTGAGCCATTTAAGGAAGGAGTGATACAGTGGGATGCTGCTCATTAAGTTAGTGATATCGCAAGTATTTCTTGTGAAAATTGGGTAAATGAAACATATGAAGTAGTTGGGCATGAGATTAAGAACACAGTGACTCACCGTATCAAGACACACACCGTGAGGTGCTTGAGTTATAACTAGGTACCTTAATACACTGGTGAAGGGAATCTTGATGTATTTCTATGTGCCAAGGAAGCTCAATGGATGAATGAATGAGATAAATGAAACATGCTGGTATATACTCTGTGTGGGACAATAGCACATTGGTTGACTACACACAGAGATAACTTATTAGAATGGTGAGAAGTGAGAATCACCTATTCTACTAGGTTCCTAAAGAGCAATGTACCTTCTCAGATATGTGAATTTCATGGGAAGCCCCCTGCTTCACATCATGTCCGGAATTTTGAGAGAATTTTGACAGAGGGGAAAGAGGCCTTGCCACCATCACTCTGGGTACATAATTTCTATGCCACCCTAGGCAGCTACGTGCTTGCATTGTATGTCTATGCAAAATTGACAAGAGAAACAGTTAATTGGGAGGAGACGAGCTCAGGCATGATTCACACTTTTGATTACTTTTCTTCTAAGCCTCCGACCAATGAAGCACTATAGATTATGAATTTCCTTATTCTGGGGGATAGTGTGAAGATTGAGGAAATACTGATATATATATTTAGAAAAATGGATCTAGAGGTGCACGTTGACCTTGAAGAAATAAAATAATAAATGGTTTGCACTTGGGAAGAAAAGGAAAAGGGTAAACTGGTATTCATGATAAATGGTGATGATGAGGATAATAACCTGGATGTTAACCACACTATTTAGGTATGCACGAGGTGATGGACATAACATATGCAAAGGCGTGCACGTATCATGAGCCTATGAAAACAAATTAGGTTAACATTGGCACAGATACAAAGCCTGAAGAGGCCATTATTGGTGACTACTAGTCAAAGTAGGGTGTTTCTAAGATCATTCAACTCATGTGTGAATTTTAGGACTTGTTCCTGCAGGACTATCATGAGTTAAAATGAGTACACCCTTCTTTAGATGAGATGATAATACAAATTAAAGAATTTTCACACCTGTTTAGGAAGAGTCCTTACAGGATGAATCCTAATTTGTGCATCAAGGTAAAGGAGGAAATAGATAACATGCTGAAGTTTGGTATAATTGATCCCATTTAGGAATTTGAATGGGTTAGTTCCATGGTCATCAATATTAAAAATGATGGGAGGATAAGGATCTATGTGGACTACGAAGAGTTAAATGCTTCATGTTTCATAGATCCTTTTCCCAACCCATTTACATAAGAGATACTTGAAGGAGTTGTAGGATACATGATCTACTCTTTTACTGATGGATTTTAAGGTTATCATCAAGTGCACATAGAAAAGGAAGATAAAAAAAAGACAACTTTCACTGCTGAGTGGGGAAGTTTTACATACATAGTGATGCCCTTTGGATTGAAAAATGTGCCATCTGTGTTCTCGTGCATTGTTATATAGGATTTTCAAGACTTCATTCATAAGTTTTTATAGGTATATCTGGATGAATCGAAATTCTATGCCTTGGTCAAGGATCATTGTGATAATTTAAGGCTGATTTTTGAGAGGTACATGAAGTTGAGAATCTCTCTTAATATTAAGAACTGCATCTTTGCAACACCTTTCAGCACTTTACTTGGGCATATTATTTGTAAAGAAGACTAGTTGGTAGATCTGGCCAAGATAATTGTGATCTTGGGTTTGGAAGAATGTAATAATCAAAGTGAATTGCATGCATTTATTAGACATACAAGATATTACAGGAAGTTCATTAAAGGATATGATAATATTGTTGTTCCCTTGGAGGAATTACTGAAATCAAAAGGAAATTTCTACGAGGGTGATGCGCAGCAGCACGTGCACAAAATTTTGAAGGAAAAACTTATTAGTGGGCCTATTTTGCACTTTCTTTCTTGGGATAAGCCCTTTCACGTTCATGTTGATACTTCTAGAATGATGATTGGAGAATTCTTGGCGCAGCCAAGAGAAGGAATTTTAGACCACCCTATTTGTTTTGCAAGTAGGAAGTTTACTCCTGCGGAATAGAATTATACAAATACTGAGCGTGAGGCCTTGTCCATGATCTACACACTTCACAAATTCAAATAATACTTATTAGAAACACCATTTATCTTCTTTACAGACCATATGAAACTTAATTATTTGGTCAAAAAGCCTTTTTTGTAAGGGTGGATTTACAGGTGGATACTACTATTTCAGGATTTTCAGTTTACAGTGGTTATCAAACCAGGGAAAAGTAATTCAGGTCCTAGCCATTTTTCAATAATTAATTCTAGAGAGGATGTGTAAAGCATTGAGGTTAGAGTGTTAGATTCCCAGTTCTTCAGATTAAACCATACACCCAAATATCTATAGGACATTGTGGTATTCTTATGCACTTTGTAATACCCACAAATTTGACACATAAATACAACTGTAAAATTATCCAAATAATATTTTTTTGACTTTAAATGCTCACTACACAACACCACATTGGTTCCAATAGATATAATTAACATCACATAAGACACTTACATAAAACATTTACCCACATAGACAACATGATAACACAATATATGTGTTGATGCCACACTTTCCCTAATGAACGAATACCAGCAATGATCCAACCACAAAAGGGACCCAAGGATTAGAAAATCTACAACACAACAGTACCCTAGTTACATCTTAGTTACGATTAAAATTCCAATAGTATTTGTCATGCAAGGATAAATTCTCCTTTTTCATCTACATATTCTTAAATTCATTTAACATTCATATTACAATACGAAAACTTTAGTTGTCTCTTTATCCCTTACGATAATCTCCATAACTTAAATAATGATTTTCAATATTTCAAAATGCATAAAAAATTCCTAATTCTCTCATTCTTATTTTAAGGTTTTTCTTCTCAAACATTTGTTCAGTGTTTAAAGTTTTACCCTTGTTACACAAAGGAAACTAATGTGAAGTAAAGGAAGAAATTTTAGGATTTAAGGAAGATTTAGATTCAAGGTACCTATTCCCATAAAAGTTATAGTTGCTATAGTTCAATAAAATATTTGAATCCATTCAAAATTTTCACATCGATAAATTTTATTTATATTTATATATCTCTTTTGTTCGCTTGAAAGTATGATCTCACCAAGATAAATTCATATTTATTTTTAACAACATGAAAATGTCTACTTGAGTTATAAGGACTTAAAGTATGACATTATTAATAACCCAAAGTATCGTTAACTCTCGTACTCTTTACACTTACGCCGTACTTTGGTATCACTATTAGCATTGTTTCGGAACAATTGAAATTCAAATGACACATAGTTTACACTTAATGATTCGTGACTACAAGGAGTGGTGAACCTGCACGTAACTACTCATTTCATTGCTCTTTGACCAACAAGTATTAAATGCATATAATAAGAGAACCCAACAACTATATGCTTCTCAAATTCCTTCCAAGAGAAAATTTAAATCGTTGGGTGAATATGTATTAGCTTTTCCTTCAACAATAAACTTAAGAGAGGCTCCATGATCTAATAAATTCAAAATCATTCATGGATGGGGGAGAAATTACACCATACGAGACGTACATGGTAATCCACTACTACATACTAAGGGACACATTTATCTAAGAGGGAGAAAAGGGGTTCAAATGCAAAATTTATAAAATTTTATGTGTTCAAAATCCTTCTAAAGTAATATTTACAATCTTTGGATATCATCCATCATATTTCCTTTACTTAATCACTAAAATCATAAGGAGTAGGATTTCAAACTTAACCAAGATTGGATTATTACTTGGTAATTTAAGGATTATATGTGTATTACAAGGTGATCTGTAATTATAATTTTATACCCCCTATGATCCTCTAATTTCTACCCTTCTCACTAGAAAAAATATATTAATTGTGTGATTCACCCTAGTTCTCATAAGAGGTCTACTTTTTAAACATTTCCATTATCACCTAAAAGGGACCTAGACCATATCAATAAGAAAAACTTGGTAAAAGAATTATGCCTACCTCATAGCTTCTACACAACTAGAGGGACTCATGTCAAGATAACACCCCTATTTGTGAAGAGACATAGCTTCAAAATCAAAGGTTTCATGCATAGGTATCTTATGATGTGGATTCCACTCATGTTCCAAACTCTCTTTTCATAAGTACATAACATGCTTAACGCTAAGTCTATGGGATGAATCACGAGCATTAATTTACATTAGATTCAACACCTCGTTAGGACCAAGTTTAGAGGTTTATAGTAGGTACGATATTTGCAAAGCGAAACACAAGGGTACAACACATCATCACGAGATTCTATCATAGCATGAAACTTGAGAGTAGAAATATTAGATGGAAAACACTAGTACCCATACTTAGGATGGTCGAGGTCAAAGTGGGGATCACTTAATATGGAAGAAATATCAAGTTGTTCTAAACTGTATAATGTTGAATCTCACCTACTATCCATGTAATAATCAAGGAAAGATAAAGAATTGAAGGTGTTTAAAGAATAATTTGATTTTAATTTATAAAGAGATAATTCTTCCTTCCATTCATGATTTAAGTTTTCACAACATAGCTATAAATGAATTCAGCAAGAGTATTAAGTAATTAATCGGTTGCCTCTTAAAACTTGATAACAAGGAAGCATTACAAGTTTATTTAAACTACATGCACGACAAGGACAATTTGTTATTTGAAATCAATTAGGAAAGTGAAACTTTACTGTAAAAGTAGAAATACATATTTTTTCCATTATCATATATAAATTACAACAATACACACATGAATTACAACCACGCCATTTTTCCATCATATTACACCCTACAATACCATGTGAGCATGAATAAAAAAATAATTGCTGGCATGAAATCCACCTAAATCCAGTATAATTATCATCTTTAGTTTTCCATTTACATAATAATAATAATGCACATGCAACAAGAGAGGGTTAGGTACATATATTCATTTAATATCCTATCTAAGGGAAGAGAGAAAGAGATAGGGAAGAGAGAGAAACACTATTATTCCAAACGTCACATTTCACACAACAAGCCACACGAGAGTTTCATACAACTATTTCTAAGTTTAAAAAAAACTTCACGATAGTGTGTTGTCTTGACTAGGATCCTACGACCTTATTTTACATTTTTCTAATAGCTACAAAAAATGTCTAAATTTGGATTAGAGGATAATGAACCACATTCAAAAAATATATTTTGATGGGAAAATGTATAACAATTAAGTTCCTCTGTGTGCTTCTATATACAAAAAATTTACGGGATTTTATAGAAATCAGAACTGGTGAATGGTTTACCATTTGTAGCTAGTTTTCCAGGGCTATCAATCGTAATTGGCCTGGTTGCAAAACTATCCCAATTTTATCTCAATCACTTAGAAAACCAAGTCCAACACTAACATTCGATGCATGAATGTGCAATGGGAATTTTACTACAATTTACCCTATATATGCAGAATTCACTAGAGTCGACGGAATTGAGAACTGGAAAATGGGTTATAAACGATGATGGGTTTTGCTAAGCCACCGATCGTAATTGGTCCAGTTTGACCTAGTTAAACTTTGACCGGAGGCCTATAAAACCCCTGTACCAAACTAGCTAGAAATGTGTTTTCCCCAAAATGAATGTTGTAAGTAAATTTATACTAGAAAGACTAGTGGTTTGCGAAGGCGGAAAAGCTTTCCGTTGCTTAGGGTCCAAATGGTGAGATGAAACAAAAACCAAATTTTCAGTTTTAATAGCTCCATAAAACTGCAAAATGGGGTAACAAGGCTCCTAGAGGGGCGGTAAAGATAGCGCAAATAGTCCATCTCGTTATATCTAATGCTTGATGCGACTCTCCACCTAAAAAGGAACTAATACAATGCTTGACATCTCTTTTATGGAGCTCAGAATGTTATTTTGCAAGTATCACAATGTGGTGTTTCTCTAACTTTGCAAGTAAATGAAAGAGGTTGTGTTTAGTTGATTAATCATGTAACTACCACCAGTAATCATGGACATAAGCACCTATTTTTAATACTATGGGTTAGCAACGTATATGATTGTGGTAGTGATCACGTTTGATGGTCAAGGTGTAAATCAGTTATATAGTTCACACAATGGAGTTTTTTTGTTTTACACTATCTAAGTTTGATTAAATATCCAATTATAGGATTATCTAATGGTTTGCTATTTTTATAAAATTACAAATGAAGAACCAAGAGTATGAAAATTATAAAGGATGAAGGTAAAGGAGATCATGCGTAGAAAATATTAGCATTCAAAGTATAAGAGGTTCTCCAGGTGGGTTCATCCGCTTTCCATAAGGCTTCATCTATCTTCCAGGCATTTTTTCAAATAGTTCACTTGCATTTGAAAACTCCCCCATTTGGATTTTGTTTAAAAGTCTCTAAAACCAATTCAATAAAAAAAATTTGCATATCCCTAAAATGAAGCATTTCCTCCAAACAACCAAACACGATACCAAGGCATACAAATGGTCCTTTCAACTGCTCCAATGTATTATTTAGAAACAACCAATGAGGTACTAGGAAAATGAAATCGATTTGTTTTGAAATATTCCCTAGCCTTTACTTGGAAGTTTCTTAAGCCTCATAAACAAAACCATTTTTTTTTTCAATCTAGCGATTAACAAACTCCCTTAGTCTACACTTGCTAGGCATTTGGAATTAAGCCTGAAAAAAACATTACCTTGAAATTTTCTAAGGCTCTTCAATGGCTCTACTATGGTTATACCTACACCCGTAGAATTCCATGAGATGACATCTAGATGAAGAATTTTGCCAAACCTTCCACTGTCCTACTGCCACGATTGATAAAATAAGATGAGAATGGACAAGTGCAGGTCTTCACGCAGATAAAGAGGGAAGTGACTAATATTACAAAGCCATACATGGAATAATAGGAAAGGTAACTTCCCCTATCTAAATAAATACAAAAACTCAAAATAAATGATAGGGAACAGGAAAAAATAAGTAATAGCTGACGTCTACCATTAGAACCGTGCCACATAAACAAAAAGAGAAAAATCAATACAACTAGATAATACATCTGGATGGAGTTCTTCCTCGGCCTCAATCTTTGTCTTCCTGTGCATAAAGAAAACAATCCAGTGGCAGGACATAGATTTGCTTCTACTCTCAAAGGTAATTGAACCCTTTTTAAACACAGATACAGATGTAGAATATTCCATTTGTGCATATCCAACCAGCATGGCATTCCATGAAACCATTATTTTTAATGCATTCTACCAAGCAGTTCATGACCTACATATCTTTTCATGTTTTGCATACATGTCTACCAAGGCGCTTGCAGCTACCAAACAAAAATAGAACCCGTTTAAAAGCTCCCACTTTAGCACGATTCCCATAAATGTTCTATTTAACTATAGCTATAGACACCAAAATCAGGTCACACTCCCCTTGTCAATTAATCAACTTAAACACACTTACCTAACCATGTCCCCTTTCACCCCACACTAATATTAATTTAATTAATTTGGTTAAATCTATCCCTATCCTCATCATATTTATTATTTAATTATTCTAATTAAACTAATACGCACCCATCTACCTCACTAAGACACATCACCTAGCCACCTCACCCTAAGCCTATTTTTAGTATGTTTCCATAACTAACTAAGACCTAACCAACACCCTAGAAATCAATGCCTATACCTCATTCCCGTAGAAAAACAGGAACTCCCACTCCTGCCTTAATCGATGCCGGTCACACTTGAACTGACATCGGTCAAACTGAAACCACCATCGATCACCCTTAATCCCTTTTGGAAACCTTATTCTCGAGGTTGGAAGACTCTGAGAGCACGAGCACGCATGCAAGCGACCAGAGAAAGCATTCTTTCTCACACAGACATCCAACAATCATCCAGCAACCATCTAGAACTCATCTCAACACAGATCTGATCCAGCCAAGAAAGAGGAGAACACAAGTAGCCCATGAAAGAACTCTTCAACATATGGTGATCCTCCATAGCATTTAATCTCCTACCACCACATTCATTCCTCACTCACAGGGATCCAAAACCGAATTCAAATTAAGTAGGACATTCTACTCACCTTGTTGTTTGACTCCTTATAGCATTTTTCTCCTTCTGTATGTTATTTGATTTTTCAAACACCCCTTGAAATCCTTTGATACTTACCCCTCCATACCCCCGTCAAAACCTTGCAAAATACCATCCAAACAACCTATTACCTCATTCCGACCAACCCAACCCTTTGTGCAATCATAAATGGGACCCAAAACTCTTAGTGTGGTATTTTTAGTTTCCCATAATAACCGGCATCGGTTTACCTTAACCGACGTCGGTTAGCCTATATAATATTGGCCTTATACCACCATTTTCCAACTCAACCCATAGCTCTTCCTAGCTTCACCAAAACCCTACCAGATCTTCCCATTGGCCTGTTATCCCATCTAATCTCAAAAATACCTCACTCAGCTCCCCATAAACTTGAAAAACCTCCCCTAGACCCATGTTCTTGACCCTCTATCATTTCTTCAGTGATTGGGATCGGTCACCCTTAACCGGCATTGGTTACCCCTAGACCAACATCGGTCTCTGTATCTGCCAATACAGCTCAGAAGAGTGACCTACTTACCTGCACCCTAGTTACCCATAATCACCTGTGACCTCCCTCAGTCCTCTACCAGACCTGTAGAAACATCGAACCATTTACGTGACCCCCGGATCGTATTCTAACCTAGCTTGTTAGATAATATCTTACTTATTTTGTTTTATATGAGATACCTAAATCATATTGACTACACTAGGAAAATATTTAGCTTATTTCTCACATTAATTTTCTTAAACAGTGGATTGACAGCCATCTAGGAAGTATCACACTTACCAGATCTAGCACATGCTAGGAATTCCACTGCATATATTGTTTAACTCTTTCTGGTGGTATTGTTTTCCATTTCAGGTAGTTCCTCCTAGCCAAAAGGAAGATCTCACGGTTAGCTATGGATCGAGGAGTCAACATGTGCACAATAACCTTCAACCATCTTCAACATGTATTCCTCCTAGCCTTTTACCCAAGTATCTATTTCATCAACTTCCTAGAAACGTCTAAGAATCAGGTGAAACATTTTGGCATGCATGGTGTGACCCATTCGGGGTTCCTTGCATTTTCTTCATTTCTAGGTAAAAGTTGTATGTCTGTTTCCTTTCAAAAGGTTCTCGCATTAAATTTCTCCCTTCGAATCTTCTCTTCTTTCTATTGTCTCAAAGCAATCATGTTTTGGTGCTATAAAAATAACTCTTCTTTTCTTTCATTTGTACTGCATTAGTGAAAGATCATATTCTCTCTTGTTCACATTTTTGTGTCATCAAACTTCATATTTTGATTTGGGTTTAAAATAATTGCATTGCATTATGATTTATCACATTGGCTCACATTAAATGAGGGAAACCTATATGGTAGAATTCATGCCCAGCTTATAGTTGACAAAAGAATCGTAGAAAGCACATTCTCTCTCTCTCTCTCTCTCTGAGTCTTACCAAACTGCACAAAATGCAAAATTAACACATCTTTCTTAAACAATATCATTTCTGGGAATGCCTGCCAACGATCACACTAATCAGAGGATTGTCAGGTACTCCCCAACTTCTTACTTCTGTCAAGTCATATCTCAGAGGACAGCCCACCCCCACCATAACATTCCTAAAACCTCACCTTTTAGATTTCCTTCTTTGTAGGAAGCCTTCCTCACTAAAAAAAACTCTATTTTACATTTCATACAGTCAGTCCCAAAATAACATTAGCTGAACAAACATAATAGAATAGGCACTCTTAGGATCATATTTTTATTAGTGTTTCTTCTTCACTTGTGTTTTGAGGTTAGATATTACGTTCTTCATCTTTTATTTCTCCTTGCACTTTCCTCATCATAGTTGGTGTATTATGATTTCATCTGAGTGTTCCTAGACCTCATATGTATCATTTCTAGAGTTTTGGTTTTGATTACACACTTGATTTTAAAACACATCCACATTTTTCTTCATCTCGGTTTTAATTTCATAGTAACCGGTGTCGGTCCAATGACCGTCATCGGTTACCCTCTAACCATCATCGGTTTTACCCAACCGGTGTCAGTTTATAGTCCTTTTGGCTAACATGCCCAAAAGGACACCTGCTTTATCTTCTTTTATATTTAGAGTTTCTGTCATTATCCCTACCTTCCTTATTTTGATAAACATTCACCCTACATCTTATCTGTCTAGAAATTATCAGTCTGTTGCCTCATTTGACAAACTATTCTTTTATCATAGTAACTGGCATCGGTTTACACAAACCATCATCAGTTTACCCTTATTGGCGTTGGTTAGCCTATGATTCTTTCCAGCTCCTGTCTATTTTTCTACTTCTGTTATGTTATGTGTCATTCAAACAGGATAGAGTCTTAGTAGATCAGTCCTTGTTCACTTGGTGCTAACTCATAGCTAGACAAATGCTCTCATATTCCACTCTAGTCATCAACCACTCCCACCTAGTCCTCCACCACCTTCTATTTTATCGCCTATGGATCCTAACCATCCTATCACTATTGCCACAAGTGATGAGGATTTTACACAACTCCTTGATCAGAACCCAGCAGCCTTGCAGTTCTACCTCACCCATTCATCCACTCGAGATGCCTCAGGTCAATTGATATACGAAATGTCCATATCCCTCCCTCCGGCCCTTGTCCCTACTTCTACATCAACTCCTTCTAGTTCCACATTACTCTAACCCGCTTGTTCTCTAGTCGTGTCGCAGCTAAGCCCCTTGCCTGCTTTTACCTCCGCATTTACCACATTTTTTACACCCGTAGTCTCCACCATACCTTCGTCAAACACCCAGAACATAGCCTCATCTGCACCCATTGTCTCACATATACCAATTGCAACACAACCACCCCTGATGTCAGTGACCACTACCCCATACCAAAACATCGTCCTCTCTATTCCATATTTCCTACCTCTTATCACTACTAGAGTCACTATGACCATCCCACCTTCATATATCTACTATCAGCCACCTCTCGTTTAGTTTGTCATTCATTCCGAGTACGTACTCCCTATGTCAGCTCCCCATTTTCAACCTCCTTATTCAGCATCACCATACACTGGAATGCCACCCTCATTGTATGTTCAACACCAACCCCCTTTCTCTACCAGCAGAACCCAATCTTCACAGCCTACCAACAACCTCATCAAGCTAATTATGGAAAAGATGCAGACACTAGAGGCATCATTTTCTGGCTCACACAATTATCTCACCTACGAAGAAATTTGTAATGAACCCATTCACCTGTCCATTCCTATTTGTCCATATCTCGTATATTGGGAGATGCTAAAATATAACCACTTCAATAGCAAAGAGGACCCGCAACAACATTTACGGTCTTTCAAACATGGGTGCTATCTTATTGCCCATGACGAATTTTTACTTCTAAGGACCTTTCCCATGTCTCTGATGGGGCCTGCATTGGACTGGTATAGTGGGTTACATAGACATTCTATCTACTCATTCAATCAAATAGCCCAAGCCTTCTTAGATCACTTCTCAATTAACGTCATTAAGAAGGCTACCATGACTGACATCTACTCTATGAATCAATATGAAGATGAATCTATCACAAATTTTGTCACTCGTTTGCATAGTTTGATCAATCAACTCACTTTCCAATTACCACAAACCGAACTCATAGAGCTCTTCACACAGGCTTGCACTAGACATATTTCACCAACCCTGTAGGTGCAAACTTTCCAAACATTTGATGAGACATTCACTATGGCACGAAAACTAGAGATTCGGGCCATCGAAGAAAATAAAATCAAATTACAAAATAATAATACTTCGTTCAAGTCAAATGATACCTTTTCTTCTTCGAAACCTCAGAATAACAATTCCAAAGCCAAGGGAACCATCAACACGGTGGTACTCAAGGACGGTCCAACCCATCCATCCAACCAGGCCAAACCCAAATCTAATCTCTCCTCGGTCCAGGATTTTTAATTCAAACGAGAACAAATAAAATACACCCCGATTGGGGAGCCATATTCATATGTTATAGAAAATCTTATTAAAGATGGTGCTATCACCCTTTCTACTATAAAACCACACATTGGCTTTAATCCCGCTCACCCCACACCTGCGTGGTACAAAGAGAATGACTTCTGTAACTATCATCATGTAAAAGGTCACAGTGATGGCAAGTACATGACTTTCGAAAACATTGTTCAAGAAATGCTCGAGAGTGGTGAGTTAGTCTTGGATAATTTGAACACACCTACTAACCAAAACCTCCACATTTTCAAGAAACCATTTCCTAATCATTCCCCATCTTCTGACCAAACTGGTGATATCTCAAATAATGATAATAATGCACGTGAAGTCCATGCTATTTTCACTGACATACTAGTTGTTTCTCATTTATCTCATGTTCCCTCCATCAAGGAAATTCTAGCCCGAAATCCTCTAGCTTAGCAGGAACCCACCTCACATGTTCGTCCACCCACATAGGAACACCCTTCATCTCCCTCTTCACTTGCAGAGGAACCCCTTGCTAGCGTTGAGACCATGTCACCATTAGCTTCTCCATATAGTGATCCATCACCATCGATGCCTCGTCCACCCACAGAGGAGTACCTTTAATCTCCTTTTCCTATCCAAGATGCAGTAGAAATGTTGTTACCATTAGGTGACCGTTCTCCATCAGCCACCCAAGACCCTGCTGACCTACTTTTGGCTCTCTTACCCACAAAGGCTGACACTAGTGATTTCCCTGTATCTCAAACACATTTCACAGGAATTGTCAATCGATCCACATCGACTTCACCTATAACCATACCATTTTCATGTTTGGCCGATTTCCTGGATTATGTTGATAGAGCCTCACTTTGGGGATGTGTTTTACTCCTGACCTCAACCCAAATGTAGTTGTCCCTCACTGATACTTCTACTATCTATCCGAAGGTGTTTCAACCACCAAAACCACAAATGACCATAAATCTTGGAACATATTTTGTTGCATCGTCCTCATCTACGCCCGTCCCTTTACTCACTAACCGATGTATACCCACAACACCTATTGTATCTAAACCCATTGGCACCTTAGGGGTCATACTGACATCGAACCCTACCCATCCCCCTGTCAAACTAGATTTGGCCATACCTTCCCGAACACCTACTGAACCTATCCCCAAACCTAAAAGGAAAAATCAGCCTTCTCGGCCATATACACCGACCTCACCTACCATACCTTTGTCACCTTCACCTCTACCATCTATCCTAGGACCTCACCCCTCAACCTTAACCAAACCACTCCCCTCCAATGGTAAACTAAAAACTCTCATGACCCCTTTACCACAGCCCACTGCTATGCGTAAGCGAACCACACATCCCCCATCATTACCTATAAACCCCTTACATCCTATACCACCATTACCTTCCATACCTGCATCACTACCCATGACATTTTCCTCCCTTCCACCCGTGCCTCCTTCTCGGCCTCGACTAACACCTTCCATTGCGCCTTGATTATCATCATGGGTAACTCATCCACTCCCACCATCTGCCTTTCCATTCGCCTCACGTACTCCTTCTTCTCCTTTATCTAAGAACAAACAACAAAAATTAAAAAACCCATTGATCTCCGAAGAGGTGGTTAGACTTACTGCTCCTTCTTTTTCCATTTCCTCTATCATACCTTTACCCAAGAAAGTTAAATCCAAACCTAAGACAGTACAACCCCCAGAATCTATAGTTCAGCCTTCCCCTCTTCAAAACCCCCAATCATGACACCTTTGACACCTCAACTACCCATTCTTCCACCCAAGCCCACATTTACTTCACATTGTGATCCACTGTTAGGATCGTACGCCACTATCCTTGCTAACCTTCTGGAAATATCTACTATCACACTGCCACCTGTTAGACCTTACGATCCTCTCAAACCTAAACCATAAGGGTTTGATGATACTAAAATTTATGCTTACCATCATGTACCAGGACATGATGTCTAGAACTGTAAGGGTTTAAAGGAATCTGTCATCTAATTACGTCCTTCTGAAATTAATTTTTATGACGATGACCCTATTTCACCTCCTCTAGTTTCCCCACATCTTCTTCCCGCACCTACACCGCAACCCCAATCTTCACCCCCAAAACCTTTCTATTTACCCCCAAAATTTGAAATCAACATGGTCTATATCAGAGAGATAGCCAGGCCCCCTCCTAAATGCTAGTGTGCCAAACTCATTTCACAAGGCTCCTACCCACCTCTTGGTTTTTGTCCTTCCTGTCGTTATACCTTTCATGGAAAACCTTCTCCATCTATCTCTTCACCTCAAATCAACATGGTCCATGTTGCCACATGCACTCAGAAAGAAAAATGGAAAGACAAGGAAACCGACCCATCAACCAACCCCATACCCAACATACCAGCTTCAAAAGCACCTAAATTCACTATCCGCGGTCCCGCATATCCTATTTCCAATGGGGTTACGCACCGCACGATGATCAAACAATTACACCAATATTCCCTCAAATTTTCCCTCTATGATCTCATCCAAACATTGGAGTCACATCATCAAGCCCTCATGAAGGTTCTTCAGTCTATTGAGGTTTCACCCAATGATCCTGCACCTATAGCCTCCATTATCACACCTCATCATGTAGCCTCCCTCACCAAATTGTCACCTTCCTCCACACCTTCACCTACTCACTAGGTCTCTTCCCTTAGCTTCTCAGATGAAGAAATTGTACCACACCAAACCGATGACCTTGATCCTACTTTCTTCATCTCCGTCCATATCGATAATATACACGTACAATGTGTTATGATTGATGGGGGTTCTAGTATTAACATCATCTCCTCCCACGCATTCGAATGAATGTGCATACCTGACAATTGCATGCATAAACATCCCATCATGTTGCCTTCATTTAATGATGCTATCACTTCTATGCTTGACACTATCATCCTCCATGTTCATGTAGGTCCCCGCACTGTTCTGGAGTTATTTTACGTCTTGGAAGGGGAGTTTCAATATAACTTGCTGCTTGGCAGACCTTAGATCCATGTCATGGGTTGTGTCCCTTAAGCTTTGCGTCGTTGTGTAAAGTTTGAACATGAAGGACATACCTATACCATTCCGGCTGATCCATCACCTTTCAAAACTTGTAGCATGCTTTACCGACCTAATGAAATTCTTGTACCTATTAAGGTGTTTACCTCTTTGACCACTTCTTCTTCACCCACAACCCCATCCACCATTGCCACCGCTACCTTAACCACATCTAAGTCTTATATTCCTATCGCTTCCATAGCCTCCACCAGCCACCCATCTACTTCTCAACCAACTGATACCCCCTCTGATCCAACCTCTAACACTTTGTCTATTCCAACTACCAACATATCGACCACTAATTCCTTACCCCACAAGTGTATGGAAACCTTCACCAACACCCTCACTATGATCACTGCATAGGCGAGTGCCTTCTTTATGGTCCTCCCCATATCTATACCAATCTCACCTATGGGGGACTTGATACTTCCAATTATACACCCGAGCCATCATCACAAATCCAAACCTTTTATGGTGACCTTCATTCACTCACCAACCGCCGTTTCACCCACACTTTCCTACACTGATTTGCATGGAAGGGTTTTGGCTTTGGCTTTTATGAGCAAGGTCATCACACTGTTATTTCATGTACCACCCACAAGCACAATGATCATAGTGGTATCAACTTTACCAAACTACCTACCAAGAAGGATAGTATTGAACTCATTGAGGATGTTGACTCCTCTCCTCCACCATCTCCACCACCTTCACCAACGAAATCAATAGATCCCAAATCCATTCCTCCTAATTTTTTTTTTCATAAACACCATTTCCTTAGCACCTCTGACTTATCAATGCGATGGCGAGGCTCCCTCTTCTCTTCCCTTCCTGTATCCTTAAATGATCGAGGACGATACACCTTCTATTAAAATCATTTAATTTCAGGATGACGATTCTATACTCACCTACCTTGGTGCGGAAGACTCTTACATTCACCTGACGTTTCCCTCTGAGATGCAAATAATGTTTAATGAATTGACTATTGAAGTCAACATCCATACTCAGGATGACCCGCACATTCTAAAGATTGGCCAATCTCTAGATGTTTTGGAACAGGAAGCCATCACTTCTTTTCTCAAAAATCATAACCATGCTTTCGCTTGGTCCTATGTTGATATGCCTGGTACTGATCCCACCATAGTGGTTCACAATATTGTAACCATACCCAATGCTAAAACCATAAAACAAAATTTAAGGAAAATGCACCCTCGCATTGCTCTTGTGGTCAAAGAGGAACTTCAATGCCTTCTTTAAGTTTCCTTCATCTTACCCATCGATTATCCCCAATGGATTTCTAATATTATCCCTGTCACTAAGGCGACAGGGGGACTTCACATTTTCACAAACTTTTGTGACCTCAACCTAGCTTACCCAAAGGATGACTTTCCTCTACCCGGTATTGACTAGCTGGTTGACCTTACCGCTACTCATGAGATGTTATCACTTATGGATAGCTTCTCGAGTTATAACCAAATCTTACCGGCGTCAGAAGATCATCACAAAACCGCATTCATCACCCCTTGGGGGACATTCTACTATCGATTCATGCCTTTTGGCCTTAAAAATGATGGTGCCACATATTAGCAGGCTATGACCTACATTTTCCATGACATCATGTACCAAATTTTAGAATATTATGTAGATGATCTTCTTACAAAATACAAACATCGGGCTGAACATTGTACAGTATTGAAAACCATCATTGATCGCCCATGTCTTCGCAGTACTCTCGGGAAAGCTCCTAGGATTTATCATTTCCTTACATGGTATAGAAGTTGACCCTACTAAATTTAAGGCTATTCTCCAAATACCTTCACCCACTAACCTCTGCTAACTTTGTAGTTTGCAAGGCAAGTTGTAATCTATTCGCCAGTTTATTTCCCAACTATCTGAATATTGTCAACCGTTTCATCACCCCCTTAAAAAGGATGTATCCTTCAAATGGGATGATGAATGCCACAGAGATTTTGAGGCCTTAAAACAATACCTTCTCCAACCACTTGTGCTCATTCCACCTAAAGATGATCAACCCTTCTACCTATACATCTCTATTACTGATCACTCTTTAGGGGCCATGCTCGCTCATCGCAATGAACAACATAGGGAGCAAGCAGTTTATTACAAAATCTATACTCTTGTGGACTACGAGGCCCAATACATCCATGCCAAAAAACTTTGCTTATCCTTAGTTTTTGTTTCCACCAAACTCCGCCATTACCTACTCAACCACAAAACCTATGTTGTGACCAACACCGACCCCTTACACTTCATGTATGCCAAACCTTATAAAAATCACCATGCTTCACGTTGGCTCATGCTTCTAGCCAATTTAGACCTCGAATTCATTCATCCGGTAATCTATCAAGGGCCAGGCCATTGCTGACCAACTCGTTGATGCTCCTCTTTTTGGGAATCAATCTTCAAACTTTGATTTCCTCGATGAATCCATTGCTACTCTCTCTTTGGATGATGAAACTTACCAGATGACTTTATTCTTTGATGGCTCCAAATGTCAGCATGGGGGTGGTGCAGGTGTCATCCTTATTCCTCTTGATAGTGAACCCATGCCTTTATCATTCAAACCCGATTTTGAGTGCACAAACAATATCACCAAATACAAAGTTCTCGTATTCAGTCTCCTCACAGCTTATGCCTTAGATGTTAAGTCCATTAATATATTTTCTGATTCAAAACTGGTATTAAACCAAGTCAATGGTATATATCAGTTTCGTAATGAAATGCTTCAAGAATATAAACGTTATGTGGACACACTTTTGACTACCTTCGACCGCTATAAACTTCAAACCATTCCACAGTCCACCAATAAATTTGTGGACACCATGTCCTGACTCACTTCCCTGATACCTTCTTTGCCTGCGGATTCAGACATCTTTGTCACTGTGAAATGACTACAAACACCTTCTTATGTACCTTGCAGTGTTAACCTTGTCTGAACCACTTCACTAAAGACACATGACCTTTGGTATAAGCAGCTTGCAGACTACCTCTTCCTTCCTATAGTACCTCCCGATCTCACGCGTAATGGACAATGCGCCTTTCTCAAAAGGGCCTCTTGTTATGTCATCATGGGTGGCATCCTCTATAAGCATAGCTTTGAAGGTATTATCTTACGATACCTTACGAGTTCTGAAATCCCCTATCCCATTAAAGAAGTTCATGATGGCATATGTGGTCACTTAAGTGGCCTTACTGTTGCTAAGTGTATTCTTTGCCTAGGATATTATTGGCCAAACCTTAATCATGATTGTTGCGACTACATTAAGCATTGTGTAAAATGCCAACAACATGCCAATCCTCACCATACACCTAGTCATGCCTTATAGGTTGCTCGTGACCTCTAGCCCTTCTCTCAATGGGGTTTAGATCTTGTCAGAGAGATCAATCCCCACTCTTCACAGAGACATCAATGGATTATCACCACTACCTAATACTACACCAAATGGGTTGAAGTTGTACCTCTCATCTCCATGAAAGCTTAGAAAATATGTGAGTTCATCAATCATCACATTATTTTCCACTTTTTTTTCCCCACCACCTCAACACTGATAACGGAAAACAATTAAAAAACAAAACCTTAGAGAAACTTTATGACGCTTTTGGTATTCATCTCAGTTTCTCATCACCTTATTACCCAAAAACCAATGACCAAGCCAAATCCACCAATAAAACCCTAAACAAAATTCTCATGAAAGTGGTTAATGATACCGGGAAGGACTGGCATACACACATTACCTTCGCCATGTGGGAATACCGTACTAGTATTCACACTTCCACTACTGCCACCCCCTTTTCTCCGGTCTATGGTATAAAGGTTTTTCTTCCTCTCAAATTCCAGATTCCATCTCTTCATATTTCCCTCCAAGACATGCTCAATGATGATGACTTTCACCCAGATTGTTTAGCACAACTTGAGTTATTAGACGAACGTCATCTTAATGCTCTCGACCATCTCCAAGTCTACCAAAAATGCATCAAGCGTGCCTATGAAAAATGCATCCATGAACTAACCTTCAAGGTCAGTGATCTCATCCTCAAAGAAAATCAACACATAACCAAAGAAAAAAAATCAAATGGGGAATTTTTTCTCCTAATTGGCTTGGACCATGTATCGTGACGCATAACTATGGATCAGGTTCTTATCGTCCGTCTTCACTTAATAGTAAGCCCAAACCTGAGCCCCTCAATGCCTTGCATCTTCGACCATTCTACTGTTGAGTTCAAGTCCTATATCACTACTTGTCTATTTCATGCTCATCCCTTAAATGTCATTCACCCTTAAATGTCATTCACCCTTTTATTTTCCACACTCCATCCCCAACGAATAAACAAGAATCATGTGCTTGCCCATCACCTTTTTGCCTTATCTTAAATATGTGTACCACAACTCTACACATGGCATGATTCTCATGGATACTTTTCATCTTATTTTAGATGATATCCCATGGTCGTTCACCCTTTACTTCTAAACAAAAACCAAATTCTTTGTTATAGTCTTGTCCATGACTTAAAAGCCCAAAATAATTTCTAGAAATAAAAGGATCAACTCCTTGAGTCAAACTTCTGATAGAAAAATGAATCCCTCAAAAGGACATCTTTTGCTCTAAATTACAACTATAAATAGACTGTTCCCTCGAAGGATAGCTATAAAAATATCACAACACTATTTGTAGTCCATCCTAAAAAAAGAGACTATTTTCTCAAATCTAAAATATTCAGAAGATTCCGGCATCAATCAACTTCACGAAGACCTCAAGGAGACATTTATTCATCCCGTATAGACTTCCTGCATCGATCAGTCTATCTAAAATAAAAATTCAAAAAGAAAAAGAAAACTTTTTCATCATGGACTCACCTATTGTGATATTGGATCTCTTGCCAAAAGGCATGCTACTTCATACCATATTACCTAACCACCTTCACCTCCTTCCCCTTTGTATCTTCATTTCATACTGCCTCAAGGGTCCTGCTAAAACTGTGATCATGTGACTACTCTTCACCTTTAGAATAATCAATCATGCAATGTCTTTAGGGTCTTACGTTCACCAACATAGCTAAGGTGTGGTCAACCCATTATGATCCTTTCCAATCAGGTTGCTTTCTCACCTCCTCTTATCTTTTCACTTCTTCATTACTTATTGATTATCCTATACAAGACTAAACCCTCGACATTTATCTCTCGAGAATTTTCTTCTTTCACAAAAATCAACTTAAAATCACCTATACCTATTTTCCCTTAATTCAACCATGCCTAAAATAACCTAGCCTCAATTGGGCCTATAACTCCTCACATCTTTCCCTAGCTTATGGGAGAACTACATCAGCCTGAGGTCCCTTTTCACCGGGACTATGTAGGTAGAACTTCCAGGGCATGGAGCCCTTTAAGGTTAGCTTGGCCACTCTCTACCTTCACCAATTTTCCCCCATTCTACCAAGATTTCCTGTTTATATCAAAAACTAGCCATACAAACCATGTTCACATCAATTAAACTATATACGCTCACCACGAGTTCACATAACCTTTACCACTTAAATTATTTCACATTTTCATACATAACCAATATTTGAATGTTTTTACACCATCACATGTATTTACATCAACATTTATTACCAAAAACTAGAAATTTACATCACATTCCTATCAACTTGATTTGATCCATACCATGCCTATGCCTATCAACCTAACCTATGACATGACTCCATCATGCCTATCAACCTGACTCCATCATCCATGCCTAAACTCGACCTGCATATTAACTCGATCCATGCCTATAACCTGACTCTGATCCATGCCTATGAATTTATTCCACCATGCCTGTGACCTGACTCCACCATGTCTATGACCTGACTCCATCATGCCTATGACCTCACTCGATTCATGCCTATGACCTGAATCCATCACGCCTAACTCACCTTATTTCCATCCATATCACAACAAAATAAAATTTCTCATTACACCAATACATCATCAAAATCTCATCCATCTCATCATAGACAAATATGTGTGTATCCATACAATATACACTTGTATCAAAATAATAAACATCTCTCAAAATATCTCATATACATCCTCACCATCTTTGGCACGCAGGTTGGTATATGATTAAAAATAAACTACTCTCAAATACATCCTCACCATCTTTGGCATGCAAGCTGGTATATGGTCACAAATAAACTACTTCTGAATAGATCCTCACCATCTTCAACACGCAGGCCGGTATATGATCAAAAATCAACTACTCTCAAATACATCCTCACTATCTTCGGCAAGCAGGTCGGTATATATCAAAAGTAAAAATATCTACAAAATGGCAGAACAAAGGGCTATCAGACATCTCCTTGATGATTATCCATCATATCAACCTCTCCTGGCTCCTCATCCCCTTATACCCCTGTACAGTGTCCCACTATCATAAATGGCTGGGGCCTAACCTGCTGAAGGCCCTACACCTAGATTTGGCCTCTGTGCACTGGTAGCCTCACCGTGACCCTTTCCATGGGCTTGTTGGCCCCTTGTGCTCTACTCACTCTAAGTGTGTGATCTACTCCTATCACTCGAGGCCTGTTGGGCTCTGTACTTGGCATATGACTGACATAAATCCTAGCCTCTAACAAGTGATCATGATAATATCTCACCTCACCTAGGGCATCTCTCAGTAGTCCTGTCGGTACTTTCCATGGTGGTGCCATCAACATTTGACCCTTCCCTACTCCTGCTTATACAATGGGACCCTATCCCTACCCTTGTGATGGTACCATTGGCCCCGGAACCTGTACCTATATCTGGGCCTAAAGGGCCGCTATTTATACATGTGCTATGGCCAGCTTCCCTGTAAGCCTGTAACATGTCCCTACATTGTGGCCAACTGGCCTTGTAAATCTATCACCTTCACCATGTAGGGTGGCTACCTGCACCCCATCTCCATCCCCACCCTCTCCATCTCCACCCTCTCCATCTCCAACCTATACAACCACTTGTCCTTGTCCTCCCTGTGCCTACAGTGTGGCCACCTATGCCTATAACGTGGAAACCTATGCCTCTATCCCTGTCAGCTGCCCCTGCACAATCCCCAACTGGGTCACTAAGGTAGGCACCTACCTCTATAGGGCATCTCTCTACATTGTGATGGTGGATAAATCTGGCTGCCTTGGCCTTGGTGGTACGACTCTCAGCTGTACCACCCACCATCATATATATCCATCTGCTACCCCGACATCATCTATCTACTCATCGACTGGCTGCTCCTCCTTCCCGGTTGACACTATAGGTCATGGTGGAGACATAGGCCTCTCCACATCATCCCTCCTATACTATGGAAAAGGGAGGTGGTATATCCTGTAGCATAGCCTAAACTATCACCTAACCCAGTCTATGGGTATCATCTCATGCTCCCCGGCCCGCTGCCCCTCTATCCAGCTAAAAATATACAGCCCATCCATCTCCTCTGCCATCCCCTGGTATGAAGGGAAGCCCACATATGGCCTCCAAATGATGTCCACTCTAGAAAATCCCTCTAGTAATCACCTGTAGTAAGCTACATCATGTGTAGCCCTCATGTCTCGGCACTCTCCCATCGCTGGTACACATTGCATGTACCCTAACCACAACAACCTCCCCTCAAATGCATCTTCTCGGGGCATACCAACTGGACGCACACACACAATGTGCTCATAGGCCCAACAATGCAGTAAAAATGTGCACCAAAGGCTGAACCACCGCAGCCACCCATACACTCACAGCTCCCTATATAACTATACCAAAAACATAGGCACCCATGCAAACCGAGTCCTGCTCTTCACCATATCATATAGAAATCCCATCAATGACCGCGGGAATCACCCACCCTCTACATCTGGTAGTGCAAAACAGCACACTACCTCCATCAATAGTACTACCAGCCTCATCTCCTCGTGGTGGGCTCGGTACATCACTCCATAGCTCATACTCGTTGTATAGAACCAGAGGTCGGCCACACCCTCACCAACCACTAGTGCCAATAAATCCTCAGTGCCTCTGAGGATATCAAGTACACCTGCGTCCCCACTATTGACAATCGCAGGATCCTGTAGACATCCTCCAGGGTGATTGTGAGCTCACCCGTCGGTAGATGAAACATATTGGTCACCGAGTCCCATATATTTATGAGGGTGACCATCAAGCTCACCTCCCGGACTACATATCGGTAGTTTTTGACCCCAATCAATCCCACCTATACAACATGACACCACTCCTCACGCATCGTGCTCACTTGTACCTCCACCAGTAGTGGCGGTACCTTGTCCCTCATCCACAGTTGATCTCTCTCCTGCATCCAACAAACCATCACATTATTAATTCTTGACCATACCCACTCTTGAAACCTCACCTCTACCTATTACCCTACCTATTTTTTCTTCTCCCATTACCTTCTTATCACTTAACCTAGATACCCACCCCAACCCTAACCACCTATCTCTCTCTTTATCCCTATTCCACACCCCTTGACCATACTCATGTGAACCCTCTACACCTAAACCTTTTTCCTCTTTTTCTACTCTTCTTACCAACCCATTCCTACCCAAATCCTCCCTCAACCCCTCAACACCCCTCATTCCCCTAACCCCACCCTCTTCCATTCCTATTTTACCCATTATTTTTCCCAAATCAAAATTTGATTTATCCCCCCAAAAAAACATAAACAAAATCCCATTTTCCCCAAACTTGATTTCTCTCAACAAATCTACCTAACCCCAAAAATGATAGGAATTAAAGCTTACCTCATCATGTTTTCATTGACGTGGTGACACCTCAAGCCATTTCACTGGTCCACCAGATCCCTCTCCCCCATCCTCCATCACCAAATCACCTCGGAATCTCCAACCAATCAAATCAACTTAACCGATCTCGTGGCCCCACCAATCAATTAACACTTGCCGACTACATGGCCTGCTTACTCTGCTCTTTGATGCACTCCATCACTTTTCACCTCTTTCTCCCTCCCTTGTCATTTTCACATATTCGTAAAAGATAAATGATTTAAACAAACATGGAAATTTCTCTTTTTATAACCCTCCTGACTTAACCAGAGATGGTTTCTCCTTGACTAATGATAGTCGTGTGCCCTAGCAGACCGTCGTGAGTTAGCCTAGACTGACCTCTATTAATATGACCGATTTCAGTTACCCTCCTCTGCCTCATTACTACCCATTACCCATAATTTACTTGCCTGAATCCTTTTCTACCTCACCCAAACCTAAATTGGACACTTCACTTCATCCTCCTGACCTCATTATTTATCCCCTAACCTTATCCTCATCTAGGGCCTCATTATTTTACCCATGCTTTGGCCTTACCTATGTCGTGACCTATATACCCAAATCCGGAACATCATTTGTGACCTTTGAACCTGGGTGCTCGCTATACCTTGTGACACTGTTACCCGTGTTGTATGACCTAGTGACCTTACTTTACCTATTGTCGTGATGTATATCCTGACCCAACCTTGGTGTACCAGAACATATCGTAAACATTCCTGCACCTGACCCATGTTGTGTTTCCTGGCCATATCCTATACCCTGGATACCGGAATCGCTTCAACCTTGTTTGGATATCCTTATTAACCTTAGATGATGTAGAGTTTGCAAGCTCTTCAACCTGGTATCGTGTCGTAGTTTATATGTGTGTGTGTGTGTTTGACTGCCACTACCTTTGACCCTGGCCCATTTACCTATTTGCCCAATTTGACCTTTACCCCATTACCCCATTGTTCACCATTCTTTTTTGCATCCAATTTATCAAACCACTCACCGATTCACCCTGTTACCTCATCAGTTCTTGGTTTGAGGGGGATCACCTTCACCCCACGCATGGGGTAACCACATCTTATTTTTGTCAACATCACTTACCAATACAAGCTACGCAACAAAAAGGGGAAAAATGTAGACACCAAAATCATGTCACATTCCCCTTAACCCCTTGTCATTAATCAACTTAAACACACTTACCTAACCATGGACCCTTTCACCCTACACTAATATTAATTTAATTAAATTAATCCACATTTCTCACCATATCTATTATTTAATTAGCCTAATTAAATTAATACCCACCCCTCCACCTCACCTAGTCACCTCACCCTAAACCTATTCTTAGTATGTTGTCATAACTAACTAAGACCTAACCACAACCCTAGAAATCAATGCCTACACCTCATATCTGCAGAACAAATGGTAACTCCTACTACTTTCCAGAGGAATAGAGAGATCTAGCATCCATTATAGCCATGATCTCCTATTTTTAGTTAACTTAGGGAATCCCACCTTAACTGACGCCAGTCACCCCTAAACCGATGTCGGTCAGACCGTAACCGCCGTCAAGCACCCTTAATTCCTTTTGGTAACCTTATTCTCGAGGTGGTAGATTCTGAGAGCATGAGCACACATGCAAGCAACCAAAGTAAGCATTCTTTCTCACACAGACATCCAACACTCATCCAACAACCATCTAGCTCTCATCCCAACATAGATCTAATCCAGCCAAGCAAGAAGGAGAGCACAAGCAGCTCATGCAAGAACTCCTCAACGTATGGTGATCTTCCACAACATCCAACCTCCTACCACCACATTCATTCTTTACTCACAGGCATCCAAAAGTGGATTCTAAGTAAGTAGAGAATTTTACTCATCTGGTTTACTTGATTCTTTATTGTATTTTCATCCCTTCTATATGTTATTCGCTCTCCTAGTAACTTATTAATCTCCTCTTATTACTACCCCTCAATACCCTCGTCAAAACCTTGCAAAACCCCATCCAAACAACCTAGTATCTCATTTCGACCTACTCAAACCTTTGTGCAATCAAAAATGGAACCCAAAACTTGTTCTATGGTATTCCCAGTTTCCCACAGTAACCAACATTGGTTTACCCTAACCGGCATCAGTTAGCCTACACAATATTATCCTTATACCACCGTTCTCCAACTTAACCCATAGCTCTTCCCAGCTTCACCAAAACCCTACCAAATCTGCCCATTGGACTGATATCCCACCTAAACCTCCCAAACACCTCATTCAGCTCCCCATCAACTTGAAAAACCTCTCCCAGACCCTTGTTCTTGACCCTCTGTCATTTTTTCAATGACCGGCATCGGTCACCCTTAACTTGCATCGGTTACCCCTAGACCAACATCGATCTATGTATCTATCCAATACAGCTCAGAAAAACAACCTACTTACCTACTCCCAAGCTACCCATAATCACTTGTGAACTTCCTCAGACCTCTGCCAGACCTGCAGAAACTAGGAACCATTTACCTGACCCCTGAATCTTATTCTAACCTAGCATGTTAGATTATATTTTACTTATTGTGTTTTATATGAGATGCCTAAATCATATTGACTACAGTAGGACAATATTTACTTTATTTCTCACATTAAATTGTTTAAACAGTGGATTGACAGCCATCTAAGAATTATCACACTTTCCGGATCTAGCATACGCTAGGCAGTCCACTATATATGTTGTTTAACTCTTTCTGGTGATCTCGTTTTCTATTTCAGGTAGTTCCTCCCAGCCAAAAGGAAGCTCTCACAGTCAGTTTTGGATCAAGGAGTCAACACGCATGCAACAACCTTCAACCATCTTCAATAGTTATTCCTCCTAGTGTTTTACCCTTATCTGTTTCGTCAACTTCCTAGAAACTTCTAAGAATTAGGTGAAACAATAGCCAACCAAATACTACTAAATTTCATACGCTAACTTAGGTTTCATGTGGTTCACGCCTCTAGACCTCAAATAATGTTCTTGGATTTTTATGAAAGGAAAATAGATGTTTGAAAAGGTATTTAGGATGTGTCACTCTCCTTGTCCTGCCAGCCAGTATGCCTCCCTTGTAAAATTTGTTGTCAGGTATGGGAACTAAACACTAGACAAGTGCCTTAGGCGATGAAAACTTTAGGAAATAAGAAACTTGCAATATGTGTAGCACCCTAATAGTTGATAGGTGGAGATTTATATAAAATAGGTCATGATGAAGTTTTGCGTCAGTGTGTTCTAGAGTATGAACATGAATCCATTATGAAAGAAGCTTATGGTGGAATTTCAGGAGGCCATTATGCTAGATATGTCACCATATACAAGATTTTGATGGTTTCCCTTTGGTGGGAAACTTTGTATAAGGATAATAAAGAATATGTCAAGGAATGAGATGACTATCAGTGCCTTGGGAAACCTGGGACTAGAGATGAGATGGCTTTCAAGCGTATTGCAAGTGCTGAACCTTTTGAGAAATGGGCTATTGAATTTGTAGGTCCTATTTCCCCACCCATGCGTAGAACTAGTGTGCATTATATTATAACCTGTATAAATTATTTTTGATGTGAAATTACAACACCCCCTGAATGGCTTGATTTTTAATGGGGCATCCAGTGTAATTTACATAACATTGGACCATCTCTCAAGCTGTGGGACTTGTGAACTTGAGATGGTCCTCAGGAGAAGGCTGACTTCCTCTACCTAATTCTAATGCTAAACTACTTCTAAGGAAATGTGACTAATCTACTCCTAATCTAACAATGCCAAGGAGAGAGAGAGAGAGACCACGGAGAGAGAGAGAGAGAGAGAGAGAGAGAGAGAGAGAGAGAGAGAGAGAGAGAGCATGGAAAATAAAGAAATCCTACACTACAGAGGTGATAAAAAGAAAGGGGGAAATACCCTGATGAGGGAGAATACAGAAAGAATATGGAGTTGAGAGAGGCCAGACCAATGTGACATGGACCTAGATCTTCATTTACCACTAAATATCCATGAAACACAACATCATGCACCTACAAATGAGACATACATGCACAAAAAAAAAAAAAACACGAAATAGAGGGGCAATGAGAAACAACAAAACAATACAAGGGTTGAAAAAACACCAAAAACAATTTTATTATCTCTTAGAATATGCACAGTCCATTACATTGATTGAAAGAGAGGCATAAATACACTTTTCAGGCATAGGAGAAGGCTTAAATCTCAAACGGAGTCAAGAAATAAATTTTACAGAGTTTCCCCACATCCCGAGAATGTCTCTCTTCTCAAATGAGAAGTGTATACAATATATAGAAAATCGAAGGCAAGAGAGGGAGAAGAAGAAAGCTTAAAATCTGCTCTCACCAACCGAACAAATTTCATTAAATGGTTTGAAAAAGGCATGGGTACCCTTAAAAATCATCATTCCCCAATGCACTTAAGCTTGCTTGGAGAAGAACCCTGGGGCAAGACCATACTTCACTTAATTGCAGGTTGTTGGGATGCCTGAAACTACACTTTCTGAGCTGAGTGAATTTTCCAAAATTTTCACACCACCTAACCTCTCCAAAATTAAATTTTTAGGCTTTCATGGCATAGAGGATGTCGAGGCCTTTCCAACATATAAAATTTGTTGAATTTTGAGCCCTAGATCAAACATTATACCCATTTGAAATTTGCATTTAATCCGTACGAGAGATGGTAAAAATGCAATTTTTGTAAAGTTGACCCGCGGGCCCGAAAACTAAAAACTACGGCCATTTGTGAAAAAATTGACAAAATTACAAAACCTCCACAGACCCGTTAGGCCTAAATTTTAACTTTTTCCAGAAGTGAAAAACCCCCAATCTCGAAAATTCACTTTTCCAGAAAAACCTTCCTTGGCTCAACTTGTTTTTTACAACTTTGGCAACCTTGGGCCCACGTGCCCACAATTTTGGCGAGAAAAAAAAACCTCCTCAGGCCTGCAAGCCCCGCAACTTCACAACTTTCCATTTGGCAAAAAAATGAAACCTCCCCAAGCCTGCAGGTCCGCATAACTGCAAACTACGCTGATTTGCGAAAAATTGCACAAAAGTAAAAAATTTCTCCCCAAGCCTGTAGCCCTGTAATTTTCAGATTTAGAAAAAAATCTTCCACAAGCCCATGGACCCCGAAAATTGGGCATTTGAAAAAAGTCTTTCCCAGCCCTGCGGCCCCGAAACTAATTTGTAGATGTTTTCCTTTACATGTGGACAATTCAGATTTTGATATCCCATCTGTCCCACCATTCACTAGGCCGTTTGGGCCATTGACCTCCGCCTTCGCCAATTTCATTTTTTTCCTGCGAGCTTTTTCCTTTGCACGTGTCACACGCATCCCGAAATGTCCTAAAAATCTCATAGGGACAAAAATCTCCACACTTGAAATGATTTGCATGTTTGTAGCTTTTTCACCTCTGCACGTCCTGAGTATCCTGACTGAACTAGTGTAGCCTCGGACAAAAATATTTGATTTTTCTACAAAATTTCAAGTAAATGCGGCCATTTTGGATTGTGCGTCCCACGCATCCCGTTGACCCAATTGTCCCACGTAGACCGTCTGGGACATGAACTTCCACTTTTTCCACAATACACTAAAAGAAGCCATTTTTTCATATTTTCTCAAATTTTTCTAACTTCTTGAATTTTTTCCTTGGATAGGGAAGTTAGAGAAGAGCCAAAGGAACCTCCGAAATCTAAGATTTGGGCCTCGAACCAAATTCTACTTGCTCATGCCTAAATTTTTTTATGTTAGTTATCAAAATTACCTTAGAGGGGTGATTTTGGATAACAATTTTGTGACTCAGGGGTCATCTGCCTGCTAGATGAAATGATCAGTTTCCTTGAAGAATCCATTATTGGAGTCATGAATTAGCCTGATACTGAACAGAAAATTTGAACTCTGAACCCAACTGCTGCACTTTTTGATCCCTGAACCTAGTCTAGAAATGGACTATCTTGAAACCTGATTCACCTTAGTTATTCTGTATTTTCCTTCCATTGAAATTTATAACTGATCACATGTAAATATGAGGTTCTTATGGAGAAACTGAAGGGCATGATGCACTGCACTGACTAGAGAAATACGAACAAAAACTATGTACAAAAGGTGAAATCATACATGCCTTAAATAAGACATGCAGAGTGTGCAAAATCACTTCTTCTGCTGAAAGCAAACCTACCTACTCTATGCTAACCGGAAGCAAAGGGAACTCAAACAAATCCTGCAACTGGCAGGGAGAAGTAGCTTCCCTTTCTCAAAATAGGCAGCCATGTATATGATTTGGCACTGAATATGGCTTTTATTATGAGTGGAAAAACTGACAAGAGGCTCGATCCTCCACCCAAATATCAATTTAAACAATCAATCAAAAATACCTCTTCAAGCTGTTTAACATTTGGACTCGAAGAGGTATTGCATGGTGACCCTTGGTACTTTGAAACTCATCCTCATGCTTAGAAAAGACATGACTGGTTTTGGCTCCTCTCTTGACTCTAATGAAGCCAAGTACCTGATTGGGAAAGGTCTGATCTATGAAGATGTCCCATTGCTCTGAAATTCAACTCCAAAAATGGAGTCTTCCTACGGACCTTCCTGAAAATAGAGGCTACCTACATGTTGATTTTTTCTTTACATTTCTTCTGCAAGAATTTGATCCTCTACCTTGATGACTGGTGTGAAAATGGTGTCATCATTGTTTCCTTCCTCCTCCTATGAAGAACATGGAAGATTGAGATCTTCCAACCCTAGTTCCAGAGGACTGTTGTGAGATACAAGATGCTGCACTTGAATGCCCTCCTTTCTAACAACAAGATCATGTGCTTGGAAGGTGGATGATGGAGGATAAAATGATGTGATCTCCATGGGATCTTCTCCATCTAATAAATCCTCCAAATAAGACAGATAATCTTCCTCCTTGTTTTCCTGCTACATGTGCTCGACCTCCTCTATGGTGTCCTGCTGATCTGTAACCTGCTCACCATGGTTCCCCTCATCCTCAAACATGAAGTTTGAAAGATCAAACTCTTCTTTGACATTAGAGCTCAAAGGGGATGAAGTGGGAGGAAGAACTGAAGGTTCTTCTATGGCCTTTTTTTAATTTGGATCCTCATAAACTGAATGGTTCTCCTTCACAACCGGAATGCACTCCTCCTCTTTTGGATTTGGAGTAGAATCTTCTTCCCTCGCTTGGACTGATTGTGTGGTTTGAATTGGATCAGCATTCTCTTCAAATAAAGTGCCAAGATGGGTACTGCATTCAGATCAAATTGATTGTTGATCATCTTATTCCACTGCTGCTACAAAAATCAGCCTTAGCCACCACTGGCTCTTCAACTTTAACCTCCTTCATAGGCTTAACCATCAAGGGAATATTTTCAAATATAAATCTAAGAACCAATCTCACCAAAATTCTAATCATTTCTTCTTTTCTTGGCTCTCTTCTTCTCTGCTTGACTGGATTCTTGAGTCTCTTCCCGACATGGATTCAAGAAAGAAGGAGGAGTGGTGGGTGGGGTCTCCACTAGTTTTTGCTTTGTTTGTGGTGAAGGGGAAGGTATCTATTTTTGATCTTGTGGAGGGGACTTGGATCTGGAAGGGAAAAGGGTAGAAGAATTGAGGTAAGCTGGAAGACTAGGGGATGGAGATGGGAAATCAACCCTTGGGGCAGCAAGTGGGAAACTAGATTCATGACACTGCTAAAATGATATTGATTGAGAAAGAGGAAAAGAAAAGATATGAGGTGGTGGACTTACCCATTGACAAGGTTGTCTCACACTTTGCTCATATGCCTCAATATCCTCAATCCACTATGCAAGTTGAGGCAAGCATTTCAACCATGAAGTCAAGCTTCTCCTGCGGGCTATAGTGTCTTGGAAAAGGGCCTTCCCATGGACAAGGTGCCCTGCAACCAATTTTGAATGCCTTCATTTGTGTTGTATCCCTTGACTGAACCATGTTAGCCTCCATTCTTTGAATCTTCTCTAGTAGATCATCATTCTCCATATAGTTTTTATCATCATATGCATACCCTTGCTCTTGATAAGCTCCATAGTCAAACTGGTTTTGACACTGCTCATATGGGTAGGCATAATGGTTCTAGATTTTCTCATAACGCTGATATGAAGGAGTTGAGAAATACCTTGGAGGTGGAATGCATTGATGTAAGTGTGAATTCCAAGATGGGAATGAAGCCATGTTTGTACAACTTCACGAATGGTAGAATATGAAAGATGTAGATGGAAGAATGGGTGGAAATGGATGAAAGGAAAGTCTACAACTCAGAGAATGGGTTGTTGACCAAATGGAGTCACCAAATGTGCTTTGCATGTGCCTCCAAAGTCTGAAATTTTGATAGGAACAAACCAACCTGCTAAAAATGAAGTTGGTATGGTGCTTCAAACATCTCGCATCGCGCGTGCAAAAACTATTGATGCAATGAAGGTTACAGAGGGGTTAATGGTTTGCTACTTGAAGTGGAACACCTTTGAAATATGAAACTCTAAATTCTGTGAGGTCCCACTGGGCATATAAAAAATGTTGATATGAAATTACAGCATCCCCTGAATGGCCTGATTTTGAATGGGGAATCCAATGTAATTTGCATAACATTGGACCATCTCTCAAGCTGTGGGACTTGCAAAATTAAGATGGACCTCTAGATAAAGCTAGTTCTTGTTCCTAAACTTCTTATCACAATCTACTCTAATGCAGGTGAAACTAATCTATCCTAATGTAATTATTCCAAGGGACCAAGGAGAGAGAGAGAGTGAAAGTAGAGCCTACACTAAAGCGGTGATACACCAAAAAATAAAGGGGGAAATATCCTGATGAGGGAGAATACAGAAAGAAAATGGAGTTAGGAGAGGCCAAACCAATGTGACACAGACCCAGATCTTCATTTACCACTAAATCTCCATGAAACACAAAATCTTACACCTGTAAATGAGACATACATGCACAGAAAAACAACAACAAAAATAGAGGGGCAAGGAGACGCAACAAAACAATGCAAGGGTTGAAAGAACACCACGAACAAAATTTTATTTCTCTTAAAATATGCACAGTCCATTACATTGTTGAAAGAAGGGAACAAGTACACTTTCCAGGCATAGGAGAAGGCTTACAACTCAAATGGAGTTGAGAAACAAATTTTACAGTTTCCCCACATCCCAGAATGTCTCTCCTCTCCAAAGATAAGTGTTTACAATATATAGAAAATGAATGAGAGAGAGGGAAAGAGAGAAATAAGATAAAATAAGACTTTTTCTCTCACCAACCGATAACTTTAATTAAATGATCTAACAAAAATATGGGCACCTCTAAAAATCCATTCTCCTATGTACTCAAGCTTTCTGGAGAAGAAACCAGACCATACTGCATTAAATTTTGGTGGTTAGGATACCTGGAACTGCACTTTCTCAAGCTGAGCACATTTCCTGATTTTTAACTCACCTAACCTCATCAAAATTAGTATTTTTGGATTCCATGGCATAGAGGATGTTGAGATATTTCCAACGGTATAAAATTTGTTAAATTTTGAGCACTAGATCAAAAGTTATGCCCATTTGAAAATTTGCATCTAATCCATACGGGAGATGGATAAATTCCAAGTTTTTAAAAATGGACCCGTGGGCCTGAAACTGAAAATTGTGCCATTTTCAAAAGAATCACAAAATTACAAAACCTCCTGCAACCCCACAGGCTTGAATTTTTAGTTTTTCTGAAAAAAATCTCCCAGACTTGAAATTCACTTTATCCATAAAACCCCGTGGCTCGAAAATTCACTTTTTACAAATTTGGCAAAAACAACCTCCCTATGCCCACATCCCCACAACTTCATAAATTTCCATTTGGTGAAAAAACCTCTCTGGATCCCACAAGCCCGCAATTCCAAACTGTGCCATTTGTAAAATATTGCAAAAAAGTAAAAAACTTCCGCCGACCCACAGCCCCGAAACTTCATATTTTAAAAAAAGCCTTTCCCAGACCCACACCCCAAAAATTGCACATTTAGAAAAAATTATTCTTCATGCCCGCAGCCTCGAAACTGATTTGTAAAGTTTTCTTTACATGCAGACATTTTGGCTTTTGATGTCTCATATATCCCACCATTTTCTGAGCTACTTGGGCTATTGATCTCCGCCTTCACCGATTTCCTTTTTCTTGCGGCTTTTTGGCCTTTGCACGTCCTGTGCGTCCCGATGTCCTAACTATCCCATAAAAAAATCTCCGTAATACCCACATTGAACTGACTTGCGAAGTTTGCGGGTTTACATGTCCCATCCATCCTTTTGTCCTGAGGACCTTCTGGGACAAAAATATCCACTTTATCTGCAATCCTTTATAAATCGGCCATTTCGGCAATACATTTTCCATCTATCTCGGTTGAACTTGTGCTACCTGAGACATAAACTTCTGCTTTTACCGCAATACACTAGAACAATCCATTTTTAAAGATTTTCTCAAATTTTTCTAACTTCTTGATTTTTTCCTTGAATTTTTCTAACAATCAATTCTACTTGCTCAAGCCTAAAAAAATTGTGTAAGTTATCGAAATTACCTTGGAGGGGTGATTTTGGATAACAATTATCTGACACATTGGATAGAAGAACCACCTAATAAGGATTAAACATCATCTACAGTAGCGATATTTTTATGGGAGAACATTATCAGCATGTATGGATGTCCTTTGAGTCTAACAAGTGATAGGGGCACTCATTTCTTGAATGATACCATTAGAATTCTCTTGGTTGATTTTATGGTGGCACACCATAATACAACACCCTATCACCCACAAGCCAATGGTACTACTGAAGCTTTCAACAAGATTCTAGGATAAACACTAACAAAATCCTATGATGTTGGAAGGAAATATTTGGATGATAAAGTATCTTCTATACTTTGCGCATATCAGATAACTTCTAAAATATTGAATAAGGCCACACCTTTAAGTTGGTGTTTGGCGTAGAGGTTGTATTACATGTATATTTTATGTTGTCGTCTCTACGTATTATGTGTGTAGGAGGAATATACGATGAAAACATTGTGGTAGAGCGCATAGAAAAACTGATGCAGTTAGATGAGCAGTGTGTTATTTCCCGATAGTTCTAGAAGATAGAAAAGGTGATACAAAAGGCCTGACATGATAGGCATATTATAAATAAAATATTTAAAATGGGGAAGATGGTTCTTTTGTATGATTCAAAGTTTGTGCGCTACCCAGGTAAATTAAAAGTTCATTGATTGGGACCCTTTGTTGTAATTAGGCACATGCTAGTTACAGGCATTGGATGGAACTTTATTTCCCAGTTACTTCAATGGGAGTAGGCTAAATACCTACTGTAAATAAGTATTCTTGGTGTTTGTAATATGGAAGTATTGCCAATAGATTATACTTCCCTTTAATGCATTTCCTTTAATGTGTTTCCTTTCATCGTTGTTATGTTTTCTCCATTTAGTTTAGTGTTTTGTTATAATAAGCATGCTTGCACGCCAAGAGTTGATTACTATCTATGGGGTTCATGCACAGAGGATCGTGTATACTTCTAGTGTGGGGTGGATTGGAAAAAGAAGTGATTGGTGTTATGATTCATATGCAGATTGGTGCACACCTGAAAAAGGTTACAGGTGCTTGGATTGAAGGTACTTAAGGAATTTTTCTCAGATTAAAGACCACATCTAGAAGGATGATTGCACATTATAATGTGAGGTAGGTAGCAACATTGGAAACTACTTGGTATAAGGCACAATGGATAGATAATTTGGCACAGGGAACTGTACGAAAGGAGGTTTATGATGGAGAAGTAGTGGGTGCACCAAAAGGTTATGACTAGGGTGCGGAAGAGTATGGCGTGAAGCATGAAAGAGTAAAATATTGGAATTAATGTCACCTATGGTGCTAGGTGAGGATAAATTAATGAAATTAAAATGAGTAAATCTATAAAAGGGGTGCTTATGGTGTTATTTATACATCGCATACTTTGAGTTTTTGAGTTGATAAGTGTGATCGAAAGTGTGACTAAGTACGAAGTGCAAGAGAAGGTAGTTGAAGCAGTGAACCAGGTGATATTGGGACACAATCAGATGAGATATCCATTTGAAAAGTGTTTGAGCTAGTGGGGGGCATGTGTGGAAGAAAATTTTGTGGAGTTAGGATTTGGAGAAGACAACTTTACAACTAGGGCACACTAGGGCATAGAGTGTTCAAAGTAATGAAGGAAACTGAGGTTTGCAAGGGTAAGAGATGGTAAGATATTTGAATTTTGTGAAGCACGTTGTCATTCAAGAAAAGAAAATGCCACCAAGGAGAGTTATCACCGTGGATAGGGAAACTGTGATAGAGGAGGCACAACAAGAATGGTTCACAAAAATGTAGTTTCTGGAGGAGGTAATTAAAGGAAGATCGTGGAAATCCCAGTTGACGAAGTGTAAGATAAGTGACATCAATAACCACACTGAGAAAACCCTCAAATATATCAAGGATGATACCATTTTGAAGAGGAGAAAGAGGAATACATATGGGAAAAGGGTATATGATAATACGATTTAAAAATTCCTGGAGAGTGTTGGAGTGATGCAATTCTACGAGTTTACCTTCTTTTGAAATATATAGTGATTGTACCAATTCCTTATTTCACGTATCTACAAGGACTACTTATAATTTTTGGGTAGTGTAATGCATCATTCGTTGTTACTCCTGTTCTTCCTCAAAGACTGTGTTACTAAGATTTGAACGACATCGGGCTTCTATGGATCATTAGTTGGCTTCACCCTTGGCGCAGAGAATGATCAACATTATCCCTCTTCGTCGTGTCTTCTTGTGTCTTTGTCAGTGATTTCTATTACAGACTCCCACAACGACTGTTATGATTTCCCTATTAAAGGAAAATCATGTTCTTGGGTTGTCAAGATTGCATGTTGGTCCTTATTAATATGATTTATAATATATTAAAAAAAATGATAATAATAACATTATAATTTAATTTTCCGATTGACAATTATTTTCTTAGTGTCAATTATTTTTATCAATATTTTTATCTATTACCTCCAAGCTATTTTATTATCGACCTCTCTCGTGGTCAAGCTCTCGATTAAGTTATTTTTGTTTGACGCTATCACTTTGGGTTCTAAAGGATTTTTCGAATCCCCTTTTAGTCTAGTAGGTTTTAAAACATAATATAAATAATTTTTTTTTTTGGAATGGATAACAATTATATATTTTATAGACATGGATCTAAATAATTTTTTGTATTGGAATTTATTAAGCCTTTTCAGGCCTCTACGCAAGATTTTATTACAAGTTAATGGAATTCGGTCTACTCTCAACCACCAACTTGCAAATCATTATGATAATTAATGTTTCTTTTTGGTGCGAGGAAGATTGGGGGTGGGTGGAATCCTGTCATTTCATTATGGTGTCTTCTTTTACTTCTGCCATGACTTACGACTTTGGGTCTTTTTGCGCTTAGTTTTATGCTGGTAGCTGGTAAGAAGTGCATGTTGGGAGGAGTTTCCAAACAACACTGTTGTTGCTGCCGTCTTTCCTTGCCCTCCTCCTACTTTTTTTTTCCTACCTGTTCCTCTCAGGGGATCCTGGGATGAAGTGCGGATGCCCAACAAGCTCGTGGCTAGATTATAGAAGCTTATTGCAGGCATGTTAAGTCTGAACCTTGCAACATTTTTCTACCCTTTTTTAATTTCATTTAATGAATGATTTTCTTTCAAAATGGCACCTAGAATGGGTTTTTTGTGGTTGTTTATTGATTTTCTTAAGTGCACTGATTGTCCCTCTGCTTCCTTCTTCTAGAGCATTGGATTTGCATGAACAATACTTAACTCTGTCTTATTTCTCATAGTGAAAGGAATATGCAAATCCCATTGGTTTTAAATAAATACCCCAGGGTTTATACGAAAAATGTTTTGGTTAGTTAGATCTAGTCAAACTGTGGTATTCTTTGTCTCCTTATTGGGTTATCTTGACTTATGTGTTAACAAGACCACCTAGCTTGGGGAGATTGTGGGTTCTTTAAGAAGTTATCGCCTCAAAATTTTGTTCCTCTCTAATGAAATGAGTTCTTTTTACTTTTATGTGACAACCCAAATTTGGAAGTGGAGATTCGACCATGGAAACATAATAGGTTTTAAAGGTAGTTTCCCTTTTGATAGAGGACATTCTTGAGAGTCTATGTTTCATATTAATTTAAATCTATAAATTGAGATACCTGAAAGGGACGACTTAAGAAAGGAATATTGACATGATAAAAGAAACAACCCCTTTTTATTTATAAACCATATCTACGTGTTTAGTGAAGTATGCACGAAGGAAAGTATGTTGGTCTCTTTTCTATTCGTAGTTATTGGAATGCTGAATTATGAAAGAAGTAAACACTGATGTTGTATGATTTGTCACTTTTTATTCAAGGATAAAATAGTGGGAAAATTATTTCTGTTTGTGGGGAGCTGTAAGATGGTAATACCGTTCTTTGTAAATGAACTGTTATTTTCACTTATATTTAGTTGGGATAATTCAAGTTTAATCTTTTTAGATTTACTATTTGGTAGGTTATTTGCTCAAATTAAATCAGGGAAAGTATATATGATTTTAGGGATTTATAATCCTTACACAAATTAATATTTATTGATGTTTTTTTGACATGACAAGGAAATCTGAATTGGGGTCTGGGAACCATTGCTGTTTTATTTAAGTGTAATTTTCAGGTATGGATGATATGGCATATACTTCATGCTTCACCTGTTCTCTCTAAAATTCTATTATCAATAGTTTTATTGTTTTAACACCATTCATTTAATCAATTAAGATCCCTCTAAGCTCGCTAATGAAGTGAACCGAGTATACTTCTCTTACGAGTTGAAAAGTGATTTTTTTTTCTATCGGGTTTATATTAAAACTGTTGTTAAATCATGATAAAAAAACGTGTTGCTGTTTGGATTACCTTTTTAAAGAAATCACACTCGGTTATCATACACTACTTACCTTTTTGAATATTGTAGAAATGTGGAAAGCCTTCAGGGTGACTGTTACTTAAGGTTGTAGTTACACGAAGTTTCTACTGTGAGTAGCTAGAACCTAGATTTTAGGACCATTTGGTAGCATGGGTAAGACCACCCTCTCTTATTGATGTGATTTTAGATCTTTAAGGAATGAAACTTTACTCTAATTCTTTATGTTGATATAGTATAAAATAGACTTGTTATATTGGGGTTGAAATCTATCTAATAATTAAAGAAAAGGTTTATCTTTTTTTTGCGATTGAGTTGTTTTATTCAATAGATCTGTTGCTATATTTAATTTGGTTTAGGATCAATAATTGGATTGTTCTTTTGGGGTTACGAATCCCATTACTCTGTGAAACCTGGAAGGAGGTTTAAATGGTTTTTTCATCTTAAATGGGCTTGCAAATAGGAGGCCTTTCATTGGCCCATACTTTGTTTATCAAGTAACTTGGTTATCGACTAATGCCCATCTTGGGTTTTGCCAACTATCCTTCTTCTCTTATCTTTACCTTGTGAAGCCTCTTTTCAATGAGAGAAATTTAGTTTGTGGGTTGAACTTTCATTTTCAACACTTTGATCATGTGGTGGTTTAACCTCCTTACACTCATTGGACTGATCTAGCTTTTAGGCCAATGAAACCTTCCTCCTATAAGGATTGTTTTACCTTGAATGTTTTGGGATTCTCTAATAATTTTATTGATTGATGGACCGAGTATTAGATTTTGATCACGTAACCTGCAGGATTACATGATCAAAATCCCAATACTCTTGAATTTTGTTCTTAACTGGAAATTTTGGCTTCCTCCTTGTTGGCTGGTTTAAATCTCTATCTTGTGTGAAGAATTTTGATTGTGGTTTGTGCTTTGATCCATTCTTGAAATAGAAAATTCCTTTCCTAATATTGTTAAATGTTATCTTACTGTTGTAATGAGTAGTCTTAACATGCTCAGTTATTGCGAACTGACTCGAGTTAATACTTGTGTAGATGGCTTGTGTGTGTTGATAAAGGAAAGATATGTAAGGGAGTCATCAGTTTAATTTGTGAAGTTCCTTTTACGAATGTCAAATGTGTTGTAAATTTTTCACTGGTGCTTGTTATGGAGTTTGGAAGGCCTCTTGCCTAGGATTTTCAGTATTTGTGAAATAAAGTTGTCTTTTCCTTTTGTAGAAAAACTTGTGACTATCGTTGTGAGAAGAAAAATTGAATAATCACCTTGTTATGTGTACTTTCTTTATGACACTATTTCAGTCATAATAGTATTGTAGCATGGCTTGACCAAATTTTTTACCTTCATGTTCTCAGCCAAAGTTCTTTTGAATCTTGTGGCACATGTGGTTTGTGGCCATAATGAATAGAAATGCTATAACCGTGTTTAGTTCTCTCATTTAGCAATGTTAGTTTCTTCTTTCGAGTCATACAACTTTCATATTTTGATAACCCTTCATGGTATTGGCATCCATGCTATTCTTTGTATATTTTTTCTTAATGGGTTAGAAATCCAGTTTCTAAAGTTAATCAAAAATAAAATAAAATGAATACATAGATGAATAAATAAATAAGATGATAATCAAGTTGTGATTTTTTGCTAGAATTAAGATTCTTTAATAGGAAGAAAAGTAGTTTTCTACCGGTGTAAAAGAACCTACCCTCATTAACCTTAAGCTACGGATTAAAATCTATCCTCTTTGTTATGAAACATTAAGTAATTTTGTTAAAAGTAAGAACATTGTTGGCTTTAGGGGATGCAGTTAGATCTTAGTTAGTAGGGATGTATGATTAAGAACACCTTAATTCTTGTGCTTCCATCTTGGGAATCCCATGTTTAACCTTTGTTGAACTTAATCAAGAGATTGCTAAATGAAGCCTTTACCCAAATCAAGTTGAACTCTTAAGTCTCATCAAAAGAGTGACTAATAACTAAATAGTTAATAACGAAATAAATTGAACTCCTCTCTCTAACCGTTTCCATAGTACTTTGTAACCCTTTCTTAGTAATGATAAAAATTTAATCCTTGAACAAAGAAGATTGGTTCCGAACCTAAACGGTACCTCCATTAGTTGGAGCTTACACTCATCCCCTTTTTACAATGGGGGTTGAAACAAGGATTCTATAGCTTTTGGTTGTTCAAATAACCTTGTGGACTTTGGTTCACCCAACCCCTTGTAGTGTTAAACTACTATCTAATTAAACAATAATTGTCGATGTAAAGCTGATCCTCTTTCAGAAATTTTCATCTAATCCTTATGTCTCTAGTATAAAAGAATGGAGTCTAAAACTTTAAGAAGGAGTATATGGTTTATAACCTGAATCTCCTTGAGTGTAAATTAATGTTTTAAGGGCATGCTTCAGTAAAATAAATAACCTTAAGAATAATTTCCACTGTGGGATGTCCTAAACTGTAACTATGTATTGTGGTTGGTATTTTATGTTGTGCCTCGTTGAAGAGAAAAATGAATTGTCCTTGATGGGTACTAAATGTTTCCTTATTGTCTAAATGGTCATCGCTGGGTCAAGATGTTTTAAGAGTTAGTTGTATCCTTTGTGACCACCTATCGTGTCGTCATGTACTTTGAATAAGTGAAAAAAAAATTATCTTACATTTTTCTATGTTGTCTTGTGTGTCTGGATTAGTGGGTGTTACAGGTAGAAGGATAAGGATTACAAAAAAATTGATTTGGAAGGTGACTGGATTGTGTGACTCTAGATTAGAGATTTCCACTGACCTTACTGATAATGATGGAGTAGAAGAAACGATTGTCGTATTTAACTATCAAAATGGAGGCCAAGATTCTTATGTCAAAAACATATAAGAACGAGCTACAAGAGTAGTCGCGTGCCTCTTCGGTTGTAAGTTGGGTGCTTCCAAGAGGTGGAAGGATGTGAAAAATCGTTGGTTGAATATCATGCACAAGATGGAAAATAATGCCTGCAACAATATCACAGGATACATTGCAGAGAGCATCGTGGGGGAAGCGTGCATTCAGACAAACAAAGGTGAGAAGATAACTTGGGGAGCTATATTAATACTTATAGTATTTTGTTAAATTGGTGTGCCTGATGGGCCAAAGGAGAAGATGTGGGTGTACCCAATGGAGAACAAATCACCAGAGAAGAAATTTACGAAGTTAACTTATTAAGACACAATTTTTGGTACTTACAAGTAGCACATAGAAAAATGTTATAGAATTTTGCACGATGAGTTTCAAGGAGAGTGGCGCATCCCATAGGAGTTTCCCAATGTCTTGGAGGGATAAGCTAAGTTTCCAGCCTAACAACACTTCTGTTTGGGCAGGTTCCATATGTAGACTAGGGAGAAAATCCCTTGGTGTAAGTTGCGCTTTTCCTTTACATCACATTATTTTAAAGATTCAGTGAGCAGGTTCCATAATGCACGTAAGTTATAGTTTGATGTGGATAAGGTAGACACAAATATTCACATTCTATAAGAAACTTATCTCTACCCCACTAAAGAGGCATATGCAGAAACAATAGAGTCTGACAATATTGATATCACTCTTAAAGTTCTAGTTGTACGGAAGATAGTGCCCGTATGCATATATATGACTACCTACGACCAAGTTTCAAGGATGGAAATTATATTTCTAGTGAGGACTTATCATTGTCAGGTCCTCCTAAGGGTAAATAGACTATGGGTACGAAGAGGAAGTTTGAAGATACAGCCCCAAGGCAAGTAAAGGAGGACTTATAGAATGTCCTCGAGCGATAATAAGAAGATAAAGAAGAAAATACTATGCTAGATCATAGTAGAAGAAAACTATGAAGGAAGCACCAGGATGTAGATGAGGGTGCTGGGAGCTCACATCATATGAGGTGGTCACCATGCATGACTCCAGTGAAGAAGAACGAAGAAGAGAAAAATAAAAAGTGTAAGTATATACTCGTGAAGGTTAGTGATGAGGAGGGAACATCAGGCGAGACCACACACCATGATTTCTCCACGCCTCACATCGAGGTACAAGAAGATGAAGGGATTTGTGGTGAAGAACAACAACATGAAACAGGAGACTCCAGTGCGCATGAAGAAGACAACCAGGTTGGGGGATATAGAAAAGGAGGATACTGTTGAGTAGCTGACCAGTGGACCTAAAGTTGAAATGGGAAGGGAGAATTTGGAAGGTGCAGGAACATAGGAAAAAACATGTGAGTGCGATATATCATACAAAGGAGGAAGACATGGTGTAAACACCTGACTTAGGGTATATAAATGACCCAATGAAGATAATACATGTTGGGTTCCAGAGTACTCTTACGATAGAAAAAATTTATGGATGGGAGTTCATGGAACCCGAGAGTGAAAACCCATGCCCAAGGAAACAATTGTCTTGGATCATACAGACCCACATAGATGAACCTGAGTTCAATGTGTGTGAGGAATATTGTTCGAAGTGTAAAATGAAGAAGATCCAGTACGAGAGACATGTGACAATAAAGACTAGGAAGTTCACTGATAAGCAGACAATCAATTCCTTAACAAAGATAACTACAGAGGTCACGCATCATAATGTTTATTAAGAGGCTACCTTTAGAACTTTGCTTTAGGATAAGAAGCACAAGGAAGAGAAAGCCCAATGCTTAAAGGAAGAAAAGGAGAAAGAGGAGAATAGAGAGAAGACATTCCTTGAGATGACTGAGGAGATTGGAGACGAAATTTTAAAGGCACAGCCACAGTATGAAGAAAAGGCAACTGACACCTTTCCATCAGTCCTATATTATTTACGGACCTTAGTACATTTTTTATTGGAAAAGGGGACCAACGTGTACAGAACAAGTATAGAATAGATATTTTCTCAAAAGTAAAATGAAGATGCAGTTGAGAAGGAGATAACTAAGAAGGAGGATGTGCGTCATATAGATGAGTATGATGTCATACTCTAGACATTGAAGGATGAATTTAGAAGACAAAATTTTGTGCTAGGGATATGTGAAGATCTAGAGTAGATCATCAAGGAAAGGGCATTACAAGAAGAGAATGAAGTTCTTATAGTGAAGAAGAATGAAAATTTAGGAAGGGAGGAGAGGTTGGTGTTACTAAAAGAGAAGCGCAATGTGCTTAAAGTAGCCATGGACCCTCACGATGAAAAAATAAAGGATTTGGGGAAGTTGATATCATGGTGAATTGATGTAATGCATGGAACTGTGTCATGTTTAGTGAATGCAGTAAGGTAATTGAACTACATGGACGATAATATGACCCCGGAAGAAATGGATGTAGTTCTTGGAGATATTCCTGCGAAGGCGAATAAGGGGCTCATCGACTGGAATGAGTTGTTAGATGACATAAAAAATGAATACCCTAAGCTTCTACTACCCGATGAAGAATTTACACTCTAGTTACTTAACTATTCTTTACATGTTTCCATTCTTTTTTAAGTCAGTCTTTATTCCTTTCTTCTTCAGAGAGATAAGGTGAGAAACCCCATTTCTGAGGGTGGAAATGACATTACTGTTGGGTAATATTGGATTGATGAAAAATTGACTAAGTATCATAGGTGCATGTGATATTTTTGCACAATAAGGTGATGTGTGAATAGGCGCAAGTGGTTGGAAGAATTTCTCCCTGAAGTCTCGTGCCCGAGTACCTAGGACTTATCTATTTTTGCATTCTATGGGATAAAAATAGGAAAATAAATTAGAGTGTATTTAAAGTAAAGATAAAATCATGAAGAATTCATGGCCAAGAAAGATTTATTTTGGGAACAAAGTAAAGATAAAAGGTCATGCATAGTTTGTGCCAATAATAGGATTAATATAGAGTTCAATTATATATTAATCTATTATTAGCCACCATGTAGAAGCATGCAGTTGTTTGCAGATAACTATTTTGAGCATGCAACCTATGTTGAGAATGCATGGATGGTGAAGGGAAATTCCCAATCCCTATAAGTATGTAGTATTATTTCATGTTTCATATAATTTTGAGTTGTAATAGAGTGATGTTGTTGGTATGAATTTGTGTGCATGACTCTATGAGAGTATTGTAATGAATTCAGCTAATGTTTTGTTATGAGTTAATATAATGGATCATTGTGGATGGATATTATTTTTTATGTCTCTATTCATGGTGCTTGTATGGTAAATCTAATCTTCATCCTTATCTTATTCATTATGCATTATGGTTGTGATATGATTCTTGTTATGCTTTACATTTAGTTACTTGATCTGGCTATGGAATATATGAATATGCATGCTAACATCTAGACAAGTTAATATAAAGGAGGGACCTGACAGGATTCACGTGCTTCGAGAGAGCACTCAGACATGTTTTAGTGAAGTGATGGCATGCCTAGGCATTTGAGTATTTAAACCAGACTATACTAATATGTAATTACCACAATTTTATGTTGTGGAAGTTCAAACATCATTTATCATCGTAGAAATATTGTATTAAAAATAAACCAATTTTACACATAGATAACACACTGAATATAATATGTTATTATTCTTTTTTTCAACTTACGTGAATCATGGCTATTATATAGCCACTTAAATAACATAACATCATCCAAAATAATAGGGAAGTGTTACAACTTATATACTGAAATGATATTCATGGGTACAACATACTAACCACTAACTAAGTAGGTAATATTATTATAATATACAACAATATTACTTAACAAAACACTAAATACAATAGTTACATATATATTTTTAACTGTACACCAAACTACTAAGTACTGATTTTCCAAATGGTAAATCACCCACAACCATGTAAATATTAATTTTCCAAAACATTCTCCCTCTTAATGTTTACATGGTACCAAACAACTGTCACGCATATTTTGCAACTTGTCATCATTTCTTGTTCATTATCTTGGTACAACACAAAAAATGAAGGTAGAAGAAGGAAAACATCAAATTCTTATCAACCATGCATTATCAAGAACACCTCTAACCGATGAGGATGAGAACATGCTCAAGAAGCATATGTTTATCAACTAGTCACCCTAGGGAACACATCTAACCTAGTAGTGTAGGAACTCAATCAGGAACACATCTGAACAACCTTAAATGGTTTTCCAGAGGCTAACCACAAACCTAGGTATGAACATGAACACATATAACTATTTAACCTCTTCAATACTCATGATGTTGCATTTCACTGTGCTATTTGTTCTTCAATATGTTATTACATTAGGGAATTATGTAGGAATACTCACATACACAAGTGAATAGGAACATACCACATTTGTTCTTATTTTCCACACCATGCTGAAATCCACACAAAACTGAATCAAAAGCACACATGTGCCACCAAATTAGTGAAGTGGCCCTATCGTTGGTGACTGACGAGAGGTTCCTGATCAAACTCCAACCTCTGATGCCTCCATCCTCCATCTGAAAATTCTTAGTTACTTAGAAAATTTGAAAATTAATCTCAATATGAAATGCCCTCCCTCTATTTAAACTTGGTCGTTGTGTACAAGTGAAAATGTGACCAGGAGAAATGCGGGTAACTTTTTTTTTTTACAATTTTCCTAATGATCACCTAAATGGCACTTTTAGATTCAATAACAATTATTCATTTTGACATTTACATTTTACCCATACAAAACATAACACAACATAACAAAATTACTTATAACAATATAAATAAACATTTAGATGGAGACTATTACATTGACGACAAATTGATATACATGAACACAAACAACACAATGGAAGTACAATATACTTTTGGCTCTTTTAGTTTTGAATTTTTAAACAAGAAAAATATAGATATTTAAAAAGTAATTTTACTTTATTACTTTTTAAACAATGCTATAAACTAACTATGGGAGACATTTTAAATACTAGACAACAAACCAAACTTTAATGTGACATGATAATAAACCATATAAAGTAAAAATTTTTGACAAAATTAAACAAGGCCATGATATGGAAAATCATGCCGAAGAAGTAGGTTTGTGTTGAGGAGGACTTTGTTATGAATAAAGGAAAATCTAGGAGTAGTTTTTCTCTTTGTATATTGTTTTCTTGGAATTCGATGTTGCAGCGGTCATTGGCATCATGAAATGTTAATCAAAACATGCTTGTAACATGTGGTTTGAAAGTGGGTGAGTGAAAGGCATCAAGGGGGACCCAAAAAAGGGCATTGATAACATTATAATATAACAATTGGTGATTCATAAGATTTAAAGCTTTAGGGTTGGTTTCAAGAATTTTTGGAAATGAAAAATGAAATGAGCTCTGTAACCACTTACATGTCATTATATGGGAGAAAATTGTGATGGTTAAATAATAATCTCCTATCGATCAAGCCAAATATTTTATAGATTTTGTTGTAGTAGTTGTAAGAGTGGAACAAGACAATTATATGCACAATTATTGTTCAACTGTTTTGCACAAACTATTAATGGTTGCTAGTGCATCAAGTTTTGGCTGGAAATATTGATAGTTATGATATTTAGGATGATAGGCCAATATAACTTCACTCAATGAATTTCGACACCTGTCCTGCAGCCCTTTTCCATAGGTTGGATGACAAATGGCAACATAATATAAAATCTTAAAATAGTAAGATATTGCAAATTAAAATCATATAACATATTAAATAAAAAATTGTAAATAAAATAAACATATTAAAAAACGGTTCAATGGTTTTACAACGAGAGAAATTAAGTATTGTTTGGATTTGCGAGATATCTCACAGCAGGAGGGGCCAAATCCTATTTAGGTTTTGTATTTTCTCTTTTGTTAAATTTATCATCTGCACCTTGACTGGAAGCACGAAGATCATGGAGGAGCAAGACAACGATAGTGACGGGTCTCTATTTATCATTTCCATGTTTGTATTACTGATTTTTGTATTGGTTGGAATACCTGACAGTGTTCTTTATCTGCTATTTATATTTACTTTTACAATTTTCTTCACAGGTCGCATAATGTTAGGTTTTGGGGGGAAATGTGCCTTCTTTTCTGTGTATTTTGTCACAATGTTTCATGTAAGGTTGATTTCTCCTGGGGGAAGGCATTAAGGAAAGTTTTATGTTGTGTAAAATGAAGAAAATATTTGCAAGAAATTTAATGTTTTGTTCTTGTAATGTTTCACAATGCTCTAATTTCTGCTGCTACATCATATGACATCGACTTTTGAGAGGGATCATCACTGTTTTAGACTTAATTTTTAACCTTCATATTTCATAAGCACAACCTTCTTCACTCTTCACAAGAGAGCAAGAGGCATCAGGAATGAGGAAGAATCTTGAAAGGGTTTATATCCTCCCAGTTTTAATTATTCATGATAACTAAAATACTTTATTTCTCATCAAAAATTGTAAAAAAATCACTTAAAGTTCCTCATTTACTAAAATATTTTTACGGATACAGTTTATCCTGATTAAACTCTGTGATTTTATGGATATGGTTTATCATGATTAAACTATCTAATTTTTTACTATAATTTTGTAATGGCACCATTAATCGGTATAAGTTCAGGCCAATAAAAAATAGTAGTACTTTGAGATTTTTATAAGCTTTAAAATTTACTGTTCTTATCATGGATATTTTTAATGAATTAAATGCCAAAAAAAAATTCTCGGCCCAACCATTGACTATAAAAATTTCATATTTTTCTGCTATCTTCACATGCATGGAGGTATTTAGTGCACACTTTTTGAAAAACAAAAGTAAGAGGTATTTAATTTTTGTTTTTTTTCCAGCTTAGGAATGGCCGTGCAGCCCTACATTTCTAAATTAAAAAAGAAATTACTATTACCTTCAATTTCAATTTTGCTTATATTTATTACAAATAAAAAAATACAATTTATTTTATAAATTAATCATAAGTTAGATTTGTAAGACTTCATTAATAAAAAATTGTGTTAAATCTTTTAGATTTTAATTAGACAAGAAAAAAATAGTTGGTAAAAATGACCCGAAATAAAATTTTGAACTAAAAGATTTCATAATAAACTATTGTACATATTATAGATAAAAGGAAAATGAATGTTCCTGAAATAATCACTCTTGGACTAAAATAAATACTATTAAAAATAGTTTTAGAACTGACTATCCTTAAGTAGATTTGGTATAGTAAATGACAATAATTTGAACAATTCATGTATTTATTAATTATCGTATGATAAAATGGTAGCCAATGTATTTTTTTCATTAAAATTGGATAAGAATTCACTTAACATTATTTTTTTGCTAGTACTCAATTAGTTGACACTCTTCTTGTAAATCAATTTTTGGGTTGTTATAGATTTTTGTTTGCAGAATGAAGATGTGGAGTCAATCAAATGCCCCCATTCCTCCGAAGACTCCTACATGGACGGTATGCATCTGAAACATTTAATGCGAGGAATTTTTTTGTAGAAAATAGTTTGTTGTCCATGTTCTTCATCATAGAAGACCAAATTTGAGTCATGATAAATAAAGGAAGAGCTCTATAAAAAGTTTAAAGTCCGAGATATGAGGACCATTTTCCTTTCATCGTTTAGGACAAATAAAACACGTTCTAGGGGATTCGACCTAATCTACGACACTATGGAGGATGCAATTAGATTTGAACCTGGAAGTAAACTTATGAAGAATGGGATTGAAGTCGTAAATCCAAGATCTAAGAAGGATTGTCCGAATAGGGAAAAAAATAAGGGGGGTTAAGAAATTTGGGGATTCAAAATGAATATATGGGAGTTGGACTTGTTTTGATGTAAAATTTAGTATTTTAATATTTAAAAATAGGCTTTGCCGAATGACATTGTGTTGATTTTCTTATATGAATAACACATGATAATTTCAATATTGTTGGCATAGTAAAATTTGAAACTATTAATAGTTTGTTTAGAGTTTCGATACTTACTAGTGGAGTTGGAAAATGGTAATATTCTTATTAGATGCCTTTTCTTTTGTAATAGTTTGTATTCTTATGCAATCCTAGAAAACTTTGCTATAAGTTTATCTATAGCTAAGGCTTAGTGCTAATGGAAAACACTATCGAGGACTTGATTTTCTACAATCATAAAGATCTTTATTATCGGTTAACCTATATTTGTAAATATTTAATTATTTTCAAATGATAATATAACCAATAGTAGGTGTAATAATTATCTTGTTTTGATTCCATACATAATATTATTATGATGAATATGCCATAAATAATAATTTTACAAATTAATCATTCATAAGAGATTTTGAACATTAAATCATGGACCCTGGAATCTAAATGTGTGGCCCTGAACACATTTTGTAAAGGTTAATAGTAAACATTTTACTTTAGAAAATAGACACCAACCTCAAATAATAGAGGATCAGTATGAGTTTGGATTAAACATTTTGTTTCTGACCATTAGGGTTGAATTTCATTTTCGTACATGAACGCTTGTGTGACATCATGGACTATACAACATTAACACCAAACACAACTCTAAAATTTATGAGAACATTAATAAGGAGAAATGTACTACTGAGAGCACAACCATTGATAGTGTTGATGGTGGTGGTGGTGGTTTTGATGATGGTGGGGGTAATAATAATGAGGATAATGATGATCATGATTATTGAGGATGATTACTAATGATCATGACATTAAAGTTAATGATGATGATGATGATAATAGAGATGATGATGATGATGATGATCGTGATGATGGCGACGATAAGGATAGAGTAAAACCGTTGATAATAATGATGGTGGTGATAATAAAGACAAGGATAATGATGATAAAAATTATGATCATGCTTCTTAACGATGACGCCAATTATTTTAATGATAATGACAAAAAAAATAGATGATGGTGATGATGATCACGGTGATGATGAAGAAGAGGATAATGACAATGATGACGAAGAGGGTGATGATTGATAATGATGATGATGCTGACAATGATAAAAATGATGATTATGAAGCCAATGATCACAACCAATGAGTAATGATGGACCATGATGATGAGTGACAATGAAAATTATGATGGCATTGTGATATTCGTGGTGGTGCTGATGATGAGGATGAGAATAATAATGATGATCATGATTATTGATGATGATAATTAATGATGATGGTGTACTGATGATCAAATGTATGACAAATATGATGACTATTACGATGATGATGATGATAATTTTTATGAAAACCAAGGCTGAATTAAGGTTTTGGAGCACCCTAGGTAGTACTCAAAGTGTACGCGTCTAAGATGATCCAGGACCAACAATCCATCTACCTGTGCTTTGGAGAAAGACAATGATGCCATGAGCTCTATGAAATCTTCCACACACTTGACCCAGACCGGAAGTCAATCTCAGAGTCTTAGAATATCAGTTAAAATGTTTTGAATGAAAAGTGTGGGTGATGGTATGCTAAAATCCTTATGCATCCGCATCCATTAAAATATGAAAATGATTTGAAGGATTTCAAATAAAAATTAGAAATTTGATTTTCAATCTCACATGAATGAAGCTAATCAATACCTTAAATTACTGATCATTAAACATGCAATTTGAAAATTTATAACCTTCAATCAAATAGGCTAGCCACTAGATCCAGATCTCAACTCATAAAAGTAATGAATAACAATAAATTATAATCTCACCTGAGTGAACACAAGATGGCTCGATAGTTAAATAGGGCCGAATGAGGAGCACACTGTTTCCTGCACAAGAATAAGGCTAAAGCTCCAAAATTAAAATGAGGATAATGATGCTAATGCTAGAGTAGATCAAACTATGGTTGATAATTGATTGAGATGAAAATAATATACTGTGAGACTCACAATGACAGTCAACTGAAATTTGAATTATGATGATGATTCCTGATCTATTTACAGCACTGATGATGTAAAGAGTATCATGATGCTGTATGAATGATAAAATGGATGTTGATGAATATCCATGATCATCACTCAAGACTTCATACGCTATGATAATATATGTGAATGAAAATGACAATAACATGCTTTTGGTGTTGGGAAAAGCAATGACACCGGTGGTTTTCACAAATTTAAACTTTGCAGAGCCAACTGCTGGACAAGCTAACTTAAATTTTTTTAAGAAAATTATATCGCCGATCCCCATTGTGTTTAAACCCTACAATTATATCCTATGTTTCCTAGGGCATGAAACACGCATGATTGAAAATGATGATGATAATAATGATGATGATGGGGGATGGTGATTATGATTTTTATAATAACAATGATAACAAACACAACCAGATGACCATGAAAATGATGATGAAACACTATATTGTTATTAAAAAGATGATACATTTACCCCTGATGCAAGGGTGTACAATGATGATGATGAAATTTATGGATGAAAAACATGGTGATGATATGATGCTAAAAATGATATGATGATGATAAAACCATGGATGGGAGATATTATCATAATAATATATCGTAGTAACCATAATTGGTAGAATGAACATTGAGGTCATTCATGTAAACTAGAATGACCATGAACAATGATGGTGATACATACGATGATGATGTATACTAAATATTACAATGATTATAATAATCTTATGACAATGATTGACAATGATTATGATGATGATGAAAAAAGTTAATGATGATAACAATGACAATAGAGATGATGATGATGAATGATCGATGAGGATGCAATAAGGATGATGCACTAACTGTTGATAATAATAACCATGATGATAAGGATGGTTGTGATGGTGACAATATTACCATTGGTGGTTAACAACATTATAATGATGATATGGTGATAATAGAGATGAGGATAATTATAATAAAAATTATTGATATTAATGATAATATTAACGATGAATGAATTAAGTTTTTTAATTATAATGATGACAACAATAAGAAGATGGTGATGATGATAATGATGATGAAGAATGAGGATAATGGTGTCATGATGATGATGAAAATGGTGATGATTTTATATGATGACATGATGACTGTAAATGATATGATGGTGGTGAGGTTAATGATGATGATAATGATTACGAAATGGTGATGATAATGATGACCATGAAAATGATGACGATGAAAATTGATGGGGATGGAATGATGATGTCATGGTGATGCTTGTGATGAGGATGATGATAATAATAATGATATGATTATTGATGATAATGAATTAATGATGATGACAATGATCAATGATGAGTGTGATGATAATGATGATGAGAATGATCCACGATCATGGTGATGATAATGATGATGACAATGATTATGATGATATGATGATAATGACGATGACAAATGATCGATGATTGTTTGAAAATGATAATGATGATGTAATGATAATGAATGATGATGATGAAAATGACAATATTGATTATGGTGATGATAATGATGATGACAATGATTACAACTAGAATGATGATGAAAATGATGATGACAGAAATGATAAATATAGGGATCACAATGATGGGGTGTACGACAATGATGATGAAATTTATGATGAAAACGATGATATGATGAACAATGATGATGATGATGAATGATGGGAGATATGAAAAATGATATATGATGATGACAATGATGATGAAAATGATGACAATGATCAAGATATGGTGATGATAATGATGATACAATGATCATAATGATGGTGGTGATGAAATTGCAACCTGACGATAATGATAATAATGGTAAATGTAAATGATGACACAATGAAGATTAATGATGATGATAGGTGGTGATTTAGAAAGTGACAATGGTGATGATGGTGGTGATGATATGAATTCGAATAAACATTGTGGTGACAATCATGATTAAAAATGAATTTGGTTTTCAGATGAAAATGTGACATCATTGAATATGCAACATGACAGTGATAGAATGATGATGAAGAAGATGATGAGAAATAATATGAAAAAAACCATTGATAGTAGTGATGATAATGATGGTTGGTTATGATGATGGTGGAGATGATAAATGATGATAATAATTATATATTATTATGATGATGATGATAATGATGATGAAAATTATCAACGATAGTGAAATATGACAATGTCAACGATGGTAATGATAATGATGACGACAATGATTGACGATGGTGGTGATGATAATGATGATGAAAATGATCGACGATGGTGGTGATGATAATGATGATGAAAATGATCAATGATGGTGGTGATGATCATGACGACGAGAATGATCAATGATGGTGGTGATGATGATGATGATGACAATGATGATGATGATGATGATGACGATGATGAGGATGATGAATAAATAATGGTAAAAATGATGATGGGGATGAATAATGATGTTGATGATGATGAATTGATAGAGATGATGATGATGATGATGAGAATGAAAATGAAAATGATGACAATTATCGAAGACAATAATGATGATGACAATGATCAACGATGGTGGTGATGATAATGATGATGAAAATGATCGATGATGGTGGTGATGATAATGACAATGATAATGATTGATGATGGTGGTGATGATAATGACGATGAAAATGATTGATGATGGTGGTGATGATAATGATGATGACAATGATGATAATGATGATGAACAATGATATGATGGCAATGATGATGATGATCATGATGACGAATAATGATCAAAAATTGATGGTGATGAGAATGATGATGTTCATGATTATGAAGATTGAGATGATGATGATGATGATGATGAGAATGAGATAATATATTATTATGATGAAAAATGATAATGATGATGAAAATGATCAATGATGGTGGTGATGATAATGATGATAACAATGATCAACGATGGTGGTGATGATAATGATGATGAAAATGATCGATGATGTGGTGATGATAATGATGATGATAATGTCAACGATGGTGGTGATGATAATGAAGACGAAATGATCAATGATGGTTGTGATGATCATGATGATGACAATGATCAATGATGGTGGTGATGATAATGATGATGATGATTACAAAGACAACAATGATGATGATGACAATGATGAGGATGATGATAAGGATGAGAATGGATGTTCAAATTATTTGATGGAGATGATGAGAATGATGTTGATGATAATGATGATTGGGGATTATAAAAACAATAATGATGATGACAATGATAAAAATGATCAACGATGGTGGTGATGATAATGATGAAAACAATGATCAACAAGGGTGGTGATGATAGTGATGATGAATAATGATTGATGATATTGGTGATGATAATGACGATGATAATGATCGACGATGGTGGTGATGATAATGACGATGAAAATGATCAACGATGGTGGTGATGATCATGATGATGATAATGATCAACGATGGTGGTGATGATAATGATGATGACAATGATTATGAAGACACCGATGATGATGATGATGGTGGTGATGATAAGGATGATGAATGATGATGTTAATAATATGATTGATTGGTGATGATAATGAATGATGATGACAATGATAACGATGGTGGTGATGATTATAATGATCCACAATGATGATGACAATGATCATCAATGATGGTGGAAATGATAATGATGATGACAATGATTATGAAGATTAAAAAGATGATGATGATGATGATGACGATGGATACAATGAAAATAATGGTAAAAAATTTGATGGTGATGATAATGATGATGTTGATGATGATGATTTTATGAGATGATGAAGATGATGAAATGATGATGATAATGATGATTAAAATGATCAATGATGATGATAATGATAATGACGATGAAAATGTGATCAATGATGGTGGTGATGATAATGACGATGACAAATGATCAGTGATGGTAGTGATGATAATGAAGATGACAATGATCGATGGTGGTGGTGATGATAATGATGATTACAATGATCGATGATGGTGGTGATGATCATGATGATGACAATGATCAACGATGGTGGTGATGATAATGATGATGATATGATTATAAGAAAATGATCAATGAAGATGGTGATGATGAGGAATGATAAAATGATGTAAATACATTAATAGGAATGAGAATGATGATAATGATTGATGATGAAAATGATGATGAGTGGTGATGATAATGATGATGAAATGAGACGATGATGATGATGATAAGGATGAGTGAAAATGATCAACAATGGTGGTGATGATAATGATGATGACAATGATGATGATGGTGATGATAATAATTACAATGAAAATGATCAATGATGGTGGTGATGATCATGACGATGACAATCATCAATGATGGTGGTGATGATAATGATGATGAAAATGATGATGATGATGATGATGATGATGATGACAATGAAAATAATGGTAGAAACATTGATGACAATGATGAGAATGATGATGTTGATGATGATGATGATGGAGATGATGATGAAAATGATGATGAGTGATGATGATAATGATGATGATTAATGATTATGAAAGACAACAATGATGATGATGATGATGAAAAATGATCAATGAAAATGGGTGATAATAATGATTTATGGGGATGATCAATGATGATGGTGATGATGATGACGATGGATGATGATGATGAGTGGTGATGATAATGATGATGACAATGACTGATAATGGTGGTGATGATAATGATAACGACAATGATCAGCGATGGTGGTGTTGATAATGACAATGACAATGATGATGAAAATGATCAACGATTGTGGTGATGCTAATGATGATGAAAATGATCACAAAGACAACGATGATGATGATGAGGATGATGAAAATAACGGTAAAAACACTTATGGGGATGAAAATGATGATGTTCATGATGACATTTTAATCGAGATGATGATGAGAATGATGATGAGGATGACAATAACGATGAGTGATGATTATGAAGATAACATTGACGATGATAATGACGATGAGAATGATCAACGATGGTAGTGATGATAATGATGATGACAATGATCAACGATTGTGTTGATGATAATGATGATGACAATAATCAACAATGGTGGTGATGATAATGACAATGAAAATCATTGATGATGGTGATGATTATAATGACAATGACAATGATTCATGATGGTGGTGATGATAATGACGATGATGATGAGGATGATGAAAATAATAGTAAAAGTATTGATGGGGATGAGAATGGTGATGTGATGCCAAATAATGATATTGATGGATGATAATGATAATGATGATGACAATGATCAACGATGGTAGTGATGATAATGATGATGAAAATGATCAACGATGGTGGTGATGATAATGATGACGAAAATGATCAACGATGGTGGTGATGATAATGATGATGACAATGATCGATGATGGTGGTGATGATAATGGCGACAACAATTATCAATGATGGTGGTGATGATCATGACAATGACAATGATCAACAATGGTGGTGATTATAATGATGATAACAATGATTACAAAGAAAATAATGATGATGATGATGTTGATGATGAGGACAATGAAAATATCATTAAAAAAATTAATGGTGATGATAATGATGATGGTAATGATGACAATTTGATGGATAATGATGATGAAAATGATCAACAATGGTGGTGATGATAATGAAGATGACAATGATTATAAAGAGAATGATGATGACGATATTGATTATGAGGGCGACAAAAATAATAGTAATCAAATTTATGGGGATGAGAAAGGTGAAGTTTATGATGACGATTTGATGGAGATGATGATGACAATGATCAAATGATGGTGGTGATGATAATGATGATGACATTGATCAATGATGGTGGTGATGATAATAATGACAATGAACAATGATGGTGGTGTTGATAATGACGATGACAATGATCGACGATGGTGGTGATGACAATGATGATGAAAATTATTATAAAGACAACGATGATGATGATGAGGACGATGAAAATAATAGTAAAAACACTTATGGGGATGAAAATGATGATATTCATGATGACAATTTGATCGAGATGATGAGGATGAAAATGATGATGAGGATGATGATGATAATGATAACAACGACGTTGATATGAGGATGAGAATGATATGATGGTGGTAATGATAATGGTGATGACAATGATTATAAACGATGATGATGAAAATGATGATGAAAAAAATTGATGGTTAGTGATGATAATGACAATGAAAATGGTTGACGATGGTGGTGATTATAATGACAACAACAATGATCTATGATGGTGGTGTTAATAATAAAGATGATGATGATGAGGATGATGAAAATAATGGTAAATGCATTGATGGGGATGAGAATGGTGATGTTGATAATGATGATGGGGATGAAGACAATGATGATGAAAATGATCAACAATGGCAGTGATGATGAAAATGATCGACAATGGTGGTGATGATAATGATGATGACAATGATCGATGATGGTGGTGATGATCATGAAAATGGAAATGATCAACAATGGTGGTGATTATAATTATGATAACAATGATTACGAAGAAAAAAATGATGACGATGATGTTGATGATGAGGATGATGAAAATAATGGTAAAAACATTGATGGGGATGAGAATGATGAAAATTTGATGTATATGATGATGAAGATGAAAATGACGATGATTAATGATTATGAAGACAACATTGATGATGATAAGGATGAATAAAATGATCAACGAAGGTGGTGATGATGATGATGATAATAGTGATTAACGATGGTGGTGATGATAATGATGATGATAACAATCGATGATGGTGGTGATGATAATGATAATGACAATGGAAAATGATGGCAATGATTATGAGTAAATGCCAATGATAATGGTGATGATGATCATGATGATGACAATGATCAACGATGGTGGTGATGATAATGATGATGAAAATGATTATGAAGACAATGATGATGATGATGATGATGAGGATGAGGAAAATAATGATAAAACAATTGATGGGGATGAGAATGATGATGTTGATGATAATGATGATGGGGATGAAAACAATCATGATGATAATGATGATGAAAATGATCAATGATGTTGGTGATGACAATGATCAATGATGGTGGTGATGATAATGATGACGACAATGGTTGACGATGGTGGCGATGATAATGATCGACGATGGTGGTGATGATAATGATGACGATAATGATTGACGATGGAAGTGATAAAAATGATGAGGATGATGATGAAAATAATGGTAAAAACATTGATGGGGATGAGATTGATGATGACGACTTGATGGAGATGATGATGATGAGAATAATAATATATTATTATGATGATAATGATGATGAAAATGATCAATGATCGTGGTGATGATAATGATGACGAAAATGATCAACGATGGTGGTAATGATAACGATTATGAAAATGATTAATGATAGTGGTGATGATCTACATATTTTATTTTTTTACATATTTTTTATAAATATTATTTAATTAATTTTTAATTTCTATTAACTTTAATTTGAAATAATATTTTATTTTTAAAAATTAATTTTAATATGTAAATTTATTTTAATTTTTTAATTAAATTTAATTTTTGTTAATTTATTTTTTTTTTAATTTTTATTTTGTTTAATGATTTTATTCATTTTAATCTTTTTTATTTATTAATATTTAATTTTCATTCATTTTTAATAATTTTTTATTAATTTCTTTTTTTTTATTAATTTTAATTTCTAATTTTCATTAATTATAATTTTTAATATTTTCTACTTTTTAATTTAAATTCTTAATTTTTATATTTTATTATTATTATTAACTTAAAGTCTTTATTTTTTATACATATTTTTTCTTACTTTTGATATTTATTTATTTTAATTATTAATTTTTAAATATAATTGAATTTCAATTATGAACAGGCCTATCAGCCTATTAATATCACCAAAGGTGATATTGCTAGTCTCTATTTATAGGGATTGGTATGTGCTCATTTTGAAAAAATGATACTATGTATTCTTTATATATGGAATCTTTTTGTAGGGGTAAAAATTAAGTGGGATATGTAATTTCTGAAATATGCTTAAGTAATGGCTTAGAGGAAGATATGCATGCATAATTCTGGGAAGAGAACAAAGCATTTTTAAGGAAGATGAGGCTACATCTGCGCTAATTTTTTATCTTCCCATTAGGAAAAACTCAAGAAGAAATAAAAATGAAATCCAAAATTCAGTGGACAAACTTCGCCTTCTGAATGGAGGAATTGAACAAGGAATGTGGAACAATGACTTTAAATGGCAATTTGTGGTAAAATAAAATAAAATAAATGCCTCTACAAACAATCTGGTGAGAAATTAGTCACGTTCTAAGGCCATTAGATAAAGACGTTTTAATTTTTTAGACAACATCCAGTTGTACACTTTTCTTTAAATATTGAAATCCTATGCAATCTCAACATAGAATGAACAAAGAGAATTTTGTACTGCAACTAAATAGGAATTTTTTTTTCCTTTTTTGGAAAAGTCTAAGGGAAGTTTTAAGCATATGATTATTGAAAATAACAAGGTAAGTATCTCCCACCATTCAAAAATTATTTAAATTTTTGTATATTGACAAATAAATATTCTAATGTGATAGTTTTCTATTGGAAGTGTCATGCAAAAAAATATTTTGAAACCTTGCAGTCTCTATTTGTGTTTCTTTTAAGTTGAAATGCTTGTTAGAGGCTGAAAATTGAAATGCATAATTCATTAAAGAGTCAAAGAAAGTGGAAGAGCTAAAGGTAAGAGATAAATGGGCCATGGCAATGGTTGTTGAGTATAAAGCACATTTTGAAGGTAACAAAAAAGATACTGAAACAAAAATCTGATGTAAAGTAAGTGCAATGGAGAAAAGATGCAGAACATGAGGTTATTAAAGGCGCATTTGAGATGGAGAAAGCTTAGGATGCCTTCCAATCACCTGAACAAAGATAGAGAACCTATTCAATATGAGAAATTGAATCAACAACTGATTTATTTTCAAATCAATTAAAATAGGCAAGGGAGGATATGGGCCGATCTACAAGGGGATCTTAGATCGTACTACCGTGGCTATCAAAGCACTTACAACAGATGTAGACATGAGTTTAAATAGGAAAAGTGGAATAAATTTTACATAATTGAATGGTGCTTCGTTTGCATAAATAGTATCAAACACACATTAATAGTAATAATATAGACATCAATAAAGAATAAAAGAACATAATGTACACAAGACTTTGAAGTGATTGTTCTTGAATCCTTTTTGCATTTTGTGAATATAAATCACATACATCACCATCACATGGTAATGTTTCTTGAAAATAGCCTAGAGAGGGGATGTCTAGTATATTGATATATGGTAAATGGGAGTTTGGACATTTTCTTGGTCTAATGGGCTACACTTCCATAGTTTGTACACTTCCAACTTGCTTCAAAACACATTTTTTTGTTCACCATCATCTAAAGCATGCCAACATCTTCCTGGATCGGAACTTTGTGGGAAAAAATGTAGTCCTAGCTACGCTTGTTCCTCCCATAGTCTTTCTCTGTTGTCACTGAACACAATTTTCAGAGGCACAAGATTTTTCATTGTTCCAGAGTACACAAAAATTAGGAATATTGACCCCTAAATCAAATCTATATGCCATAGGGATCAATCTCCTTCAAGTACTTGATTTGAAGGAGGACCAATTAAGAGTTTTCTAGTAGGTCACAAATTTGGTAGAAAGGGTGCATTACTGCCCTCTCCTGAATCATAGATAGAAACATGCCTGAATTTCTCCTCGTAGAGACTTATTTCCTTTCCTTCAAATATGAGAATCAGATCACTTTGGTTCTAGAAGTTCATACTGTACTCATGTTTCATGTCATGTAAAAAATTCTAGAGAGATCCGTGACAACACTGTTCGAGTTAGGTTTGAGTACCATGTGACTGTAAAGAGTACACTTGTCTCTGTCTATGCAAGATGTGGGTTCATAGAAGATGCATGTAAATTTTTTGATGAAAGTGCTTACTAAATATCATGTTGTGGATTTCAACGATTATAGGATATGGCCACTATGGAGACACCGAAAAATCCTTGAATCTATTTTTTCAAATGAAACAATCAGGGATAATGCCAAATGGATCCACACAACCTCAGTAATCTATAACATAAAAGAAACAAAGAATCAATAATAAACTAAACAGTGTTTATAATCAGCAAACCATTTGAAAAAATGAAGAAAACATTTTCAGGCCTAACGATCTATGAAGAAAAATCTAGGTTTAACCACCATCCCAATACAGAAAAGGTGGGGTAAATTAAACTGGCTCCCAATGCAAAATACGAGTAACCAACTTCCTGCAACTAAAGATTATAAATAAAATAGCACTTACACTATACTGTGTAAATAAAACAAATAATACATCAGCTCACAAAGTGAGCGAACAACAAAGCTATGAGAGAGAACAAAAATATTTGTTTTATTCAAAAAAATTGTCTTCTTCTCCTTCTACTATATGTTATATTACAAGAAAGAATGCACAAAATAAATAGAAAAAAAAAACTAACTCCTACAGTTTATTAGGCAGCGAATGAAGCTGCAAACAAGAGAGAACTGAGACTTAAATGAAAGTGAACTAATCATATGACTGAAGGAATTGCTCAGTCTACAATTTATTAACTTAAGTAAAAAACTAGTTAATGAGCTAGAGTTATAGAAGATGAGTTGCAGTGGTGGTGGTGGAACTGCAGTGGAATTGCAAATTTGAACATGCATCCTTCAATCTCCCCTTGCATGTGTAATGGGGATGAGTCCCAACTGATTCCTCAAAGCAACAAAACTAGATGTAAGTAGAGATTTGGTAAAAATATCAACAACTTGCTCCGTTGTAGGGAAAAATTGTAATTCCACTGTCCCATCTTAAACTAAGTCTTTGATGAAGTGATGACGAATCTCAATGTGCTTCGATCTAGCATGAAACACAAGATTTTTTTTCATTGCAATGGTACTACTATTATCACAGTAAATAGTGGTTGGATGTTCCTGAACCAATTGCAAATCTTCCAAAATCCATCTAATCCATATGGCTTGACAACTAGTTGATGGAGCTACAATATACTCTTGTTCTACAGAAGAGAGAGCAATGGTTGCCTACTTTTTACTACTCCATGAGATTTACTCCATAACCAAGTGAGAAAATATAACCAGATGTGGATTTTCTATCATCCACTGAACCAGCCAAATCAGAATCCGTGTAACCACATAGCTCAAACTTATGTGTGGGAGAATAATGAATGCCAAAATTGTGTGCACCACTCACATACCTTAAAATTCTTTTTGTAGCATGCCAAATGAGACTCATGTGGATCCTACATGAACCAAGAGATGAGGCTCACAACATACATAATATCAGGTCTCGTGGTAATGAGGTATATGAGGCTCCCAACAAAACTTCTGTATAAAGTAGCATCTACTTTGGAACTTGCATCTTCCTTGGTTAATTTTTCACCAAGTGTAACAGGAGTGGCAACTGTAGTGCATGACATCATTCTAAACCGCTTCAATAGATCAACCACATATCTGGTTTGAGAAATGGATATACCTTCAAATTTTTGTTGCACCTCCACTCCAATAAAATAATGCATGAGTCCTAGATCTAACATCTCAAATTATTGTTTCATTTTTGCTTGAAATTTCTCCATGAGAGATGGGTTGTTACCTGTATAAATGAGATCATCAACATAAAGGAAAACAATTATAATATCATTACCAAGATGCTGGATATAGAGGGTTGGCTCTGAGGAACTTCAAATGAATCCTTTCTTTAAGAAATAACTATCAATCCTTGCATACCAAGCACGAGGTGCTTGCTTCAACCCATAAAGAGCCCTTTTTAGCTTGTACGCCAAATGTTCTTTTCCTGGAATTTCATAACCTGTTCTGCATATACTTCCTCATCAATAAAACCATTTAGGAAGGCTGATTTTACATCCATCTGATAGATTGGCCACTTGTGTTGTGCAACAATAGCCAATATAATCTTGACTGTATCAAATCTTGCAATTGGAGTGAAAGTCTCAAAATAATCTAATCCAGGCATTTTTGCAAATCCCTTGGCAACTAATCTTCCTTTGTGTCGATTCATAGAACCATCAGCATGATATTTCACCTTAAAAATCCATTTGACACCAATCACTTGCTTGTCTTTAGGAAGTTTCACTAATTCCCATGTATGGTTTTTATCAATTGCATGCATCTCTTCATTCATAGCATCAATCCATGCTTGTTCTTTCACAGCTTCTTCATACACCGAAGGTTCAACTTGAATGGTACTAAACAAAGAAAAATTGGAAACTGGATTCAAATTAGAAATTCTTCGATAAATTTCATTTAAACTTCGTACCTTTCGTGAAGAACTTGGAATTGATTGTGGTTTAGAACTATCACTTGAAGAGGAACTTGGTGAACTTGGTGAACTGGGGCTTGAACTTCCACTTGAGCTTGTCAAGAGAGGAGGAACTTGTTGAACATCTTCTATACCTGTGATGAGTGGTGTAGTTTGTTGAACTCCTGTTTGCCATTGCCATACTCCCCCTTCATCAAAAAACACATCTCGACTAATAATCCATTTCTTTGTGTCAATATTATAGAACTTGTATCCTTTTATGAAATCTAAATAGCCCACAAAGATACAAAGTTGGGATTTTGCATCCAACTTCTTCCTCTTCTTTTCTGGAACATGAACATATGCAGGGAAACCAAATACACGAAAGTGAGCTACTGAGGGCTTGTGTCCACTCCAGGCTTCCCTAGGAGTGATATTATGAAGCAATTTTGTTGGGATTCGATTCAAAATATAAGTTGTGGTTGCTATTGCAACTCCCCAATAGCAATTAGGAAGGTTTTTGAACTGTAACATACTTCGTGCCATCTCCATAATGGTATGGTTCTTTCTTTCTACAATGCCATTCTATTGTGGGGTATAAGCTGTTGTAAGTTGTCTATTAATTCCATGAGTATTACAAGAATCAGCAAATTCATTGGAAGAGAATTCTCCCCCTCTATCTATTCTGAGTATTTTGAGAGAATACCCACTTTAATTTTCTGCCATAGCCTTAAAATGCTTGAAGCATTCAAATGCCTCAGATTTCTACTTAAGAAAATAAACCCATGTGTGGCGTAAGAAATCATTAATAAATGTCAAAAAGTAAAGATTCTTATCCAAAGATTCCTCTTGCATGTCACCACAAATGTCACTATGCAAATCTCTAGAGGAGATTTTTCCCTCCATGATTTGTTCATCGGAAAACTGTCTCAATGTTGCTTGCCAAGTGCACACCCTGAACAAACTTCTTCTTTTGCTTGAATTGCAGGAAGTGCTCTCACCAAGCCTTTCTTATGAAGAAAACTTAATCCTTTAAAATGCAAATGACCAAACCGTTGGTGCCATAACCATGAATCATTTGTGGTTGCCTTGAGGGCATGCATCTTAGTGGACTCCAAAGTGAAAGGAAATAAGTGATTCTCTGTCATACAAGCCTTTGCTACAAGATAATGATTAGCTGATTTATCAAATATTTTGCAGCAGCTATCTTCAAACACAATCTTGTAATTTTTTGCTACAAGTTGCACAATACTTAAAAAGATTATGTTGTAATTTGGGCACATGCAAAGTGTCATGAATAAATGTAGTTTCTCCTTACTTAGTTTTCATTGCAAGGGTACCTTTTCCCATTACATCAGCCTCTTTATCATCACCAAATTTTACTTGACTCCTTACTGATTCATCTAATTTGACAAAGAGATCAGATTTACCTGTCATATGATTTTGAGAACCGTTATCCAAGAACCAAAAATCCTTTTGAGGTTCTTTTGCCAAATTGCAAGTGAAGAATGTAGAGTGTTTTGCTTCTTCAAAAGACTCTTCAGTATAGTTGGCTCTTGACTTATTCAAATCAGATTTTTTCTTTCTAAATTCAGATTCATAGTGTCCATACCTTTCAAAATATTGCCACTGGATGCTTCTTCGATCCATAGAACTTCTTCCTCTTCCTCTTTTGTTTCCTCTTCCTCTTCCTCTACCACATCCTCTAGATGTAGAAGACTCCCCTTTAGATTTGTTTGACTGAGAAGGGGTTGTAGATTTTTCTTCAATTCTTAAAGTAGACTAGAAGGCTTGAACTAGGTTCATTGTAGAATGTTGCATACACTCCTCATGGGATTGCAAAGAACCTATCAACTCTGTAACTTTGAATGTGGTTAGATCTTTACTTTCTTTAATGGCTATGACCACTGGATCAAACTTTGGAGGAAGAGATCTCAAAATCTCTTCTACAATTTTTTTTCTCTATGACACTTTCCCCTTGAGTTTTAAGATGGTTCACAATATTTTGAGCCCTAGTAATAAAATTTTGAATAGACTCAGCATCCTTCATACTTAAACTTTCAAAATCTCTTCGAAGGGTTTGAAGTCTTACCAACCTTATTTTGTCATATCCTTGGTATGCAGTTTGTAGGGCGTCCCATGTGTCCTTTGAATTTGACATACCTACTATATGGGGAAAAATTGATATATCCAATGAAGATTGGATAGAAAAAAGAGCTCGACTGTCCTTCTTTTTTTCTTCTTTCAATTGCATTTGTTGATTTGTTGTTAAAGCATTTAAAGCATTCTGATCTGCAGGTTCTATGTATCCTCCTTGTACTAAATCCTAGATATCTTGGGATAATAGTAGGGTCTTCATCTTTATAATCTAGTAATCATAGTTGTCTTCGGTAAACAGTGGGAGCTGGAATGAGAATTTGCCACCATTTGACATTCTGGTAATTCTTGGAGAGAACCATTAACCTGCAACTTTTGCAAAAAAGAACAGTCCTGCAACCAGCTCTGATACCAATTGAAGATTATAAATAAAAATAGCACTTACACTATACTGTGAAAATAAAACAAATAATACATCTTCTCACAAAGTGAGTGAACAACAAATCTATGAGAGAGAACAAAAATATTTGTTTTATTCAAAAAAATTGTCTTCTTCTCCTTTTGTTGTATGTTATATTGCAAGAGAGAATGCATAGAATAAATAGAAAAAACAAACTAACTCCTACAGTTTATTAGGCAGCGAATGAAGCTGCGAACAAGAGAGAACTGAGACTTAACTGAAATTGAACTAATCCTATGACTGAAGGAATTTCTCAATCTACAATTTATTAACTGAAGTAAAAACACTAGTTAATGAGCTGGAGTTGTAGAAGATGAGCTGCAGTGGTGGTGGTGGAACTACAAAGGAACTGCAGATTTGAACATGCATCCTTCAGCAACGTCCAACAGAAAACTCCCCTGCAATAAAAATTCCAAACCCTTCGAAGCACAAGCAAATTTTTTAAAGAAAAAATCCCTCAAAAACGTCTGACATCTATGTTTATGGTGCATGGCCACCTCATGCCCTACAATAGTGACAACTTTAAAAATAGAAGTAGGCAAACAGTAAACCCCAACTCCAAAATCTCACTTGACACTTTGGAAATAACCCACTATAGATAAACACCGAGTTCAATAAACAGGATAATTCTTGAGCTCCACAATAGCAATGAAATCTATCATACACAGTAACATCATTAAATGCAAGTTAGGGCTTTGTCTCTTTCTCGAAAAAAGTCACAAATAAATGAAAAATTTGACCAGCCAATGAAATGTTAAGTAAATGATATTTTAAAATTATAATTTATTTTTTTTCAAAAACTATATTCCACACTAAAATAATCCACATGTTAATATTTTATTCAAGAAAAAGAAAAAATTTAATGTGTGTGTGTTGAAACCAATAGGCTTGCCTTCAGGAGGATAATAAAGAATCTTGTAACAAAAAATGAAATTTGAGTGTTGGCCGACTCTTGCTATGACAACAGCTAAAAAATTAACTTGTTAAAGAATATAAACATCGACCTATATTGGAAATCGTGGAATGTGTGGAGACTGAAGTGAATGCACGTAATGTTGACTAAGATGCCAAGTGCAATAGTCACATCGAGTTATTTTTAAACTGCATGCAACGTGGCAAGATGAAGAAAAGATTGGATACAAATTGATGGATAAATTAATCCAAAGAAAAACAATGCAGGAAGATGATCACCAATAGCAGCTTCTGTATCTCAAACCCATTTGTCATAAGTTAGATTCCCAAGGTTCCTTAACATGAGAAAATAAATTTATAGATCTATGACATTCAAATCAGGCACGATAGAGACATCAGCGAGCACAAGGAGGTCACAATGCACATTTATATAATATATTCAATGCACAGAGATGCATGAAATGACAATGCAATACGTTGTTAGTACATGACCCATAGATGCATGCTCGGATATATGTTGAATGAAGTGTAATGATTTATTTGTTTCTCTGTAACAAAGAATTGGATTTTTCCAATTTTTTGACAAATCATTCTTAGAATCTGAAGAAAAAAACCCACAAAATTTCCCAAAATTTGGATTCTGGGTTTTGGAGAAAAATGCAAATTACCAGACGTATTTTAAAAAAATAAGAATCCTTTGATTGTAAAACTCCATAGGGCAGTGACTAGAGCCACCTATTATAATACCAAATATTAAGAATAAATCAGTTTTGCACATATATAACACATTGAATATAATATGTTATTATTAATTTTTTTCAACTTACATGAATCATGGCTATTATATAACCACTTACATAACAAAAACAACTGCGAAATAATACGGAGGTGTTACAACTAGCACACCTAAAAACATTTCAAGAAAATAATAATAATAATATTTCCTTTCTTTGGGTATTGTTCTTTTACTAAGAAATAATTTATGATGTCCTAATATTTATCAACAAAGGATCTTGTGACAAGCAAACAAGTCACTGAAATGGACCTGCCAATATTGAGGCATTGAAGAAGTTAAAGTTAAAGGATTGAAGATCAAACAATTTCACTCTTTTTTCACTTCCTCAAACAATAATTATTTTAATAGAAATTTCCGAATCCATGGGAGTCTTTCTGGATGTTCATGACATGTAACACCCGCTAAAACTCCCACTTGAGACCAAAGAACAACCTAGGTTTAGTTATAAAAATTTTGGAATAATTTTTATTTATTTTTTGTGTTCACAACCAAGGTTTCTAGGACAAATAATTTTTCCCATTATAACAATTAATGAATCCACATTACAAAATTAATAAGTGTAGTAAATCCACACATAGTTCAAATTTTCATTAAGTGTTAATTTAATAACTAATTAAATTAACATTATAGTTAGATATTCCTTAATTAAATATTAGAGGGTTAAAAGGGTCAGAACAATTAAATACCCAAGGTATTTAATTCCACAAGGTTTAAACAATTAACAAGGTCTAATTACAAGGGGTAGAATATACATTTAAATTACAAAAGGGTAATTTCTCACTTACCCTCTCTCAAACTGACTTACAAGATTCAAATTGATTTTTCTTGTATTTAATGCACTTAAAAATTCCTGAAAACATTCACATTAGATAGGAAATTTCCTCCCCTTTCTAGTGATATAAAAAATTCCTCTTAATTCCTCATATTTCTCAAGTTATGGGCTGACGGGCCTTGGGATATAAATTTTCCCCAAAAGTGGGCCTGGGGAAGAAAATTTTCCCTAACGCGGGCCTATGGGCCTTGGGAAGAAATTTCACCTGGAGAAGGAATGCAGACTGGTAGAGTGGGGAAGAAAACTCTTTCCGAAACGTGGACCAGCGGAGCGGGGAAGGAACTTAGGGCTTTTTCTCTTTTTAGACAAAAAGCACATTTTACCTCCGCGCGCCCACGAGCTTGTGGTGGGCATTTGTGCCAAAAGAAGACAATTAAACCCTAGGGTCCCAAGGGACATGTGTCAACATTTACAAGTCCAAACAGAAAGGTGAGTCACCGAAGGAACTTAAGATCTTTAGCTTTTTTGTTGAAAAAGCGTTAAGGGATTAAAAAGATGCACACCTTCATTGATGCCCAAGGACGCCATGTCTCAAGACCAAGATGCAAGAGAAGAAAATGGAATGGCAGGGAAAATTAGAAAATTTATACTTTTGGGAAGAAAATCGTAAGGGTTTAAAATACTTTGCATCTCTGCCGACGCCTCGTGAAGCCACATGTCAAACAACCATTGGCTGCAGGTCAGCCGGCCGATGGGGAAACTTAAATTTTTTTACCAAATTCTTTTTGAAGAATTAAGGTTAAAGCGCAATCTGTTCCTCCACTGATGCCTAGTGTAGCCACGTGTTCGATCCACATTGTTTGTGGGGCGGTGGGGCCACGGAGGAAACTAGAATTTTTTTCCAAATTTAACAAAAGGTTAACTTTGAAAGTGTGGGCCTGCGCGACCGTGGAAATGCTTTTCCAAAATGAAGGGCAGGGATGTGGGGCCATGGAAAAACATAGAATTTTTTGCCAATTTATTTTTAAAAGGTTAAGTTAAGGGTTGCGGGCCCGTGCGCCCATGGAAATGCTTTTCAAAAAGCAAAGGGACAGGGCGGCGGGGCCACGGGGTAAATTTCTCCAAATTTACTTTTTCAAACTTAGATTATTTTTAGACAAAAATGAAGGGTTTAGGTCAATGGAGCGGTAGGGAACTTCATGCCTTTAGATTTTTTTGGGAAAAAAGTGCAAAAGAGCCCGCAGGTCCGCCAGCGAATATTTTATTTATTTAAAATTTGAGAGTTAGATTATTTTTGAAGCCAAAATGAAGTGAAAACTTCAGAAGGCCATAACATTTGATTGGGAACTCAGCTTTTGGAAAATGAGGACTTTTTGGAAAGGTATTGACCTCCTCTTTGCACCGCAATGTTAAAAATTCTATTTTCATAAAGTTTGAAGGGTAAAATTTATGAAAACTTATTTCTGTCATTTAAAAAGTGAACTAGTTTTTTTTTTGTAACTTATAAATTTTGTTCCAATCCGCCATGAATTCTTTCTCAACATGCCAAAAAAACATGGAGGATTTCACTTGGAAGGATTTAGGATGGATTGCAAGGATTAAATTGTTTGATTGAAGATCAATTTAAATTTTCTCAATTTATACTACAAAATGTCTGAGTTTTTTTACTATGCCCGATTTAATTAAGTTCTATAAATTATTCTTGAGTTTTATAGTCTATTTGGGATCGTTTTGATCATACTATGTCCAATTTAATATTTAATTTCATTTTCCATGGTTGCAAGGTCATTCTATACATTTTTGATAAAAGAATTTGTAGATTTTACAGTGAAACCAAAATGGAATTTATACTTGAACTCAAACAGATCTATTTTCATTTACCAAGATTTGATATATGAATTCATTTCAAATCAAATCTAACATATTATGTTGTTTCAAATCAATGTGTGCAAAAGCTAGAATGCAGTTATAATTTTCAAATCATGCATTTCAAGGAAAAAGAGTAATATAATACTTCTTCATACATATTTTTTTTCCATTTTCCAAACAGAGATTTCATAATACATATCAACAATCAGATTTCAATATAACAATATCATTTGAACAAGGTAAACAACGTCCATTGATTTGAAATAATGTCTTTACAACTTCTTTCACATCTCTTTCAAAAGACATAATACAGAGTATATATTTCACACTTGAAATACAACTTTCATAGCCACTACATAGCATCTTTCAATCACAATAATATACAATGTCATCCACTTCAAAGTGGGTAAATGGTTACAATATGGATAAATCTCAATAAGGACTACAAAACTATCTTTTTTCTCAACTCCAGAATAGCAACAAGAAGTTCCACCATTTTCTAATTTGATCACAACCAAACAGGGGGAAAGGAAACGCTCTTCACCCAACCAAGACATCTAATAAAGAGGATAATCCTTCCTTATTCATTGGCCACCGAGCCCCCAACCATATTGCAATAAGAAATATTTTTCAACACATGGAAACAACAGGCTTCCACAACACAAAGACAAATTTCTCATTCAAAACACAGTTCAAAACAAAATTACAGTTTGTAACTACATGAAGACAACAAACAATACTCGGGCTTCATCATGCAAGCCAATGGAACAAGACCTATGGGGGAAGCTGATTATATCTCCCAAAGGGGAAATGGGTATCACCACTTGAAAACAAACCACCAATAAGTATATCATTTCAAATCCCTGACATGCCCTTATGCCTTCCCCAAGTACCCCTTATACCTCACATTTCCTTATGCCTCCCTAACCTATTATGACATCCCATAACGAGCAAAGAAATGCAAGCTATTTCTTTTACAAGGTGGAACCCAATCCCAACTCCCTCCAAAATTATACCTCCCCAAAACTCTTATGCCTCCCCATAATAGATCCCCATAGTCTTATCCTTCACCATACCTAGGCCATCTACCCAACCAACCAATAGACATATCAACACATTCACAACATTCACATATGCATAAATAAAAGAAGAACATTTTAAAGAGTCAAGATCCTACCTCTCCATGCTAGAGTTTTTTCCAAACTTTAACGACAAGATTTCCGATCCAAACAGTCAAAGGCTCAAAAATCCACAAGCATTCAAGAAATCTCCAACTCTCTCCAATAGCAAGAGCTCAAAACACAAAATGCAGTAACCAAAATAAGTCACCCAAAATGAAGTAATCCAAAGTGAAGTAACCCCAAAACAAGCCAAGGAATTCGAATATATAGAAGAGGGAAGAGAGAAGGATGAGGTGGATCCATGTAGTATACCACTTCACACATCCTCAACTCCAACTCATAATTCAACTTCAATCTCCAAGGCATAATAAATAAGTGGGTGGAAAATGACAGTTTTACTTACACACACAATCCAAGCCCACACCCATAAAGATTGAAATTAAAAACATGTAAGAAAGTATAATTAAAACCTTACAACTTGACTTACAAAAACACATCATGAAGCCTAATTTTAAATCCCCAACCATATGTAAGGTTAGTATACAAATTTAAGAGGTGTGGGAAAAGTTTAACTTGTCCCACAAGCCTCCAAAATCATCCTTCAAGGACAAATTCAAATTTCAAAAGAAGGTGGAGTGTCACACACTAAAATTTACTTACAAAACTCTTACACATTACTTACAACACTTAATCCAAGAGCCATCAATTCTAATAAATACATTCTTATGACCCATTTTAAATAATTGATTCAACAATATGATTACTCATAATTATTTACACACAATTTAATAAATAATGAAAGGGGAACACATCACTTATTAAACACATATAAACATTAAACAAAGAAACCAAATAAAAGAAATACATATAAACCCTTGGTCACGTTTGAAGGTGATTGCCCCCCCCATGGGAATCCCTAATAACAATCAAACGTACACAAAACAATACATGTTTCCATGGTGATCTTTGTTGAATTCGTCTAGAATTCCAATGTGGTTGGTCTCCAATCCCTCGATGTTTGTTGTGATATTTTAACCTGCAAAACAAAAAACCTCCTTCAACCTCATGGCCGCATAAAATCATCCAAATACATATAAAATATTACTTCCAAAAGCATCTATATATATGAATCACAACAACATCTAGGAAAATAACAATATCATTTACAATTTCATCAATAACCATATGATCATCAAATTAATTCAATTTTCCCTAGGTCTACTCAATTTACCCAAATATCACATGTTCAAGCTGTTAGGAAAATAAATATTAATGTTTACATTATAGTTTGTTAGTTAATATTTAATATTGTTATATATTAAATATTAGGTTTGAATGTTTATTGTTATAATATATTGTTTCAACAATATATTATTTATAGAGTTTTGTTGTACCCGTAAAATTATAAATGGGTAAGTTGTTTGATACACTTCCTATTTTATAGGAAGAGGTTAGTCTATTGTAATGGCTATAAATTAGCCTAATTCATTGTGTAATTGATGTAGCAAGAATATAGAGAATTAATATATTATTCTGTGCAAATATGTAGCTGCTCTTTTATTTGGCATAAGAGCGAGAATTTTCAGAGGGGGATTAGAATGGAGAGTTAATCTATGAAAGGGAAACCAATTTTGTAATGCCCCTACATATGAATTCAAGTATGAGATGAAATTTTACAGTATATAGCGGTGAATAAGTTCTGAACAGATCTGTAAATTTTCCAAGGTCGTATTATCATGCATATGTGATTTCGCTAATTCTCCAGTGCATTTTTGTGTCTTAGACCCATGTCATTCTTAGATGCATTTTGATTGCATTTGGAAAAAATTGCATCCTACGTGGAGCTGAAGCTGATACACTAGCAAGGATTTGGTCGTTTTATCTAGACGTCTTTGCCACGGCTCGTACAGTCAAATATAAAATGTGTATTAGATCTGCTCATCAGTTTGGCATATGGTAAATCGACTATTGTGACAGTATTACCGCCTCAGAGATCTCCAACGGATTTTCTACATATTGATCTATGTGTCTGGTGAATCTCCTGTTCTTCTTTGCACTGGGTTCAAACTAAGACTGAACTTAACGATTTCCACAAAGGTGACTCTGTCTCCAAGCTGTGCAGACTTTTGAATTTGCATTGGACTAGTTTGCACTTGAATTCACCACATATTCTCAAGCCCACGGTTTATTTTTGTTCAAAAGGGGTAAATTCATATTATTGCATGTTGAACACGTCACTGCCTGCTATTATAGTTTTCATTTGCACATAATTTCCACAGATTATGTGTGAAACTGATCAGCTGAGACAATAATAGAAAGTAAATCCACATCATTTGGGTGAAGCCACATCATTTGGGTTATCAATTGACAAAGTTGCACCAGATTTATCAGGTCCTGCATGTGCACCGAAATCATCACCTATGGGAAATATCAATGATCATTGTGCTCCCCATGAAGTTTCTTCCAAGTCTACAAATATACACGAGTTTTTCCAATACAATCGCCAAGCTATCCTTTGATCTGGTTATTTCAAAGTCTACAGAAGAAGTAGGTAGTACTTTATTTGTTTAAAGTTTGATTGTATTTGGCATACTCTTTCCATATATGTTCTTAATTAAAAGGTCACGGAAGTGAGAGAGTGAAAAGACTCATGCAGTTCTATTTGTGTCACTAGATTCTATTCGAAATTTGAGTCATTTTGTTATTTTATTCGTATATGTCAAAATTTTAATCAATAGCTTTTAGCTATATTAAAATTTTAATTATTTGTAAAAAAGGGTGCATTTTCGGTTGTATCCGACACCTATTTTTTTTTAATTTGTGAAGCGTCATAATGGATAAGTTGAGTCACATTGAAAAATTTGAAGGTAAATATTTTCATACCTGGCAAGTACGAACTCAGCTGTTCCTAATTAACAAAGACTTGTGGGATATTGTTGATGGAAAAGAGAAGAAACCGACAAATGCAGATGAAGCAGCAAAATGGGCAAGCAGAGATCGAAAGGCTACAACGATTATTGGATTGGGTCTATCAAATTCCTATTTGCATCATATAGACTTAAAAAAGTCCTCTCACACAATTTGGGAGACATTGAACAAATTGTTTGGATCACAAGCTGGAAGTGCAGCAATATCTTTAAAGCAGAGATTTGTTCGGCCTCAAGATGGAAGAAGGCGATAACATGGTGGAACATATTAGTAAGTTTCATTCTATTTGCAATCAACTAGCAGGAATAAGTGTAGATGTCCCTGATGACGACGCTAAAGCAGTGTTACTCAATAGCATGCCTCCATGCTATTCTAACATGGTCTTTACATTGAGTAAAATAAATCCAAGTTTAGAAGAACTTATTTCTTCTTTGTTAGATGAAGAAAAGAGAATCATGTTTGCGGAACCAAAGGAAAAATCCCTGTATGGTAAGAAAAAAGATAAAATAAGATCTAAATATTCTTTCAGACCTGGATCATCTTCTAAAGATTCAAAGAAGCGGCTCACCTGTTATTATTGCAGACAATCTGGCCACTTGTCCTCAAATTGCAAGAAAAGAGCACAAGACTTACTTGATGGAAAACTGCAAGATAATGCCATGGCTGCTGATGACGAAGGAGAAAATGAAGAGGAAGGAAATACTGCTTATACAGAAAATCAAAGTGATGAAATTTTTCTCTATTAGATAATTGCAACTGGAGGATGGAGGCACAGGAGGATGGAGGTCAGTCAGCGACCTCTCGTCAGTCACCAACGACGGGGCCGCACAGAATGATTTGGTGGCACAGTTTGTGGTGTGAGTTTTCTTTCATTTCAGAATTGCAGTTTGTTGTGTGCAGTATGATTTCAGAGTTTCTGTTTTGGATTGAATAAGTGAAATGTTCACATTGAGGGGGGAACATGATCAACATGATCCAATGTTCCATTTTCAGTTTTTCAGTTGAGTATGTGGCTATTCCTATTTCCCCAAATACAAAAACATAGTACAAAACAAATAACACAGTGAAACGCAGCATCATGAGGCTTGATGAGGTAGAACAGTCAGATGTGTTCCTGTTCATACCTAGGTTTGTGGTTAGCCTCCTAAAAACCATTGAAGGCTGTTCAGATGTGTTCCTGCTTGAGTTCCCACACTGCTAGGTCAGATGTGTTCCCTAGAGTGACTAGTTGATAAGCAGATGATTCCTGAGCATGTTCCCATCCTCGTCGGTCAGATGTGTTCCCGACAGTGCTTGGTCGATAAGAAGTTGATGTGTTCCTTCTTCTACCTTCAGTTCGAGTGTGTGCCAAGATCATGAGCGCACAGAGGCGGCAGGCTGCAAAGGAAGTGTGAAAGTTCTAATGTTACCATGTAAACATTAAGGGGGGGAATGTTAGGAAATTAAATATTAATGTTTACATTATAGTTTGTTAGTTAATATTTAATATTGTTATATATTAAATATTAGGTTTGAATGTTTATTGTTATAATATATTGTTTCAACAATATATTATTTATAGAGTTTTGTTGTACCCGTAAAATTATAAACGGGTAAGTTGTTTGATACACTTCCTATTTTATAGGAAGAGGTTAGTCTATTGTAATGGCTATAAATTAGCCTAATTCATTGTGTAATTGATGTAGCAAGAATATAGAGAACTAATATATTATTCTGTGCAAATATGTAGCTGCTCTTTTACAAACAACATCCATAAATATAACCATGTCGAACAGTATATCAACATCAATATATAATATGTCTCTAATAATCATCATGCATAATATATGAATCAAAGTCAACAATAATCTATGATCTAACATCTAACATCATACTAAATCAAAAGTCACAATAATATCCATAATATAGTTAGCAGTATCATGTTCAATATCAAAAGGTGTCGAAGGGAGGTGGGCACTACATGACACACATCGGAGAAATGGAAGATGATGATTTTTTTCCAGTGATCATTATTGGATGAAATCATCATGACTATTGATCTACGAAAACATTGATCACTACCTTAAATGTTAAATATAAACCCTAATTACGAGTGTGCATGAAATTGATGACACATGTAACCTTGAACATAAAGTTTTAGTATCTAAAATAGGTAGAATTTGGGATTTACACATATGTGAGTTTTACTTCAAATTGTTCATAGACCATACCTTACATTATAAGATATCTGCAACGTACATTTCCTTCACAACCTGCACTTCGCACTCTCTTTCTCTTTTAGACAATTAACAAAAATGAAACATGGTTCTTATGTGATCTCCCTATTATCTCTAGAAAGTGCACTCTGTAGAGAGATGGTTACAGGTGTTCTAAGCTTGCACAATTGGTCTCTCTCTTTCATAGATACAATGTAAATACCTGAGGTATGTGGGTATACCTATTTTGAGGTGAGTCTCTGGTATCAAGGTCGGTTCCTTATTGGTGTATCCTAAACTGATTTTATGGGGTTTAAGGGTAAAAGAAGACTGTAAAAGGATTTAAAACTGAGGTGATACACCAAATTTGTATGAGGTCTTTGACTGAGTACATACACAATTGATATGGGAAGAATTTTTTATGTACGAACCAATAGTTTTTCTTCAAAAAATTAATGGTAAACACTTGGATGTATTGTGGGATAAAATCACAACAATACTGCTAAGTTACACATACAAATCAATATCATGCAGAAATTACTGAATTTGCAATAGGGTAAGATGATTAATCAGGTAATTCACATTCACAAGATTAATGGAACATACACAAGATTGCAAATAATTGGAAAGGTAGAAAATACTTCACATTCAAAGGGACAAACTAGCAGAAACTGATTCAGCACTCATGTCTCTAAAAATTCCTCCCAAAAAACTAACTCTTCTGTGCTTTGCCAAGGCACACAATATATAGCAAAAATATTTCCCACCCTTCCTAAAAATAGGTTAAAATTGTACTCACCCATGCATCCTATTTTTATCCTTTATTTATTAATAAATAAAGGAAGAAAATAAGGCAAACTAATACAAATAGGCATTAATAGCCTTTGATTACATCACATTCAAACTGCAGTTGACTATTCTATTTTTAAGAAAAGCATGGGTGAATAATTTGTAAAAAAAAAATTCCTTGATGAGAAAGTCTTCCCCAATACATGTAATCTCTGTCTTCTTGTTGATCTGTCCTTTTGTGAAGTCATGCAAAAATACTCCTGTGTGTGAGAAAAAACAATTACATTATTTGCAATAATTTGCAAAAATAATTCATCCAAATATCCACTTGATGGGGACCACCTTCAAGCCCAGGTTCTGATGTTGACATTTCTTTATCTTCTAGTGTGGTAACATGACCTCTTTTTTCATCTTTCAAATACATCACCTGCAAAATACGATACCTTTGTTTTGTGCTAGCTCCATGTGGGGACCACTCTTTGATATATGCACTTGTCTTCGTTTGAGTTTGGCCACTGTTGTGGACTTAGCATATTACCATGGTTTAGATACACATGGGGTACCTTGTGAAAATATCACCACACCATACTCGGCCATATTTGCATAACACATGGTATATTATAAGGTCTACCACCTTTATGGTTATCATTGTGATATTAAGGCTTTAGACCTTAGGAGGTCGAAAGCAATGATTTTAAGTAATGATGAGGGATGGCCCCTTTCCACGGTGACTCAACCATTCTGATGCTTAGTTGGCACTATGCACATTTAATTGATTTAAAGGCTCGAGCCTTTTCCTCCATTGATCTTCTTGGCATTTAAGTTGGGCCCTTTGTGGATTCGTGCATGGATTTCGGCCATTGATTTCACTACGCCTTTGGTTAGGGTTTCTTTGTACTTTTGACACATGAATGCATTTTTTAATCGGTTGGGTTAAGTTTACTCAAAACCTAAGTTAGAGGGGGGAAATACACTTGGAACCCTAATCGTTATCATTTTAGAGCTCTATTTGAGCTAAACGAGCTCTGCAAAAATTTGATCTTCCTTCATTGATGAAGTGTTGAGCTTGATTCAGTTCCCCTTTTCGGTCTTCTAAACACTGAAACATTTGCATCTTCATTGTCTCTTATCTGCTCTTGAAATTTCTAAGCAAGGTGGTTGTGGATGTTTTCCACCATGGTTGAAAACTTTGAGCTCGACACTTCTACAAAATTGTTTTCTATTGAGCTTGGAATTCTATGTGATCTCTTGGCCACCATGTTGCTTGGTGGCTTGATGAAGGATTTCTTGGAGTTCTGTAACTTAAATTTTCAAGGTAAATCTCTAATTTCCACGCTTTTACAGTGGCTCGAGCTAGATCTTTATCATGATGATTTTCCTTTCTTATTCTTACGGGTCGATGCTTAGACCCACTTGGTCGTATTTTACAAATATCTTTCCATTTTATCACGGTAGAGCATTGCTCATAAAGATTTCCCTAAGCATTTTCTATTTGAGTCTGATTTCTTCAATACTGTCACTGTTATTGATTTGGATATTGGTTATTTTCTGTCTAGAAATCTAGATCTACATATTTTAGTTTCTGAGTATTCGTCTTTTCAGTTTTTCTTTTCTTGAAACGAGGATAGATCTAAGTTATATTTCCATTTGGGTTTACTATATAAATATCTGTTAATACTTTTGAATCTACTCGTATTTTGATTGAATTCTTTGTTTATTTCTTTTAAATGACTGTGATTATATTTCCTTGATCCTGCTATTTGTGACTTATGCCTACAACATGATGCCATTTCTAGCTCGAAAGTACTTTTTTCCAGGTGTCATTGGTGGTAAAATTCGAGTGACTTGACTCGTCATGGCTATGTATTTCAATATGCGGGTCTGCTCTCATTTTATATCAAATGTCATCAATGTACGATTCAAAGTTATGTTTCACTTTGTTGTATCTACCTTTTGCTGTAGATTTTCTGTATGATAGTTCCTCCACCTGGTTTAAGTTTTTATTTACATATGTTCCTTATAGAAAGCTTCAACATTGCAAGTCTTGAACATGACTGTAACCTCCTTGAAAGTTTGTTTTCCTCAAAACAAAACTGTAACCTGATATGAAATAGAGTTTATTGAAAAAAATTCTATTTACTTGTAGAAAAATACCTCCATTGTGACCTTGATGAGAAAAATTATTGCATTTATTGCGTAAGAAGTATGAGGAAACTTATGTACAGCTGCAACCATCGTCAAATGTTATGTTCAATGAAAGGTTTTAAGAAGATTCTTGTATGCTTCTTTGTGCCATCTGTTATGATTTGAATTCCATGGATGGCTTCATTTCAGTTTGCAGGTGTTTACCATGCTTAGCAAACAATTTAATAGTGCACTGCAATGACATCAACCTATCAATTTATTAATGAAGCTCTCTATTACTGCACATATGTAGTTGTATCTTACTCTGATCTTTTCTTGTATGCTTGCTATGAGCTGATCATTTCATGTACCTTGTGTTTTCTATAGATGACGTCAAACTGCTCCTTTCCTAGAGCTCTTTTCTAGGTTCAGACAACTTGTTCATTTAATTCTCAAAATTACTGCATTAGTACATTGATTGTTTATGATTTCATGAGATCTTTGTACCTTGTATGTGGCCTTCTGGAAGTTGTAAATAGTTCCTCATTCATAAAACACCATTAGCAGGCATAAGCTTTGATTCAGATGCTTTGTTGAAATACTGTAGTATTATTTCTTTTTGCTTAAATACTGCATTTGAGCTTCATTACAGCTTTGATATGCATGCTGGAAAAGTCGTAAATGTCCATTTTACATGGCGAAGCCCTGTCAAAATTTTCTCAAAATTCTTTCTTCTATTCCTTTTTCAGCTATAAATTTTATCTCATTTCAGTTAACTTCAGCGTCTTGAAAACTAATTCTTCTCCTTTAGTTGCAATTTGTAACATGTATTTTGTCTGCAAGTCTCTCTTATGTTATGTACTTGCAACTTTCTTGTGAATACCATAGTTGCACCTTTTGAATTAATGTTTTTCTAAAACTAGAAATATAAGGAGTTAAAATAAAACCCTGAGCTCAAAATTGACAACCATTTCCTTCTCTTTTTCAGGTACCATGGTGCAGTTTTCAAAAGAAAACTGGTGCAAAAATTCATAAAGAAAAGATCACCTCCTCAAGGCAATGACGGGTTTACTTTACCTCCTTACATTTTCAGCTTCATAAATATATGCATTGTTTTTTCCTTCAGTTATTTCTCATGGCTTGTGTGAGAAAAATATGTACAATTATTCCTCATGAATAAATGAAAATATTTTCGCATAATGAGATGTATGTCCTTCCTTTCTGTACTTTATTTCATTTGTATGGATAATGAATGAACCTATACAAGTCAAAACACATAAATAATTCACTTAATCATAGAAATAGATAAATATCAAATGTACCTTATTGTCGCTCATTGTAAATGCAAACTATTTGTAAAACTGTACTTTGTCATTCAAACCTGCAACTTGTTTGCAATTTAAGCACATCATGTCTGGTACATGCTGCAATTCCTACCTTCTTTAGGGCTTTGCGATGGTCATTTATGGCTGTTGCTCGGTTCTGACGAAGGTAACAAATGAAATGTATGCATCTATCAAGGAAGTGGTTACTCTAAGGGAACAGCGTGCACAAGTAGCTTCCGCACATTCTTGAAAATTAGAATTTCTATCAGTACCATGTTTATTTTCTAATAATTTTTATTCTATATCTATATCTATATATATCAAGACTCCTAAGCTTTTGATAATGATGATGAATGTTCAGACATAGACGAATGCAGTCGTTCAGATTTAAATAAGTGCGCTACACCACCAAAGGGCGTGTACCATAATAAGCCAGGCTCTTACACATGTTCTTGTGCAAAGGGTTATAAAAGCAATGGATTTGATTGGGAGTCCCACACCTTCAAAAAATCCCTCATTTCTGCAATGTAGCACGTCTATACCTGTGCTTTTCATAATATTTCGAAAATTATATTATAGTATAAACATTCTATATTTGTTGAGACTGTAGGCTCTGTTTGTTCGCTCGTTGGAGTTTCCGTGGGAGCCTGTGGGTTGTTTTGGCTGTTGTGGAGGCGTCGCTTGAAACATGCTAGGGAGAAGTATTTCAGACAGAATGGTGGTTTGCAGCTCCAGGAGCATATCTCTTCCCTGGGAGGAAGAAAAAGTATGACAATATTTTCTGAAAAGAGCTCGAAATAGCATCAAAAAAGTATTCAACAGAATTGGGAAGAGGCGGTTATGCCACAGTCTAAGAAGGAGTTCTTGTGGACGGTATGACAATGGCAATCAAAAAGCCCAGAGAAATTTTTGGTGAATTTATCAACGAAATTGTGATTTTCTCATATATCAATCACAGGGACATCGTCAGATTGCTTGGTTGTTGCCTTCAAACACAATTTCCATTACTTGTATATGAATTTGTGCCCAACGGAACACTGTTTGAGCATCTGCAGTCGGTAGAGAAGTACTTGTGCTGGGAAACACGATGGTAGATTGCCATCGAGGTAGCAGAAGCAATAGCATACATGCATCTTCAAGCCTCTCATCTAATATTCCATTGCGACATAAAATCCTCAAATATTCTTCTAGATGATACATTCACTCCCAAAGTTTCAGATTTTGGAATTTCACGTCTACGGCCTTGTGATGAAACACACCTGAGCACCTTGGCGGGGCGGAGCCTATCTCTCATGCACGTTTGCAGAGAGATAGGCAGAATTGAACTCGCGACCTGCAAAATACAAGGAGGGAGGCCCACCACTTTGCCACAACATTGTTCTATTCAGATTTTGACCATTTTGAATTAAATATTCCATCCGCGAACGTGCGTGAGGGATAGGTAGATCGCCTTGGCGGTGGGCACTCGGGGTTACTTGGATCCAGAGTTTGTGAGAACACAGCAGTTTACAGACAAGAGTGATGTTTTCAGCTTTGGCGTAGTTTTGGTGGAGCTTCTCACTGGTCTAAACCCCTTGTTATCTGTACAGGGAACCGTCCGCACTTTATATGACCATTTTCTATCCACAATCAACCGTGGCCGCTTGACTGAAATCTTAGATCCCAAAGTAGTTAATAAGGACAACCAAGCACAGATGAAGGATATGGCAACGTTAGCTAAGGCATGTTTGCAAGAGAAAGCAAAAGCAAGGCCTTCAATGAGAGAGGTGGCGGAGGAGCTTGCCTGCATAAGAGCTGCAAGGAAACAGCCAGGAGTTTATAGAGATGAAATTCTTGTTGAGGAGAAGGGTGATTCAATGCATGATTATAGTTCAGCAGCTATCGGTGAAAGTACTTCTGACGATGTTCATCCTGTCCCAGCCTCCACTGAGATTATTACCTCTGAATGCCCTTCCACAACGTTGATTGAGATTCAAATGCATGGACGATGATCAAGGAAGCCACAAAATGAGTAAGTAATGGAAGAAACTCTTCCTTCATTTGTTTAACAGAAAATGAACATATAACAACTCTCATACAACTTATTATATTTTTGCTGAAAAGTATAAATAAGTTTTTTGAGGCAATGCAATAGAAACATAGACACTTATACAAGGTAAGTAACAGGACATCAAATTCTTCAAAGACATGTTGTTTCAAATTAAATTATTGTACATGGTGACTAAGTAGACCCTGTTGGGCATTTGCAGAAGGTACAGTTACTACAGCTTGAGTGTCTTTCAAGCTGTAGAAACAATGCCTTGCTTGTTCGTTTCCCATAAAGATCACGATATACTCTGCCGTATCTAAAGATAAGCTATAACTAAATCAATGTTACTTTTATCCCTTGTTTTGGACTGTCTCCCCTGTTTTGGACTGTCATAATAGTGTGCGCATCCCCTGTACAGTGTGTATCCCTTGTTTTGGATCTAAAATATTATAATTGATGGTTTTTTCTATAAATGTGAAGGATGAAACAGGGGAGTTCTAACATCTTTATGTTTGGCGAATCCGTCAAATATCAGCCATTTTGTACTGTCGTGTTGTTCAGTTTTTAAAGCAAATGTTTCGTCACAACTTGGCTTCTGGACTGTTACGATTGCAGGAGTTGTACAGACTGGTTTTTCTTGATACCAAACATAATGAGAACAGAGCAGGCATTAAGATATAATCAATTATATGAGTGCTACTTAGATGATAGGCTATTTATTGCGGAACGAAGGGAGGAATTGTCAGTTTATATATAATTATTTAGTATATATTTAATTATTTCTAATATATACTAATATAATTTATATATAAATCTATAGAAAAAATGACTATCATACCTAGGTTATTTCAAATATGTGCAAGTATTTTACGGCTAAAATGGTAAAAAAACGTCTAAACAAAGTTAAATTTAACCCCTGCCCGCTAGAGACGATCGTCTTGATTCATGGGGACCTTTTTTACACTTTTCTTCTATAAAAACCCATTTAATAAATTTTTTGATATTTTTATCAAACAACGTGTACAATTAGTTAAACGTTAACCAAAATGTAACTCACCAATTTTTAATATAGTTGACTTGCAGGTATATAATCTCGGTTTTCTTCTATGGAAACCCATTTAATAAAACTTTCGATATTTTTACCAAACAACTTGTAAAATTAGTCAAACGTTAACCAAAATGTAACTGGGCAATTTTTAAAATAGTTGACTTGCAGGTATATAATCTCAGGTCAATTAATTTGTAAATGTAAGTCCACACCAAAATATCATATCGGGGTGCTTGGTAAGGAAGTTACAAATTTTCATGACATGTGTAACCTCTCTCAAGCAGAAGTTTTAGACTTGCGTGACATAGACATATCATTTAAAGGATTTGATCTCGAGTCAATTAAGGTTGGATTATTGGGAAATTGGAATCATTATTCCTTATTACCTAATACCAATACCACCGCCACTATTAGACCAACTCCATTGTCCCCAAAATTTTCGTTTGTTGCAGCCACAAATGCAATGTCATTTCACTATGATTCGCATGCAACATACGATATACCTATCGATGATGCTATTTAATTCAATTCTACCAACTTCAAAATTGTATTTTTATCAGTTCATGAATCATGATTTATAAAAATTATATGATATATTGTCATTAAATTTCTCTACATAATCAAAGGGCCCTTGGTTCAATGGTGAAGTTGTTTGGCTTTGATAAAGCCCACCAGGGATCAAGTCTTGCTAAGTGCAAGGCCTGGAGATACCCGACCCGGAGAGTCAAAACGGTTAAGCCAGGATCGTGCCCTAGGTGATTTTGACGGCGTGGATGCCCCTTACTCGTAGCTGTTTAAGTTGAATGTGTTCACTAGTTTAGTTGTACGCTTACTCGTAATTGTAAATCCGCTATATACTTCCTTTGAAGTATGGGTAGAGATGCCGACAATCTATGTAATCTGGTGCACAAGGGAGTGCACAACTCATCAAAAATTAAAAATAAAAAAATATTCTTTACATTGTGTTGTGTGTAGATTTCTCTATAATGCCCAGTAGATTTGTTACATTTATTTGGAAAGCTTTAAGTAGCACACATAAACGCCTGCCCACGCTGCTAGAGAGGGAGCACAACGATACAATAAAATAGAAAAATATTGTATTAAATATGTCAAAAACAGAGCATCCTTTTCATATATCTATAACAAACAAGAACAACAAATAAGAACAGATTTGTATTTGTATTATGCCTTCGAAAATCATATACAGATAAAGTTGTTTGTGCTCTTCTTCACGCCAGTTCCCCTCTCTTTAAAACAAAGTATTTTTCTCTTTTTTTCATAAATATTCTATTCCTGATTTTTTAATACAAAAACAAAGCTTTCTTTTTTGTGTTCGAATGCAAAAGTTTCTAGATCAAAAGGAAAATTCTAGATGCATGAGGAAGTTAGAAGAAGGAATTAAATGATGTTAAATGCGGTGGGTGGATGTCTGACAAGGCGGGGAGATTAGTTGGAGATACATGTCCGCCAACACTCCCCCTTAATGTTCACTGCCATATATGTCTGCTATCCCAATTCCTTCCCGGAGATGCTCAAACACATTTTTTGCAAGTGACATTGTGAAGATGTCTACTAGTTGTGCATTGGACCTGCAAAACTCAAGATGAATGTCACCATTGTTCACCAATTCTCAAATAAAAAGATATCTTGTATCAATATGTTTGCTTCGTTTGTGAAAGATATGATTTTTAGATAAAGCAATTGCATAATTATTAGCACAATAATATTTTTGTAGGTTCTTCTTGTGGATGCCTCAAATATGAAAGCACTCTTCTCATCCATACTGCTTGGCAAGCTGCTAATGTGGCTGCAACTTATTCCGCTTCATCTGACGAGAGTGTCGCAATTGGTTGTTTTTTATTCACAAGAGATAACACCTTATCTAAGATGGAAAATGTATCCTGAAGTACTCTTCCTATCATCCAGACTACCTACCCAATCACTATCCATATATCTAATAAACGTGTAGTCATATGAAGATGTATACAAAATCCCAATGTTCTTTGTTCTAGCTATATACCTTAAAATTCTTTTTTCACCCTTACATTGTGATTCCTTTGGTTTGTTCATGAATCTAGAAATAAGACTAACCCCATGCATGATTTATGGTCTTGTGGCAGTTAGATATATGAGGTTGCCAACTAATCTTGTGAATAAAGTTGCATCAAGACTAGGAATTTTGTCATTCTTGCTAAGTTTTAAACCCAATGCAACTAGTGTAGGGGTTGCATTCACATTCGTCATCTTGAATCTCTTCAACAAATCATTAGCATACTTACTTTGACATATAAAAATGCCCTCATCATTTTGACTTACCTCTATCCCAAGAAAATATCTCATGAGCCCCCAATCAGTCATATCAAATTCACTTTCCATGGCCGCCTTGAATGAGTTAATTGACATGTTACCTGTGAATATAAAATCATCTACATATAAACAAACTATCAAGATATTTCTTTCATCATTCACTTTGACATAAAAAGTTGGTTCATTGACACACTTGCTAAACCAATTGTTTACAAAATAAGAGTCTATCCTGATGTACCAAGCTCTAAGAGCTTGCTTCAAACCATATAGTGCCTTTTTCAGTTTGTATACCTTATGTTCTTCTCCCAAAACTTCATAACCGGGTGGCTGTTTTATATACACTTCTTCTTCTAAAATGCCATTCAAGAATGCTGATTTGATGTCCATTTGGTAAACCTTCTAGTCATTTTTATCTGCTATGGATAAGACCATTCTAATGGTATCCAATCTTGCCATCGATGTGAATGTTTCATTGTAGTCTATGCCAGGATGTTGTGTGAAGCCTTTAGCTATTAGTCTTGCCTTATGTTTCTCTACTTTTCCATCGACATTATACTTTGTCTTGTAAACCCACTTAACTCCAATCACATCCTTGCCTTTAGTAATATCTACTAGATCCCAAGTTTGATTCTTTTCAATTGGCTGAATTTATTCATTCATGGCTGAAATCCAATTATCATATTTAATGGCATCCTCAAAATAAATTGGATCAGCTTGTGTCAAGAATGCAAAATTAGAGCAGAAATTATCATTTTCAGCCTCTTGTATTTCATCACAAATCTCTCTTAGACTACATGTCTTCTTTGAAGTGTTTATAGACCTTGATCTTAGTGATGCATGTGTTATATTAGAAGACTCGCTGTTGTTATTACTTGTTGGAGTAGTTGGATTTGAAGTGGTGGGTTCCTTAGAAGGCGTTGTAGGAACATTTGCTTGTGTCGTAGGATTCACAACTTGAATTTCATTCTCTTGTGGAACACTACTTGGAATTGTAGTTGTTTTATCTATGCTACCATCCCATGCTTCTTCTTCAACAAACTCAACATGATGGCTTATTATGACCTTCTTTGTGATAGGATTGTATATCCTATATGCCTTGGATTTTTCACTATATCCCACACATATGCACTTCTCTCCTCTATCATCTAGTTTGTTTCTCAACTCTTGAGGTATCAATGAGTATGCTACGCATCCAAAGACTCTCAAATGTGCTATATTATGCTTCCTTTTGCTCCAATATTCTTATAGTGTTTTATTTATCACCGATTTTGTTAGACATCTATTTAATATGTATACCAAACATGCAACTTCTTCTGTATAATACTCATTTGGTAGATGTTTCTCTTTTATCATACTTCATGTCATTTCCATAATTGTTCTATTTTTCCTCTTAGCTACTCCATTTTGTTGAGGAGTATATCTTGTTGTAAGTTGTTTCTTTATGCCATTTTCCTTGTAAAAATTCTCAAAATCATTTGATATGTATTCACCACCTCTATTAGTTCTCAAGATTTTGATATAATGTCCACTTTTGTTTTCAATTTTTTTCTTAAACTCTGTAAAAACAACAAATACATCTGATTTGTCTCTTAAGAAATAAACCCAAACATTCTTGCTACAATCATCAATAAATGTTAAGAAATAAGGACTTCCACTTATGGATGGTGTTTGCATTGGTCCAAAAAGATATGAATCCACTATCTCAAGTGGATGCTTTTCCCTATAAGACTCCCCAACTGAATATTTATGTCTATGTTGCTTTACTAATATGCAACTCTCACATGTTGTCTTAAGCGGCTCTATTGGTGGCAATCCATATACCATTCTTTTCTTATATAACAACTATAATCCTTCAAAATTTAAATGTCCAAATCTTAAATGCCATAGCCAAGATTCATTTTTGTATGAAGCTTTGAAGGATAATTCAGCAATATTTGCAATCCTTGTGACTCTAGGAATAGTTCACTTTGGATTCTAAGTGGAAACATCCTATTTTTTGTCATTTCAACTTTTGCAATCAGCCTATTTCTTGGTTTCTTGTCTAGAATCACACATTCACCTTTTTACACTAGTTTCCCAATGCTTATGAGATTGTTTTGCAACCTAGGAACATAGTATACATCAGGGATATGCTTCTTCTCACCTTGCTTAGTTCTTATATTAATTGATCCTTTTCCCATGACTGATACTCGGTGATTGTTCCCCAATTTCACTTCTCATTTCAATGAATCATCTAATGTTGTAAAAAAATCCTTAATCCCACTCATGTGATTTCTACAACCGCTATCTAGGAACCATACATCTTTAGAACTCTCTTATGCTACATTGTATGTTATAAACATGGTGTTTTTATCACTAGTGTTGGGATGGTTTTCATTTGTGAATTGTGTCTTTTGCTTATTCATATCATATTGTCTTTTTCTACATTCAGATGCAAAATGCCCAAATTTATTGCAATAATGGCATTGGATGTTGGATTTATCATACCTTTCTCCTTGATGTTAGCTATGAAAATGGTTGTTGCCTCTTCCTCTTCTTGGTGTAGAATGAGTATCTGGGATTGATGTTGGTCTTCTACTTTCAAATTGTGTATTTTCTCTTCCTCCTCTTGGTGTAAAACGTCCTTTGCCTCAGCTATAATTTGATCTCCCTCTTGTTTTGCCAAATGCAAGTTGAGATTTGAATGCATTCTCCAATGATGATGCCCCTGATCAATTTAATCTTTTCTCATGTGCTAAGAGTGATCCCATTAATTCATCTACTGATAGCTGAGTAAGATCCTTGGATTCCGCAATAACTATAATAACTGAATCGAACTTTGTAACCAAGCTTCTAAGTATTTTATCTACATTTTTTTTTATCTTCAACATTTTCTCAATAAGATCTAATATGATTTACTATTGTCATTACATGAGTGAAGAATACATCTAATGAATCTGAATCCTTCATTTGCAGATTTTCTAAATCCCTTCTGAGGATTTGCAATTTCGTTGATTTTACCTTGCTTGTGCCTTGGTATGTTGTTCACAAACTATCCCATGCCTGTTTTGATCATGTGGCATTTGCTACTCTTGTAAAGATTGATTCCTCCATTGCTTTCTAAATGAAGAATAATGCCTTTGCATCTTTCTTTTTATTTTCCTTCAATAAGTCCTTCTCTACTTGTGAAATAGCTTGATATGCTTGCTGGTCTGTTGGTTCCGTAAATCAATTCTCAACCAAGTCCCAAACATCCTAGGAAAAAAAAAAGGGGTTTTAAGTTTTATACTCCAAAAATCATAATTTTTTCCGTTGAATGTTGGTATTTGAAGTTGTGAAATACTTCCACTGGTGCTTGCCATTTCTCCAAATATTTTCCTCTACTCACTGCTATTCCAACATTTTCCCCTTTTTAAAAAAAAATGTTTCCTTTTGTCTTGAGAACCTGCACAAATGGGTGAAAGAACAACATAAAATAAACTCAAATCCACTCTCCCAGATCCAGCTCCATGGATATTTATTTTCTCACTCCAAATACAAGCTACTGCGGGTGGTATTTGCAAAGATATCTTCAAGTCTCCAAATGCCAAGAGAGATTTGTAACATGTTGCCCGCTCTGATACTAGTTTACTGGAGAGGGAGCACAACTATACAATAAAACAGAAAGAAGACTCTATTAAATCTGTCAAAAATAGAGCATCCTTTTCATATATCTACAGCAAATAAGAACAACAAATATGAACATATTGTATTATGCCTTTCAAAATCATATACAATTAGAGTTTCATGTGCTCTTCTTCACGCCAGTTCCTCTCTCTTTAAAACAAAGTATTTTTCTCTTTTTTTTCATATATATTATATTCCTGATTGTTAAAATAAAAATAGAGCTTTCTTTTTTGTGTTCGAATGCAAACGTTTCTAGATCAAAAGGAAAAGTTTAGATGCATGAGGAAGTTAAGAGAAGGAATTAAATAATTTTAAATGTGGTGGGTAGATGTCTGACATGAAAGGGAGATTAGCTAGAGATACACGTCCGCGAACACATGCTACCGGCGTCGAAACCCCTAGTTTCAGTCGTCAAGTCCCACAGTGAGCACAATAAAATTTTATTAGTCGACAATTGGTCAACAGGCAGTGGTCAAAATTGTTTGCGCGTGTTGTTTACGCCTAACCCATTTATTTCATATCTTTCCTTTTACCATTGCCAAAATGTTAATTGGAATTGAGGTGGGTTAGAAAATTTCTTGAAGAGTCGAACACCCTGACTTCTGAGTAAATAACATGGACTGGTCAAAACACTAATTCAGAAAGACTTATCATTTTGGTCATATTTAAATGAAAGACAACAATTTCGCTATTTGTTATTCATATTTTACTATATAAAAATTCTTGTTATAACAAGTAACGGATTGAAATGTAATTTTCCATTTAATTCTTTTCAGCTAAGCAGAGTTGAGATATTTTTTTGTTTTTGTTCTGTTTGATCTTTGAATTATTGGATTCGAAATTTCCATTTCAATATATCATTAGAGTATCATGAAAAATAGAGGTGGAATCCAATTTAACCATACCATCAATGTTATGTCATATTTCAAGTTGTTACTGATATCCATCCAATGTGGTAGGAGTTGGGCAAGTGAATGGATGCTCTAAAAATAAGCCATGGAAACTTGAGAGGAAGTGGAGGAAACATTGGCCGACAGACATTGTATGTTAACTAATAACATACAAAAACAGTTGTTTTCTATTTCATTTTACTCATAGATTAATTGGCAAACACTTCCCATCACTATCTTTCATATATTTATTTTCATGTTACTTCTCAAGTTCAGAAATGCTGAAAAAAGTGGGTTTGGGTTTATTTAACATATAAATAAATAGGATAAGTGGTAAATCATTTTATAATACCTTTCTATACCTTGTAAATACTGTATATGATCTTTTTTTATGAAATAAGGATGCTCTGCAATGAAGCCAATGTTATGCCAGTCAAAGCAGAGCCAATCCATTTTCAAAGGCATTTGCCAACTTTTGTAAGTTCCATTATAGGTCTAGTTGTATATATTTGATGGTCTATCTTAACTCTAAAATAATAAAACCCATATGCATAATGAAGAAGTTGTTTTAACCTTTAATTTGTGTTACGACACCCTAAAATTCCATTCAAGTTATATATTAACTCAATTTTTCATCTAGTAATTTATATCTCTTTCCAAATAAGAAAGCATTATCGGTCTGATCAATTTCTTGAATGATTACTAATTGTAAGACTAATTCACATTCAGTGTAGACATTGACAAGAGAATGGAATCTTTGGGACAATCCTACTGCAACAGAAGATGGAAAATTATGATATATTAAAAGATATTTGGATGGATGTGGTAGATTAGAAAGTTTAGATCGAAGATTATTTTTGTGATCTTTGACCTTTACAAAAAATTGTCCACAATTTTGTTTGATTGTCTTGGTTTATAGTTAGTGAAGTGAATGACACAGCGTAGTGATACGATAATTTTTTTATGATAAACATCATTACATTAGTCATGATAATAATTACAGTTTATAGGAATGTTGATCTCCCATAATAGTAGAGATAACAAGTAATGCGATCCTCATAAAATCTCTACTAATAACCATTAATATTTTATAGATTATATCAATCTCTATCTAAAGTAATTTGTTACTCCCGTACTACTCATTATTATCTTACACCCAGTCTCGCTAATATTAGCAATAATACTAATGAAGCACTAATTCACATGAACACTCCCAAGTGTGAACATGGGGTAAGGACCACTGAATTTGACATAATCATATGTCATCACCTACTTTTAGGTTTTCATATTACTGGATGGATCTTACTGTCTTGAATCTTGTTGTACATGATCACCTACAAATGAGAACGTATCTTGTTTTTACTTCCAGTTGAACATATTCACCAAATGACTATCTTCCAATGAAGTATGATAGTCAAAGGATCTCTGTAGTTAGATACCATTCTATACAACTATATTTACAGTTTTGCACCTTCCACTACATATCACACCACTTCAAGATATTACATTAGGAATAATCACATGTTCCAAGTGAAAATGCACAAAACTTTGTTCTTATTATGTAAACCACAACATAAAACAAATACATAATTGAAAATAATAAAAGTGTCACTATTGTAGAAGTTCATCCTCATCATTAACGAGCAGAACAACCTACTTCCTTTGTTGCCTCTAACCTCCAATATGATGTTTCTAGCTCAACGAAATGTGATCATAAGACTCAATGGTTAAATTCACATTCTTTATTATTTCTTCCCCCCTCAATGTGAAATAATTTATTTTTAAGGATGCCCTGTAACATAAAAAATGCATCTGTGAAGATTTTTATTTTTTATTTTGCCGACATTTTGACAATGACCAACTCTTTTGACACTTGATAATGACAAAATGAATTTATTTTAATTTCTATTATAACTGAAGGCTATTAATTAGAAATTAAATCATTTTACGATAATAACTCTATTACACAAAAATGACATTTGACTTTGTATCAATTTTTGACAACTTATAAACATTATTTGATTTTTACAATAATGATGACAATAACTTTTGGTGTTGAAAAATAAAATATACCAAACAAAACGACAATTATAAATCTAATTAAAAATGAAATGTTGGTAAGTGAAAGATACAATGATGATTAAAAAATAATAATTGAACATTTCTTTTCATTACAAAATTTCATAAATGTTTTGATATATAACTTTTTAAAGCATAAAAACTAGATTACATAATGACCCCAAACCTAAGAATAACAATTACAAGGACTAAACAAACCAAATCTTAAGAAATATGGTCCACCAAGTCACCGCTCATCCTAAACATCACATATGTTTGCAAGACTAGCTGATCAACCAACCAATGATAAATCCACCCCAAAAAGTGGTAAACATCCCATTGGTTGTTTGACCAGTCAACATTACAAAATCATGTGATGGATAGGATCTTCCCGAAGTCACCATGATTGAAAGGAGTTATTGACTAAGAATTATTTAATATGTAGGCGATAACACTTCTACCCTAAACATGAACCCTTTCCCTAAATACCCACCCCTTTTAAAATATAAATTCCCAAACATAAAATATGCCCTCTCATATATAATAATTATTTTATCATTTCTTCAAAAACCTCCATCATTTTTCCCTTCCAAGTTTCTCAACATTAATTGTATTTTTATTATTTTCCTACAATTACAATAAGATGTGAGATTTGGGTTTGCAATTGTAAGCACAAAATATGATAACCGAGATGATGATCGATGCATGGTGACATATTTGTAACCTTTCCTAAGACTTAAATAATACCTCATAACGGATCCGATGCCTCAAATGTTTGAGATGTTTTACTAGATAAGCTCACACATTGTCTGACCAAATGCAGCATCGTATGCATCAAAAGGTTAGAGTTGAAAAATGGGTTCACAACCTCATCAACTAGGTACATTGGAGTGGGGAATTATATATCATATGAATGTCTAGTGTTAGATACTTCGATGTCCTTAAGAGGCATCTTCTTAGAATTTCTTAGAATGTTTTCATTCATGGGGTGAGCCATGGGAGAAGGATGATGTCGAGTGGATAGGGCAAGGTCTATTTAGGTTTGGGATCCAAAGTGGCAAATACAGGTAATGGGCATGAAAGGATAGATCCACAATGGGAATGTGAGGGACTAGGTTAACCAATTGATTTAATGAAATTAAATCTAATTTAAGATAACTATTGATTAAATGGATATAATAATATTTAATAAAGATCAAGTAAAGGAAATACAGGCAAGAGTGATAGATTGGGTTTAGAGAGAGATTCATCTTGTATCTATAGGTCTGGAACGATTCTTGACTCAAGACTGATATAGAAGGGCCAATAATAGGAGGTGCAAACTTTGTGTCTGATTCTATAAAGTGACGATCTTAGGGATATGAGCACCCAGAAGGGGAAAGGACTTCCCAGATGCTAATGTATATTATGGGAACTAGTGTTTGTAGAAGTTCTCAGGTTTTGCTTCTTTCATTGTCTCTTAGTGTCGCTCCTTATTCATTGTGTGTCACATCAAATTTACTATGTCGCACCTGTAATGTGCAAAATAAACCCTAGATACCTACATAATATTCAAGAACACATTAGATGAATTAAAAAAATGTACATGCTTAAGTGATACTAACCTTGATGGTCACTCCAATGTGATTTTTACTAAATGTAACACTAAATTATAGACTCTATGAGGTTTTTGTTTGTGTATGATTCAAATAGTGTAGTGATAGTTTTGAAGACGAATATTCATAGATTGGCGAATACTAGGATTTCTAGAATTCAACTTTGGCAAATTTTACGATCATGCCAATGCCTGATTTTCACCCAAAAATTCAACAAACAATAATTTGTCCCTGAATAGCCAATGTATATCCAATCCCAATGTATATTTCAATATTGATTCATCGCGTGATCGATGGGTCGGGATTTTAAAACATTCTTGTTTCACCAAGAAATATATGGAACATTATTGGTCCTTTGGAATCATTTGCCGACATGCATGGGATTTTTTTAGGAATGTGATTAAACTCACCATAAACACACACACACATGTTTTCCCAATGTAGATATTTTCCTATGATTTTCTAATTTTTGAATTTACAAAGTAGTAGAAAGGATTAAGTGAACAAGAATATTGAAATTTAAAGTATTTCCATGGCTTGGCTACTACGTTGCAGTCAACATTATAGAATCACTTATTACAGGTGAGTCTCTTTGAGACCAATTTTCATTCATGTCACATTGCTTTATCTGTGATTCTTCCTTTTTTATTTTTTTATTTTATGGTATCGTGAATATCATGAAACTGCAATGCCTTATTCAATTTTCATCGTATAGCTCTGCCAACTCAAAAATTGTCCTTACAATGAACTAATTATATATTTCAATGCTATAATTTTCATAAAATGTGTCATACATATGATTTATAAATCATGTTCCATTTTATTTTGTTACAAAGCCTCAACATCCTCATCCTCATAACCATTATGATATTTTATGTCATATAGAATTGTCCTCCGTACTCAGAGAATTATAACTAGTTTTCCCATTTAAGATACATATTTGTAATATATATACATATATTATATTTAAAATCACTTAGTTATTCTATATAATCATTTTTATATATTCTTTGAATCTTTTTGTTCTTTTCTACTATATATATATTGCAATTTATTCCACGACCATCACGTCTACTAAATTCCATCATTGTGAAGTGTGGAAAAATGTTTCCACATGTCCTGCCTTGGACCATTGATCACTGACCGTTGACACTACCTCGTGACTTTTCCAAATAGAGAACCCAAAGGATATATAAAATGTGGCACATTTTGTAGGCTTTACATCTGCTAGGGGCATTTCCTTTTGAGAATGATTGAGTGGCGATGCGTGGCATAGACCTCTTTCTATGGACCCAAAAATGTATAAACTGTGGCTCATTCTACGAGGTTCACATCTGCTGGGAGGATTTGGTTAGAAGGTTAATGGAATGTTGACATGTGGATCAAAATTACATAACCATTAATTTTAAAAAGGTTGAATGAATGAATGAAGTATTTTAATAACATCTACGAGACCAAATAGTTTATGATTCTCATTTAGAGCAAAGTCATTTTAAGGTTCTCTTTCTCAACATTTTAGCTTCATTTTTTTCTTATTGATTTTAAAAGAATAAATTTAGTGGAGGTAACCTACTGGCTTCATCTTCGATGAAAATTTATAAATTCTGTAAATTTTCAAATATCTTTTTTGTCTTTGGGTGTGATCCATTTCCTGCACAAAAGGAATATACTATTTTATGGTCTTTGATCCAATTACATCTCGGGATATTTTTGATTCGTGCCTCTTTCATTGATATCCTCATCATGTGAAAATTTTCCCACCTACCCCATTTTGCATAGATGTTTGATAGAAGATCATAAGAGGTGTCAATTTGATAATCTAACTCAAAAAGAAGAGTTTCTGTAAATACTGCTAAATTGCTAATTTGATAGATATGATATTATATGATAGGAAGAGAGGCAATTAAAAATCATCAAAATGTGAAATATAAATAAGATAATATGAAAAATCAAGAATTATTTAATATTAATCACAATATGTCATGTTTATTACATAAAATAAAAAAATCATACACTAAAATTTCTAATAAGTAGATGAAATTATTTCTCTTCTTAAGGACTTCAGTCTCTCTCGATTAAATTTTTGTTGAATGAAATTATTTTTCCTTTGATAGTGTTAATATGAAAATGGTAGTAATATTGAGATTATTAATTCATTCCTTTATCTAGGAGTAATTTTGAGCAACCAAACTTATAGACTTCTAAAAGAATCATATTGTACTCTTATCTTGTCACTAGGTTTTCATGACAAATTTCTTAATGATACATTACTTTGCTCTATTTCTTGAGATCCTCACAAACCTTCATCATGGCCAGGTCTCAACAAAGTTTCATGATAGAGACTGAATCTCCTTAAAACCTAGAAAATATGTCTATTGTTGTTAGTCTTCTGATCATGCCTTCATATTGCAGATAATTTTTTGTAGATATTCATCAACATGTCTCTAAACATTATGTTCTTTCCTAGATGGTGATAAAACCTTGAAATTTCATCATGATAATGGACTCAACCTTGTCAACTTGATTTCTAGCCACTTGATATGCTTATTGATTGTGTCAATCTTTCAATAATACACTTACGAATTTAAAAAGGGTTTTTATCACCTTTTTGAATTCACAAAGTGTCTCATACTCAAAATTTAGACATAAAGTGGCTTGATAATATAGTTAACATATTTCTTTGAAGATTCTCATGAATGAATCAAGCCTTTGAAAAACTGTTAATTTTACTTACTAAAGGGTATACAGACTTACAAGAGATTTATAGAAATATAGCATTATTCCTTGGTACAAACATAACTTTGTGACTTGTGAGTATGTTAAAAACTTGATCCCTTACCTACAGTCTAGACTATGATCTTAAAAATATTACAATCAACTTGCACATGTTACTATCAAAGTTACTTTATGGAAATATTCTTCAAGTTTCTTTAACACATTCTCTGAGTAGGAACACGCCAGTATACAAAGAATACCCTTATCATAGTTGTATGATCATATGTGAAACATCAAATCAAAGCATTCAATATTCTCTCAAGATTAATGATACTTTAGCTAGCTTTGACACATTGACATTTCATTATCTTTCCAAATAACCCTGCATACATTCTCAACCTTGAATTCACAGTCTCATACCACAATGAGTCGTAGATGGAAGACCATATATTCTATCTCATCTCCTTTGAAATGATGAACACTCTTGGTAGTTGGATCTTCTTATGAAAAACCTCATACCTTTTATGAATCAATAATATATTCATGAGAAGATGCACACCTTATTTAGCTTGATGGAAACATTTAGAACCTCTATACAATAGAAAAAACCTCTATACATTATGACAGAGCTCGTTCATCAAGGCTCCTTCATTAATCAACTAAAGACAAGTCATACCTTGGACGAATTAATGAACTCAGATTCCTTTGTGAATAGATACATACTATACTTTGATTTCAAACTAAGCACAAGCCTTGGGATCACCTATTTTGTGTTTGATTAGCTATAACAGAGAATTCTTATCACTAGAGTGTCTTATAATTAGAGTGTCCTTGGTTGCTCAACAAATCATCTAATTTTCAGTTGGCTTGATGTATGCTCTAATTATGACTATAGTAATATTCTTATTCCTTCCAACTAAGCTATATGAGAGATAGCTGAAAATATCACCTCATCCTTTCCATTTGTTCTATATTAATTTTTTCTTTCAAAAGAGTCAAACCTTGTGAGTTTTGTACTAAAACATGTAAATCAGACCAATACAGATCAAGTGCATTGAAAATGAATAAATGGTAGGAAATCCTTATCCAATTTGATGTAACATGTCAATATAGTGTTAGTATAGTCTACGTACTTGTTTTTTATTATTAGACTAGTTGTTCTATCTATTCCATTATTCTCTCCTTCTTATTTGTAACTTCTCCATCCATTTAGGGGAGTCTTATTTATTCTCGTACCTATAAATAATGTTCGTGGGTTCTTTGTTCAATAGAATAATAAGATATATCAATCTCTATTCTCTCTCCTCTATTTCTGCCTCACATTTTGGTATCAGAGCACCGAATTTCTGGCCTATGTGTTTGGTGTGTAGAAATGTTTTTCAAGCTTCTATGTGAAAGTACGTAGTGGCTAGAATATATGTGGTGGAGATCTTCAAGAGCAAAAACCTGATCATCTTCAGCTAGCGTGAAAATTATGTGGAGGAGTTGGAGCGGTATGTACCTGTGTGGAGTTCCAAATTGACCTGCAAATTCCTTTTAAAGACTAGGAGGAGGCTGCATACTTCTACGTGGAAGAATCCACCTGTTGCATCCTGCATGGTGGAGGGAGGAACAAAGCAGCACACCTGTGTGGAAGGAGAATTTGTCTTATGTTAGTATAGAGACTTGCGTGGAGTTGCATTGCACTTTTGTAACACTCCTTAAACCTACATGGAGGCTGAAGTCTTCATAACAATGTGTGGAGAGGTTGCGTGAAAAAAAAAATAGAGATAAAATTACTGTGTGGAAGTTAAAGGAGCTGGAACGTGAAATTGCGTGGAGAAAAAAAACGTGGGACCTTTCTTTTCTCTTTTCTGTCCATTTTTTTTAATTTTGCAGCAAACCTACATGTAGAAGCAAACAACTGAGAGGAGTTATACCTGCGTGGAGATCTTTTGTTGCATGGATATTGCCAAATACCTGCGTGAACGGTTGTACGTGGAGAGAGAAGATCAAGTCTTCTTCTTGGAGTGTTGTGCCTGAACTCCTTTACGTGAAATGCTTCTACATGAACATTATGTGTGTAGTGCTCTATGTGATTGAGTGCATGCTTCGTGGAGTACTGGTGCCCAACATTAAAATGGATACCTAGAATGAAAAGATTTCTTAATAATTGTTTTTTTTTAAAAGGGGTGCCATCAGTTACCAAGACAACAAAGGACAAAAAGTAGATCATAGAACATTTTTTCGAATGTCGAGTGTAGACAACTCGATTGAGAGCGTCAATAACATGGTCGCCACTACCGAAAGTCAGAACATCAACTCACCAGTAAGAGAACACCGTGAAGAAGCTCCTGAAGGCTCTGAGTTATACTTTGCATTGCTCAACAAGCTTCATAAAAATTGCAATCTCACCTTCGACAAGCTAGTTCGAGAAGGACTTCTTGAATATTTATTTTTTGACATTAGCTGCCAAGCAACACGAATATGGGAAGAATTAGAAGTTGGGTACGACACCGACTATGACGACAAAGAATAACTCCCCACAAAGCGTCATCGTCTCATAGCACACGAATATCATGAGCATCTACTAGCCAGTAATTCTCATCAACGAGTCAAAGTTGTAATAACTCTTGAAATAAATAAATAAATAATTTGTTTCATGATGTCTTCTCTGAAGTTACTTCTTTACAATACTCAGTTGCTCAAAGGGTCCAATTTTATGTCTTAGAAGACAAAAATGAGGACAATCCTTCAGTTTGAAGGATTATGGGGCATTGTCACAGGGTCTGTCACAATTCCCACAACTCCTAATGAATTAATAAAGTATGAGATGGCTAGTACAAAAGCCTTTGTGCTGATAATGTTCAGTATTAGTGATGATGTGCAACTGCATGTTTGGAATGCGAACAAACCAAAGTAGGCCTGGGATAAGCTGGCAACAATTTATGAAGCCAAAAATTAGACAAAGATTCTTCATCTTTAGTCAAATCTGCACACCCTCTCTATGGGGTCAGATGAGAAAGTGGAGGAATTCTTACATTGCATGGATGAGCTGAGATCGGAGTTATTGGCACTCGGTGAAATGGTGGATGATAAAATTCTTGTCACAATTACCTTGAGAGCACTCCCTTCTCAATTTTGAGTGTTCATTATGACATTGAATGTGTCTAAGCAAACAGTGACATTCAAAGAGCTTGTGAATTTGCTGCAGCAGGAAGAGGCCATCAATTCATCCCATGAGGAGTCTCAGGATAAAGCCTTGTTCTCAAAGCCTTACCGTGTCCAGAAGAAACAGAAGGGTCCCATAGAGAAGCCAAATCAAGCGCAACAAAAACAATAACAGAAAGATCAAAAGTCAAAGAGGTGGTGTCACATTTGTAGAACCAACACTCACAAAACTGATCATTGCTGGTACAATATCTTAAAACAAGGCTCTTCAAATCAAACAGGCACATCAGGGTGCAAAGATTTTCAAAAGTCCAAATGATGTCCCCATTGGAGAAAGCACAAGGGACATCTCGTAGCCCAACAAGAAGATGATGAATCTGATGAGGAGACATCAGAAGGAGCTCATTTTGGTAAGAACCTTGTAATCATGTCTCAAACTTCTCAGCCCACGGAGAAAGTCTGGTTGATAGAATTCGGTGCAAGCAAGTATATGTTAGGTGACAAAAAGTTGTTTGATTCGCTACACGAAGAACCAACTGGAGATCGAGTTTGGATAGTAGATGACAAAGATTACATTGTATAAGCAATAGGGAATGTCACCATTCCTCTAGGACCATGAATATGCACACTTACAAAGGTATTATATGTTCCTGGCTTGACTAGCAATCTCTTCTCAGTTACTCAGCTCTTGAATCATCACCTTAAGGTAGAATTTATCGTCCAAAATGGCATTAAATCATGTTTAATCTCCAAAAAGGGTACTATTCTTGCTAAAGCATTTGTAAAAGATAAGTTATTTACTTTAGATATTGTTTCATATTCTGCAGTATCTTTATCTGCTTCAACAATAAAATTAACTTCTATATGGAATTTTAGATATGGACACTTGTCGATTAGTCCATTACACTAGATGAGTTCAAAAGAAATGGTCCATGGACTACCCAAATTGTCCAGTTCCTTGCCTATTTTCCTTGGTTGTCTTGCAGGAAAACAACACAGAGATCCATTTCAAGGGAGCACCTTCCATGCCCAAAAGCATCTAGAGGTAGTTCATACCAATCTAAATGGCCCATTACCTGCTTCATTTTTAGGATACAAGTACTTGCAACTATTCATGGATGACCACTCTCGCAAGATGTGGGTATATTTCCTAAAGAAGAAAAGTGAGGCTCTTCAAAATTTCCATAACTTCTATCATCGTGTTGTGAAAGAGACCAGCCAACCACTTCTTCTACTTCACTCAGATCGAGGGGGGAATTTACATCAAAGAAGTTCTTGGCCTTCCTGAACCAAAAAGGCATTAAGAAAAACCTAACTGCACCCTACACACCCCAGCAAAATGGCATTGTTGAGCGTTGCAATTGCACAGTGATGGAAATGGATCACTACACGCTAACAACAGCAAAGCTAGAGGAACGCTATTGGGCTGAAGTAGTACAGACAACTATATATCTTCTCAATAGGGCATTGACAAAGATTCTATAAAATAAAATGCCAGAAGAGGTATGGAGTGGTAGAAAGCCATCAATTTCTCATTTACGAGTATTTGGTTGCACAACATACATGCATGTCCCAGCTCAGAAAAGAAATAATGTTGAGCCAAATTCACTCCCATGCATCCTACTTGGCTACAACACTACCTCGAAGGCATACCATGTCATGGATCCTGAGACAAAGAATATATATGAGAGTTGGGACATGGTTTGTGACGAGTCATCTTTTGACTCAACAGTATCAACAGAAGATCCACTTCCAACCACATCTCACCGATTAGTCTCTGAATCAAATGATGAGCCAAAGGAGACTACTTAGAGAAAAGAATTGCTTCCAGGAGAGCTATTTTTTGACCTTGGAGAACTGGATAATGTGACTCAACATCAATCAACACAGCAACGACAAATTTCTTCTCAAAAGTAGCCAAGTTCTCGTCCGAAGTGGGTACAAAGCACCATCAAGGACTCACATTTGTAATAACTTCTAGATACATCATCCGGAGTCAAACAAGAAATGAGGTAAACTTTACACTCATGAGTTCACTGATGAATAGATCTGAGCCAGATAATGGTCGTGAAGCACTTAGTCAACCTTAGTGGAAGGAAGCCATGGATATAGAATATGACTCACTCATGAAAAATCAGACATGGGAACTTGTCGATCTGCCTACAGGAAAGAAACCCATAGGTTGCAAATGGGTTTTCAAGACAAAATATAAGGCAGAAGGATAGATCAATAAACATAAAGCATGACTTGTAGCAAAAGGATATGTTTAGAAAGAGGGCATCAAATATGAAGAAAACTTTGCACCCACTACGAAGATGAAGACCATCAGAGTAGTTTGTGCACTTACAACACAGAAAGGATGGAGACTTCAGTAGATGGACGTCAAGAGTGATTTCCTAAATGGTGATCTGAAAGAAGAAGTATAAATGACCCAACCTGAAGGATTTGTTGATGAAGAGCAGCATAAGAAGGTATGTCATCTCATCAAATCACTTTACGAACTGAAACAAGCTCCAAGGGCATGGTATATCAAGATCAATGATCAGCTTTTACAGTATGGGTTCACTTGTAGCCCCTCAGATTCTAATTTGTATATAAAGAAGTTAGGCAAAGAATTTGTCATTCTTGTTTTATATGTAGATGATCTTGATAGCAGGAGCAGGAGATAGATACAGAATTATTCAATGTATTCTATTCAATGTGTGTGTTTCAAATAAAAGAGAGCAGAGCCATATAAAGGATGTGGGAGGAGATGGATAGTTATAAATGTCCACTAACAAACAAATGTATTAACCTAAACTAATGCTAAAATTCCCCCCCTTAATACATTGTTTCTACATATGTACCCCCTAAAAAAATAAAACTTCACCTTGTCGAGAGGCTTGGTGAGAATATTTGCAACCTAAAAATTAGTAGGGCAGTACTAGAGCTGAATTTGGTGGTTCAAGATATGTTCACGAATGTAGTGACATTCGACCTCAATATGCTTAGTTCGTTGATGAAAAATAGGATTCTTCACAAGCTTTAACACACCTTGATTATCGTAATGAATGATGGGAGGTTTCTCTTCTGGAATCCCTAAATCTGTAAGAATGTGACATAACAAAATCACTTTGCACACAGCTCCTCATGCGGCACGGTATTCAACCTCAGTGGATGAGAGAGCAGCAAAAGTTTTCTTCTTGCTAATCCACGAGATGGGTCTAGATCTGAGATGAAAAACATATCCTGAAGTGGATTTCCTATCATCGATAGATCCTGCATAGTATGAGTCTGTATATCCCTATAAGAAGAACTAAGTGTTCCTCTGATACTCCATACCAAAGACAACTATACCTCAGACATATCTCAACACATGCTTTGCTTCTATCCAATGAAATTTCTTCGACTCCTACATAAATCTGGTGAGATATTTCACTGCAAAGCAAAGATCTGGCCTGGTATAAGTCAAGTAAATGAGACTCCCCACAAGCTGCCTATAGTGAGTGCCATCTACTTGTGGTGAATCCTATAATCTAGATAATTGCAAAAAAAATTCCATAGGTTTGGACATTGGTTTACAATCAGACATTCCATACTTCTACAGGAGTGTCTTGGCATATTTCATTTGGAAGACAAAGATATGATTCTTCTTCTGCCATATCTCTAAGTCAAGACAGTAGTGAAGTAGCCCCAAATCATTCATGTCAAAGGATTTCTTCAGATCATTCTTTACATCATCCACAAGATTTTCAGAACTTCCTGTGATCACAAGATCATCTATGTACAAAACTAGAATAACAATCTCTATTCCTACCTTCTTGATATAAAAATTTGTATCTGAGGGGCTACTAGTGAATCCATGCTATAATAGGTGATCATCAAATTTTATATACCATGTCCTAGGTGCTTGTTTGAGTCCATAAAGTGACTTTATCAGATGACATACCTTATGTGGTTGATGCTCATCTACAAACCCTTCTGGTTGGGCCATGTATACTTCTTCTTTTAGATCACCATTTAGAAAAGCACTCTTGACATCCATCTATTGAAGTTTCCATCCATTTTGTGCTACCAGTGCATAGATAACTCTGATGGTTTTGATCTTCGTAGTGGGTGCAAAGGTCTCTTCATAGTCAATTCCTTCTTGCTGAGCATAACCCTTTGCAACAAGGCGTGCTTTGTGTTTGTCGATTGAACCATATGCCTTATATTTTGTTTTGAAAATCCATTTGCAGCCAATGGATTTCTTACCTAGAGGTAGATCAACAAGTTCCCACGTCTGATTCTGAAGTAGGGAATCATATTCAACATCCATAGCCTGTTTCCATTGTGGTTGGTCTAATGCCTCACGAATAGTGTCAAGTTCGGTGCTATCAACAATTGAACTCATGAGTGTAAAATTTACCTCATTTCTGGCTTGAATTCGTGTTCTGACTCCCGTAGAAGTGCCTAGAAGTGAGTTTAGGTGTGCATCCCGAATAGTATTCTGGACCCATTTCAGATGTTGGTGCTGCTGCTGCTGATGTGAAGATGTGTTGTTCAGTGTGCTTAGATCAATGGACAAGTCTCCACTCATCTCTTCTTCTCTCTGAGAAGAATCGTCTTTCCCATCATCTAGATGTGTGAGAAATATATGTGATGAGGTCGGTACTGGATCTCTATTGTGTGACAGGGAGTCAAAGGATGACTCATCACACACCACATCTCAACTCTCGTAGATCTTCTTCATCTCAGGATCCATGAGACGATATTCCTTTGAGGTAGTACTATACCCCAAGAAAAGACATGGTAGTGTCTTTGAATGGATCTTCTTCCTTTTCTCATCTAGAACATGCATATATGCAGTACAACAAAAAATTCTCAAATGACAGATAGAAGGTTTACGACCAGTCCATACCGATTCCGCTGTCCTGTTCTACAAGATCTTTGTGGGTGCCTAGTTGAGTAGATACACTGTTGTCTGGACTGCTTCTACCCAAAACTGATCCTCCAACTTGGTAGTGGAGAGCATACAATGAGCCATCTCCATGGAAGTCCTGTTGTGTCACTTAGAAATCCCATTCTGTTGGGGAGTGTAGGGTGCAGTTAGATGTTTCTGAATGCCATGTTGCTTCAGGTATGCTAATAAATTCTTCGATACAAATTCCCCCCTCGATCTGAGAAGAGGAGAAGGAGAAGCTTCCCAGACTGCCTAGTGGCTTGCTGGTAAAAGGTTTGGAAATTGGTAAATGCCTAACTCTTCTTCCAGAGGAAATATACCCACATTTTCCGTGAGTAATCATCAATGATGAGCTGGAAGTATTCAAAACCTTAGAAGCTAGTTGGAAGGCATCCACACAGATCGGTGTGTACAACCTAAATATGATCTGTAGAATGATAAGAGCTCTGTTTGAATGGATCCCTGTGTTGTTTTCCCACAAGACATCCTGAGAAAAATAGGTAAGGAATAGGAGAGTGGAGTAAGCCCTCTTACCATTTCCTTGGCACTAAGCTGATGCAGATACCCGACAAAAAGATGATCATATCAAAAGTGTCATAGTGTAGTGGACTCTGCCATTGAAGAAGAGTGAGCAATGTTAGATGAAGTGATCGAATCTAGTGCAAATAGATGGCCCTTCATAAATGCTCGAGCAATTACTAAGTATCCCTGGAAAATGATGCAGGACTTGACCCCTTTCTCAACAAAGAATTCAACCTACATTCAATGATTAAGAAGAAGACTCATAGATAAGACATTTGAGGTCAAACCTAGAACATATAGCACCTTTGTGAGTGTACATCTTCGTGTCGCAAGAGGAATGATGACATCACCAATCCCCACTACAATATACTCCTGATTATCTACGATGGTGATCTGATCTCCAGTGGGCTGGTCACTCAGGGTATGGAACAATTTTTTATTGCCAGTCATGTGTTTTCTGGCACCCGAATCAATCAACCAGACACTTTCGGATGGCTGCGAAGTCTACGAGACTAGGAAAATGTCTGGATGAGTTACGTCTGGAACCTCTTCATCGGAGGAGGCATCCTGCTAAGTAGCAATATGACCCTTCTGCCTCTGATTACGAGTGTAACATTGGGATTTCTTGGAATATCCTTGGCCAGAAGTTCTCTCTTCGCCAAAGTTTCCATTCTTGTGATCGTTGTAATAACAGCTCGCAGTTGTGCGCATATTTGTGAAGAAAATTTAGCAGCATCGATCCGCCTTGTTGTTTTCCTACTTCTGGGGTGGCATCTGTGGTGGTCGCTTAGAAGGTTGTTGCTGTGGATGCTACTTTTGGTTCTGGGGGGCTGACTTCCCTTTCCGAGGCTTATGCTTTTTCCTCATAATGAGAGCCTTTTATTCGAAGGCTTCTTGAACATTCTAAATGGCTTCTTCCTACTGGAGATAATTCACCAGTTTGGAAAAACTCACCCCCTGTTGAGTGATGGTCAATGTGGTGATCAGTGTCTGAAACTGGGAAGGAAGAGCTCGTAAGGTGAGTGGGACTAGCAATTTGTCATCCACTGGTTCACCGAGAGTAGAAAGTTTTACACGTAACTTGGCCACACGCCACAAGAAGGCTTTGACTAATTTTCCATCATGCATACTCATTGTGTGAAGATTTTTCTGAAGATGAAACATCATCGTCAGATTCTTGGCTTCATAGATGGTATGCAATGCAGCCCATTCTGTAGAGGAAGTGGTTTCTTTCTGAATGTGAGGTTGAACCTCATCAGAAAGGCTCAGAGTGATAATCATTAATGCTTTTGCATCGGCCTTTTCATACTTAGCCAACAGATTAGTGTCCATGGGAGGGGCGTCCATGCCAGAAATGATCCCCCAAAGGTTCTTTAAACTAAAGAATCATCTGCATCTTGGTTTTCCATGTGGCAAAATTTGGCCCTTTTAGCAATTGGGCATCTGACAACAAAATGTGAGGTGCAGACATTTCCAAAAAATCAAAATTGTATTTATTTATTAATTGTTCAAAAACGGTTACAAATGCTTACTGAAGGAACCTATCATGAAGATGGGCTCTATAAGCTCATGCAGTGAGATGCGGATGCTCCTGTGGGAATTCTACTTTGCGTTCATCATCTTCATCATAGCCACGTTCAAGTTCTGCACGAATCCGCCATGCTTCACATTGAACGTCGAACCAAAAATACTCCAATTGTAGACACCTGTAGTTTGATCAAAGCACTATTAATCCTAACATTACACTAACTATTCTCCTCCTTGCAAATTGGATACATACCATAAGCTAGACCTATCTAACTCCCCTCTTACGAAACTCTTTTAGTTGTATTCCTCTTGAAAACCAATTAAATAGGCTATTGTAGCCTTGTCCTGACTAAACCATCTTCTCATTCCATTATATACTACTTCCACTAGCTTCCTAGACTATCAATCCATTTCATTGGATTGATTAGACCTCTCATAACCCTCTAAAAACCCTAATTCCTCTCTAAACATTATTAATTATCATAACCTAGGTTAATTACCCTAAACCATGATCAACCTCTTCTAAACCTATTCAAATCTTACTTTTACTTGCTAATCAACTTGTTGACTTGCTTTTTAGTCCCACATGCACCAAAGTTGCCCCACTTTCCCAAATGGAAAGCTAAAAATAGGACTAGACCCACCTCTCATTTCTAAGAACACTTCTTCCCTCTAACATAAATTATAGTATTCTTTCTAGGATTAGGAGTTTTATTTCATTCTATTTGAGCTATTTACTTTGATTTTGCATTTTACCACACAACATGAAGTAAATGGGAAGAACCATTGGCCTTTAAGCCATTAATGGTGAGCTCCCATTCTCTTGAAGCATAAACTGATTGCTTAGATCCTTTTAGGTTCATTTGTTTTAAGATTTCAAGAATAAAAGATAGTTTCATTTGTTAAATTTTCTAGTTTACTCCAAGTTTAATGGATACAAAGATGAAACCTTGTTTATTTCTTATCTAATGGTACATTGATTTTTTAGTACAAATATTTGGGGTTCTTAAGTGTTCTTACCCCATTTCGATAGCATTTGCAAATTTTCATTGAACACATATTTAGCCACGCTGAAAAATGCACAGTGTTTTTCAGCACTTTGAAAAACCGATCCCATTCTCCAAAAGGCGCAAACCCTGGTGCTTTTCCTTCTTTTTGTAAACATTGAATCCACATCAAGTAATTGTCAGGTGGAGAAGGGTTGAGTTTTTCCAAAGTGATGAAAAATAGGTCGTGTATTCCGCCACATTGATAAACGAACAATGTTTTTCAACACTTTGAAAAATGTGATCCCATTCTCCAAAAGGCACAACCCCCGGTGATTTTCCTTATTATTGTAAACATTGACTCCATATAAATTTCTTGTCAGGTGGATAAGGGTTGAGGTTTTCCAAAGTGATTAAAAATAGGTTGTGTATTCTGCCACATTGAAAAATGCATGGTGTTTTTCAGCACTTTGAAAAACGTGATCCCGTTCTTCAAAAGGCGCAACCCCCCATGATTTTCCTTTTTGTTATAAACATTGAATCCGCATAAAATACTTTTCAGGTGGAGAAGAGATGAGTTTTTCCAAAGTGATGAAAAATAGGTCATGTATTCTGCCACGTTGAAAAACACACGATGTTTTTCAGCACTTTGAAAAACCTAAACCTTCTCTCTAAAAGGTGAAACCCCCGGTGATTTTCCTTCTTGTTGTAAACATTGACTCCACATCAAGTACTTGTCAGATGGAGAAGTATTGATCTTTTCCAAAGTGATGAAAAACAAGTCGTGTATTCCGCCACGTTGAAAAATGCACAATGTTTTTTTGCACTTTGAAAAACGTGATCCCGTTCTCCAAAAGGTACAACCCCCTATGCTTTTCCTTATTGTAGTAAAAATTTATAGCACATAGTGTACTTGTTAGGTGGAGAAGGGATGAGTTTTTCCAAAGTGATGAAAAATAGGTCATGTATTTCGCCATGTTGAAAAATGCACAGTTATTTTCAGCGCTTTGAAAAATGTGATCCCATTCTCCAAACGGTGCAACCCCCGGTGTTTTTACTTCTTGTTGTAAACATTGAATCCACATCAAACATTTTTTAGGTGGAGAAGGTTTGATTTTTTTTAAATCGATGAAAAACAGGCCGTGTATTCCACCACGTTGAAAATCGCATGGTGTTTTCCAGCACTTTGAAAAATACGAACTTGTTCTCCAAAAGGCACAACCCTTGGTGATTTTCCTTCTTGTTGTAAACATTGGATCCACATCAAATACTTGTCAAGTGTAAAAGGGTTGAGTTTTTCCAAAGTGATGAAAAATAGGTCGTGTATTCTACCACATTGAAAAATGCAATCCCATTCTCCAAAAGGTGCAACCCCCAGTGCTTTTCCTTCTTGTTGTAAACATTGAATGCACATCAACTACTTTTCAGGTGGAGAAGGGTTGATTTTTTCCAAAGCGATGAAAAACAGGTCATGTATTCTGCCACGTTGAAAAACGCACAGTGTTTTTCAGCACTTTGAAAAACCATTTATACATTTACACCAAAAAATTTACATTGAATCTGTATAACATTGCAAAAGCACTATGAGAAGATCAAAAGTTACACTTGAACCAATGAAAATAATTTTGTTGTCTTAATGAATGGTAACCCACATTTAAACTAAGATCATTCCATTGTAATGTATATGCAGTATGAATATTACATGCTTCAATGAGAACTTGAAATTTGAATTCTCTATAATATGTACATTAACTAGAAGTAACATTCACAATACTCACACATTTTATATCTTATTCCAATTTAAATCTTGTTATTAGATTTTAAAACCATCTAATATTTTATAATGTTTTGATGGTATAATTATTAATTACTCTTTAAACAACTAAAATATAGGGTTAACCAACACCTGTTGATGTCAAAGGTCACATGGAAAGTGTCATTTTATTACAAAGTCATATTTTATATCAAAGGTCAGTTGGACAGTCTTCAGTTTGAGCGAATGGTAGTTTTTTCTCAGTCGACACCATATTCAATTTAACAATAATGTAATACTAAATCGTAAACATCAAACACATTAAAGTAACAACCTCATCACACACATATAAAATTTTCTTCTAATCACACTTGTATTACTCTTCCTTATTCATCACATTGTGTACCAGATATAACAATTCAAATACATGATCTAAATACTAATTGATGTTCACATCATAACATCAACCGAAAAACAACCATATTAGTTTAAAATCACATACATATAATAATCATAATATAACCACATATGTCTATCCATATCATCTATTATGCTACAAAGGCAAAATTCATCAAATATAACTAATTTTTTTCATACCACATAATCAATATCTATACATATATGCCAAATATATAAGTAAAATTTTTCAAATATGTGAGTGAAATTTAAAATTACTATGACTGGTATATTCATTTGTTATCATTGTCTTGGGTGGGAGTGCTTGGTTTTTTTTCCTCACTTGTCGCCTTGACTTGCATGTACATCTTCTTCCATACTTTCTTCTGATATTTGTGTATTTTAAGAACAATATTAAAGTTTGCTAATTGATTTGCAAACAATTTTTTTTCCACTTCACGCATTGTCTCCCAATTCTTAATTTTTAGTTCTAACTCCTGAACCTCGAGCTCCAACTCCATCTGCCTTGAGGAAATTTCTTCTATTTCATCCAATATTTCCTTGTTTTTTTTCATAAAATATAAATTTTCCAATGCAAATCTTTCACAGTAATTTTGATATATCTTTGTCTTCTTTGGTACAAGTTTCATTTCTAAATCCATACGAACTAATAGGGAAGGATCATCTTTTTATGTAGCACTGACATCTTTATTTGTAGAGCTCTTTGCATTATTTTTGAATGGATAAGTGTCACTATCGAATGATTAATAATCATTTGCTTCTTACACTGGCGAAGCCTTGCATTTTCCAGTCTTCTTTAGTCTTTCCATCTGAATAAACCTATATTATAACAATTGATTATTTTATGTTACCATTCAAACATAATTAGAAAGGAAATAATTCACTTAACTTATACGTAACAAAATATTATCATGGATGAAATATATACAAAATTTTCGTAAGCACATCAAACCTAGTTACACATACATGGATGTAGAATGCAACTATGTAACAATAAACCATAAGCTGTAATCCATAATACACAAAATTTGAAAAAAAAAATTGTGAATTATCTGCGATAAATTACTGAACATGTCAAACCCAAGAAGGCATACAATGAATAAGAACTCAGCTATGTAACCACATACCAAAAATTGTAATCCACAATCCATAGTCACATTAATACATTAACCAGATACACAGTGACAACATCATCATTTATACAATAAATAGAATGTCACATAACAAGAATAAAAACCATCTAATGCATTATAAACAAATTGTAAATGGATAAATCTATGTAACCCATAACCACAAACCATATTCAATATATCAATAATACAGTACTAAGTCGTAAACCTCAAACACATTAAAGTAACATCATCATCATATACACATATATACTAATCCGACTCCTCACAATCAATGTTATACATAAAGGTTTTCATCTCCTTCGTTGCCTAGTGTTAGCGATAGACAATACTCCATCATAAAATCTAATACGTTTCTTCTCATTTCTATGAACAGAATTTGGTGTGATGCCAAGATTGGGTGGGGCATCCAATGTCTTTATCCGCGTATGGTGTGTTGTCTCAACCTGTACCCCATCATCCTGAAAGCCAACCATATAGTAAATAAGTGAACGTAGATGAATATCTTAGTTAAACACATAATTAAATTAAATCATTCATTACAACTACTTGCCTCTTCAGGAGTGTCAATTTTGATATCATTAAGATCCCAAATAGCAAACCCTTTGACACACTCTGCCAAAGTGTTTGCAAATGTATTAGGGTAGGGAAATGGAGAAGTGGGAACAATGGCCTCAGAAATAATCACTTTGATAGTAAATTTGGGGAGTGTGATGCCATGACACTTCATGTGCAAGCTACTATCACAAACCACTCCTCTCGTGACAACCATATCATCTGACATTAACCTAACTTTGACCCCATCAGGAAAAGCCTAGAATAACAATAATCTCAATTACATTAATAACTTTTTCTTAATTTCACCAAAAAAATTTAATACATAAAATCAAATGAGAACATTCAATAACTTACCAATCCAGTTCCACCCTCTCTCGTACTTCAAGCGACAGTTTTTGTGTCCCTCTCCTAATGCCTCCCCTCATCACCCTCTCTCTCCTCTACTGGAAAAGAAGTTGCAAGTACGGGTTTTTTCATCTCCTCCTCTCTTAACTCATGTGAAGCTATCTCTCCAATAATATTGAGACCACAGGATGATTGAGAAGGGGGCATGTTATTGCAAATGTCCAACTATAACAATCGATTCATCAAGACAATTAAAATATCAACAACATAAGGCAACATACATTTTTCAAGTGCATGTTAAGTGGTTTTTACCTCTCTCTATTTCACACTACGAATCGAATGTCTCTTTTGGCGTAAGAGTTGACACAAGGGAATGTCATAATCCTACGCATGCTTACAATTAGTATATATAAAAAAACACAAAAACTACATTGTATCCTTACTTATGAAAGACCAATAATTACTTACGTTATCATTCATAGGGGGGTCAATATTTTTGCTACTTGTTCCTCCCTCTTTTCTAGCTTCTTTTTCATGACATAATATCAAGGTTTTGATTTCCAACCAAACATAATATATAAAATACTATACTAATCTTAAATTTACCTTTGTTCCGATATTTGAGTTTTTATTTCCTCTCACTCTCAACCAATGCTCCTCTCTAGACTTTCACATTTCTACTGAATCGTAGGCACATATTTCATCATTCAACTCACTCTGTCCTTCCCAGCTCAACTCCTCAAATTTATATTTGCATTGTTTTTTACAAACTTGATCGATAACCCTCCTCTGCTGCAAGTAGAATCGTTGCCTCAGGACATAGTTCACATCCACCTCCATCTTTTGCATGTATGCCCTGTTTCTATCTTGAGAGATAGGTAATCGTTTCCCCGTATGCTTACGGCCATGCTTACAAGGTTCCAAGGAGAGAAGATTATGTTCTAATTGGCGATGTCTATTTAGTCTATGCAACTCAGAAAACCTAACATCCCTACAATCAACACATGATCCATGCTGACAGACATAAAAAATGCGACCATTAACATATTCGGTTCTATACTCTACAGGTGGCACATGGATATCTGATTGAATGGGCTCAGAAGAACCATCTGACGTATCGCCATCAACTATTAGAGGATCATCTCCCTTTGCTTCCTTTATGAAGCTTGTGAAACGTGTACATGCCATGTGATGTGAAGGTACTTGTATCTACGAAGTCCAAGTGCATAACTATTAGCCCAACATAAAATATTAAGTATTTTGAAAAATAAGTAATGTTCACATATTTGAATATTATCATCCTGGAATGTGAAGAAACCTGTATGAAAAGACAACAATTTCATAATTGTTATCCCAGCAAATGACATAATTGTTACTACAACAAACAATTAATGTTCACAAAGTTATATATTACCATCTCATTATTTATGTCTTCCCTAAAAACATAAGAACAGATTGTGAACATGGATCGGCCCATGTCTCCGAGCTTCCACATGTTTCGTTCATGTGTGTTGTCATAATCATCATTAAAGCGATGCATTGTAAAACAAGTTAAACTGAAACAAATGGCGCATGAACTTATTTATTCGTATTTTGCATTCATATTGAGAAAATCGTGCACAATAAATGATTTGTGATGAAATTAGTTGCACACATTATTTTTCAAAACTGGATACTCAACTCTAGATGTTTCTGAAGTAAACAAGAAATGTGAATTTCAAGTGTGTTAAAAGAGAAGATAGGATAAAGCATGATGTATCCAAAATGCCCGGTTTATCAACCAACACTATATGATGTATCATCATATTATCCAAAAAATATATAATATATGCGTTGGAGACAATTCACTTAATATTAGATATTCACAATCTAATAAATAATGTATGTCTACCATTACGCAAAAACAAAATACAGTGTGTACATATATCATATTGAAATGTCTTCCATGGCAAGTGCTAGAAAAGCTACCACTTCTTGGTTTATAGTGTCCCTAGACACTTGACATACATCTAACCTACCTCTGTTAACTTCTTCATGCACATATGAACATTTCACAAAGTGAGATACACTCTCTAGCACTTGAACTCGAAGAATTGAAAGATTTACATTGTTACATTGGTATACACCAGTCATTTGTTTCACAACAAGCATATCATGAGAAAAAATACAATTGTTTTGAACATTATGGCGTATCGCTTCCTCAAGACCCAATATCAATTCCCTATACTCAGCCTGGTGGATGGTCATAATGGCATTTCTGACAATTGTACCTCTTTCTATTAGCTTGCTTCCATCAGGGTCGTATAATATGATCAATGAACATGCAAAAAATTTCGAGGTATTCGACACTGCATGAACTTCCAATGTCCAAATGGCAACCATGCTTACCTTTACAATGGAAAAAAATATATCATAAGAAAACATAAAAAAATAGAATGAACACTTCACAATTGACTTTTTCAATACAAACATCGATGGTAAAATGTACTTATTTAGCTTTCCCGAAATGTGATGCTAAAGTTTAAACCATAAGGAAACACTAATATGTTTTGGGGTTTTCATTTTATCCAATAGACTAATCTTTCTTTATATTTAACAAGTCCATCAATAGCCTACAGCATTGCGAATGACATTTTGATAATTGTCATAGTTTATTCACTAAAAAACCATTGTAATGTATATCTAGTATTAAAATTATATGCTTCAATGAGTACTCGAATTCTCTAGAACTAACTCCTTTTCAAAAAATATTGGTTTTCTATATTATGTAGATTAAGTAGGGTACAAATGCATCTTTATATGAGTTGAACTCATATTAGAACACTCTTTACACACAAAAAAACAAACTCGTATATGACTATCAAAAATTGTGAATAAGGTAGACCAAGGGTCACATGGATAAATTTTGAAGAGAACGGGGACTCTTTTCTCATAAACATGTAGTCTACCAAAACCTTTTGGACTTAAGTTCCTTGTCAAGTACACTGACCTAGAAAAAGTCTTAGAACTACACAAGATAATTAAAAAAATAAGTAAATAATCAAAGGGGGGCCATATGAATACCCTAAATGATTGGAAATGATAATCGCACCAGTACAAACCTAAATTGGACAAATGATCATAACCCATACTTAGTGAATTAGAAAATTGTTACCATTACACATTTGGTACGTAAATAGAATTTTAACATAAATGAATTTTAATAATCTAAATTTTCTATAAAATATCTAAAAATTAGTAATTTAATAAATATAATCTATAGAAACACATATTAAGACTAAGGAAAACATATTTAATATTTAAGCTCGTGTGAATCAATAATATATTCGGACAACAAAATGAAATATATTTAAGTTGGTGTAAATCAACATTCGACAAAAATTAAATATTTATATAGGTTTTTTTCAAACACGTCATAAGTTTTTTAGAACAAAACATATAAAAGCAGTAACTATTTTTTTTATTTTTTTTTTAGCAAAAAACTTGGAGCTTCTTCCATGTGCAATCCTTTTTGCACAATATTTTGGATCTATCGTTGGTTTTATGACCGGAACTCCCATCTTCCTCAGCTTATGTGGAGGCTCATACTTATGGGAATCCTCCATCGTGTCATAAGCTAGACCATACCCTTGCGAATGGGGCCCTATAGTGAGGAACTTAGACAAATATATAACAAAATTTTCTAGAAAATTAAGTCAGGCCTTAACCATGGCTACAATTTAGGGTTTGGGCGGCTTATTCTGTTGATGATGGTCTATATAGACCACAAATGTGGATCTCCTGAAGCATTCCTACCTTTGGAATTTGGGAGTTTTCAACGTTTTCCCTACAGGATTATGAGGAATTGAGCTTCGTGTATTCATTTTCACCACTCAAAAGACAAATTGAATACAACAACACACATATAAACATAAATATAAAATTAATATTAGTATGATAAATGTTAAATCTAATATACGTCATCTAATATGATAAAATAATCACAACATTAGAAAGCTAATATCCATGAAAAATGCAAGTATCAATAAATGCCAATGGCTATCCTTCACCCAAGATGCGCCCTCCCATAATATCACAACCGTCCATTGCAAAAGGGACGATTGTGATATTATGGGAGGGTGCATTTTTGAGTGGAAGGTCAGCGAGTGACTTTAAAAACCTCTTCTCATCATAGTATACCACCCAAATATCGATGCGGAATCCTAAGGGGCAAGCCCCTTCACCACGCAACAATAGTTGGGCATATCGATGTGGCACCCTAAGGGGAAAGCCCCTTTAGCACACAGATATTCTTGTCTTTGCAAAGGCACTTGCCCCCATATGCCAAATTGAGAGTCAGAGTATGATATCCCATAATTTTTACAGCTTCAACTTACATCATAAAAAATTATAACTAATAAACAATTTTCTTATATATGCACATTACCATTATCTACAAATATAACTAGTACAAAAAATCAAATTTAATCTAATGTTATTCCATTTATCACAACTAAGTTCTCTCAATCGTATTAGGAAATTACTAAACGTTTACAATTAATTATATTACGGAAAAATTAAAACTAGTTGCAACTATGTCTATTCAATGATAAATTACTAAACCAAACCAAAATAGTACATGAATAATAAAATTGGAATAATCACAATAAATAGATAACATCAAAGAATAAATAGCAATGCATTTACTCTCATATGTAATTTTTAAAGAATAAATACCAATGCATTTAGATAACATCAAAAAAAGAACATTTACATTTCAAAGCCATTTATTATGTCATCATACAAATAATAAGTAAACCACTTACTAAAAAACATTTAAAAATTAGAAATAACTTCAACTATAAAAAACAACTCAATCATCCATAACATATGAGTTGAAATTTATATTCAAAATTAACTGAACGAACAGGTAATAGTATCTTAAAACATAAAATTTAGGGGGACCCTTGAAAAAAATTGTATCAATACTCAGTATGTAGTGCCTCGTTGCTATTTACCTTGCTGAGCTGGCGGATGGGTGACATATCATGTCACTCCTTAAATTTCTGTAATCTCCTTTGGTTGGCGTGGGGTTGAAGGCTTCTTTTTTTTTATTGTTTTCCTGGCAAGTGGGGGGTGCCGTGAAGAAGTATCTGTCTTTGTGCAGCAGCTACAGGGCAGAGAAGTCAAAACATATCCCAGAAAATCCGTGGTTTCCAGTGAGAGTGAGGTGTGACAGCTGCAGGGTGATCCCAAGGCACCGCCAGTGTTGATCCTGATGTTCTAAATGCACGCAACCTCAACCACGTTCTGTTGTTGCAAAATCCCGTAGTTGTTTTGAGCGCTTCCAATGTGCAGGTTGTCCACTATGTTGTTATCTGTTCAGTTCGACTGCATCCTCAGACTCGAGTTATCCTTCAAGGTATTTGTTTTTCTGTATCGACTGGGTGGCAGTGAGTTTGTTTTGCGGCTTCGGCCACTTGCTCTTTATTACCCGTCGAGCCTGTTGTGTGCTTTGTTTGTTGGTCGTGGATTTTCTGAGTTGTTTGGATTGGTGGTCGAGTTGTATGTTAAGGCCATGTGGTGGCAGGTTGATCCGCATGCAATATCTGTTGAGTTGTATATATAAATTGACCAATCCATTAAGGCCGAGCCGTTTCTGAGTCATGGGTTGGCCTGTGGACTAGTTTGTTCCCACCGCCCTTTGTGTCTGAATCTTCCAAATGTTTTACGCAAAATTTACAATGATATTTTGCACTGGAGGTGTTCTCCCTATGAGAATACCCCTATCGGAAAACGAGACAGTGATCTCCTTAAGCACGTGCCAGAGAGGATGCAAACTCAGGTGAAATTTGCACTGTTCACAGTTGTGGGGTTTTGGGTCCTGGAGGAAACTGTTGGCCTCAAATGGCTGGTATGGTCCCTGTTCCTGATGACGAGAGGGTGAAGAATAGTGTGGGAGCCGAACAATGGAGTAGATCGGTTATGGAGCAGGACACTAATCGTCTCACTCTCGCCTACTTCGCCATTTCAGGCCTCGACATCCTCAATGCACATCTGTTGCTATGTTTTTTCTGTTAAGTGTCGAATGCACCCTCAAATTCGAGATTCTCCTACCAGATAGTTTTTATCAAAATCGATTAAGTGACAGTGTGTGTTACCAGGAGACCCGATGAAAATTGTTACAGAAATTCTTTGTTGGGACCTTACTTGCTATTTCGATGTAACTCATGGAAGAGAACCTCATAGAGGCGTGGATCTGTTCATATCAGAATATTCATGAAGCACTTTTTGCTTTGAAATTATATGAGCATCTTCAAATGAGTCACTATGTTGGTAGGCTTAAAGGGTGCTGTTGGAATTATCACACCTTACAAGCTGCAGCTGTGCTGTTTGCACCGAGAGCTTGATGATGTCCCCAGGTCTGATGAAGGAAAAAAGGTTGGTGATTTAGTTGGATATGCGGGAGTCCTATGGGTTCATACACTGAGGAGCAGATTCAACCTGCAAGTTTTGTTGTACCAGTGCCATCTACCTTTTATCCTATTGTGGGTGCTGCAATTATGCTGAAGGGTATGACTGCTCAGTTTCTTCTTCGGCGTTGCTTTAAGGTGGAGCACGCTGCAGCTGGAGAAGTAGGATTTTTGTTGTCAATGGGGGTTATGCCCTTGGTGCCACTGTCATTGGTACTGTACCGACCAAGGAGAAGGCCGCACAAGCAATCGGAGATGGATGCCATCATCCATTATCTATAACCAGGAAGATTTTGTAGATTGTGTTAAGAAATTACAAAAGGACAAGGTGTGCAGGTCGTTTTTGATTCTGAGGACAAGGACACATTCCAGGGATCTTTGGATAGTGCTTGGTTTCTAGAGGTTACATGGTGAGATTTGGTCAGTCATTAGGTGCAGTTTGATCGTGTTCCTTTGTCAGCCCTTGCCCCAAGATCATTGTTTTTGGACACAGCCTTCCATGATGCAATACACTGCAACTCGAGAAGAGCTCCTGAAAACTGTAGGAGAATTATTTGCAAATGTTGCATCAGGTTGTTCTTAAAGTCCGTGTGACAAAGACATACCCACTGGCAGAAGCTGCAAAGGCTCATGCCGACCTCGAGGGTAGGAAGACAAGCGGTTCAATAGTTTTGATTTTTTCCTGATATCTAGCTGATGTGGAAAAACGTAGATCCAGGAGCGTGATGTTATCATTATGTCTCGTGTCCGAGCTTCAAATCATGGGGTTGGAGTGTAGCTGTTTTTCACCGCGTGAATGTGGCGATAGCTCGAGCTCGCAAAGCACTTTGGGTTAAAGGCAAGCAACGGCATTGAAACAATCATATGCATGGAGATGGCGTTTTAAACCAGGCATGTTAAATCTACTCCTCGTAATAGTTTTCTACCTTCTTTCAGTATCTTGAAATGAATATTCTTTCCTCTTGAATGGCGCCTAGACAAGATGTTTTTGTAGTTGTTCCTTATATCAATGCCTGATTATGTGGTTGTTCCTTTATCTCGTTCCAATTTAACTGGTTTTGCTTGAAATGTTCTTTCCTCTCTTATAGCTTACTCTGTTTCATATTTGTCTAATTGGGCTACTGCAATATATTGAGTGATGCAGTCTAGTTCGTAGGGAAGGAAACATTATTGAGTTTTGTTTGCTTATATGACCCTCTTTTAAAAAGAATTTTTTGATGGTATTTATAATTGAAGGCTTACTATATAGAAGGTTAAGCCTTCATATCTCTATTTGGTTGAGTAAATATGTATTCCCTGTTTAGGGCTCTCCTGTTTTTCTAATTGGTACATTAATAGTGGACGTTGTGTTCTAAAACTTGTTTTAAGCCTGTGGGCATTCCTTACTTTCTGTTTAATTAGAAAATGGCATTTGGGGGTCTTGTTTTAGAACTGTACATGGTTAACTTTTGTACCTAGTTCTAGAGGAGGAATAACCTGACATCTATTTTGGCCTCTACATGTTGAGAAAATTACTGTACCTACTACCTGGTTCAAACTCTTGTATGATTAAAGTAAGGGGGAGACATTGTAGGTTTAATTGAATGAAATCTCTACAATTTTTTATTAAGGGTCGCAAGCAAGCTATTACTAGCTAGACTGAAACAAAAGTTGTAGGTGAATCCATGGTATTGGACTCGTGAACTCGTTTCCTGTTAGATGACAGCTGATTACAGTGATAATTTAATAGGTGGTTATTATGTTCATCTGTTTGATTTTTTCTAGACATGTCCTCGATAACCCCACATGGATCGGGTAAAATTTCCATCTTCTATACCTTTGGCAAGGAGTTCATAGAACTTCTAGGCCTGACTGCACTACGTAACCTTCCTGATGGGTATGTGCGTTGGTTCTTATTTTGTGCTTGTACTCGTGGTAAGGTCTTTTGAGTCCGGGGCATCATTGGTGTTTTACCCTCTGCGTATCGAATCCCTTTGTTTTCGAACTCGAATATCTTATACTTCAAACTTGGTTACTAAAAGGTCCCATTTTGTGGCCTTGTTAAGGAAATCAATTTTTTATTTTAATACTTATTGACATTGTCGGTAATTATATAAAAATTATTAATGACTGTTGGGTTTAGCCTCCCCTTATAATCTATAGAAAGTTGACATATTAAGACTAAGGTTTGTTGGTAGAAAAATATTTAATATTTAAGCTCGTGTGAATCAATACGCTATATTCAGACAACAAAATGGATATATGTTAAGTTGGTGTAAATCTAACATTCGACAAAAATTAAGATATTTATATAGGTTTTTTTCAAAACGTCATAAGTTTTTTAGAACAAAACATATAATCAGTAACTATTTTTTAAGGGCATATTTTTTAGCAACAAACTTGGAGCTTCTTCCATGTGCAATCCTTTTTGCACAATATTTTGGATCTATCGCCGGGTTTTATGACTTCGCGAACTCCCATCTTCCTTAGCTTATGTTTTGCTCATACTTTGGGAATCCTCCATTGTAGTCATAAACTAGACTATACCCTTGCGAATGGGGCTCCTATAGTCACGTAACTTACATAAAATATATAACAGAAGTTTATGGAAAATTAATTCGGGCCTTAACCATGGCTACCAATTTAGGGTTTGGGTGGCTTGATTCTATGTGATGATGGTCTATATAGACTTACAAATGTGGACCTCTTGAAGCATTCCTACCTTTGGAATTTGGGATGTTTTCAACGTTTTCCCTCATGGGATTAATGATTGGAGTTGTGAGCTTCGTGTTATAATCCATTTTCACCACTCAATTTAGAAAATTGAATTCAACAACACACATAAAACATAAATATACAATTGCAATGTTAGTAGCGATAACATGCTTAAATCTAATATACGTCATCTAATATGATAATAATTATGCACATGGATTATGAAAGTAGATATCCATGAAAAGATTAAAAGTATCAATAAATTCCAATGAAGCTATCCTTCACCCAAGATGTCACCCTCCCATAAATATCACAACCGTCCATTGCAAAAGGGACGATTGTGATATTATGGGAGGGGTGCATTTCTTGTGGAAGGTCAGCGAGTGACTTTAAAAACCTCTTCTCATCATAGTAGGTACCACCCAACTATCGTAAATGTGGAATCCTAAGTGGGCAATCCCCTTCACCATCACATTGATATGGGCATGAAAAACTTTGATGTGGCATAAATTTTTAAGGGGAAAGCCCCTTTGGCACACAGATATTCTTGTCTTTGCAAATGGCACTTGCCCCCATATGCCAAATTGAGAGTCAGAGTATGATATCCCATAATTTTTACAGCTTCAACTTAAATCATAAAAAAATATAACTTGTTAAATAAACAATTCTTCTTATCATATGCACATTACCATTATCTACAAATATAACTAGTACAAAAAATCTAAACTTAATCTAATGTTATTCCATTTATCATAACTAAGTTCTCTCAATCGTATTAAAGAAATTACTAATGGTTAGTTTACTGGAATTAATTATATTACGTAAATAATTAGAAGACTAGTTGCAACTATGTCTATTCAATGATAAAATTACTAAACCAAACCAAAATAGTAATGAATAATAAAATTGGAATAATCACAATAAATAGATAACATCAAAGAATTAATAGCAATGATTTACTCTCATATGTGTTTTTTAAGAATAAATACCAATGCATTTAGATTTCAAAACAAGAACATTTACATTTCAAAGCCATTTATTATGTCATCTTGTACAAATAATAAATAAACCACTTACTAAAAAACATTTAAAAATTAGGAATAACTGTCAATTATAAAAACAACTCAATCATCCATAACATATGAGTTGAAATTTATATTCAAAATTAACTGAACGAATAGGTAATAGTATCATAAAACATAAAACTTTAGGGGGACCCTTGAAATGGTAATTGTGGTCAATACTCAGTACATTTCCATGTTTACTCCCACATATGTCATACACTTGATTCAAAACCCTAATATATTTAACAACTCCAATATCTTTTACAACCTCTTATAATGTTTTGTAGAACCTCACAGTGTTTGTCATGTTAGAACACTCGTGCCTTGATTTTATGTATGAAAATAGGTGCCACGTACATTCATAAGAATTCTACACTTTATCATTTTGTTAATAGTATTTTCTTGTCATGAAATATGGAATTGGAGCACTCCATGATCCTCCCTTTTCAGACCATATTCTTATCATAACACATGTCAAAAGTAATTGTTACCTGGCTAGGAAGGTGAATATTCTTGTAGTTGATATCAATCATAATTGTTAGCTTATAATATATGTATGTACGTACAGACGTATATATGTATTTATATGTATGTATAATCACCACACTCTAGGGACCATGTATCAATCTTGATCAATAAGGCACTTATGTATACCAGAAAGGGAATGGTTACCATTCCGTAAGTATTAAACATTACATACTTTGTAGTTCTAGATACTTTCAAAGTAGCCACCCTTATGTATACCAGAAAGGAAATGGTTACCATTCCTTCAGTATTAAACAGTAAATACTTTGTAGTTCTAGATAATTTCAAAGTAGCCTAGATAAATCAACAAGAACACATTCCCCTTATGATCACAAGATATTGTACTCTTAGCCTTATCCTTTCATTATCCACATGTGTAATTAATTAATTTATCATATTGAATAGAAGTTTCATTCTAGCGCATATAAGTATTCCAAATTTAAACGTGCTTGGTTAACTAAACGATTTAATCTTTCTTACACATTCTACAATATAATACTCCTCTCTTAGTGTGGCATTGTCCACAGCAAAATCGATTATGGGCACCATTATATAGATAAAAAGGTGCAAAAGTGTGAGTGTGGAAACACCCAACCTAATTTTATTATATATATTGAATGTGTTGAAAACTTGAAATCTCAAGATGGGATCAAAGTAGACTCACTTGAACATTGAGAAAGCTTGGTCACCTAATATTCTATCTAGAATAGGCTTAAACATGAACCTATCCTGTGACATTGATAATTATCCTCAATGATTTCTAAAACTCCAAATATAGCATGAAAATCCTATTGTTTATCCTCCTTGGGAATATTGCTCAGGATATATACAATATTATGCGACATTTCTTTTTTTTTTTTCTTGGTTCAAACCCTACAAACAACTCAAATACTTCGATATTTTTTTAGAATAAAGTATAAATCAATCTCCCATTCTCCATTAAGTGATATCACCACACTACATATCAGAAATGTAATAATCGCTATGTACTTCTCTCCTTATGAGTGAAGTGTATTTACTACACTCTTGATATTATATGCTCAATCAATGCAACTATGAGTAATAAAATGTAACTAGGATAATCCTTCTCTTGGCAAAAAGTACTTCGCAACATGTAAATTTAGACCTGTATGTATTGCATATTAGATTTTAACTCGTGGAATACTCTTACAAGATTTAAGACATGTATAGTTGTATTTTAAGTGTTAATAGCGATTATCTCTGGCAAAGGTAATAAAATTTATCTGCCGATTTATAAGACATGATATTTTGGTGCTTATAGGATTTTAACTCGCTGGAAACTCTTACAAGATTTAAGACATGGTATATTATTTGTGAATAGTTATCTCTAAGGTGTGCCTTATATATGGTGTATGAAAATATAGGTTATGAGATATATGAGACTCTTCATTGAAATTCTTGCACAATCCAAACCGGAAGTCGCATCTAAGGTGACCTAATAAAAGTGACCAAATGGAGAAAAAGACCCTTTTTCCCAAGAAGAATAAGTTCAAGCAAGGACGAAGGTTTGACTGTAAATTTAACATATATCACTAAACTTTTCCATATCTCAAATTAACCAATGATGAGCAAAGGGGAAGGATGTCTATAGAGGCGGACTAGGAATATTAAACAATTTGGAAGTGATATTTAGAGTTTTAACATGACAAATAAAAGTGACTATAGTGGTATAATGGAAATCGAAAGCGGAAATGTGTATCACAAAAGTTAAATATGTACTTATAATCCAAATTTTCTAAAAAATGTCAAAATTGATGTTTCCAAATGCCTCATACAAAAATAAGGTTATTAAACTCCTTACATTAGATTTATCTCATGACATAATGGTAATAGAAAGGGGAAATGTGTATCACAACAGTCCAATGTTATATTTAAAATAATAATTTTTTTAAAAGTAAATGGAAGTAGACGGTGTGAAGCCATACTTCTTAGTCTATAATAGTATCCCCCAACCTATACCAATAGGTCATTTCTATATGGGACAAACAAATAACTGGAGAATTATTAAAAATAAATTACATACTAATCGTAAAGAACAATAAAGAGTAGTTCAATACGAGAAGAAAAAATAAAAAATAGAATTTAGAAGTTGAAAGATGTAATGAATATGTTCGTTCTATGCAAATGGTTAAAAAATGGAAGCGGGAATATTCAAAATAACTAATCAGTGAAACTTTAAGTTCTTAAAATCCATTTTTGAATACATGTTGCAACTATAAATTAAACATTTAAGGTCTCTAACACAACAAGAAGAAGTTCCATGTAAGGGGAAGTCATATATACTAAGTGTCATTGAAATGTTATTATATAGTCATTTGGGAAATTCATTCCTATAGAGTTATAACCTTCAGTCCATGACAAAAAATTGTGATCACTACTTGCATAGAAACCTTTTATCAATTTATGTGATGCACCAATGCCACTTAAATAGTTTTAACATTGTTTCTAATGAAATACAAAATTGTATATCTTTTGACAACATAGTCCTGCGAATCTCCTTAAAAACTAATGTCATTTGTTATTCCAAGTATTTTAGAAAATAGAACAAAATATGATTTCCATTGCTAAGATTTGCTAAGTAACTTTGTAATGAATCGCATTATTACTGATCCATAATATATTTATGTGGGTTTATTATAACGTATTGTGTAAGTTGTTTAGTTTGTTTAAACAACTTAAGTAAATAATATTGGAGAGATAAATAGGGATTTTTTTGTTGAGTTGGTTCAACTAATCTATGTCAAGTGATAAGGTTTAGGATATCATTATGGAATCCTTAATTATAGAATCTCATCTCCCTATAAGTATACTTTTTTTTATTCAATCAAATGAACAAAGAAGGTTATTATGTTACTTTGGCTTGTAATTTGATCTAAAATGACAGTATGCCATATTCATTGGGCGATAAACTAATATAATATATATCTTGTAGTTACAGGTTCGAACCACATAATAAGTTAACTAAGGGACTACTCGCTAGTTACGGGTTCAAACCACATACTGGCTCATCAAACTTATTCTAACTTGACTACTCAAAGTTTAATTAGGTGCAAATTTAACATGCAGGCAGAAATCATTTATTCAAACATTTCGCAGAGGAAGGTAACTTGTTGACTGCATTAGAGCCGAATCTCCATAAACATAAAACAACGTGTGTCTAAGCGAACATCAATGACACAAGAAAAATTGTTTGTTAGAGGCTTCTTCACCTTCAGAGTCATTATCTTTCAGCTTCTAGGTTGTGGTGGTCGAGACATTCAGAAATTTCGCACCTGAGTGTATCGTAACGGGGAAGGTGACCCCAAAAGCTTCTAGGTTGAAAACAACAGAGTATCAATGGGCTCAAACACTCCAACACACTGTTCATCTTTGGTCAGTCTTCCCTGATGTGCTTTTTAGGTTTAGAACTATACTCATGAACTTCAGTGGAACTCACATGGGGTGATGGTCATATGAATATGAAATGGTGAAATCCTTCTGACTTTCTTTATTAATGGTGGGGACTTAAGGGGGAATAATTCAAGATTTCCCTCCTTCTGTGTCATCGTTGACCAACATTGGATGTCATTATAGATGTTTTTGAGGAGTTGAAGTGATGTTTGGATTTAAATTTATTAGATGTTATGATATCTGGGAATGAAACATTGAGTTTTCTCATGTGGGTGTTTGGATTTTGCTGACATTATGTGGAATTCAAATTGCTAAAGGCCGTCCAATTGGGCTACTAGATTAGTAAGAGATTAGTAGGAAAATATGATTTAGGGTGGGAAGCATTGGCTTTGCTCGAGTGGGCTATTGGGTTTGTTGATATTTAAAAATATATTGGATTTGGCTTAGCTTTTGATCATTCTATATCAAGCATTGAGTTTACCGGCGGTTTATTGAAATTTTGTCAGACGTTAGGAGTATGTTAAGAGTCTGAGTTTCATAGAGCTGGGTCATTGGATTTCTGCTAAATTTATTGAAGGCTCTAAATATTAAATCTCTGACAAATATTGTTTTTGAAATAGAGGTTGGTGTGATTCAGTATAATATTCGGTGTTAATGTTGTCTGTTGCGTTTGGGTGAACAAGATTGTGGAGGGCTGGGAGATGCATTCAGGTACGGTATGACCATGAACACTGGTAGATGTATTCACAACTGTCAAATTCTTCCTCTTCCTCTTCATCTTGGGGGATTCACCTTGAATCTGTGGGATCGGCCACAAAACTTGGTGTTCAAGTTATTGACACCATTTCAAAAGCAGCAGACACATTTAGTAAAACCGTAATGCATGCAATTTTTGAATTTGGGTTTTAGGAATGGAAATCACCATGTTGACCGTATTTGTGTGTGTTCAGGGAATAGCAAAGGAGATGAGCAACATGGTGTTGAGTTCAGTAGAAGGCATAGCACAAACACATTGGATTTTTCCGGGTTTGTCTGTAGATGCATTCAGTTACGGTATGACCATGAATCTACGAAATGATATGAACACTGGGGATTTGAAAATTATGATAGAATGGAGAGAAATGCAAAAACCTTGTCCTTTGTAATGAACTCCTCTGATGGATCATTGAAATGGACTCCTTCCTCCCTTCGGCTTCTTCCTCAAAAACTGTGGTCTTTTTCTTCCCCCCCCATTATCAAGCACATCAGGCGTTTCGTTTCAGGGTTCAATCTCCTCATTTCAAATGTAGGATTGGAATTGATTCAAAGGAGAGGGTATGATTTGTATGATTCATTGGCACAGAGGGAGAGGGGGTACACACATTAATAATTCAAAATTGAACAGTTGGCATCCAAGTCACTTCCTCCACGTAAATCAATCTTTCTCCCCCATACACGTCAACGGAGCTCAGTTGTGTGGCCCCGACGCCTATTTCCGGCATGACGTCAGGATTCCGGGTGAATGTGGAATGGTCCATGGTAGGGGAGGCACCATCCATGGTGGGGGAGGAACCATCCATGGTGGGGGAGGCACCATACATTGGTGCAAATTTAGTGGAGGGTAGCCTCCGACATCACATTAGGGAATGATATTTGGAGGAAATTTTGAGCCTCTCTTTTTAAAAAAAAGAACTTAGGGTTAGAAATAGGAAGATAATTAATACATTTCGAGATGATGATTACGGTAATTATTGTCTCATGTGACACATTGGGGGTTCACGTTCACTTAGTAAAATTATGATATAACATGTTTGTTTGAAGGGTATTAAAGAACTCCCTTAATGTTAGTTTTTACTTCCAATTATGCAATTGGTAATAGTCGCTCCTCTTATATTGTTATTATGAAAATATCCCTTATTTTTCCCATGTACCTTAATTACCCATTTTTCCATTACAATTTAATTTACCCCTTTTATTTCTACCCTAATATATCATGTTTCCCACTCAATTTTTATGATTTAGTACAAGTTTTCTCAAGAAAGAGATTTTGAATCCATTCAAGACATATTACCAATCACTTTACTATTAATATTTAATCATTTTTCAATAGTTGTTCAAATAATTAAGATAGTTAAATAAAATCATTTTTGTTGAAAAACATACTTAATCCTAGTTTTCTACAATCTTATCATTTTTGGTTAAGAATCTCCTAATTGAGATTTTCTTATAAAAATCATATTATAATTTAACTTTAAGACCACACCATTTTGTACTCTAAGGGATTAATTTATCAAAATAGGATTTAAATGTTTTAGTTTTATATTGAAATTAACCCTAACTCTCCTCTGGCCTGCCTCTCTAACGTACCCAGATATCTAATTCAATAGATTTGTAAATTAAACCCTTTTACTACTTATGTCTACTACTAAATTAAACCCTTTCACAAATAATTTCTACAGATATGTTGACATATGTTACTAGGATTCAATGGGCACTTTATCTAGAGAAATTTAAACCTTGGGTCTTGCAGACCCCACTACAGATGTGTTTTTAGTTATTTTCTGATATGAATGTGTTTTTTTTATGGCATGCTATGGATGTTGTTATGTCATACCTGCATGTTGCTATGCGTTGCATTTATCCTATTACAAATCTATTTGTTTGGATTTTGTGTTATAGAGATTATGTTTGGGTGATCTGTTACATCCCCTCTTCGTTATTTGGGTTTCCTCATGGTGAGGAAATATGGTCTTCTGATAATATGAGTGTGTCGTTACAGACTTGTGGTTAGCTAATAATATTTAACCTCTTTTGTATTTTGACATTTTGGGGTATACCCTTTCTTATTGGTGTTTTTCGTATAATGATCGTTGCGTCAAATGTGAAAATGTAATGAATGTGAATTGGCTTATGTTATGGTTTTAGGCCCTGGAGAAGCTTGTGATTTATTATCTTGTTAGAAAATCATTTGAAAGAAGTATGGAATCATTTAACTTCCTAGCAATGAAAATGTTAAGAAGCATGGAATCAAGAAACTATACTTATAAGAAAACTAATAATAACAAATACGTTTACAAATAAACACTCTCAAATAAATTTGGATATGATTATAAAATTTAGTTATAGTAACTATGGCAAAGAGAAGTACCAATATTCACATGACATAATTAAAATTAAAAAAAAATTAAATGGTAGTTGTCTTTTGGACTTGATTTAATGACCGGGTACTTTTATCTTAAGTACTATCGTTGGATGTTGTGTCCTCTAGACTATCAAATTTTCTTGTTTCTTTACATTGCATCACATCTACGATGATGCTCTTAGAAGGGGAGGGGGTGTACCGCCCGTTAAAAATTTAGTTTTCCATCACCCTTTGTGAATCCTTCTGGGTCGGTGTAGTTGTTTGGAAAAGGTTTTGGAAGATTATGAGAGAATGATTTCGAATGTTTAGCGCCGAATTTTTCAAAAGACTTCTAGCATTTTACCAGTCCATTCTTTCTTTGACACAGGGTGGAGATTGCTCTTAGCTAATAATGGTTTGCATAAATTCTCCTTTTCCCATCTTTAGTCTGACATAAATTGTTTTACTTCTTGGGCGCGCATGTCTGCAATGCAGTACAAAGTCAAACCTCGCCCGTTTTCCAGCATTCACGCTATTAGAGTCAGAAAAGGATATTTGAAATCCGGGCTTTGTATGACGTAACGTGATTTCCCTGTTGAAATGGAATGTAGTCTAGTGGACGCATAGACAAGCCACGTGAATCGTCACACAGAAAATTCCAAACAAATGTGTTTCCCTGGATGGTGTTGATTGCATAACATTTTAAAAATTGTTTTATTGAAAAGGAAGGAGAGCTTGCAAATGTAGCAAGTGGGAACAAAACAAAATCCTACAAATCTAAAAAACAACCGCACCTATCTGACAATAAGTACAAATTTGGAAGAACACATTTGGCATATGAACTCTTTCCCCAAATGCCTCAAAGAAATTTGATTGTATGGACTCTAGAATATGCACAAGGGGGTTATAGAAAGGCCTGGTTTTTTTTTTAAGAAAATGGAGTAGACATATACAGGCCAAATTTCACAACTTGTAGTCAAAAAATCACGCACTTATTACTATAATTATACTGTCAAGTATGTTGTTTTATATATGGATCCTGTGACCCATTCCATAGTCCTGTCGTCAGTTATTTGTACAGTTCCGGTCGTCTCTTAAGGGGTCTTATGTGTCGTCTCTAATCTTTGAATAGGGCGCCTAAGGAGGGATTGGCACCCCGGTCCTTATTTTTAGACTCCCTAGTCTCGGTTGCACTTGGTTCTAATTTAGAGTTTCGAGGTCGGTCTTTATAATTTTCCCATTCATTCCCCTAGGTACTAGTTGACATGTTGGGTCATTAGTGTCAAAATTTGAGCAAGAAATACCTATATAAAACATACATGCCATTATATGGGCGGACTATTCTATCAAAGGGATAGCTATCTACTAAGGCAAGGTACAACATTTTGGCATCTACTCTGCATCCCACTGCAGAGGAAAAGGGAAAGTCTATTATATTCCATCCACCATTTTGAATTCTATCTAATTATCGCCCGCCATCTCTACATCATTGATGTTAGGGCACCCTAAGCACATTATTGCACACACGATCACATAAAACTACATGGGGTATGAGATGTAGTGCATCGCTTAGTTGTAACTCCACCATTATGGCCACTAAGGAAAATCTGACCTATTCATATCCATCTTTTTTAGGGTTTGATGCTTTGTATGCATTTTTATAGGTGATTCTTCATCACAAGATTATGACGTCATCAGCGAAGCTAGTGTGATACTCATGTGATAAATATCGAGATATTATAAAGACCTAGTTACCCTGTTAGACTTAGGTTCTTAGTTGTTATACAGACTAGGGAGCCTATTCTGTAGACCAGGGTGCGCACAAGTGCCCTAATCCTACCTCACGCGCCTTAGTCATGTTAATTCTACCCTTGTTGGAACATTATGCGATGTGTTGGCATACTCTGTTCCATCAGTTAATCACCTAATGCAGTTTAAGATCATTGCAAGGTAAGTCCCATTTAGGTTAGTAACTTTTCCCGCATATTTCACTTATTTAATTTCATTTAGAATATAAAAAAATTAGCATTTAGATTTCAATTTACATTAGTTATTTCACTGCTATACTTATTTAGATTAGCTTAAAATTCATATTTTAGTTAATCACTTTAGAGAACCCGAACTTTAGAGTAATTTTTCCCTAGGATCCACTTCAAACCCTAATGGCGAAAGATAGTTCCTCACCTTCTCAGCCCATCATGTCTCACTTTAGCATCAATCCCATTTATGATGAGGTTGCTATCGCTGAGATCACATCTCTCTATAGTAATTGCACTATGCCTGATCATATTTAATAACTCTTAGATTGAAAAATATATACCTACTAGTTTTGAAGATTCTCCCATTGGCATTAGAATTGTTTCTGGTCTGATAGCAGTCACTCGTTATACACCTTGTTATACAATTGCTAGTGTTCAACCTTCTAATGTTTCTAAGGAAATCGTAGATGATTCTCTTATTGATTACATGCATTGTACTCACAATCACTCACATGTACATAATTATTCTTCACCTAATCCAACTATAGATCTATCTCAAGATTATCCTAGTTCTCATGATGCATCACATGCTCATAAACATACACTCTCACATTATGTTGATGATCCCATTCATACTACGCTTAATGGTCTCTTTATTTCTGAATCATTATCTGATGTAGACAAACCAGCTAATAGTCATGATTCTTCTGCTTTCCATACAACTGAGTGTGAGTCTCCTGCTCCATCATCTCCTTCAAAGGTCGTATCTACTCTCACACACGAGTCTATTTCATCTCCTACTTCTTCTTCAATTGTTACTACATATCTCGCATCTATGTCCTCTTCTCCATCCATTAGTACATTTGTTTTACCATCTATTAGTGCATCTCCCATTACTAGTGTATCTTCAGCTTCGTCTATTAGGGCTTTCGATGTTAGTCCTACTAATTCTTTGGATATACCATGTGCTACATCCTCTATCATTTGTTTGACACATCCTATTAGTGTGCATTTAACATCGAAATCCCTCTCATATCTGCTTGAAATCCCCATGATCACACATAATGGAAAATTACAATTACTTAATACACCATTGCCATCTTTTGTCATTCCTTCATAAGACATTCTATCTGTCATGCATGCAGTAGGCTAGTTAAAATATAAAGTTTGTTCACTCACTAGAAAGTTGAGCCTATTATCCTTCACTAGATAACAACTCATGACATGAAAATCTAATCCCTAAAATTATTCTTGACTCGACATTTCGGAAGGATTTCATCATGCCTACCTTTACATGCTTCGATGGTACTAGTGATCCTCACTCACATCTCCAACACTATCGCCAAGCTATGCACCCATGTTCTAATGATAGGTTACTGCTTAAGGCCTTTAGACATAGTTGCATTGATGATGCATTGAAATGGTACACACATCTTCCGTTTGGGTCCATCAATACTTAATATGGCATGGAATATGCCTTTTTATGACGCTTCATTATCAACAGTGGCGCTAGAGATACATACGATCATCTACATACTTTACATCAGGGTACTTCCGAACCTATTAAGGATTATATTTTACGCCTTAATGCATGCATGCATCAATTATTATTTAAACCTACTGATTTAGAAACAAAATTCATATTTTGTGTAGTTTACTCCCACATCTCAAACAACGATTACAATATGATACCTATGAGTCATTTATTCTCTTATGTTACGAAGTCATAGAATTAGAGAAATATCTTCTTTTAGCACCTTTCATTGATCCTCCACATAGTTCTACTTATATCATATCATCTAGTGTTCCTCCATTGACATCGGTGGAGCATCCTATGTAGTCTCCACCTTTACCTAGTAAAAAAAGAAAACAAGCTCCACCTATAACATCACAAAATAATATTTCTTCTTCTCCTCTATGATAGGCTCTTTCTTCTTCTACTCCAAATGTGTCACATCAGCCATTACATTTACCAAATCATGTTGGACCTCATGATTTATTATGTGCTTTACTTGATAGGTGTCTCATTCGTTTACCTTCTAACCAACATGATCCTCCACATATACTACAGTGTCAGCATGACCAACATTATTGTAACTACCATTGCATCAATGGCCATTGAGATAATGATTGTTTAGCCCTTCATGAGAGATTACTATAATGACAAGAAAAGAGTGTTATCTACTTTTTCCCTTGTTCACAAGAACGGTCCATTTGTCCTAGACTTCATTCACATACACCAGTTGAGTCGGTTTCTCCATCTAGAGCTCCATTTGTTACTCATTCATCACCATGGTTTGTCGTTCATGCACATTCTCCACCGCCTTCATACATCGCTCCATTATCGCATCCACTTTATTCATCAGTTATGTCGTTACATCGTGTATGCTGCCATAACACGCTACACATTCAATCACTACTCCACTTCATATTTAGTTCGGTTCATATGATCCCTTGGCTTCAATCTCACATGCTTCCACCGCTACTCGCCACCTTTGTCTTTAGTAGGTGATTACTATCACCTTAACCCGGATGACACACTTATGCTCTTATGGTTCTTACACGATTGTTGAGGGTTATACTATAAGAACCTTTCACCACGTGTTTCGTCTAGCACACTCAATCATTTCCGTATAACGCACTCTTGCTTATGTGGCTCATTCTTGATTGTTGAGGGGTCCTAACTCAATAAGCCTATTCATTGACATGCTAGGGGGCACCACTAATTGCCTCCCCCCTCTAGTTTCATCATACTAACATATTCCGACCACATTACATTATCACACATTCATTACGATACATTACTTTTGCAAGCCTAGCTAAATTATCTATTTTTACATCTATTCTATTATCATCATTCTGTTAACTAAACGTTACAAGTTCCATTCAATACACAACTCATCAATCCAATTACATATGTTATTTATCATTATTCAAAATTTTCCCATCATTATCAACATTATAAGTACGATTCCATATCAATTAACACAAACAAAATAAAACACAACAATAATTACTAAATCATACATCATTCATTACATTACAACATTGATACACAACAAAATAAGCTCATCATATATCAATCACATCTCTCAACATATATATATCAAATCCAGTCATCATTACAAAAATGTATCATCACTAGGGGGAAAACTCATCCACATCATATATAATAAAACAAATCACACCTCATCATCACTATTTCTCTTGGTACCGCAAGAGTACTAGAACTAGAAACATCACCACTTACCCAACGCCTTTGTTCGTGGCCTAGATATCACTCAACCTACCTCTGTAATAGGGTCACCTCCATAGACTGCTCTAGAAATTGATGCTAAAAATTCAAATATTCTGCAAACACATCATGTGCTAAGGGACCACTACCCACCACCTATTGGGCTTGTCAAGTCTCCTTGCATGCCTCGTCCCTCTCTCCTAACAACATTGTGCACATTGCTGCTGCTATGGCCACTGGCTCAAATAAATGGGAATGCTCACCTGCGATATCATTTACATACTGAAGTATCCCTCCACCATGTACATCATTCAACATATTCTTTTTCAGTGTGCAGATGGTTGTATGTACTAATAAGTACTAATACGCGTTGCCTACAAAAAAATTAACACAACGTGTTAGATAACCATCGTTATAACTTACGAAATCAACAATGTACACTACAAAACTATATAAATAGTTATGCTCAGCCACAACTGCTGCTACACTGTTAGGGGCACGGGATTCCCCCTCCCCTCCTCGTCCATGTCCTAACCCCGATGCATTTGCAAACACTCGTAACAAGAGTACCCATCGATGTGCCACCCACCATGCATGATACTCCTTGGTACAACTCCCATCATTTGAGTCTATCAATTCTATCGCCATGTTTATCTTATCCAATGCTAGGGGCACTAGCTGCTCTGCGGTGGGCTATGTAAGATGTGGTGATAGGTATATATAGAATATGTAGTGATGATATGTAAATCCAGACCTGTATATAATGTAACCTAGCGTAAATGTAAAATGTATGAAAGAGATTCAAAATGAGATACAGATGATATGACGACTAATGTAGTATGTATAAGATAGATGATGTGTAAATGACTAATAGATAAGGGGTGTAGAGGATAATGTAGGATGTAGACTAAGTGTAGAATGAATGATGTAGGATGCACGATGTACATGATAAAATGTAAATGTGTAGGACCTATAGTGGAGTGTGTGGGGTTCACTGTAATGGTAATCCCTGAACACTCCAATGTGAATGAAAGAACAAGAGGGCGTCATCCAGTAATGAGGGTGTTAGAAAGTGTAAGCGGGATACATATATGCAAAGAAGAATGTAAAGTGTAGAGGTTCAACTATGCTAATATGAAGAAGGGAGGATCGGGTAATGGTGATGCCCCCCAAGTAGTCCAAAAAGAGAAATCACCCAATGAGATCGAAGGATGAAGGTCCATAAACCAATGGAAGGGATGATGAAAGCGTCGGGCCACTATCCACTAGGGGGGATATAGTAGATAAAATTTGTGCATGTGAACGAAAGCTAGAGGTATGCGAAGGATTAACGAAGGAAGAATATTGAGATGGTGGCTGATTGAGGAGAGAGGGTTGTCGAGATGAGGCCTGGGTAGTGCGAGGAGAACAAAAGGCCAGATAGGTAAAACGGGGAATAGAATTAAGAGGTGGAGCAAATTAAATTAGGCCTAGCTGCTAGCGATCATGAATACTATAGCTCAAAGTGTGACATGAGTCAGTATGATGCCCTCGAATCTGATGCTAGCAGTAAAATGGTTGATCCTGATATGGTACTAGTTGAGAAGGAGGGTAGCGACGGTTAGATGGTAGAGAAAGGAGTTATTGATGAATAATGTGGCCATGAATGCCTTATGGCATAGCATGAGATTAAAATATAAGAGGTTGAGGTGATGGTACAGTCAGCGGATCAGCGATAAGACTGGTAGGGTATGTGGATGGGGTAGGAGTTGTAGGGGTAGTAAGAGCATGTGAGATAGAGGCATCCTTAATTTTTCTTATCTCAGCATGGAGAGACGTAATTATCACTTCCAAGGAATAACACTAAAATTTTAGTGCTTGTATATCCTCTAGTAGGTGTGAATTTGATGGAGAATCGTGAGGAGGAGAGTCGACAGTAACGGTGGTAAACATAGAGTTTATGAGAGACAATGATGCATCGGTGTGGACATAAAAAGGAGATGAAGGATCGATATTGTCTAAAGGATCATCAATATAAGTATCAAAATCATGTTGAATGACGCGAGATACTTGATAATAAAGTGTATTTGGTTGGTCATCCAAATAACCATGAATGCATAAAATGTACATGACCATGGCATATTTTTCATCAGTGAAGGGAGGAAACGGGCACCCTAGAGCATGCCAAATAGTGAAGTTAGGTGATTAGAAAAGAAAGGAGCTACTACAAATATGAGCGATGTCAAAGGGTATGAGGAATGTGATATCAACATGATCAAGATCGAGCATGCCACCAATATAATCTATCAAAAAGTGACCAAGTGTAAGTGGAGAAACAGTAGGACAACATGTAAGGTGGACAACAAGCTGAAAAATGTGCAGGCCATAGTAGGCAATGAGAATGACGAAACCATGATATAATTATGGATCGTATAGAGGAGTATGAAGGTAATTGATGTCAAACCCAAGTTGAAGGAGATCCTCATGTGAACATACGGTGTCCATACATGAAATTTTTAGTGGTACGTGTTCCCAATAAAAATTATTGATGAAGAGAGTTCAAGTTAATGGTGGGCATACTAAGGTGGAGGATGATGGCAGAGGGGAGGGGATGAGAGCCATAGATGGTAAAGATACCTTGTATGGCACAAGAGTGGTAACAGAAACAGATGATGGGGAAGAGACTATGCAAAGCATGAAAATAGTCATCGTATATGGAATTTCATAGAGAAAAGGGGACATGTGAGGAATAGGAAAAGTAACCAAGTATTTGATAGTAGGTGTGGTAGATGGTACGAGAGCATTGGTAGCAGCAGGAGGAAGTGGCAAAGTTAAAGGGACCATATCGAACATGCAAATGGTAGGAACTGGGTTATGGGGAGTTGCTCGGGGTTGAGAACCAATCTTGGATGAAGAAGGAGGTTTGGGGAGAGGAAATGTAGCACTAAAGTCAAGGATGACCTTAGGGGAGAAGCCTGGACTTCTACTACAAGATGAGCCAGGGTTGCATGATTAATGGTGCATAAATGAGCAGTAACACCATCTTCAATGGCACGAGGATCCATTCCAAAAGATGGAAGTTGAATGAAATAAGGACAAGTGATATAACCAGAAGTAGTATTAGGAGTGTTAATGAAAGCATGGCCATGGCTATCAAATTATAGAGTACTAGAGGGAGACTTAGAGGAATAAGAGTTTCTATGACATCTACCCATAATGGGAAGTGCAAATGTAAAACTCTAGAAGGTGTTATAAAGGGACGTCTGGTTCACCAAAATTATTAACTAAATTAAAGGTATATGAGGGGAAATATTAATCCTAGTTAATATAATTAGGAGGACTAAACAATTGTATAAATGCAGTAAATAACATGAAGTAGATGTAAATAAATATGCCAAGTAAAAAAACACCCTAGATGTGTAAGAAAGTAGAGAAAAATGGCTTAGCTTATTGTTGTAGATGCTCGCATAGTGTCCCAGGTCTTAGAAAAAAAATAAGGAATTGTAGATGAACACTTAGGGACCCTGCGAAGGGTAGATATGGAAGATCTAGAGTGACTGGGGTTCCTGGGAGTGTATTTGAGTGCCCCGGGGTGCCCTGGTCTGCAATCTGGGCACTCTGATCACTGTAAATGCTCAAAAATTGCTTTTGGTATGGTCGCAAGTTGTCTTCAAGTGTTTCCTATCTATTGTGCTAGATCTTCCAAATGAGCTGGAAAATGACCTGCAATGCAAAAGGAAGTATCAAAACCCTAGAAGAATAAAATATGCAAATGAATGGGTCAGAGATACCTCATCTTCCAAACTAGTGATCTTATCACTTAACGCTACTCTACATTTCAGATCTGGATGTATTTCTATTGTGTGTGTATGTAGTTCCCTATGTGCTCTCATGTCAGTCACACTTTGTGAAGCACCCAACAATAGTAACTATAGAAAATGTAAATAACATGTGTATATAATATAATAGAATCCCCACTATGCATTGTGTGGTATTCAGATCTCCTAGCCTTGATGCATGGCTTTATGTGGACGTAAGTGATGTAATGGATGCAACTTTAGATGGAGTGATAGTAGTGATATGATGCTAGGACCTAGGAGCCTCATTATGGTCTTATAACATTATATCAATAGTGCTCTCAAGCTTAATTTTATAGTTAATCCCGACAAGGATGACTGGGAAAAAGATAAAGATAACAAACAACAACTATAAATGACTAAAAAAAGAGTGAAAGGGGATTTGCATAGATCGGGGTGCCCATAGTGTGACCAGGGTGCCCCAGTATAGGCTGGGGCACCCTTATTTAGGGCTAGAATATCAAGGCAGTTCTGAAATGGGTGGATAAGTGCTGAAAAGTACACGAGAATTATGAAATAAAATATAAAATAAATATGGCCAAAAGGTGAGATTAATTAGTACTTCGTACACTTGAGAACCTTCTAAATAGTAGTATAATATTGGCCTAGATTATGTGTAAAGTGCATAATTTTGTGTCTACACTTTGACCCAACTTTATCTTTAAAACCCTCCACTCATTAAGAAGATGAGATTTATTTTCTTAATAACTAAAAGCTTAGAACTTTTCATTAGCATTGAATAATCCCATCAGTTTTAAGTTACATGTAAGGGCTTAGTGATTTGATTTGAATTCTACATTTTAAGAAGGGATAATTACTAGTACGTTAGTAGTTTGCATACAATGTTTACTTAAAGAGAACACTAAAAATGTATTAGAAAGGAGAGAGGTCACATAAAGCTAAGGAAAATTCACTAGAAGTAGAAGAGGTTAACATTATCTAGGAAGACATTAATCTTATAATTGAGGAAACCTCCAAGGCTAGAAAAGGAAAAATAAAATCTAAATTGAGCCCAATCAGTGAAACACAAGGAGATAAGATTAAGTATGAATATAAGGGTTATCTAGTTGAATATTTTGTTTTATCTAATCTTGCTTAAATCAATGACATAGACATGGGGCATGTGTCTATAATTGAACTTATAGAAAGATCTAAAGTAATAAGTAAGACAACTTTAATATAGGCCATGACCAATAGTAGATCAATACAAGTAGTTACATTTCCTAGTGCTGACAAGTTACCTGAATTTGATCTGGAATATGCCAAGTTTTATGATCCTCTAACTAGGTCAGTCAAAGATCCATCAGAAAACCTAGTGGTGAGACTTGATACTCATTTTTTCAATTATTACATGAAGATCCCCACAAAGGAACAGGTGTTCAATGTGGATATCAAAAAGGACATTGAGAAATGGGAGTATAACCTAGGTGACTTTATTAGAATCACGAATCTTAAATATTTGAAGAAACAAAAGTAGGTTTCAAGGTTTCCCAAAATCATTGTGAGATCGGATCAAGTTCATGAGGATGATGGCATAACTCAATTGTTATGTAGAGTCAATGGAGAGAAGAATGTGAAGAACTTCTTCACATGGATGTATTATTTCAAAAGACCCATTGAGGCCAACAAGACCAGTGCACTGATTAAGTGGGATGAGTTAATAAGAAACAAAATTGATCAGCAATTGCAGGACGTTAGAAAAAATTACAATTTCAAGATGAACTCTTATCTAGTGTATGCTACAACATCTAATGGTATTTTTTGTAGGCTAGAGAGTAAAGGAATTTTTGATTCAGACCCTATCTATGAATATCATCCTTAGCTGGTATTATCTGTGTATTTTAATAAGTACATGAAGGTGAATGATTGCTTCTTTTATGAAGTTATTTGCAAGTTGAATACTTAAGTAAGGGAAAAAATGGTGACTAATTCAACAAGGGATACAGTTTCCCAGTATGGATGCATCTTTATTCAATTATCAAATTTCACTTGTCTCAGCATTTTTGGTTTCTCAAGAAAACTACTCAAAATCCAAAGATACCCTATTGATGAGTGGATATTGATGGAAATATGTTGGAAACTAGTGGAACTTCATGACCTATAATCAAATATTCATATAGTAGTGGTTAGCTTCCCAATTTTCATTGGAAATTATTATTGTGTTAGCATTCATAACACTAGGAATATTTTGAAGGAGTTGTTCCATCATTATACACAAGAGTTATATGAATCTAGAACAAATTTTGACTTACGGAATATTGCACAAAAGACAATCTCATTGGACTACATGCACCTCCCAACAACAGAATATTTATTTACAAATTGCAGGGATGGGTTTCAAATTAGAAGAAGAGACTATAATAGCATGACAGTCCAACAGATTATTAGTTTTGTCTTAGAAAAAATTTCAAAGGACCTCGAAGATTATGGAAATATAATTTTTTATTCCTACAATCAAACGGGAGAAGATAATGCTCCACTCCCATCCATAATGAATAAAGATAAGATAGTTTAATATAGAACATCAAGGGTCCTAGTTTATACTTCAAATTGGCTCCTTTAAAGAGGTTATTGTCTAGAGGAATCCAAATGAAACAGATGAGTCTAAAGAGAACCAAAATGAAGGATCGGGTGACAGTACAAAATGACCAAACAGGTCACCAATAGTGAAGACACCTAGAACTATGAGGGAGACTGAATGCCCATTATCCAAACAAGCATCAAAATCTGAAGTAACTACTAGTGAGGATTTTTAGTCATTGAAAGAATTTGTATCTTAATCCTTTGTTGTCCCTTTTGTTGGTTCCGAGATTTACCCCCTGGAGGAGTGGGAGGAAACACGAATGCACATGAGAATAGGGGAGGGATATGGACCCAAATGAAATGTCATTTTGTAGCTGGGGATGGGGTCTTCCTCAGTTTTTCTGCCCAATCTTACCAAGGGAGTGATGAGGAGGCACTTGAACAAAGGGTGTGGCTGATTTCCATGCTACTTTAAACTCTACATTAGTCAAGGGGTCAAAGCACAATGTTGTGTCCCACTTCGTGTCCCAAAAAAGTGAGTAAGAAGCTGGGTGGGATCAGAAATCGAGGTTGTTCATGTGAACACCCCTTTCGCGTGAACCCCCTTCACCTGAACTGCCATGTAGAACAAAGAAACTAGTTCGCGCGAATGGGGGTTCGCGCGAACACCCCTTTGTGCGAACCCCTCGAATTCAAATAATTTTGGTGGCAAAGAGTTATATATAGATATTTATATAGTTTTGGGTGGAAGATTTAGGGTTTAGGGGGGTTTGGGCGAAGGGGGGTTCACGCGAACCCCCTTCACGCAAACCCCCCTTCGCGCGAACCCCCTATGTGGCACCTATGTGGCACATTTTGGCACCAAATCCATTTGGAGGATAATTTTATGCCAAAAAGTGCCACTTAGGTGCCACGTAATTAGGGTTAAGGAATGAATAAAATTACAAAATTTTAACAAAAAATACAGAATTTTATTAGCTTTCTAAAAATATAATTTTCATTTTTTAAAAATATGTTTTACTATTTATTTTTTATATTTTGCTAACAGATGGTATTTTAGGACAATCGATCGTACACAATCAACCCAATTTGAAAAAATTAAAATTACTATTTTTTAAAGTCTTCTTCTTACCTGTGAAAAAAAAATTCAATTTTGATATAAATATTAAAATTTATTGGCATAAACATTTGTACACCATTTATTTGAAAATATTTTTACTAAATAATTAATTAAATAAAAATATATAAGTCCAAAAAATATGAAAATTTTACAACACCTCAAAATTCAAATCTTGAACATATATCTAAAATTTCATGGTGAAAAAATAAATTTTCATTCAAAAAAACCACCTGGGGATAGTCATTCCTCTTTTATAACATAAGAAACAACGTATGAATAAAATTAAGAAAAAGACCATTTTTTTGCATTTTTTTTTTTTTAAATTTACATGTATTCTACACTCTAAGCACAACATTTTTTTGGTTTGTGGAATTTCATGAATGTGTATGGTTTTATGGCTATTACCTTTAGAAAATCAATGAATCTTAAAATTCATGTTTATAATGGTACAAAACATACCAAAAAGTGGGACATTTTATTGTGCTTTTACCCCAAGGTGAGGGGACCCAATATGTGATCAGAGGAAGACAAGGTACTATCAGAAATTAGGAAAAAATCTTGAACTTGAAAAAATAAACAATCATAGCCAGGTATAGCCACTGAATGTAGAGATCACTCAAAAGGGTGGTCACTAAGCGCTGCAAGCACCTGAGAGCTCAACAGGGACCAGTGGAGGTAGTTTTAGTATGATCTACCTGCTAATTCGAAGGATTTATGTTTTCACTGAATCACAGCACCCTTATGTTTCCATAAGTACATATGCCTGAACTTATGGTGTGATTGGATAACATGGGTATTATCTCCAAGTTGTGGGACTTGCTACTTGAGATAGACCTCCAGAGGAAGATGGTTCTTGCTCCTAAACTACCTGCCACAATCTACTCTAATGCAGGGGGAACTAACTATTATAATCTAACTTTCCAAGTGACCAGAGAGAGAGAATGCATAAAATGAAAGCCTACACTAAAGCGGTGATACACCAGAAAAGGAGGGTGTGAGAGTAGTCTCCAAATGTGTGAAATACAGAAGCAAAATACATACTAGAAGAGGTGATGACAGTTCTCCATAATCTAGTAAAATGCATTCACAACAATATTTCAAGCATACACAATGGTAATGGATCCCTACAAGAATATAATAATAGACACAATATCCTGGTAGAAAGATTAAAGGGGCAAGAAGAATGCAAGAAAACACAGCAAGGGAAGATACATCCACAAACTTGTATTTTATTGCTTCATGGTATGCACAGTTCAATCTATTACAAGAAAAGGGCCTGGATCACCATGCAAGGAGTCCACTACAAGGGCCTGCAGCACATTAGCTTCATAAAGCAATTTTGACAGAGCTTTGCTACCAAGAACTCTCCCTCTTTACAATGAGCCCAACACTCCAATTTATAAGAAAATGAGAAGAGAAAGAGAAGGGAAAATGGAAATCCCGAAATCTGTCCTTCAACCACTTGTAACAGGCATTAAATTGAGTGAAATGATTATACATTACTTGCAAAAGGCTCCCCATACTGTCCCATGTGCTGCAGTAGAGAAAGAATGATGACTATGCCTCTTAAATGCACTCCCAGCTACCAAATAAAACACTGTTCTGAACCCGACCACGTTTTGTTAAAAAACTTGATCAATCTCTCATCAAACATAGAATTTATTGATTTTTGTGTGTCGGGCTTGGAGTCATGATTCCAACGGTACCAATTTTGTGCAATTTCGTTGAGAAATGCAAAAGTTATGGCCTTCTGAGTGCAGGCAGCTATTTTGGGTCTGGCAGGCAATTTCTGGCATTTGACGGGAATGAGCATTAACTGACTGGAGCCAAATCTGTGGCGTAGAGGACATCGTGCTCGTTCCAGAAAGTCCAATTTTGTGAAAATCGGAGATCGGAGTCAAAAGTTATGGCCGTTTGAAGTTTCACGGGCCAAACGTTGACTTTTCTTCTCTGCCTTCGGCTACTTCGGCTTTTCGCGTCCCACGCGTCCCTTTGTCCCAAATGTCCCAGTGCTGAAGTTCCCTGTTTCGGCCAAACCGGTCGGTTCACGTAGTCTCGTCCCAACTGTCCCGGACTGTTTGGGACAAATTTTCCCGATTCGCCTGGTTCGGCTGGTTCGCGCCCTTTTGTCCCAACTGTCCCGGACTGTTTGTTCTCATTTCGGCCGATTCGGCCGGTTCGCGTACTTGCGGCCCAGATGTCCCATTTGCTTCCGGACTGTTTGTTCTCATTTCAGCCGATTCGGCCGGTTTGCGCCCTTCGCGTACCTACGGCCCAGATGTCCCAAACCGCGCGATAACAAAACTTGGCAAAAATTTTCACTTTTGGCCGGTTCGCCTTTTCACGTCCCGCGCGTCCCTTCGTCCCAACTGCTGTGAGGACTAGGACTTAGCCAATTTTTCCCATTTTTCCTAGCCCAAGCTTGTTTTCTGTAACCTTTTCACATTTTTAAAACTTGTTGGGTTTTCCTCTTGGACAGGAGAGTTAGAAAGAAGCTGAGGGGAGCCCAGAAACACGATTTTTGCCTTGAATCAATATAATTGCTTGGGACTAAAGAATTTGATGCATGTTATCAGAATTACCAAGGATGGAAGAATGCATATTAGGGTGCAAAAAGCTGTAAAAAGATCACGTAAATCCATTACACAATAAACTAAAATGGATGTTCTCGTAAATTTCACCATCATGAAAATTTGAGCACATACCAATAGTGATGAAGAAATAATTACTATCAACCATGAATATCAACAAATCAACTAAGAATGTTCAGACAATAACTTCACCCAAATCTCTGTGAAAGGTGGAGATCGATTCTGAAATCCCAAAAGGGAACTTATTCTTGAAATTCGTGAACTACTAAAAACACCTTAAATGGCTCCACTAATCACTTTACTATGTGTAAATACCTTGCCATTTACATGAAGGTCATTTTAACATAAACTGGTGTATCACAATTCATGAAACAGTCTCTTTCCACGGAAGTCTTTCACTAAGCATTAACGGAATCACTCTTCTTGAACTAATCCAATGTGTTACACCTAATCATGAAAACTTTTTGAGTTTTTATCCTTCTTCACATGTATTGATCAAGGGACCCCTAATACCTTGTATCACACACACTCAAACAATCTTACTTAATCGACTAAGGAGATTTTTATAGGTATCAAAAATATCCAACTATCCATATTTACACCCAAAACTTCCTCTAGACTACTCTATAGCGCTCTTAAGACCAATTCTTCTGGTATGTTCATGATTGGAGAAAACAAGGATTACCCACAATAAGATGAAAACATAATCAAGGGCCCTTTATAAAAATCATGGTGTTACCTAAGTTTCATAACTTGAATCCTTATTCTCTTCTTGCAAACACTCCATTTATTTTCTAGCATTTATTAGCACTTCTAGCCCTGCAATGATGGTTTTCAAGCCCTATCTTCTCATGCACGTGGTTTCAAAACTAAAGATAATTCTTTGTGAGAACCCATTTCAGGGTTCTAATTTTCCATGAAGTTTCACATTCAATCTCCAAACAGAGATCCCACTTCCTTTGTAAAATGACCTTCTTGATTAGGTCATACTATGCACATTGATCAACCCCACATGGGACAACATAGACTGTCATACATATTTCAAATTCGATACCATGAATTTATTGTCAGGTATTATTGTAATATGGTAGGTGACAATGTAAACATAGAATTTCCTGCCAATATCGAGCTATTATAAAAGTTTAGTTACAGAGCTATATACAATTTGACCACATAGCCTTCTGAATGATACAAAATATGCTCAAGAGAGGTTTCCTAGAAATCCAGGTAAGATAAAATTACTATAAAACTCTGAGAACTTCTTGTCATGCCATGATATTTCATCTAGAGATCAAGTTTTTTTCCCTATGAATAACCTAGTCAAGATCCTCATTTTACCATTAAGGTCTCATGAATCCAAAAACATGCTACTTCACTTGTTTTCCTTCCTTTTAACCCATAGTTGGTAGTTCATATAAGCTTCCAAAGTATTACTTTATATGAAACATAAACAAAAATCCTCTGATGTATTTCTAGCCTTAATGAACCAAATCCATTCATCTACTTAGTATTGGAATAAATAATAACTCATGCATGTTCCCTCACAAACTTCCATACTTAACCATAGTACCTTTTAATTATGTACAGTCATAGTTACATTGACAAGATTTTTTCAAAGATACTTTTCAATCTTGAACCAAAACTATTCAATTAGGAGAACTCAAATTAAATACCTTGACAAATTAAATATTCATCCAATATATTAACCCTTAAAAGAAACATGCTCCTTCTCACAAAGATGCTTCAGTTCAAATGGTATACGTTCAAAAAGCATAGTGCATGTAGTACAGTGATCTATGGAGTCTTAAAAGTCCATACGTTAAAGTTATGCCTGAAAATCTTAGTCATTTGACATCTAAAAATAATCTTCAATCTCCCCAAATATCTGTAAACAACCTTTACACCTACTCACAAGAAGAATTGAAGGATTCTTACACACAAAATCAAGAGAATTCATGATAAGAATAAGATATCCAACTAGAAAACAAAGTTATACTACATATACTTGCTTATAAAATCCTTCCTTTCTCTCCTCTTGTCCACAAGGATATTTATTCAATTCATCCTCTTACCTTGAATCAGAAGGTTAAAACATCCCCTTACCACATGACCAATCTCACTCTCAGTAGTAGAAAACAAATGATATCATGCTTTTAAATCTCATTCATCCTCACACGTTTTCCCTAACTAACTAACTACGTGACACTTTATTCTCATTCATGGCCAAAGTTGGAATTAGCACTATTATCCTCTTAGAAAAATCACTTTTATTGTCTCATCAACACCCATAGAAAATCTAGGATATCTTCTACATATAAACACTTACACACCCTATGACCAAAAGTCCATAGGACAAGTTTAACAATGACCTTTAAAAGTGAATTACATACCTTGAGGCTTGAGGGAAAACCCCAATTTGAAATTTCAAACTCTTTAAGATCTAAAACTCTCTCTTATACCTTCACAATGCTCCAACACGCCTGCTTTGATCTCCCATTCCATGGTTGAGATAAGAGCTTCTAGCTTAACTTATTTTTCCTTAGACTCTTGTTTGAATGCCCCTACATCAAATAGTGTAAATGACTAATACCCATCACCGCGTGATTCAAACTATATGATTAACTTAATGAAATAATCTCAAGTTTATTTGTAGGACAAGTCAAATCACTGACTGAAATCTAGCAGATCAGCCCTCATAATTCTATATTTGCTTGCTAGAATATAAGACAATGTAGCGGGATAAATTCTCCCATAACATGCGATGTTAGAGATAGATAATCAAATTAAATTATATCGTTGGACTTATGAATCCATTCATGCCTACACTAGAATTTAGAAGTCTTAGAAGATAATATCCAAGATTGATTATGGATTCCTTAGATAATAAAGGTTATGTTTTTAATTCTCCCTTATAGATGATATTATCGATGTGTCCCTTTTTTTACTTTCAAGATCAGGTATGTCCTCTTAACATTCATTATCTGAAAATTGAACCATGCATCTACCATGTAATCAATTTTTCAAGAATTTGAGCATAACCATGACCTGCAGAGCTCCTACCTTCATTAATAATTGCAAAAATATTCATTACCTAATATTTCATACTCATTTTCAGATTCATAATCTGATACACCACTACTAGTATCTGAAAAATGATCATCTTGATTTGAGTAAACAAATATTTTCTCCTTTTGTAATTAGGATTCTTAAAAAAATTCTCACCTTTGCCAAACTTGTAGTTCTTATTCTTGAGTTTTTCCTCTTGACCTTCATCATCATCATTTAGTTTCTCATGCCTATGAGGAAAATTTTCATAAAAATTACCTACTCCTCCACAAGTGAAACATTTGAAAGGGAGTTTACCTTTATACTTACCAGAAACTTGTTTCATTCTTCTGGCTAACATAGCAAAAAGCTCATCACCTTCAATATCTAGAGTGGTGTCAACATTATTTACCTCCTTGTCCTTTGTCTTCATTTCATATTTTAAATCAATATCCTTCTTGGCTGATTTTGAGTCACCTATCCTCATTTCACAAGAAATCAGGGTACCATGTAACTCATCCAATGTAAAAGTTGTTAGATCTTTAACTTATTATATAGCAGATACCTTAGAATAAAACTTAGAGGATAAGGATCTTAAAACCTTTTGAACTACAATTTTTTATTTTACTTCTTCACCTAACCCTTTTATGTTATTCATGATTTTGTCAACTATAAGAAGGTATGTTGCAATATTCTCATTTTCATTCATTTTAATACTTTCAAATTGATTTCTAAAAGTTTTAAGTTTTACAATTTTTACCTTTGAGTCACATTCATAGAGAACTTCAAGATTTTAACATACCTCCTTTGCATTCTTACAATGCATTATCTTACCCATTTTTCATTCTCCAAGACCACTTAAAATGACACTAAAATCCTTTGAGTTGTTGCTATAATCAGCTTTCTCTTTTTCAGTTCTTAGAGAAGTGGTAGAATTATAAGCATTTTCAACTGCTGCCCAAACATCAAAACCTTGTGCCATGATGAAGTTTTTCATCCTAATTTTCCACAAGAAATAATTTAATCCATCAAAAATTCGTGGCTTTCCAATCATATTGTTGCTTGACATTTTTTTCTTCAAGTACCTCCTTGTAAGATGTCAAACTTCTGCAAAAGAACCTTCTCTGATACAAATTATTAGAAGCAAAATGGACTGAGAGGGGGGTGAATTATTCTTTATAAAAATTTCAAATTAAACTTCAAATCTGAAACTCAAATTACAATATCCAAACAACCATAATAACTACTTATTCAACTTTTAATGTGTTCATATCATAAACCATCTACAATGCATGAAACCATGAAGACACTAGAACACCATAAGAACACAATATTTAAGTGGGAAAACCTCAAGGGGAAGAAAACCCATTGAAAAATAATCTTATATTGATATGTTTCAAATATAGTGAGGCAAAAAACCCACAAGGATCACCAACCCCTAGTTTAGTAGAGCACCAACCCTACAAGGAGCACCAACCCCTAACTTAGTGAAGTACCAACTCCATGAGGAGGCTAAAACCTCTCAAGATGATAAAACACCCACTCAACCACTTTATGATGTGTATATATCTAATTTTTTTCTGCCAAAATTGATGGAGTTACAATATACAACTCGCACTTCTTCACTTACACCCTAGGTGATCAATCTTCACAAAAAAATCTCTTCAATAACTCTAAAAATAATTAAACCATTTCTCTCATGTTCTATTATTTTTCTTAACCTATAAAATACTTGAATCATCCTCAATTCATGCTCTAATACCTGATAATAACTTCCACCTAGGTCACTCCAACATGCTTTTTATATGCATTTCATATTTCAAACTTAGGCCCAAAGTTCTCCAGCCATTTGGTTTGAAAAACACATCAAGGAAAATTTTCAAATTTGAAATATAACATCTACAAGTGACCCATATAGGTTGGCCTAGCCAAAAACCTCATTACATGTGCCAAAAATAGTTCAAAACCCCATGGGCACAATAATAAAATTTCCCTAACATGAGTACCATACTATGTCATGACACATGAACCCTTGCATATCAGTAAAAAATCATAAAAAATTCATACATGTTCACAATTAATATCAAACAATAAAATTATTTCATTTACTGGGCCCAATTCTCTTTACAATTCTCAAAAAAGTTGTTTCCTGCACCCTTCAACACCCTGGAAATTTCATCTGATCACCAAAAAACTTATACTAAATTAAAACATGTTATGTAGCCACTAAAAATAAATTAGATAACCTGTACAACACTTCTGATCATGTTATAATTCATGAAACATCTTTCTCTTCAAACCACAACAAGATTTGCCTTCACCAAATCAACCTGCAAAAAACATTATTTCCAAAGGTTAACTCTTAAAATCATTTATAAAAAAATTAAGGACCTAAAAATGGATTCATTTTATGCCCAATTAATCCCTATTAACATTAAAGGTGATAGGAAACATCACCCAATCCATCTCATGCTTCAACCAACATCAAACTTACACAAAAATAGATCATGTCCTGAACTCTCAAAAACCTTCTTGCTGAAAGAACACCATGGAAACCCTTTAAAATCACCTCATCATGAGGAAATAAATATATAAATGGATAAATATATGAATATATTTTCCAACAAAACTTGAATCATCTCAAAAAATCCACCTGTAGCTCAAGTTAAGGCCAAAACACTGAACCCTGCTATTTGAAATCCTAAAACTTCCCTTTGACGAGTCAACCTATTTGGACCTCAAAACCTTAAATGAAACTACATGAAATTTATCTAAAACCTCAATGTAAATCTATAAAAACTCACATTCATCACATAATGACAATTTAGTTCATACCTCATTTTGTAACTTTCTCCTCAAACTAAAAATCTTCAGAAATTGTTGTTTTCAGGTGGGGCCCACTCATCACCATGATCTCAAACTTACATTTATAGAAATATGCAAGATTCCTCTACGACATAAAATCATCACATTTTAGGAAGAAATCAAAACTAAGTCACAATTCACGTTCTTCTGACAACTGCCCCTAGCTAGGGTTTAATTAGGGTCTTTGACTTCTTTACCTTCTTAAGAATCGTTCATAAAAACCTGACAATCAACTGACCTCATTATTATTTTGAAACCTTATAAACTCACCTTAGAAGATTTCCTGAACTCCAAAATGTCCTATGAAAATCACATGATTGAAAATGAGTATCTGGAGTAGCATTTCGAGCTGGATTTTCACTTGTTCTTAACCTTGTCTTACTAAAAACTGACATAACTAGAAAAATACATATCATGGCCACCTTAATTTTTTCTTAAAGGAAAATAACCCATCCCTCTAACATATCCAATCATCATAATGTGAATGCAGAAGGAATCCTCATAAACCACATCATAAAGGTTATCTATGTATTGAAATCAGGTCCAGTACTATATCTCTGCGCAAACTGATCTGGACCATCCTCTACCCAACTTTCAATTATCACCATAATTAATTGATATTCCATCTACAAACAACATCCTGACAACCAATTTGAAAAGAGGTCCTGGAAACGGAACCAAAATTTAGTCTTTTTATTTCACCTAAGTGATATGCGCGATAGGACCTCATTTAGAAAGATTTGAATGCTCACACAAAGCACACGAAGCTGTCAGGTCCCTCCTTTGTAATTTTTTGTCAAGATGTTAGCATGCAAATACATAAGGATAAATAACCAATTACTCATTCAATTATACTTAACCATTGCATGCATTCAATTGGAAACACACATAGTAAGGAACATATAATTCACATAATTACTAAGATCAATAGCGACATTAATTCACCATATCTAGACACATCAGTTACTAGAATACATCCTCCATAATCCATTAAATTAAATATAACAAAGATGATTACATATAATCAATACCAATAATCACAAAGTCATGCATGTCAGTACATCAAAATAGCATAACACTGCTTCGTACCTATTGTCCCCTAACAATGAAATACAACAAGTACATATAGGGGTGGCGAATTTCCTGTCACCACCTATGCATTGTCAAAATAGACCACGTGCTAAAAATAGACATGTATACATCTAAAAATAGCTACAAGGAGTGCATGATTTTTGAACAATCCTAATAATAGATTAATCCTATAAATAAATCCTACTTTAATCATATTATTAGATCAATTCATCTATGACCTTCCATCTTCACTTTACATGTAATTTATTTTAAAATATATGTTCCTTGGCTGAAAAGTCTCCATGCTTTTCTCTAGATCTGAACCATTGCTTGATCGTCACTCCAACACGTCTTTGTCTATTTTTAGCCAGTGGACGACAAAATTGACTAAGTACTGAAATTTTCCTGCTTAAGCATGAGCCTGATGGCAGAGACTGAAAGTTTATTCAATGCGTATTACAAACAAAAAAGCAAGCCAAATATATAGGCTGCGTGAAGAAGGTGACAGTTATAATTGTCCATTAACAATGTATTAAAATTTAAACTAATGCTAACATTCCCCCCTTTAATACATTACTCTTACAAATGTACCCCCTAAACAAATAAAACTTCACTTTTCCGAGAGGATTGGTGAGAATATCTGCAACCTGAAAATCAGTAGGGCAGTACTAGAGCTGAATTTGGTGGTTCAAGACCTGTTCACGAATGTAGTGACATTCGACCTTAATATGCTTTGTTCGTTCATGAAAAACAAGATTCTTAACAAGTTTCAACATGCCTTGATTGTCACAGTGAATGATGGGAGGTTTCTCTTCTGGAATGCATATATCTGCAAGAATGCGATGTAACCAAATTGCTTCACACACAGCTCCTTATGCGGTGCGGTATTCAGCTAATCAACGAGATAGGTCCAAATCTGAGATGAAAAACATACCCTAAAGTGGATTTCCTGTCATCAACGGATCCTGCATAGTCTGAGTCTATATATCACTGTAAGAAGAACTGAGTGTTCTTCTGATACTCCAGACCAAAGTCAACTGTACCTCAGACATAGCTCAACACATGCTTTGGTGCTATCTAATGAAATTTCTTCGGCTCCTGCATAAATCTGGCGAGATAGCTCACTGCAAAGCAAAGATCTGGCCTGGTATAAGTCAAGTAAATGAGACTCCCCACAAGCTACCTGTAGTGAGTGCCATCTACCTACGGTGAATCCTAGAATCTAGATAATTGTAAACCTTTTTCCATAGGTGTGGACATTGGTTTACAATCTGCCATTTCATACTTCTCTAGGACAGTCTTGGCATATTTCATTTGGGAGACGAAGATATGATTATGCTTCTGCCATATCTCTAAGCTAAGACAATAGTGAAGTAGCCCCAAATCAGTCATGTCGAAGGATTTCTTCAAATCATTATTTACATCATCCACAAGATTTTTAGAACTTCCTATGATCACAAGATCATCTACATACAAAACCATAATAACAATCTCTATTCCTACCTTCTTGATATACAAATTTGTATTTGAGGGGCAATGAGTGAATGCATGCTGCAATAGGTGATTATCAATTTTTATATACCATGCCCTAGCTGCTTGTTTGAGTCCATAAAGTGAATTTATCATACGACATACATTGTGTGGTTGATTCTCGTCTACAAACCCTTCAGGTTGGGCCATGTATACTTCTTCTTTGAGATCACCATTCAGAAAAGCACTCTTGACATGCATCTATTGAAGTTTCCATCCATTTTGTGCTGCCAGTGCACAGACAACTCTGATGGTTTTGATCTTCACAGTGGGTGCAAAGGTCTCATCATAGTCAATTCCTTCTTGCTAAGCATAACCCTTTGTAATAAGTCATGCTTTGTGTTTGTCGATTGAACCATCTTCCTTATATTTTGTTTTGAAAATCCATTTGCAGCCAATGGATTTCTTACCTAGAGGCAGATCAAGAAGTTCCCACGTCCGATTCTGAAGTAGGGAATCATATTCAACATCCATAGCCTGTTTCCACTGTGGTTGGTCTAATGCCTCGCAAACAGTGTCAGGTTCGGTGCTATCAACAACTGAACTCAGAGTGCAAAATTTAGCTCATGTCTGGCTTGACTTCGTGTTCTGACTCCCGTAGAAGTGCCTGGAAGTGAGTTGAGGTATGCATCCCTAATAGTATTCTAGACCCATTTCAGACATTGGTGTTGTTGCTGCTGATGTGAAGATGTGTTTTCCAGCGTGCCTAGATCAACAAACAAGTCTCCACTGAGCTCTTCTTCTCTCTCAGAAGAATCATCTTGCCCATCATCTAGATGTGTGAACAATCTATGTGATGAGGTCGGTACTAGATCTCCATTATGTGGCAGGGAGTCAAAGAATGACTCATCACACACCACATCTCGACTCTCGTAGATCTTCCTCATCTCAGGATCCATGAGATGATATGCCTTCGAGGTAGTACTATACCCCAAGAAAAGACATGGTAGTGTCTTTGGATCGATCTTCTTCCTTTTCTTATCTGGAACATGCATATATGTAGAACAACCAAAAACTCTCAAATGACAGATAGAAGGTTTACGACTAGTCCATACCTCTTCCGGTGTCCTGTTCTGCAAGATCTTCATGGGTGCCCAGTTGAGTAGGTACACTGTTGTCTAGACTACTTCTTCCCAAAACTGATCCTTGAACTTGGTAGTGGAGAGCATACAACGAGCCATCTCCGTGATAGTCCTGTTGTGTCGCTTGGAAATCCCATTCTGTTTGGGTGTGTAGGGTGCAGTCAGATGTTGTTGAATGCCATGCTACTTCAGGTATGCTAAGAACTTCTTCGATATAAATTCCCCCCCTCGATCTGATGAGCTGGAAGTATACCCACATCCGGAGAAAATACCTGGTGGCTTGCTGGTAAAAGGTTTGGAAATTGGAAAATGCTTCACTCTTCATCCGGAGAAAATATACCCACATTTTCCGTGAGTAATCATCAATGATGAGCTGGAAGTATTCAAAACCATGGAAGCTAGCTGGCAGGGGTACGCATAGATCGGTGTGTACAACCTGAAGATGTTCTATAGAATGATAAGATCTCTGTTTGAACGGACCTCTATGTTGCTTGCTCGAAAGACATCCCGAGCAAACAAGTAAGGAATGGGAGAGTGGAGGAAGCCCTCTTACCATTTCCTTGGAACTGAGCTGATGCAAAGCCCTAGCAGAAAGATGACCATATTGAAAGTTCCATAGTGCAGTGGACTCCTCTGTTGAAGTAGAGAGAGAAATGTTAGATGAAGTGACCGCATCCAGTGCAAATAGATAGCCCTTCATAAATGCTCGAGCAATAATTGAGTCTCCCTTGGAAATTATGCAGGACTTGACCCCTTTCTCAACAAAGAATTCAACCTGCATTCGATGATTAAGAAGCTGAATCACAGAAAAGAGATTTGAGGTCAAACCTAGAACATATAGTACCTTTGTGAGTGTACATCTTCGTGTCCCAAGAGGAATGATGACATCACCAATCCCCGCCGCAATATACTCCTGATTATCTACGATGGTGATCCGATCTCTAATGGGTCGGTCACTCAGAGTATGGAACAACTTCTTATTGTCAGTCATGTGTTTTTTGGCACCCGAATCAATCAACCAGACAATTTCTGATGGATGCGAAGTCTACGAGACTAGGACAATGTCCATATGAGTTGTGTTTGGAACCTCTTCATTGAAGGAGGCATCCTGCTGAGCAGCAATATGATCCTTCTGCCTCTGATTATGAGCATGCCATTGGGATTTCTTGGAATATCCTTGGCCATAAGTCCACTCTTCGCCAAAGTTTCCATACTTGTAACCATTGTAATAATAGTTCGCAGTTGTGTGCGTATCCGTGGAGAAAATGTGGCACCATCGATCTGTCTTGTTGTTTTGCTACTTCTGGGGTAGCTGCAGTGGTGGCCACTGAGAAGGTTGCTGCTGTGGATGCTACTTCTAATTTTGGGGGGCTGACTGCCCTTTCCAAGGCTTGTTGCTCTACTTTTACCTCGTGATGAGAGCCTTGTCTTCAAAGGCTTCTTGAACATTTTGAATGGCTTCTTACTGCTAGAGATAATTCACCAGTTTGGAAAAACTCACCTCCTGCTAAGTGATGGTCAATGTGGTGATTAGTGTCCAAAACCAGGAAGGAAGAGCTCGCAAGGTGAGTGGGACTAGCAACTTGTCGTCCACCGATTTATCGAGACCAGAAATTTCTGTGTGTAACTCGGCCACACGCCACAAGAAGGCTTCGACTGATTCACCATAATGCATACTCATTGTGTGAAGCTTTATCTGAAGATGTAGCATCGTCGTCAGATTGTTGGCTTCATAGATGGTACACAATGTGGCCCATGCCGTAGAGGAAGTGGTTGCTTCCCAAATGTGAGGTTGAACCTCATCAGAAAGGCTCAGAGTGATAAGCATTAGTGATTTTGCATTGGCCTTTTCATACTTAGCCAACAAATTAGCGTCTGTGGGAGGGGCATCCGTGCTAGAAACGATCCCCCAAAGATATTCAAACTGAAGAATCGTTCGCATCTTGGTTTTCCATGCGGTGAAATTTGGCCCTTTGAGCAACTGGGCATCTAACAACAAAATACGAGGTGTGGACATTTCCAAAAACTCAAAATTCTATTTTATTTATAGATTGCTCAAAAATAGTTACAATGCTTACTGAAGGAACCTATCACGAAGATGGGCTCTATAAGCTCGTGTAATGAGATTTGGATGCTCCTGTGGGCATTCTAATTTGTGTTCATCATCTGCATCATAGCCACGCTCCAATTCTTCGCGGATTCGGCGTGCTTGACATCGAACATCGAACCAAAAATACTCTAATTGTCCTCGGTGCAAAATCTCATCAAAGAGAAGATTCCTAGTGTTGCAGAGCTCGTTGACCAAAGAAATGAATAGTCCAGCTGCGTCTTCATTTTTCACTCAATCCCCAAACATTTTGTGCATAGCTCGCGGTGCTTTCTGCATCCAAAATTTGTGACATACATGGGCTGGCGTCGTTTTTGAGATCACGTGTGTACCTGAGGTGAATGTGTACCTCAGGAGAATTTGCAGGCTTTGCTGGAGTTGACTGCAGACTTTGTTCCACTTTGCTTAGGTTGAGCAATCAGATCTAGGATAACAGTGTGATCCTTTTCAAATGCCAAGAATTCATCCTACAGTGCCAAATCTCAAAATTTCTCGCTCCCACGCTCTTGGAAAATAACGAGAAGCTTACAATGGCATCCAGGGAGCCGTAGAATGCTAGAACAAAAATTGATTGTGTCTTCAAATAGGAAATGCCCGGTCTACAACACATAAAGCCATTTGTATTGACATAGGCACCAGAGGATGTAGTGGCAGACAAAACTCCAATGCAGATAAACATGTCTCAAGCTAAACCAGTCTCCAAACAGCCACCGTTAGAAACAAAAAGAACGTTCCAAAAACAGATGGGTATAGGTCATCTCCTCATGTGGGTCTACAGGTGATAATGATTCATTCGCTGGTCAGATGTTCTTCAGCTTCAGAGACTCCATACTAGACAATGTCTCTTGATTCCCTTGGTAGTTTTAGGAAAAACTTCATGAAGCAATCGAATTTGGCTGCTCAAAAGAAAGGACATACGCCAAAGCACCAAGACCGAGGATTTGATACCAATGATGGCAGAAGACTGAAAGTTCTATTCAATGCGTGTTTTACAATCAGAAGAGCAGAGCCAAATATAAAGGCTGCGGGAGGTGAGAAGGAGAGGGTGACAGTTATAACTGTCCATTAACAATGTATTAAAATTTAAGCTAATGCTAACAGAGCCTTCACGTGCTGTCTATTATTTACTATGGGTGGCTCTTCTCGCCTACCTCATATGTGCCATAGATCCTTGCATACAACATGTACTTAGTCAAAATGACCATGCAACAATATATATGTACTGACATTAATCGATAGATTTTTCATATATATGTGTTCATGTGTTATGTGATAAAATGTGTGTAATGAATTAGGAGCATATGGTGATCATATGGCACCTATTGTATTGTATTTTCACTTTTTGTGTATTGTGTGGAAATGTTATGTGTTGTAAGCTGTAAAACATTGTTATATTATACCTCGTAATTCCACTAGGCATAAGACATTATGGTTATTCTTCGTATACATCATCATGTTAGTAATGTAGTTATGTGATATGTTTTGTACCTTACAATAACTGACCCTAAGGTGAGAAATTGGTAAAAGTGTATATGTGCAGAGAGAAGGTGTGAACACAGTATCCATATCCTTGAGCCGCGTATGAATAGGGAAGTGTATTCTTATGTAGATTGAAAAACCCACTTCTATCTGTTTGGTATACTTTGAGGTTTCTCAGTATATCGTGGATGCGCACCACCTTAGGCTTAGCTTATGAAAACTAGATTCCCTTCTCTCTCCTATATGGGTCATCCATTGAACAATCCTATATGACACTGACTATGTGGATCCTCGTATGTGTGATTGGGAAGTATATGGACATATGCTCATTCTGGTTATAATTAATTTTGCGAGATGAGGCTAGATATCTGAGTGCTAGCAACTTGATTAGTACTCCTTTGGTAGCCATTGAAAGGCCACGTAGTGATCGTAATGTGATATATATATATATATATATGTTTTTTATTTTATTCGTAAATTTATCATTTTATCTTTTCTTGTAACAAGAAATTTTCTTTATTAATGTATTCTTAAATTTTGGGCAGTTAATTTGATTTGTTCTTATAAGAGGTATTCACATTATTATGGTAGTTTAGCCACTTATTTTTCTTAGTTTAAAAATTATTTTTTTGGAGTTTAATAGTTCCCTAGCCTAGCCCAAGGTTTTGGATTAGATGCCACCTGGAAATTAAAATTCATTTTTATACCAGTTCTATTGTTCTGATGTGATGGATTAGGGTCATGGGATTCATCACGTAGTGGTTGGACCTATGGTCCAGCTTCGTTGTATGGGGGTATGCCCCAAGGGGGGGTCATGGGGCTGTGCAACTTTAAAGCTACAAGATACTATGCCACTTGGGTGGAGTTGACGAGGTTCTATGTGCCTAGGGCCATTGGGTGAATCAACCTCATTGAATGGAGAGATAAGTTGATGGAGCTCTTGGTGAGTGACCTGACCTTCATTTGGTATTATGGTCCTTGTATTCAAGTGATAGGGCTCTTTGGTGAGTGATCTGACCTAGATTTGTCACTATGATTAGTACATTAAGGTGACAAGGATCTTTGGTGAGTGACCTAGCCTGGTTTTGGCACTATGGCTTTTATATTTAGGTGATTGGGCTCTTTAGTGAGTGACTTGACCTAGTTTTGGCACTATAATTCTTTTCTCTATTGTGAGGTATATGGAGTTGTATTATGAGGTTTATGGAGAAATGGGAGGCACATGGAGTTGGTATGTATGATTCATGAGTTACTCTTGCAAGTTTTGTTATGTCTTGTGATGTTGAGGCTTGATATTCCTTATAGTTGACATATGTTATTGGATCCCATCTTGTTATTGTGGGGTTATAGTTGTTACTTTTATTCATGTAAATCCTGTGAATACGTAATTTGTGATGCCTTATTTTTATGTTAGGAATGTGTTATGTATTTGATCTATTCCCAAGGAACGTGTGTTGGGTGTATCATTATTTTCTTCCCCATGGTTAGGATGGTAGTATTTTTGTAGTACAATCATAAAAATGTGTTATAAAGGTGTTTTGTGTGTTACTAGTGTTGTTTGTTGGACCTTGTGTGACACTGTGTTGTCAAGTGTTTTGGGCAACCTAATGGAAATTTCAAATTGAAATTATTAACTAGTGTCAACATTATGAACATTGAACATGTAAAGAGTGCAATCAGCAAAACAAATAAATTGTGAAAACATATTTGAGAAAACACAAATGAACTTGTCACAAAATGATTATCAAATTTAGAATTGAATTCACTATGGATTTTAACTGCTGAACAATGAGATATTATGATTTTTGAAACTAAAAAAATGTGTTAAGGGAAGCATGAATTAAGACATAAATTAGAGAACTACCAATCTTCACAAAATATAAATAATTGGATAATATTATTGATATGGTTGTTCCTTGAGTTCGTGTTGTAGTGACAAGGCCCCTCTTTTGTAGAAATAAGAGTTGACAGGCTGTGTCAGACTCATAAATTCTTTTTCTTACCTTATCGTGTGTTACGTCAAGGATGATGCTTTTCTAAGAGGGGAAAGATGTAATTCCCATGCCAAACCATTGTTGACTGGAAGATGTTAGAAAAAATGGCACTCAAGATGCTTGTTTGGTGTGGACTCCTTTCCCAAAATAACATTAGTGGGAAGAAATTAATAAAATAATTATAGCCTTTGTTTATTGTTTCAATGCCTAGAGGCCAGGATATTGTTTTTTTTGTGTGCATGTGTTTCCATATGTCAGGGTTGACTAAAAAAAATTCCTCCCAGAGACGTGGACTCATGAGACACATTGGTTACAACGACACATTGGTTCTAAGGATGATTTTCAAAGATGTTGACTGCATTAACTGGTGGTTTTTCAAACTCAAAACTCCTCAAAAAATGCTAATATCCTCACAACTACTCCAAGCTTAGCAATTCACCCTCACTAGCATTTTTCCCATCCATGTCAACATATAACCAACATCATGCTATCTTGTGCGCTAATGGAATTTCTGAAGTAGGGTATGGGCGTACATCATTGCATAAAAGGAGATCTTTTTGATGTTGTAATTATAACAACGCCATTAAAAAGTAAGAAAACGTGGAAACATGTGTTTAGTAGAGATGGATGTGGATTTGTTTGATTTTTGTTCTTTCTAGTTGGTACATGTGCACAAGGTAGAATCGTAGGAGTATTTACAGCTCGGAACTACGTTTTGATTTGGATCCTAAAAAAGATGCAACTTAGGTTCTTCTCTTAAACATCTATGTAGAAGTGGAGAGGTGGAACGAGGTTCAAATGCTAAGGAAATTGATAAAAGATTGAAGAATTAAAAAAGATCTTTGGATGTAGTCCCATCCGAGGAGATACCAATGCCATAGGTGAGCCAAAGACTTCGCAGTGTAGAAAAGACCATCCCAGGAAGAGAAGGATGGAACTGAATGAACTAGCTAATGGAGCTGACCAAGGAACCAAGATGCCAAAGGAGTTGTCCCAAGCTAAAACAAAAAACAAATAGATGAGCTCACACATTGGAGCCATGTCCTACAATCACTGGTGTCCATGAAGCCACATTTTTGTAGGTATTTTGTCAAACAGTTTGCATGTCAGTTGCATGCTCCCACATTTTACATACATATGTAGTAGAGCACTTACAACAAGCAAAGGATCTCCACAAACATATTCAGAACCCAGTAAGTCCCAAAGAAGACATACATAATGCAGATCCATGAAGAAAACAAGGCAAAAGAAATGGATTTGATACTTATCTGGCCTCCTTCTACACACCTAAGATTCACTTGGCAATACTTGTTGGTCGTGGTCTGAACATGGATAATAATCCCATCATCCCCCTTTTCCAATAGTACATGGTATTCCATGATGACCTGCACCAACGCTTCATCTACCGCATTCAATGTGTTGCCCGCTTGCTTAGCATAAATTATCTCGAGAGCAGTTTTTTTAATAACAAAATATTATAAAGGATACGTTTTAATAGAAAGAGTATTTAGAGAGAGAAATATAATTTTGTCTATAATTAATGTCTCAAATCACCCAACCTCCTCCCCCAACCCAACATCCCTCTCCTTTAAATAATGGCTCGATAATAAGATTGAACCATGCATAATACTAATGGAGCGTAAGTGAGATAGAGAAGTAGGATCTTCAATGTTGAGTATTTGCATCCATACTTTGAGGGGGAGACTCGTAATGAAGATGGTGATTACTCAAGAGCAAGTGTGCGAAGAAATAGAAGAAATATTGACTTCAAAATTAATAAAGACAATGCACGAAGCACACGTACAAACAAATAGTCGCTTCTACGGTGGACTAGAGAACACAAAAAGTTGCAATGTACTTCCAACAAACAAACACAAACAAACAAATAGTCACTTCTATGGTGGCTGGATCTTCTCTTGTCTAATAGAACTTGGGAAAAATGTCTCTTAACGAAGACATGTCTCGATGATATTCTTCTTTGCTGAAAACGAAGGTCCAAATTGTCATATGGTCCATAGGTTATTTGTTTCTATAGTTTAGTATTGTGTATGCAATCACTGTCATATTCGTTGGCCGTGTCACAAACGGTCAAAACGGTCATGGAGAAGTTTTCTACATGGAACAAGTTTTCTACAACGAGATGATAGAAATTTCCATTACTAAAGTTTCCCTTTGAAAATTCTTTAGAAAACATGAGATAGAGAATTGGCAACCAATCTACTGATAAAGAAGATTCATGGTGGTCGAATATTTTTATCTTTTAAAGAAGCAAAGGGTATTAGGCGTTTACATTATGGGGAGAATGATATTTCATGTAGACATGAATCGTATTTCTATTTTAAATTGTAATTTCCAACTTTATTAACTTTCTATGTTCATAGAATTTGAGTTTTCTTTATTTACTTCTAATTGTATAAATTGAATCGTAAAATATGTAAGTGAGATTATATTATATACAGATTATTCATTATGAATTGGATTTGTCGACCATAATTACGGGTTTTAATTTTATTTAATGTATTGGTTCTAATTTTATTTATATAATATGATTTGATTTTTATGTGTAAATTTCACAAACATCTCGAAGTTTTGGTGTAACCACCCAATTTGATATTAGAGTATCCACCCAATTTCAAGTCAATTCCCTTTCTCTTATGACTTGATGTTCATTTAATAATGCATAAATGATAAAAGCTACTTTCTCTTCGATAAATTTTAAGGGATTATTAATAAATACACTTTAAACTTGTTGGTGGGTCATTTCAACTCTCAAAATTTTAAACCTAAACACATAGCCACTAATTATTTCACTCGAGTACTTGACATTAGTATGAAAAGGAGATCTTGTGAAATAACTATAAGAGAAGAATCACTTTGAAATATTTTCAAAACATCATTAGAGTTTTGAAATGGAATCATTTGAGATAAGAGAAGGAATATTATGAAAAGTAATGCATATGAATACACCAATATTTTTAGTATTATCAATAGGATACATTCACTCACATTTTTTAATAAATTGTTAGTATTGTTTTCATCTAACTCAATTTTGTTATCGCAAGAATGTATGTATATCTTTGATGTTAGCATCATTAAATGAAGACATTTTGGATAACACAATGAAAAATAATGCACTACCTTTTGATTCAGTATAAAGGGAAGTAAAATAAAAGAAAGCCTAGGAGAAGCACAATTTAAAGCCTAGAGGTAACTAAGGAATGTTTTTTTTAGAATGTGTAATGCCATAGATTGAATATTCAATATAAACACATTGAAAAATTGTAGATATGAAAATTTATTTAATTTTTTACTAATAATTACAATATGCTCTAACCATAACACTAAATTTATATCTAACCATATGTATAATTAATAAACATAAATCTATAATATTTTACTATCTAGACCATAGGAAAAATATAAATTAATTAAATTCCTAGAGGTAGTTAGAGTTTGTAAGGTAATTTTTTCATGGAAATTTTAAAATAATGTGTAGTGTTAGGTGGAAGGAAACAGATTTACCCAACAAAGCAAATCAAAGTTATAGATCCCTAGCTATGCAAATGTCATGACCATTTTTGTATAAAGTATGGAAATAAACAACCAATTCTATACTAAGCATATAAATGGTTCTTGTGACAAACTGTGAAATCAATTTGTGCGATGTAATTCTTAGTTCTCGAGCTTCGAAAACTTTGTACGCCTTCCTTAGATTTAGTATGAGTTCCATTTTTTTTCTCCTTAAAACCCCTAATTATGCCTCTATGCCTATAAAATGCGTAAGGAAAACATATATAATTTCGGATTTGTGTTATATTAGCTCGAAGACTTGAGTTTCCTTGAAAATTATTAGGTTTCTCTACTAAAGAATAAACTAGAAATAATTATAATACAACATTCAACAAAGAAACCTATTTTAGTGTGATTGTCACATCCCCTATCTTTTCAATGCACATAAGCATAACTAATAAAATCTACATGATTTTCTATATATTTAAAATATGTATTTGGTGTGAGGATGTTTTAGGAATAGAAATACTCACTCCTTACAATCATATTATTTTCTCTCACATTACTTTTACCCTCTAAATTCTTATGTATCTTTATATTATACTAGATGCATTGATAAATATTTTTATTTATAGACTTCATGAATCCAAACTTAAGTAGAATGAAGCTTAAAATTTAACAAAAAAAACAAAATAAAATAAATGTTGTATAACGTGGAGACTATTCTAACAGTTTGAATTGTCCTGTATATCGTGGAGACTATTATTTTCCCTTTGTCACACGGCGAAAAAATGCACTAAGACTCTTATATTCCACACGTTATCACCAACATTCGGTTCTGTTGAACATGAGTCTACAAATTGCCTGGACACATATTGAAGAGGGGTACCCATCATTTAAGCAGGTCCACTGAATAATGGATTGTCGGAAGTCTTCCATGTCAAAAGACTCTCACGACTGTACGAAGTCATGGAAGTAAGAATTATGTACATCTAACGCGTCTTTAATCAAATAAATTGCGACTTTAATGTGCGGTGAAGAGACGTTGCACTCTCCTTAAGCAAGACGTGCCCGGAACTTCACAACTTTAATCTAGTGTAATTTGGAGGTCTGTTTTCATTGGAAAAACATATTCGTGAAGACTTGTATTCATTTAAAGACTTTTGGCCTTTTTGCCAAGTCGAAACAGACAGAAGCTGTGGACACGAGTTCCTAGAAAATACAATGAGAGTCGGGTCAATCATGCAATCGCCTATTTAATATGGAGGAGTGGAAGGGTTTTGATAATTGATTAGTGCGCTGAATTTGTATTCATGCAAAATGCAAATGAATAAGCATCGGTGTCTGGTTTGTTTTCTAATTTTGCTCTGTTTGGTGGTTTTCGCCACTGCAAAATGCCTTCCTGAAACCTGTGGAAAAATGAATTTGAGTTTCCCTTTTTGGATTCACAAGCGTAATTGTGGGTACCCAGGGTTTCAAATAGAATGTCTCAAGGAAGAGAATTCTGGGTAGTGGGCTCCGTTTCTTCCTGCGTATGTAGGAGAAAATAATGATGGTGCTACGTACAAAACACGTTTTAAGATTGTGAAGATCAATTATACGGGTTACGTAGAAATAGATTCTTCTTCCATCAAAGCCGAGTCGTGTATACCTGGACAGGATGTAACAAGGTTGTTTCAGTTACCTCCAAATGGGCCTTTCACAATTTCTATGTCCAATAGATTCGTTGTGATTGGCTGTTATATATTTGGTACATACGCATACGGTGATTGGGGGGACGTAAGATGTGTATCTGGATGTGTATCTCAAACTGATCCACCATACTGCAGTGATGGATGTTGTGAAATTGTCCTTCGAGATAACTGGAAGTGGATAAATTTCACTGGGGGAACTCTGCGTTCTAGTGACAATTTTACCTACAACAACAACTACACGGATACCTTTAACAAAAGGTGTGGGTTTTCAACTATATTTGACCCATCTACCTTCAAACATAAAGACATCTCTGATGCTTATTATGGACTCCACCTGAACTGGGGTGTTGGCCTTCACAATTGCTCCACAGTTAAATCAACGACCAATTACTCTTGCTCCTCCGATGCAGAATGCATCGATTCCCCAACATGGAAGGGCCATGTATGCAAATGTCGTCCAGGGTACCAAGGCAATGGTTACTCTAATGGAACTTCCTGTGCAGGTAAGTCTCCTACACTTTTATAAACTACAAATAGTATGTTTTGTTTTATAAATCGTATCTCTTTAGGGTCTGGAGATTCCTAATGCTTTGATAATGATGTGGATGCACAGATGTGAATGAATGTAGTTCTAGAGAATTGAATAACTGCACTGAACGCTCAAAGCGGGGCAGATGTCATAATTTGCCAGGGTCTTACAAGTGTTCATGTGCAAATGGCTATAAAAAAGATGGCACTCAATGCGCGTCTAATCTGAAAACCATCATTTCTGCAACTATAGGTGACTATGCGGAATTTGATTTCTGTGGTTATTTTTAAATATTTGAAAATATATATCTAATTTTTGTTTTCTGTACTTGATGAGAGGGCAGGCTCTGTAACTTCATTTGTTGGTGTTTCTCTTGGAGCGTCTGTATTATTTTGGTGGCTAAGGAGGCGTCAGTTAAATCATATGAGAGACAAGTATTTCCGACAAAATGGAGGTATGCAGCTGCAGGAACGCATCGCAGTCATGGGAGGAAAACGAACCCTTACGATATTTTCTGAAAAAGAGCTTGAAATAGCCTCAAACAACTATTCAGTTGAATTGGGAAGAGGTGGTTTTGCAACGGTCTACAAAGGAGTTCTTTTGGACAAGTTGCAAGTGGCGATCAAGAAGCCAAAAGCAATTTCAGATGAGTTTATCAACGAAATTACAATTTTTTCGCATATAAATCACAAAAATATAGTGAAGGTGTTTGGTTGCTGCCTTGAAACACAATATCCATTGCTTGTATATGAATTTGTATCCAATGGAACACTGTTTAAACATCTGCAAAATGATCAAGAGAAACACTTGCCCTGGGAAATGCGCCTTCGGATCGCTATAGAGGTAGCAGATGCAATAGCATATATGCATTTTCAAGTTTCTCCACAGATACTCCATCATGACACAAAATCATCAAATATTTTGTTAGATGACACACTTATTCCAAAAGTTTCAGACTTCGGTATTTCTCGTCTACGACCTTCAGATGCAACGCACTTGAGCACTATGGCGGTGGGCACTCGAGGTTATTTGGATCCAGAGTTCTTCAGAAGCAACCAATATACAGATAAAAGTGATATTTTCAGCTTTGGTGTAGTTTTGTTGGAGCTTCTCACCGGTCAAAGGCCCTTGTTGTCTTTAAATGGAACTATGAGTACATTATATGATAATTTCTTTTTGAGAATGAATCAAAATGCCCTCACTGAAATCTTAGATCCCAATGTAGTGAATGATAAAAACCGAGGGCAAATGGAGAATATGACAAGGTTAGATGAGGCATGTTTGCGAATAAAATCTAAAGCAAGGCCGTCCATGAAAGAGGTGGTGGAGAAACTTTCTCTCATAAGAGTTGCAACAAACCAGTCGGAACTTCATAAAGATGTGAGTCTCGTTGACAAGAAAAAAGACTGGGCACAAGAAAATCTCACAGGTTATAATTTTGCAGTGAGTGGTGCGAGTACTTCTGAGGATCATTACCATTGGTCGATCCCAGGTGAGATTGCTTTGTTGGAAGATCCTTCAACTGCTATGATTCAGGTTCAGATGTCGAATATGGATGGACGATAATCAAAGGGAGGCAAGCTCGTGATTGATTGCTTTGACTGGAAATTTTGTGGTAGGTTGTGCTTGTTTTAAAATTTAATTTCTTTGCTTTCTTAAATGTCGTCTTCTAAAAATATAAATTATTTTTTGTGTCGAAAAATTAAATGGAGGAAGTATTGTCTTGCATAAATAAATGATTAAAGGAAAGGAATCAATATTCTAGAGACTAATTATGTACTTCATCATTTTTATCTGTTATAAACTTTACATTAGATTTTTCATTAAAATTACATTTTTATATTTTTATCAAGGTTTTATATTATGCAATTTGTCTTTCATTGTTACAGGAGAAAAGGAAGATCGGTGATGTTCGAGTGATGTCACTAAACACTTGGTACAACGCTAAGATTTGGATAGGCTTAATCAGTCTTAACCAAAATAATGATTTGGATAGTCTTCATTGTTTCATCAAGTCTAGTGAATAAACAAGTAGGCAATTACATTTTAAAACATGTATTATAACTTTTAAATATACCTCGAGTTTAGGTATAATTATGCAATTACTTCTTAGTGTAAATCTTGCATTGTCGTTTCAGGATCTAAATAAATATTTTTTATTATGTTTTTTTTCGACATTGATTGTTATGGTGTTACGATTCTTCATCGTATCTTTCTCTTTAAAATTTGGTTATAGTAAATGTTATTGATGTATATATTTTGTATGTTGTCCTTTGAGCTACTCAAAATAATCACAGAAGCATGAGAACTAATAGTTTGCTTGAATAAAACTAACATAAATGTGATGCATAGGTTGCTGTAAAGCATCCAAAAAAATTACTGTATCATATTTCCTCAAAGAAGGTTTCCCTATTGAAGTGGCTTGAGATCTTGTAATAGATTTTCAATCTTTCAATACATTAAAGTTAATTCTCTTTCAATTCACATCATATATTCATCGTAATTTGTTATTGGCCTAAATTGTTTTAGGGATGATTGTCACATCTAGTTGATTTCAATTTTATGAGATTTATCTCAACCTTTTTAAGCTTTAAAATGTTCCTAAATAACATGCATAAGAAGGAAGAAATAATATTAAAGGCAGATATTATTATTTAATTAACTTCTAATATTAACTGCACAAATCATAATAGTGTTTCATAAAATGACTATTGACCTAGCTATTATCAAAAGATGAAGAAGAAATTGCACTTAGTTGTTTTTTTGATTTTGTAAGGCTCTAAGTGATCGGAATATAGGAATACTCTTATCTAAGGCTACAAATGTTTCATTGTTGGAACTGGAACATGAGACTGGGCCAACAAAAAACCATAGAAATAAGTTAGGACCACCTATATGCTTTTCACCCTACCATATAGTCTTGGCCTTGCTTGAAATTTGAGCATGTAAATTCATGAGTTCTTCGCTTTTTTGGAAATAATTATCATTGTATGTTAATCTTATTCACTCACCTTTTGTATGGCTCAATAAATTGTACTCAAAACCTCAAACCCTTGTAGTGCAAGAAGGAGTTCCTGCAAAACAAAGTTAGGTGGGTTGTGGAGACCATTATGCATCAACGACGTTGGCACTACACCAAAGACGGATCAAACCGCATGGCATTCTCCTAACATCTTATATCTAATGAAGTGTAATAATAACTTAGCAACTGTACTTTGGCACTTCCTTTCTTGAGTTTCACACTTGCTCAAATACTTTGGAAGGGTCACTTTTCTTTCTCATAGAACGAATATGGAGACTCCTAGACTTGGGATGATACTTCAGAATGGTAGAGGGTGCTTCTCTAAAGTATTTTCATCAGTTACTTCAATGTTTAGGGAGCAGTAAGTGTCTTTAGTGCTTCTTTTATAAGAGGAGAACATAAAATGCCATGATCGTAAATGAAGTGTTATTGACTTTCTTATATAGGCTTCGAATGGTTATTATGTCATGATAGACCCACCAAGAGGGAATATTAGTCCACATGAAGATGATGAAATTAAGAGTTGGGGCCTAAAAGATTTCAATCTAAAACCATATAATAGGGTCAGGATTGACATGTGTCAATATCAACCGAAACTAACAGTTTTAACCAAGAGGGAAAAAAACAAAGTTTAGCTTTCTGGTTTACAACATGAATATCTTTAAATGTATTTTATGCTATATAATCTCATGAATTGATGATAGAGAGATATGAAAATATAATTAAGTAATCGAATAACTATTAGGGTATGCTAAGTAAGAGTGAAGAGAGTGTATTTGTGCATGCAAGTGTGCAAAGTCAAGATCGACATTGTCAAATGATAGATTACCAAATTTGAGTGTCTATATTTTTTCCTCCATTAAGTATGAAGTGAAAATTACAAGCTTATAAGGAAAATATACATGAGTGTGTATATATACTTTTTCTTTTCTCGTAGTAACTTTTTTTTGCAATATCCTATTGTGTTGGTGTTGGTACACTCCAAAATGAAACATGTAACATAGAGGGTAGTGAAAATGGGAAACTAAAATTTAAATCAAAATGTAATGATGGTATTGTAAATAAGAGTGCAACAAGAAATGCCAAAAGAGAGACAAAACACAGAAGGAATACACCTATTTTTTTTTAGACGGAATGTGCTCCCACTCTTGTGCCTTAAAGATTATAAAATTTCAAAAATTTGATGAAGAATTAGGGGTGATATGTCTCCCATTTTCCAAGGATAAGTTGAAGAATTGCATGTACAAATCCAATGCATGAATGTTGAAGAGAAGAACCAAAAAGAGGGCCTAAAGCACCCCTCAAAATAAGACCACATTTCAAAGTTATTTGGTAAATTTGTTATTTTTCCCTTAAATGTTATAGGATAGGAAATTCTACCTCTGAAGACCATAGCTGTTATAATACCTTCCATAAACTCACGGATTATACCACTATAAATGGATATAATGCCATTTTTTAAGCTAAGAGACATATTGGAAAAGAGAAATAAGTGACCACATATTTTTCACATGTGCCGCACAACTGGATATAAACTAAGTAGAATGGATTGCATACAAAAATATGGGTGGAGAAAGGATACCCATGCCCCCAATGGGTCCAAAATCATAAGTGAAACTAGGTACCGTGGAGAAGGAGAGAATGGAATACTTTACACCCCCCGAATATTTTCAAAACTAAGTCAATTTAAGTATGAAACAATATAATAATATTGTAATAATGATGATAAATATGAAAATTTTGACAAATATTGATAAATTATCCCTAGGAAAAACAATACGATAGGGTCAGAATTGTCTGTACGATTATGAATGTTATGTTTTTTCCTAACTGTGTATGGTTTTTGAAAAAAATTGTACTTGAATCCACTTTTGAGTGATTTTTTTTTGTCCTTGCATATGTATGTGCCAAGAATTATTCATGTATCTGTTGGAAATGTAGAAGAAACCCCATAATGTTTCCCCCACCTTTAAGGCATGTGTGATGAATAATTTGAGTGCAAGGATCAATAGAAGAAATGGATATCCAATACTATATATATATATATATATTAGAATTTTTCGATAACCCCTCAAACGTTAATGTGGTGGCCACCAAGCAGAAACTATATATATATATATATATATATATATATATATATATATATATATATATATATATATATATATATATATATATATATAGTTTCTGCTTGGTGGCCACCACATTAACGTTTGAGGGGTTATCGACAAATTCTAATATATATATATATATATATATATAGTTGGAAAACACAAGCACTTAGAGGGGAGGGGTGAATCGATTATTCTTCACACTTTGAAAACACCTCTTAAAATTGATCAATCCATTCACTCTTGACCAACCTTTACCATGAGGGAACACATACATTTAGACATAAGAAAATAAAAGCAAGCACACATAGAAACAATGGTTAATGTTGGAAACACTTAAAGGGAGAAAATACCACTGAAATTAATGCACTATTGTGGAAAATTGTCCCATAACATATTACAAGGATTTCAATTTTTTGAGGACCCACACAACTTGAAGCATCAATTCCAACAATTTAGTCAAGAACCTACTTGACATGGAAGCACCAACTCCCTATCTTTTGCAAGCTACAACTTACATTTAAGCACTAACTCCCTACTTTTCTAAAAAACCACTTATACTATGTAGATGTTTGATCACCTTCATCTAATTTCTTGAACCAAAAAAATCGTGATCACTTATTCAACGCCTATATTGTCATCCCACACACCTTGTTTCACTTCTTTTCTCACATGCTCATATTGATGTAAATAAAGTATTTAAATCCTCTTTCACACACAAATATTTGTCCAGAATTCACACAAATATGAACTCATATTTCTCCTCTCTCACACTTCATCATTCACCTATTTTCTAATCTACATACTACCGCAATGTCTAGAAATGAAATCTCTTACACATACACATTCACCTCACCTGTTTGCTTACCTCCTCATACTACTGCCATTGCATTATTCCAAGAAAATAAATTATTTTGCATGCACACTTAGTTATTATTAAACATGATAATAAACCTATTACACTTCCTATACTGACCTCTTCATCTTCTTAACACTTTAACTCGAATGCAAGATTCTAATGACCTCATTTAAAATTGTAACAATGTAATCATTGCATCTTCAGGGTGTTAGTTACAACTACTAACCTTTCTTTAGTTTTTCATTACACTAATAACTACTATTAAGACTTATAAAACATCCATGAGCTTGTTTTAGCTTCGAAACAACTGAAAACATTCCATCTTTAGTCTAACATCTGCAATTTTTAATGGTTTTATTCTTCTTTTTTTCTTCTTCATGTAGGATTATTTGTCCTCTGGATAACAAGGACAATGCACCAAGTGTTAAGAATTTTTTGTTTACATAAAAAATATCCATTCCTTTCCACATACATCCTTTATAACCTTATCAACTCATCATTTCACCTTCAATACTCCAATAGAGCTCATATTCTTCATTTGAACTATGTCCTTCAAAATGCATTCTTCGAAATAGATGATTGAAGAAAACTTTAGGCTTACTTCATGCAACAAAAAAAGCATGGAATCTTATTTAATATGTCCTAGATATCATCTCATGGTTGGAGTTTTGTAGGTCAGGATGTAACACCTCCATTTTAACTCATCTTCTTAGCTTGATACTCACAGTCATGACAACTCAAGAAACCAATCTCATGATTGTTTAACCAATACAAATGAATGAACCTTTAAAACTTTATGATTCTTTCAAAGTGTATTATGTGATTTCTAGTTCATATTAAATAAAAATTTATTAACTCAACCACCTTAATAAAATCCATGAAACGTAGGTTAAGACAAGGTCCTAATGGGATTTTACACAGAAAATCAATCTTCACAAAATGAGTTTGTACATGTACTAAAACACTTGTTCATGGATCCTATGGAAAATTTATGGAAATCACTCATCCTTATGAAACTTATCAATTATATATCATGGTTAGTTTAAAGCCATATAACATCAATATGTTTGACTTTCTGAAACTGTTCAGACTGTGTTTTAGACCACAAAAACTAGTCTTATCTAAGATATCTTCCATTACTCCAAAAAATGATTTCATGCCAAACCAATGCATGAAAAATTTAACAGGAGTCCTCAAATTAAACTTCAATCATTCAATTTCATGATTTACATGGAGAACTTCATACTTGCACTCTTGTTCCTCAGACCATCTTTCCCGTGCCAATGACATAGTTTAGGCCATTTGAACTTAGACACAAAATCCCTTCACTGGATCAAGTTATTATCTTAAACATGTCCTATTATACCTATATAAACTATCCACACTCACCTTTTAATTCAACAACAATGTTTCACATCATCGTCATTTCAAATAGACTTGACTAATTTTTGTATTGTTAGGCTTCAAGTCATAGGTCATCTTAGTTTCTCTGTTTCACCAAAATTATGAAAATAACCTACATAAAACTTCTCATGGGTACTTGGGGAACATCCCAAGATTTATCCTACAATATGATTTTCATCATCAACTCTACTATGCATGACTGTACAATAAAATTTATTTAAAATAAAAATATAGTTGTACCTTACCACCTGACCTCGAGAATGAGAACACCACCAAAATGAAGTAGGAAGAATCCTCTGTAAGGCCAAGTCATCAAATAAGTGTTCCCAAGTCATTATAGGACCAAAATATTCATTTCTTCTCCATTTCTTTCAAACAAGGATTTTAGGAGCATTTGGAATCTACTTGACTTCCTAAGGATTGTTTATAAACCATATGTCATCATTTTAACTCATTATAATTGAAACATATTCTTTACACCATGAACCAACTTTTATAAAAAACCAGGTCCCCATATAGAATTTTAACGTACAAATGAGAACATCAAACTCAACCCTAAAGCTGGAAATGGCCATTTTGAGAACTCAATAGGACTTAAACTCATTCTTCTTTCTTCTTCCTTTAAATAATGACATGAAACTTTTTCCATAACACTATTTTAACTTATTTCCATATTCTAATGCTCATTTAAGACTACACCTTTCTGAAGCACATCATCCACTATGACTTGTACATGCATACCTAGATTTTCCTCAAGAATATGCCTTCAAAAGAACTCAAACATACATCTACCATCTTAATATTGACATATATATCCTTCCACATCCTCTCTACAAAGTCACAATACACAATTCATATTTTTACTTACCTTTATCAGCTTGCTTTGCTTCATACTCTTTGTCATACTTGTACTAGGTCTTAGAATTAGGACTAGTTGAGCATGTTTCAACCTTTGTTTATAGTATCCATGCCTCAATATATACTTAACTCACTCTCTTCATGATTTCCAATCATTGACCATGCTTCTCTAGATGTCTTGTGGATTCAATCAACCATACCAATTAATCGTGATGACTAAGCCTCATAATTAGGCCTATTGGACAAAGCCAGTCTCACTAATGCCACTCATGCACCCTTTTGTACACCATGATTAATATATCACATCATCACACACATTCTTAAACATCTAATACATCATCATGACATTATATCACATCACCACCATGCCTTTACAAATTACTAGCTACATCAAGAAACCAAGCCTTAGAAGGTGATCTCAATCATGAAACCATGAAATCATGCCATGTCAAAATCACTACAACATTCCTATTTTACTCCTTCATCATCCTTTATCATTAATTATCCTTTTACATCAATGAAAACTCAATAAGCAATCACATGCCAACAATACCCCCCTTTGTCATTGATGGAAAACAACCTAGTTCTTCTCCCCCTTTTTAAATTAATGAAATAGTACATACGTGTAACACGTGGTATTCATATTTATTAACTTATTGTGATGCCTTATTGGCTGGAAATATTAACCAAAATTATCATTGAATCTCACAAACTTTTTTCTCCTTACTTGACTCTATTTTTATCTTCAACATAACATTGATATCATTATAGCTCCCCTTGAGAAGATGAACGTTCACATGAAAAATATTATTATGAGAAAAAATAGTCAAAAACATCATTCTTAAATTTTTATTTATCTATCTCATCTTAGGAAATCATCAAAAAGAATTCTCTATCACACACTGGTTTCTAGCAATATTTATAATTGAGATCCATAAACCAACTTTTCAAATAAAGTTATCCCAAATTAACCTTGTTGAAAGAGCATATAGAACACATGTAATTGCACCTTATATCCCACCTTGAGGTTATAACCTCTCTATCTAACCAACTTTACAAGAATTAGACTCATACCTTCACCTTATGTCTTATAGATGAACCAACATCACTACCTCTACCTTTTATTTCCTTCATAGTGTTTATAGCCTTAATTTCATGATATAGTGACTTAATTGATCATAAAAATTTATCCCCATATCAATGTACCTACAAACATCACTTACTCTTCCTACCTAGCCTCATTGACACTTAAATATCCTAAATAAATATTGGTTTCATGTCTATCATCTTCAAGATGTCTTCTCAGAATTGGATCTTACTGTTTCAGAGTTCTAACACTCTATAATATCCTGATACATCTTGATTTTTTCATGTAAAGGTTTTGATCAGATATGTTTACTCATACAATATTGTTATCAATTCAAGATATGTAACTTAGAATGAATATCTCAGAGTTTGAGGTCTTTCCAAAAACTTGTAGTCCTCGATCAAGTATTAAATCTTCATTATAGACCCATAAATCTTTTAAAATCATCTTGACTACCCATGCATCTGTTAAAGGCACCACTACAAGATCAGATTAACCATGTATAATCTTGCAAACATGCTCTCAACTGATAAACTCATCTATGATCTTAACAATATTGATGGTTCCTTACACTTATTCTTACAAACTTCATGAAGCATAACCATAATTGATACATCTTATACCTAATATAGGTACTATGACACTGTATCTAGCATTATTCATCTCACAAGGATACCTGAGAAACCTCATTTCTTCTTATACCTGATGTTTTGATGACAATACCTTCTCATCAATTCAACTTAACTTCCCTTGGAATTAAGAAAAATTATTAACAATTTGAGACCATTTTAAATTAATGAGCAAGAATGAGATTACTCCTTTTGTGTAACTTCTCTAATACCTCTATAACACTCTTTTTCAGGATATGGTGGACTGACAAACAAAAAAATATTTTCGGAACACTTTTGAAGACAATAATGACAATTCTATCAACACTCTTGAAGACCAATGACCTTATGAATGATTAAATAAATTAACAGCATGACCTTCACCTTTCAAAATAATCCTATCATATTTGAAAATCTCATACAAACCTTTAGATATGGCTTCAATGAAAATTTTTACTGAGGTAAGATTATGGGTTTGACAACCAAACTGGACATGATAAGTTGAGTTCAAGACCTGACCATGAACACCTAAGATTCGTATAGATATACAACATGTGACCATTTTACTAAATTGAATCAACATTACAAAGCATTATTACCAAGTTTCCTTCAAACTTTATTGAGAGAAAACTTAACTTCTTCATGAATTGATATGATACATTAGATAACACAACCATATATCATGATGACATCTCATGTACATAATTCAATGAAATAAGGAAACCTTCAGTGAATTCATGACCTCATTATCCTTCATTTTTGCATCAAATATCTTAAAAACCACTCACTTTTCTGATTAAGATTCCTTTATCTTTCTCAGAGATTTGACTGTATACTTTTATTCTTCATAAGACCCTATGGAATTTGATGATCATATGAAACTTGTTGAGAAGACTCAACCTTGTTCATTGATCCCCTAGAATAATTTACTTCTCCTTCATTTATTGACTATAACTTCAACACCTTATAATTCATACATAAAAGTTAGAGCATCTACATCTTGTTCCCATTTGTTTAGCATGCAACTTGACACTTTCTTCTTGAACAATCAATCACACACGGGTCATTTCATCTTCAAAACAGTCACACAATCAAACAATGTAATCACATGAACTTCTCATAGATAGGATACTCAATTAAGACTCAAATATACCTAGTTTGCTTTCATGAAATACCTTTTAATGTTCACTCTTTTCATGACTCTATTCTTAAAGACTAGAATGGATATCATCACACTTGAATAGAGTTAGATGGATTGATTGAGAATAGACCTGAAAAACTATACAAGGATATGTTCTCAAGTAACTTTAAGAAAACTTCAAATATTTTTAAGACATCTCATTGATTCTATATATTCTACAAAAGATAACTAGTTTAATCAAACCAGACGGGACTTTTATATGAATGATAGAATGCAGACACACTCATGACCTGTGAGACTTATCTTTTGAAATTTTTACTAGTTATCGCAACATAAAACTTATAACTAAAAGTAAATAATTTTATTCACACTCATCCATATGCTCTCATTTGAAACGTAGACATATCTTGTCACTTGCTGTTCTTTGACTCTCTAAAATTCCATCAAGAAGTTTAGAGCTTGTCTTAAAATTTCCATACAACTTAAACTTGTTTTTGACTTATTTTAATTCATCTTTCAAGGACCTCAATTCTTCTTCATGTTTGAGGAAATAATCTTATTTTTCCTTAAGTTATTTTGAAACACTCTCAACTTGGGATTCCATATCTTTGCGGGCTTAACCATGCTCATCTTCCATATACTTGATTTTCTCTTTTAATCCATGAGTTACGAAATTTAAAATCTTAAAGTTCCTTTTATTAATAGCTTAAGATAATTTAACCATGATTTTAATTGAATAATCTCCTCCAAACTGTCAAATTTACTTCACAAGGACCTTTCTCTAATACCAATTGTTAGAAAAAAAAACATTGAGAGGTGAGGGGTGAATCACTTCTTATTCAAACTTTGAAAACACCTCTCAAAACTCAGAAATCAATTAAATATTGATCGACCTTTACCATGATGGAACAAAGACATTCAAACATGAGAAAATAAAAATCAATCACATATGGAGACAATGTTTAATGTCGTAAACCCTTAAAGGGAGAAAACCCACTAAAATAAATGTAATATGCTGGATAACTTTACCATAACAGATTACAAGGATTTTAATTTGTTAAGCACCCACACTACTTGAAGTTTCAACTCTAACAATTTATTCAAGCACTTACTTGACATGGAAGCACTAACTCCCTGTTTTTACAATTTATAACTTACATGGAAGCACCAACTCCCAAACTTACTAAACACCCACTTATACTTTACAATTTTTTTATCAAATTCATCTAGTTTCTTGAACCAACATATTGTGATCTCTTATTTCTCTCCGATATTTTCATCCATTTCCTTCACACCCCTAGTTTCACTTATTTTTTCATACACTCATACTACTATAAATACAGTCTTCAAAGCCTCTTTATCACACATATATTTGTCCCTCATTCACACAAAGATGAAATCATCTGTATTCTCTCTCACACTTCATCATTCACCTATTTTCTCATCTACATATTACTGCAAAGTAAAGATATGAAAACTCTTTCACATACATATTGACCTCACCTATGTTCTTACCTCCTCATACTACTCTCATTGCAGTCTTCCAAAGAAAACTAGTTTTTATGTAAACTTAGTTACTCTTATACATGATAATAATCCTCTCTTACACCTCTTACACTTCCCATATTGACATCTTTATATTCTTTACTCTTCAACTCGAATAATGGTTCTAATAACCTCATCTAAAACTATCACAATGGAATCATTCCATCTACATGGTGTTAGTTACAAGTACTGGCCTTTCTTCAGTTTTTCATGAAACTTATATCCTATGAAGACTTATAAAACATCCCCGAGGTTAGTTAAGCTCTGAAAAAACCAAAAAAAATCCATCCTTTGTAGATTACATCTACAATTTGTAACATTTATATTCTTCTTGACTTATTCTTCACGTAGGAATATTTGTCTTATAGATAACAAGGACAATTCACCAAGTGTTAGGAACATTTGTGTAATTAAAAAATATCCTATCCTTTCCATATACATCCTTTAAAAGATTGGAAACTCGTTATTTCACCTTCAAGACTCTATTAGAGCTCATATGCTTCATTAGAACTATGTCCTTTAGAATGCACTCTTCAACTTGGATGATTGAAGCATCCTTCAGTATTATGCCATGTAAAAAAATTAGGATGGAAGATTACTCAATATTTCCAAGACATCATCTCATTTTCAGAGGGATGTAGGTCAAGGCATAACTCCTCCATTTCAACTTGTTGGTGCTCAAATTAGTCTCACCCCGTTTGTCATTGAAATTCCTCACTTGGTGGCCTCTGTCATGTTTTCTATCTCCCTGTATTGGTGCTTGAAGAATGTTCCCTCCATTTGGTTTCCATGTTCAATCCCTTCCTTGGTCGAGGATCACTTAAAGGTCCAAAAAAAATTTCATTCCTTTGTCCATCTGAAAGAGTCTGTAACTTGGGCGTAAAACTTGGGTTGTTCCTTTCCTTCTGTTTCCATAGTCACATTTTTTTTCCCTGTCATTTTTGTCCAAAATACCTATGGAAACGTGGTCAGATGTAGCTCAGAAGATCATATTTGAACCTTATAACATTTCCAAATTCTCTGTACTTGAAGAAAGATTCATTTCCCGCTCAAATGGTGTTTTTCCTGCATTTTATGGTTTGACGAGTCTATTTTTCCAAGTCAAATTTACATCTCAGCATCAGTGGAAATGTGGCCCTTTTTGGTTGAATGTGGCTCGACAGGGCACTTTAAAAACTCTAAGGCTCACTTCAACCCAAAACTTGTCCACATGGAGGAACAGTGCTCATTTGAAAATTCACCTTTTGGTTTGGCCTTGGAGTTACGCCAAGGGGACACGTGGAGGTTTCCATTGCTTTTCGCAAACTTAGACAAATTTTTCATGCATATAGTACAATTTTGGTAGACCATGGACACATGGAGGGCTGGAGCTCATTTAAGGATCTGCCTCAGGGTCCCACCTTAACAATTGCGACATGGAGACATGTGGAGGCTTCCGCCAGCTCCGCATTGTACTTAAAATTTTCAAAGCAATTTTCTAAGGCCTGGGACACATGGTGAGCTTGTGCTTGTTCGAGGTCTCTTCTCTTGGGAACCATCTCGAATTTGTGCCATGAAGACACGTGGAGGCCTCTGCAGGGTCGTCCCATACTTAGAATTTTCAAGAAACTTTCTAAAGGCCTGGGACATGTGGAGGGACAACACCTATTTGGGGACCGGCCTGGGATTTGTGTCTATATTTGCTAAGCTGACCATCCCCATTACTAGTATGCTGAAGAAGGACTAGGTTATCAAATGGGAAGAAGTTTCCATTCAAGCTTTCAATGGAATCAAAGAAGCACTAAAGCATGCCCCTGTTTTGGAAACTCCAAATTACAAGAAGCCTTTACAAGTGTTTTCTTTTGCTTCAGAAAAAACCATTGCATCTGTTTTGTTACAGAAGGATGATGAAGGGGCTGAGAGATCAAATGCCTTTTTTAGTAAGGCATTGCAGGGAGTTGAGTTATAGTACACCGTCATGGAGAAGCAAGCATTTTCCTTGGTGAAAGAAACAAAGGTTTTCAGACCCTACATCTTGAGTTCTAAAGTTGTTGCCTATGTTCCTCACACCATGGTGAAAGACATCTTATCAGAGATGGAGGTCTCAAGAAAAAGATGTAGATGGGTGAACAAGTTACAGGAGTATCACATGGATATCCAAACCACAAAATTGGTAAGAGGTTTGGGCCTAGCTAAGCTTATGGTTGAGAGAAAATTGCAAACTATTAAAGTGAATGAAGTAGAAAGAGAAAGGGTGGATGTCCTTGAAACATTGGTAAGTTCTGAATGGTACAAAGATATAATATTTTATTTCAGAAATCTATGCTACCCTGAATATTTGTGTAAAAATCAGAAAAGAGATCTTAAGTTAGCCTCTCAAAAGTATGTCATTACTGAATTTGGGTTAGCTTGGAAGAACCCCAAGGGAGTGCTCTTGAGAAGCATTACTGAAGATGAGGCCCCCAAAATAATTGTTGATCTCCATGGAGGATTTTGTGGGGGACATTTTGTTGGAAGAGTTACAACACATAAAATCTTAAGGGCTGGTTATTGGTGGTCAACTCTCTTCAAGGATACAACTCTATTGGTTAGGAAATGTGAAATTTTTCAGTGTTTTTCTAGAAGAATGAAAGCTTCTAGCTCCCTTCCTTTGCATCCTGTGTCAGTTGAAGCCCCACTCAGACAATGGGGAATTGATTTTATTGGGGAAATTTCTGATCCTTCTAGTGCTGGTCATAAATGGATTCTTGTAGCCACTGATTATTTCAGTAAGTTGATGGAAGAAATCCCCACCAAGAAGGAAACACATCAAGTTATCATAGACTTCATGTCATATGAAAATTTTGTGTGCCAGCTATAATTGTTGCTGATAATGCCATGAGTTTTAGAGCCAAACCTTTGGTGGCAATGTGCAAAGAGTATGGAATCAATATAACATATGCTTCTAACTACAATCCCCAAGGAAATGGACAAGCTGAGTCCAGATATAAAAACTTGTTGAAGATCATTAGAAGAACCTTGGAGTTGAATAAAAGGAAGTGGGGTGAGCAACTGAAGTTTATTGTTTGGGCTGACACAATCAGTGTCAAAAGAGCTACTAGTAAAAGCCCATTTGAATTGGTATATGGAACTCAAGCTTTGCTGCCCCTCCATTTACAATTGTCTTCATTTCAGTTTGTTCAAAAAATTGAAGACCAAGAAGTTAGTCCATATGATGCTCAAATCAATCAAATTATTGAGTTGGATGAAGAAAGAAGGGCATCCCATCAGCGACATGTGAAGTTCAGAGAAAATTTAAAGAAGTTATTTGACAAAAAGGTGACTCCCAGAGCTTTCAGCATTGGGGATCTTTTGCTTTTATGGGAGAACAGGCATGAAGATAAGGAAAAAATTGCTAAATTTGATGCATTATGGATGTACCCTTATTCAATTGATATTCGAATTGGTGAAAATACCTTATGCCTAAAAGAATTAGACAGGGAACTACTTGAATTTCCTATTAATGGCAGGCATTTGAAACATTTCCTTGATTAATTTATCATAATCAAGGTATACTCCATTGTATAGTGTAAATTCTTTTTTTTCATTCTGCTTTTGTGTTTTTGTTCATTTTGGTCCTTGGTGACTTGGTTTTGTTGGTCTCTCGGTTTGTCCTTGGGGGGAGTTGGTTATTATTGTTCTGCTCTGGAAGCTTTTTCTTTGACTCCATTGCCCAATGGTCTATTTCTAGCACTTGGTCTGCTATTTGTTCTTGTGGGACTCATGGGGAGTTCCCATCCTCGAGTCAGAGCTGATGTTGGTGCTCAAATTAGTCTCACCCCATTTGTCATTGAAATTCCTCAGTTGGTGGCCTTTGTCATGTTTTCTATCCCCCCGTATTGGTGCTTGAAGACTCTGCCCTCCATTTTGTTGCCATGATCAGTCCCTTCCTTGTTTGAGGATCACTTGAAGGTACATAATTTTTTTTTCATTCCTCTTTCCATCTGAAAGATTTTGTAACTTGGGCTTAAAACTCGAGTTGTTTCTTTCCTTTCATTTTTCAGTCACGTTTTGTTGTCCCTATCATTTTTGTCCCAAATACCTATGGAAACATGATTGGATGTAGCTCAGAGGATCATATTTGAGCCTTATAAAATTTCTAAATTCTTTGTCCTTGAAGAAAGATTTATTTCCGGGCTCAAATGGTGATTTTCCTGCATTTTACGGTTTGATGGGTGTATTTTTCCTGGTCAAATTTACATCTCAACATCAATGGAAATGTGAACCTTTTTTGTTGGATGCGTCTTGGTGGGCAACTTTAAAAAATCTAATGCTCGCTTCAACCCCAAACTTGTCCACGTGAAAGAACGACACTCATTTGAAAATTCACCTTTTGGTTTGGCCTTCGAGTTGCGCCAGGGGGACACGTGGAGGTTTCCGCTGCTTTTCCCAGACTTAGACAAATTTTTCAGTAAGGCACTACAAGGGGCTGAACTAAAATGAACCATTATGGAAAAGTAAGCCTTTTCCTTGGTAAAAGCTAGAAAGGTTTTCAAACCTTATATTTTCAGTTCTAAAATTGTTGCTTATGTTCCCTAGACCATGGTAAAAGATGTCTTATCAGAGATGTAGATCTCAAACAAAATATGCAGATGGGTGAACAAGTTCCAAGAGTATGACATGGATATCCAAACCACAAAATTGGTAAGAGGTTTGGGCTTGGCTAAGCTTATGGCTGAGAGCAACTTGCAAATTATTGAGGTAAATGAGGTAGAAGAAGAAAGGGCAGGATGTTTTTGAAAAATTGATGAGTTCTGAGTGGTAAAAAGATGTAATTTTTTTATCACAGACATCTGATACAGCCCTGACTATTTAAGTAATAATCAGAAAAGAGCCCTTAAGTTGGGTTCCCGGAAATATGTCATTACTAATTATGGGTTAGATCCTAGAGGAACCCTAGAAGGAGTCCTTTTAAGGTGCATTACTGAAGAAGAAGCCCCCAAGATAATTGTTGATCTCCATGGAGGATTTTATGGGGGGAATTTTTCTAGGAAGATTTGCATAGCACACAAGATCCTGAGGGTTGGTTATTGGTGGCCTACTCTCTTCAAGGGTACAAAATTTGTTGGTTAGAAGATGTGAGAGTTGTCAGCACTTCTCTAGAATACTGAAATGCTTCAGGCTCCTTTCCTTTGTAGCCTGTATCAATTGAAGCTCTCATTCAAGCAATGGGGAATGGATTTCATTGGTGAGATTTCAGACCCTTCAAGTGCTTGCCATACGTGGATTCTTATAGCCAATGATTACTTTACTAAATGGGTTAAGGAAATCCCCACTAAGAAGGAGCAACACACCAAATTGTCATGGAATTTCTATGCTGAACCATATTATCTGCAAGTTTGGGGTGCCAGGTCAATATTGTAGTCTGACAATGCCATGAGCTTTTAGAGCTAAACCTCTAGTGGCAATGTGCAAAGATTATGGGATCAACTTGACACATGCCTATAATTACAACCCCCAAGGAAATGGACAAGCTAGAGTCTAGTAATAAAAAACTTGCTAAAGATTATCAGAAGAACCTTGGAGTTGAATAAAAAGAAATGGGGTGAGACAGTTGAAGTTTGTTGTTTGGGCTGATAAAATCACTGTCAAGAAGAGTTACTAGGAAAGAGTCCATTTGAGTTGGTATATGGAACTTAGGCCCTGCTGCCCCTTCATATGCAGCTATCTTCACATCATTTCATTCAATGGCTACAGGATTAGGAGGTAAGTTATCCCATATGATGCTCTGCATTAATCAAATTGTTTAGCTTGATGAAGAGAGAAGGAGAGCATCCCACCAGAGTCATGTAAAGTTCAAATAAAAGCTGAAGAAGTTATTTGACAAGAAGGTCACTCCCAGAGCTTTCAATATTGGAGATCTTGTGCTGATATGTGGGATAGCACGGAAATGAAGATAAGGGAAATAATGGAAAATTTGACTGCATTATGGATGGGCCCTTACTCCAGTTGATAGTCAGAATTGGTGAACACACCTTCTTCTTGAAGGATTTGGATGGTTATTTGCTTGAAATGCTCTGTTAATGATAGGCATTTGAAGCATTTCTTAGATTGATTCCTCAGAATCAAGGTGAGCAACATATGTATAGTGTACATTGCATAGCTGCTTGTTTATTTCCTATTTTTTGTGTTTTTACTCATTCTGGTCCTCGGTGACCTATTTTGTTGATTTCTGGTTCCTTGTTTCATTTTTGGGAGATGGCTCTCGTTTCTCTGCTCTACGATGATAACTCCATTATCTTAATGGATGTTTTTGGCACTTGGTATACTATTTGGTTCTTATGGCACTCATAGGGAATGTCCCATCCCCAAGTTAGAGCTGATGTTGGTGCTCAAAATAGTCTCACGCCATTTTTCCTTTGAAAATCCATTGATTTATAGCCTCTGTCACTTTTTATCCCCCCGTGTTGTGCCTGGCAAGTCTTTACTTTCCTTTGTTTCCATAATTAATCTTTCCTTGGGCTGAAGATCATGTATAGATCTATATTTGTATCCTTTTTTCTCTTTTTCTCTGAAGAGGTCTAAAATTTGGGTCTCCCATCCTCTATTCATTCAAAAACTCATGCTTTCCCATTTTTTCCATTTTTTACAATCAAGATTTGTTGCCCTTGTCATTTTTCCCCAAATACTTGATGAAAAATGTATGGATATAGCTATGAAGATCGTATTTGAGCCTTCCAACATTTCTAAATCCTCTATCCTTGGAAAAAAAATCCATCCCCATGCTCAAATGGTCGTGTTTCTACATTTTATAGTTTAACGCGTGTTTCCCCCAGTCAAATTTACATCCTTGCATTGATAGTGAATGTGGCGTTGGTGCTCAAAATGATCTCACCCCATCTATGCCTTTGAAAAATTATTCATTCACGACCTCTATCATTTATCCTTCCCCATATTGTGCTTTGGTTAGTCTTATTTCCATTTTTAGTCTACTCCTGGGTCAAGGATCATGTGTGGGTCTATATTTGTCTCATGGTTCCTTTGTTCCTCTGAAAAATATCTATATTTAGGGTCTCCAATGCTCTATTCCTTCAAAACTCATGTTTTCCCCATTTTCTCGCATTCTCCACGGTCGAGAATTTGTCATGTCCGTTGTCGTTTTTACCCTAAATACTCAAAGAAAAATGAGTTGGTGTGTCCCTAGGGATCATGTTTGAGTCGTGCAATAGTCTAAATTCTCTGTCCTTGAAGAAAACCTCATTTTATGGATCAAATGAATGTTTCTCTATGTTTTGCGGTTTGACAGGTGCATTTCTCCCAGTCAAGTTTACATCATTCAGTCAACAAGGAAAATGTGGCACCTCTTGGTTGGATGCAAATCAGCTCAATACTTTGAAAATTCCATGAAAAGCCTCATTTTTAAAAATGTTTCCATGTGGAGGAATGACACTTGTTTGAGAATTAAATTTTTGGTTTGGATTTGAAGTAGTGCCAGGAGGACATGTGGAGGATTGGTAGGAAAGAGACACGTGGAGGCTTTCTACTAGGTTTCCCATACTTAGATAAATTTCAAAGGGTTTTTGGGAATTCCAAGACACATGTCGGGGAACGAAGCTCATTTGAAGATCTGACTTTTGGGCTTTGCCTTGGAGTAGTGCTGGGAGGACACGTGGAGGCTTCCGTTGCTTTCCCATACTTAGACAAATTTTTATATAGATGGAAATAGTTTGGCGGAACCAGACACGTGGCGAGCTCGTGTTCATTTAGGGTCTCTACTTTGGGCACCATCTTGAAGTTGTGTCATGGATACACATGGAGAAAATGCGCATGTTCGGGGATCAGCCATTGAGTTTTATTCTAAAGAAGCACCAGGCTAACATGTGGGGCACTCCACTCACTTTGCATTTTACTTAGACTTTTCAACTGCCAAAAGGAATTTTTCAATAGAGCTTGACAAGTGGTCCTTCCACTATTTCAAGCCTTCAAACAAATTTTACTAGAGCAGGAAATGTGGTCAGCCCACGCTCGTTCAAGATATCAAATTTTTGGGAACGCCTCAAAGTGCATCGTGGTGACATGTGGTAATTTGAAAAGTCATAAGGGGAAGGGAAGCGGGCCATCGGAGGCAACTCAAAATTTTCACCTCTTTGCTTCATAAAGGTTAAAAATAGCAAAAATGGCCCATGAGCCCGATGGGAAATAGTCAATGTTTTACCCTGGTCAACAGTGGAGGTGCGGGACTTTTGGAGGAAAAGTGAAAATATTTCTCCTCTTGAGGGAAAAGGTGTTAAAGGCATAAAAGGACCTAGGGTTCTGCTAGGACCCACATTGGGAAACGTGTCAAAAGTATTTCTCAAGGGCGGACCTGTGGGGAAAACTTGGAAAATTTTCCTTTTTCCAAAAGAGAGTCAAATGGCAGAATTTCTCCACGTTTCTTGTTAGGGCCCACCTCAGGACACAGTGTCAGGCCCATTTTTAGAAGTGGAGGTATAGGGAAAAATGGTGAAATTTTTCCATTTTTTCGAAAGGGTCAAAAAAGGTCAAAGGAAGCCTCCGATCTTGTTTTAGCATCTTCCATGTGGATGGCCAAAATTTAAATCAAAGATCAAATGGACACTAAGTGTCCAAATCTGATTTTCCCCCCATTTTTTCTGTAAAAATCATGGGAGTGCAAGTCTTCATGATTTCTTGCTATTTTCTACACACCAAATAGAGAAGCGAGTTAATTTTGATATCTAGAGTTTGGTGGGAGAGATCTGGAGACGTATTTTTCACCGTTAAAATGGTCTGACTCTCAAGCCTGATCTGGTTTTTCATTTTTATTCTCCTGAGCACGTGATGGACCAGATTTGATTGATATGGGGTGGAAGGTGTTGGAAAATGGATGGAGGTGTGTTTTTCCCAAGAAAATATTTGAATGTGGGAAGAAATTGAAGAGATTTTCCCTTGATCAACTGCAGACTTTTGCAGATCTGATTTTGCAAATCACAAAAGAATCATTGCAAGCACTGGTGCATTTAAATTTTTTGTCTTTTGGGAGGAAGGGGCTCTATTGGAAATGCTATAAAGGGATCGAATTCATCTTGAAAATTGTTGGGAGTTTTTGGAAAGATCAGGACTGATTTTCTCCAGCAAAAAAAGCTTGACAGAGCCCATCCCTTTTGAAAAGTTGTCTAGAGAAGCATGTATATCTCTCTTTGTGTCAAATTTGATCGTGTCAAGGTGGTTGCAAGTGTACAACCATTGAAAAGATTTGATATTGTTCTAGAAACTTTCCCTTTCTAATAAATTTGATCAAACTTTGAGTTATTATGTGTCAATCTTGAGTAAAGTGTATTTATTTCATTTCTGGATGCATATGGGTAGTTTTTCTTGTTTCTATTGAAATCTTGTACCAAAATATATTACAATCACATAGGTATCAGTCCTTGTGATAGTTTAGTGGCATCTGTAATTTCATTTCTCAGAAAATCTTTCATCTAGGAGTGGGATAAACGGTTGGAAATCACTTTTCTTTCATTTTGTTGAAAGAGATTATCTGTAAGCCTCTGGGTGTACCTCAAGCATGACTTGGTTTAAATATTGGTTCTTTATTCAATCCTCTGACTCGAGCCTTCATGATAGAATCCCACATGTTGTGTGAAAGAGTGCTGATCTGGGCCTCCATTGAAGCACATATTCTAGTTGAGGAAACAATCTAACTTTTTGTGGCATTTTGTTGATTGAATCTTTCCATTTTGCATAATCTCTCAAGGATTTGGTGAGTCAAGTCCATCCTGTCTCCCCTCGCATCAAAATTCATTTAACAACAACCAATCCTTCCCATAATACCCCTTTTTTTCATGTGTGTACACAAATGCATAATCTTTGTTACCAAAACATCCAGAAACAATTAGGGTCTCAAATGTGTTTAGTAACCTGTTCCTTCCTGTGAGAATATCTCCATAATCTGGACATGACAACTCGTGAGAGTCAGATTTGGTGTGTTGATCATATTTTCCCCAAGGCCTTCTCTATAAAATTTATGCAAAAGAAAGGTACTTGTATCTCCTTTCAAATAACAGTGGTTACAAAATATGTTATCTTACCTTGGTTGAAAGGCACAACCTAAAATAGTTAGGATCATATCACATTATTTTGAATGTACTACCCACTCCCTTTAGAGCCTGAGTGCTAACAAGTTAGATAGATTTCTTCACTGGCTACAAAACGACATACATGATTTTCTATTTGCCTCTGATTGCCCTGCCAAACCTATGATGTTGCTTGCTCTCTGAAGGAGGTTAAATTTGGGTACCAACATAAATGGTGCCATTTTCAGGGAAGATTAAAGTTCATACTCAAACCTTGGTAAACATTTCTTGTATGTTGCATGTGTTCTGTGCAGTTCTTTCAGTTTTTTACACCTAGTACACTAGATTTCATTTGATACATCTAGGTGAAGAAAGGTAAAAATCTTTACATTTCTACTCTCTTGCATTGACAGACACTTGACAGATCATATTTAGTGCATTTGCACAACTAAGGTTGAAATCCTTAGTGGAAACTCCCTGTTGATTTAATTTTGATAAGGATGAGTGTCTTAAAACTTTGTCAAGGTCAGATCTGTTACTAACATTTGCAAAGTTGGAAGGAAGAAGGTCTTTCTTCGCTAGGGATCCTTCTAGGAAACTGTTTCTAGAGCTAGGATAAGCAAAATTAGAAGGAAGAAAATCCTGGAGAGTTGTGGGAGAATAAAAGACAAGAAAAAGGATCTCCATTGACGAAAGTGATCGGCCCATCATTAAAGACTACCATTCAAGTGACTCTGAATTAGGTAGCCTCTTTGTGGAATTGAATTCTCTAGCTGGGCAAGGGCCTTCATTTGATTTTGAAAGATTTGCTTCACATTCCGCTCCTGTCTTTTCTGAAGTAGATAGGGATTTCCAAGAAGCAAGGCCTTTGGGGGATCTCCATTTTGAAAACTTCACTCCTGTGTTCCAAGGACCCTCTACCCCTCATCAATTTATCACCCCTCCAAGATCACCTCCTCAAATCAATATGGCTCAACCCATACCTCCATTTGTTGTAAACATCTTTGGACCTATAAATTTTGTGGGAATGGCTAGTTATCCAAACACAATACCTCAATATATAAGGAACAAACTTCCAAAGATCCAGGGAAACAATGACATAACTGGTGACCAACATCTAAAGCTCTTCCTCAATATGATGGAAGACTTGAGATTGAACATGAATATGTATACATCAAATTGCTTGTTCACTCTCTAGAGGAGGATTAAAGGGACTGGTACAAAGCATTGGTAGATAACTTTATTGACTCTTGGGCTGAGATGAGCAATGCATTTAGATTGTAATATGGTGATAGGACTGCCCCTAGGTTTCTTCTATCATAATTTGAAAACATCAAGAAGAATCCCAATGAGTTAGTACATGACTTCAATACAAGGTTCAATAAGACCTTGAGGAGATTACCTGTTAGGATAAGGCCATGTGGTGAATCATGCTTACTCAAATATACTGATGCATTTGATAAAAAGGTTTCTTACTACTTGAGGGACAATAACCCTACCAACTTAAGGAAAGCATTCACCATGGCCCTACAAATAGAGAATAATATCAAGGAAATTGGGAAACCTCCAAAGAGGGATGGTGTGAAGCTGATTAACCCAAAAAAACCCCAAACAAGAAAGATTGCTGATTTGGAAGAAGTGGTGAAAAATTTGGTAGGGGCTGTCAAGGAGATCTCCTACAAACTAGCCCGAGCTGAGAAAGGAGTTAGGCAGAGCTCACAAGGACAACACAAGAAACAAGGACAAGACAAATTTACAAATCATCAAATAATTGATGCAAGAGGCAAAGGAGTTGTTGGATTTGGGAATAGGCAGCCCCAAGGTAGAGAAAATAGAATGGTTCCTGATCCTTTGGCTACTATAGTTGTTGTTGTGAAAGAAAAAAAGGTCATTGATTGGTGTGACAGATGTTTCATGCCCCATGCTCCTTGTAAAGAAGATCAAGAAGAAGAAGTAGTTGATGATGATAATGATGATGATGCCTACATGATGGAGATCCCTACGAGTTCGCTAAGGGAAGCAACTTCAACTAAGGTAATAAGTGCTATAACTGCTGCTGCTTTTTGGGATTACATCCATCAGGTACCTCTTATTCCCCCCTATCGTAATTTAGAAGTAGACACTGCACAAGATTTTGAATTTCCCACTAATGATTTTGAATACTTGAGGGCATTAGTGATTGAAAAGTATTGTGGAGGAGTTCCCTCATAAGAAGATAAGCAACTATTAATGAATGTTATAGTTTCCCAAGAAAAGGAGAAAAATACTAGAAGTAAAGCTACCAATGGGCTACAAGCCAAGTCATACAAGGAAGAGATGTAAAAAAGGTTGAGGTTCCCCTTACCATTGTAGAGTTGGAAAATTCACAAGTATTGGAAGAGCTGGGGTAACCACCAGAGGTTTATTTTGGAACTTCTTTGGTTAAATCCCAACTGAATGTGGATCCATTTTTCACTACCCTAGTTATCAAATACAAGTTGTCACATAACTGTATGTTTGATCTTGGAGCTTCATGTAATGTCATGCCTCTTGAGGTCATGAATGAATTAGGTATCAAAGTAACAAAAACATATGGGAAGTGCACTACCATGGACTCTAGAGAGGTGCCAGTGGTGGCGTGTGTCAAAGATCTAGTAGCGTAACTTGCTTCTTATCCTAGAAGGAACTTAAAGCTTGATGTATTCATTTTTTACTGCCTTGCCAAGTGGGGGATGTTGTTGTCAAGAAAGTGGGTAGCAAGTGTTGGTGGTAGTGTGCAAATGGACATGTCTTATGCCACTATCCCCATTGAAGGAAACTTGGTGAAATTGTATGGAGATAAAAAGATGATGTAACTGATTGAAGACACAAGTAATGCATCTTATGAAGTTTTGCAAGCAGATGTTGATCTTAACAATTTTTTGAGCTTTGTGGATTTCAGGGATTATGAGAGTGTTGAAAACAGTTCTCCTAAGTATGCTGATTTTTCTGGGAATTTGGTCTGTGTTTCAACCTTGAAGAATGTCAAAGAATTTGAATTAAACACAATGGGGGAGCTTCATAAAAGATGGGTGGTTTACAAACAGAACAAATAAGAAAAAGAGGTCTACTTCCAGTTGATGAAAACATACCAAAATCTCTTGGCATGGTCATATCCAGGATGGTAGGCGCTTGAATTGTTTCCTTGATTATTTTCTTTAAATCAGGAAAAATTCTTTTGTACAGTGTATATTTTGTTGTTTGTTCCCTATTTTTTCTGTTTTTACTCATTCTAGTCCTCGGTGACCTATTTTTGTTGGCTTCTTTATTTGTTTTTAGAGATGGCTTCGTTTCTCTGCTCTGCGAGATGACTCTGTCGCCCAATGGATATTTTGGCACTTGGTATACTATTGTTCTTGTGGCACTCGAAGGGAGTTCCCATCCCTGTGTTGGAGCCAAATGTTGGTGCTCAAAATAGTCTCACCCCATCTGTGCCTTTGAAAATTTATTCATTCATGGCCTCTGTCATTTTATCCTTCCTTGTATGGTGCTTGGTCGGTCTTATTTCCATTTTTAGTCTCCTCCTGGGTCCAGGATCATGTGTGGGTCTATATTTGTCTCATGATTCCTTTGTTCCTCTAAAAAATATCTGTATTTTGCATTTCCTGTGCTCTGTCCCTTCAAAAATCACATTTTTCCATTTTCTCCATCCTCCATAGTCAAAATTTGTTGTTCTTTCCGTTTTTTCCCTAGGTACTCGAGGAGAAATGATTTGATGTGTTCATAAGGAATGACTTTGATCCTTGCAACTGTATAAAGTCTCTGTCCTTGAAGAAAACCTAATTTTATGGCTCGAATGGATGTTTCTCTATGTTTTACGGTTTGACGGGAATTTCTCCCAGTCAAATTTGCATCATTTAGTCGACAGGGAAACATGGCACCTCTTGGTTGGATGTGGATTAGCTTGATACTTTAGAAATTTTATGAAAAGCCTCATTTTTAAAATGTGTCCACGTGGAGGAATGACGCTCGTTTGAGAATCAAATTTTTGGTTTGGCTTTGAAGTAGTGCTGAGAGGACACGTGGAGGGTTGGTAGGAAAGAGACACCTAGAGGCTTCTGCTGGGTTTCCCATACTTAGACAAATTTCAAAAGGTTTTCGATAAGTCCAGGACACGTGGAGGAACGACAATCATTTAAAGATCTACTTTTGGGATTTTCCTTGGAGTAGTGTCGGGAGGACACGTGGAGGGTTCTGCTGCTTTCCCATACTTAGAAAAATTTAATGCAAATGGATATAGTTTGGCAGGACAGGGAAACGTGGCGAGCCCGCGCTCATTCAGGGTCTTCAACTTGGGCGCCATCTAAGAGAAGCACCATTCGAACACGTGAGGCACTCCACTCACTTTTTATTTTACTTAGAATTTTCAATGGCCAAAAGGAGACTACCTTAGAGCTTGACAAGTGGATCCTTCCACTAAGCTTCAAGCCTTTAAACAAATTTTTCCGAAGCAGGACACATGGAGAGCCCGCACTCATTCAAGGTATCAAATTTTTTGGACCACCTCAAGGTGCGCCATTGTGACACGTCTAAATTTGAAAATTCATAAGGGGTAGGGAAGCGGACCATCGGAGGCAATTCAAACTTTTCGCGTCTTTGCTTCATAAAGGTTAAAATAGCAAAAATGGCCCGCGAGCCCGATGGGAAATAGTTAATGTTTTTCCCTAGTCAATGACAGAGGTGTGGGCTTTCGGAGGAAAAGTGAAAAAATTTCCCTTTGAGGGAAAAGGATTTAAAGGCATAAAAGAACCTGGGGTTCCACTGGCACCCACATTCGGACACGTGTCAAAAGTATTTCTCAAGGGCAGAGCTGCGGGGAAAACTTGGACAATTTTGCTTTTTCCAAAAGAGAGTCAAATGGAAGAATTTCTCTGCATTTATTTTGAGGCCCACCTCAAGACACGTGTTAGGCCCATTTTTAGAAGTGGAGGTGCGAGGAAAAAGGTGAAATTTTTCCATTTTTCTAAAAGGGTCAGAAAAGGTCAAAGGGAGGCCCTGAACCTATTTTTGCATCTTCCACGTGGACGACCCACATTTAAATCAAAGATCAACGGTTGGTGAGTGTCTAGATATGATTTTCCCCCCATTTTTTCTATAAAATTCTTGGGAGTGCGAGTCTTCATGATTTCTTGCTATTTTCTACATGCCAAACAGAGGAGTAAGTTAATTTTGATATCTAGAGATTGGTGGGAGAGATCTTGAGACGTCTTTCACCATTAAAACAATCTGACTCTCAAGCCCGATCTGGTTTTCCATTTTTCTTCTCCTGAGCACATGAGGGACAAGATTTGATTGATATGGGGAAAAATTGGTTAGCAAATGGATGAAGGCATGTTTTTCCCGAGAAAAGAGTTGAATATGGGAAGAAATCGAATAGATTTTCCCTCGAGCACCTAGAGAATTTTACAAATCTAATTCTGTGAATCATCGCAAGAACTGGTGCATTTAAAGTTTTTATCTTTTGGGAGGAAGGGGCTCTGCTGAAAATGCTATAAAGGGCACAAATTCATCGTGAAAATGGTTGGGATTTTTTGGAAAGATCACGACTGATTTTCTTTAGCAGAAAAAGCTTGACAGAGCCCATCCATTTTGAGAAGCCATCTAGAGAAGCATGTATATCTCTCTTTGTGTCAAATTTGATCATGTCAAGGTGGTTGCAAGTGTACAACCATTGAAAATCTTTGATATTTTTCTAGAAACTTTCCCTTGTTGATAAATTTGATCAAACTTTGAGTTATTCTGTGTCAATCTTGAGTAAAGTGTATTTATTTCATTTCTAGATGCATACAGGTAGTTTATCTTGTTTCTATTGCAATCTTGTACAAAAATATAGTCCAATCACATAGGTCTCAGTCCTTGTGATAGTTTAGTGGAATTTGCAATTTCACATCTCAAAAGATCCTTCATCTGGGAGTGGGATAAAATGTTGAAAATCACTTTTCTTTCATTTTGTTGATAGAGATTATCTGTAAACCTCTGGGTGTACCTCAAGTGTGACCTGGTTTAAATCTTGGTTCTTTATTCGGTCCTCTATCTTGATCCTTCATGATAGAATCCCATAGGTTGTGTGAAAGAGTGTTGATCTAGGCCTCCATTGAAGCACGTATTCTAGTTGAGGAAACAATCTAACTTTTTGTGGAATTTTGTTGATTGAATCTTTCCATTTTGCATAAGCTCTCAAGGATCTGGTGAGTCAAGTCCATCCTTTCTCCCCTCCCACCAAAATTTATTTAACAATAACCAATCCTACCCATAGTACCCCTTTTTTTCATGTGTGTACACAAATGCATAATATTTGTTACCAAAACATGCATAAACAATCAGGGTCTCAAATGCATTTAGTAACCTTTTCCTTCTTGTGAGAATATCTCCATAATCTAGACGTGACAACTCGTGAGAGTTAGATTTGGTGTGTTGATCATATTTTCCCCAAGGCCTTCTCTATAAAATTTATGCAAAAGAAAGGTACCTGTATCTCCTTTCAAATAACAGAGGTTAAATAATAGGTTCTGTTACCTTGGTTGAAAGGCACAACCTAAAATAGTTAGGATCAGCTCACATCCTTTTACATTTGCTATGCACTCCCTTCAGAGCCTTAGTGCTAACAAGTCAGATAGATTGCTTCCCCAGCTACAAAATGACATACATGATTTTCTATCTGCCTCTTAGTGTCCTGTCAAACCCATGATGTTGCTCGGTCTTTGAAGGAGGTTAAATTTTGGTACCAACACATCTGAAGGTGTCTGTCAATTGGGCGTAAAACTCAGGTTGTTCCTTCCCTTCCATTTTCCCCAATCATGTGTTGTTTTCCCTGCTATTTTTTCCCAAGTAATTGAAGAAATTTGAATAGGTATAGCTTGTAGGGTCTTATGTGAACCTTATAATAATTCCAAATTCTTTTTCCTTGAAGAAAATTTTATCTTCGGGCTCAAACAATGGTTTCCTTGCATTTTTATGACTTGACGGGTGTGTTTCTCCCATCAATTTTAAAGCTCTGCATTCAATGGAAACATGTCCCTTTTTGGTTGGATGCCACTTGGCGGAGCACTCTAAAACTTTGTGGATCATTCTAACCCAAAAATTTCCCACGTGAAGAAACGGTGCTCATTTGAAGACTCACCTTTTTGTTAAGCCTTGGAGTTGCGTTGGGAGGACACGTGGAGGATTCTGCTGCTTTCCCCGGACTTAGAACTTTTTTTATACAAATGATATAGTTTTTGTGGGCCATGGACACCTGGTGAGCCCACGCTCATTCTGGGTCTCCGCTTTTAGGGACCATATTGAAGTTACGCCATGAAGGCACATGGAGGTTTCCGCTGGGTCTTCCTTCCTTCAACTTTTCAGCAACTTCTTAAAAGGGCCTGAGACACATGGAGTGACTACACAAGTTTGGGGACTGGGCTTTTAGTTTTTTTGAAGAAGCGCCAGGAGGACACTTGGAGGCTTCCGCCCACTCTGATTTTTGCTTAGACTTTTCAACGATCGAAGAAAATTGTCTCATACCTTGGACACATGGTGCATTCTACTGAACTCTCAAGCTTTTTAGCAGACTCTGCCAGACTGGGACACATGGTGACCCCGCACTCATTCAGGGTCTCTAGTTTTTGGGACCATCTCAAGATGAACCATTGAGACATGTGGCGGTTTGAAAACTAAAGAGGCAGGGAGGCGGGCCATCTGGGGCAACTTGGATATTTTTCCCCTTGTTATTTAAAAGACTAAAATAATCAAAATGAACCGCAAGCCCAACAAAGAATATTCAAAATTTTCTCCAGTCAACGGTGGAGGTGCGGACTTTTGGGGGAAATTTGGAAAATTTTCCTTTTGTGGAGAAAGGGGTTAAAAGTGTAAATGGAAGCATGGTTCTGTTGGGATTCACATTAGAAACAAAAAACGGAATGGTAGAGCTGTGGGGAAAACATGGAAAATTTTCCTTTTTCAAAAAAAGAGGTGAAATAGCAGACTTTAGTCATGGTTCCTTTGGGACCCACATTGGGACACATGTCAAGCCCATTTTTCATAGGCGGAGGGGCAGAGAAAATTGAGAAGTTTTGCATTTTTTCCAAAAAGTTTAAAAAGTAAAAAGGAACCCCCAGGCCCGTCTCAACTCAGATCTCCAACGTGGACGGTCCAAATTCAAAAGAGAGATCAACGGAAACTATGTGTCTGTATATGATTTTCAACCATTTTTCTCCAAAGATCCTGGGGATGCATATTCTTATGGTTTTTTTAATCATTTCTTGCAGTCACCTACATGCCAAATGAAGAGGAACATTAATCTGATATCCTGGTTTGGTGTGGAAGGTTTGTAAACGTATTTCACCATTAAATATGTAATCTGACTGTCAGATTTGACCTGATTTTTCTTTCCTTGGCACACGAGAGACCCGTTGATATCTTTGTTTGGTGGGAAAATATATGAAAATATCTTTTTCCATTAAGATGTTGTCTGACTATTGGCCTCGATATGATTTTCCATATTTTCCTTCCATGGCACGCAAAGAACCAGAATTGATAGATTGGAGGAGGAAGTAGTTGGCATGTGAGATGAAAAATGACTTACCAAGTGTAGAATTCAATGCTAGAAATATTTGGAGATATTTTCCCTTTGCACACCTGACAACTTTTTTGCAAATTTGATTCTCGAAATCACATCATGCAATGGTGCTTTGAATGTTTCTAGTTTTGGGGGGGAATTCTATTGTAAGTGAAATATTATAAATTGCATGAATTTATCATGTAAATGGTTAGAAGGTTGGAGTGTTAGAGGTCGAGAGGTAATTCCTGAGAGAAAACATTTGACAGAGCCCATATTTTCTGAGAGACTATCTAAGGAACATGTTTATTTCTTTTGTGTTAAATTTCAACATGTCAAGGTGTTGCGAGTGTACAGCCATTGAAAATCTCTAAGATTGTTATGGAAACTTTCCCCTGCTGATAAATTTAATCAAATTTGAGTAAATTTGTGTTTTACTTTGAAAAAAATCATGTCTGCTTCATTTCTGAATGTCTGCAAATAGTTGTTTGTTCCCATTGCAATATTACATTGAAATCTTTATGAATTAAACAAGATCTTAGCTTTGTGATAGTTTGGCGGAACTTGTAATTTCATTTATCAGAAGAGATTTCATTTTATAGTCAAATAAACAAGTTTAAAATCATTTTACTCCTAGCGTGATGATTAATATTGTTTGTTAGCCTTTGAGGGTATTTTAGGTGTGATGAAACAGAGGTTGATAGTGTTTAATTAAGTCTTTTAGTTTGAGCCTTCATTTTGGATCCTTAAAGTTTGTGTGAAAATGTACTGATCTGGGTCTCCATTGAAGCACACCTTTTGGTTAAAGTAACATTCTAGTTGTTCTGAAGCATTTTGTTGGTCAAGCGTTCCATTTTTGTAAAATCAATGAAAAATTTGGTGAGTGAAATTCCACTCTGCCTTTCCTCCCACCAAAATTCATTTAAAAAAAACTAATCAAACTACCCATATTTTTCCTGTGTGTGCATAAATGCATAATTTCTGTTACCAAAACATGCAGAAGCAATCACATTTTCATTGTCTTTAGTAGCATGAACCTTGCTAAGAAAACATCTCCATTATCTAGGGTGACAACTCATGAGAGTTATATTTTTCTATATTGACCATGTTTTCTTCAAGGTTTTCTTAACAACTTTGCAAAGAAGGATATCTCCATCACCTCCACAAACAACAGGCTACAAAAGGGTCCTCTCATCCTGGTTGAAAGGCACAACCATAAAGTAGTGAGGATAGATCGAATCCTCTTAAGGGTGCTACCAATTTCTCCACATCTGAGTAACAAAGAGCAAGCTGCATTCCTTCCCCGGCTACAAAACGACACACAATGTGCTCTTCTTTCCTCTAAGTATCCTATCAAAGCCGTGATACTACTCATCCTTCTGAGGGAGAATCAATTTGGGTACCAACACAATTCTGGCACCGATGCTGAGGACATTGTGAATGTAGTTTAGACTCAAGCCTTGGTAAACATTTCTTATATGCTCTAAGTTCTAGTTCATTGTTTCAACATCAGACTGTGAAAGGCCTATAAGAAGTGTCAAAGTTACATGTGTTGTGTGCAATATTTCTAGTTTCTATAGTTATTGCACTAGGTTGCATTCATAAATCTAGGTAAAGGAAGGTCAGATTATTCCATTTCCAGTTTCTAGTGTTGACAAACATTTGACAAATCACATTTTTAGTGCATTTACATAACTAAGGTGGAAATCCTTAGTGGAAAATCCATGTTGATCTGATTTTTTATGAGTACCAGTGTTTTAACCTCTTTCAAGTGATATTTATTACTAATCTTTGCAAATTTGGAAGGAAGAAGATATTTCTTTGTTAGGGATCCTACTAGGACATTATTTCAAGAGTTAGGAAAAACAAAGTCAGAAGGAAGAAGAGCCTAGAGAGTTGTTGGAGATCAGCAGTCAAGAAAAGATACTTCCATTGATTAAAGTGATCAGACTATCATTGAAGATTTCCATTCAAGTGATTCTGAATCAGGTAGTCTTTTTGTGGAATTAAATTCTCCATCTGGAGAGGGGCTTTCATTTGAATTTGAAAATTTTTCTTCTCATTTTGATCCTTTGTTCTCTAAAGTAGATAGGGTTTTCCCAGAAATAGATCCTTTAGGGGATATCCATTTTGTAATTTCTACTCATGTGTTTCAAAGACACCTTGTCCCTAATTAGTTTGATTCTCCTCCAAGGTCACCTCCTCAAAACAACATGGCCCATCCCCCACCCAGACCTCCATTTGTTGTAAATACTTTTGGTCCCATAAATTTTAGAGGGATGGCTGGTTATCCAAATGCAGTTTCCCAAGATGTAAGAAATATACTACCAAATTTCCAAGGAAATAATGTTATAACTAGTGATCAGCATCGAAATCTCTTTATCAACATGATGGAAGAATTTGGGATTGCATTTGAAGATGTATATATCAAATTTTTTATCCATACTTTGGAGGAAGATGCAAGGGACTGGTACAAAGATTTTTTAGATAATTCAATTGATTCTTGGACCGAGAAGAATAATGCATTTAGATTGGAGTATGGTGACAAAACGGATCCTAGGTTTCTTTTGTCATAATTTGAGAATATATAAAAGAACCTTAATGACTCAGTGCATGACTTCAACACTAGATTTAATAAGACATTGAGGATATTTCCTGTGATTTTAAGGGCATGTGTTGAGTCTTGTCTTATAAAATATTCTGATGCATTTGATAAGAAAGATTCTTACTACTTGAGAGACAAAAACCCTACCAATTTGAGGTAGGCCTTTACTAGGGCTCTGCAAATTGAGAACAACATCAAGGCCATTGGAAAACCTCCTAAGAGGGAGGGTGTTACACTGATAAACCCAGAAAGACCTCAAGTAGGCAAGGGTGTGGATCTTGAGGAGGTTTTCAAAACTCTAGAAGGGGCTGTCAAAGAAATATCATACAAATTAGCCTGGGCAAAGAAAGGAATAGGTCATAGTTCACAATGTCAGAATAAGAAACAAGGCCAAGACAAATTTACCAATCATCCTAGAAATGAGCAGAGATCTGATGATAGAGGTAAGGGACCCATGGGTTTTTCAAATAGACATCCCCAAGCTAGGGAAAATAGAATGGTGCCTGATCCTTTGGCTATTAGAGTTGTTTTTGTTGAAGAAACAAATGTAATTGATTGGTGTGATAGGTGTTTCATGCCCCATTCTCCATGTGAAGTAGATCAACAAGAAGAAGAGGAAGTTGATGATGATAACACTAACGATGATGCATGCATGATGGAGTGCTCTATAAACTCACAACAGGGGCCAACTTCAACTGAGATAATAAATGCTAGAACTGCTTCTAATTTTTGGGATTGCATTCACTAGGTACCTCTTCTTCCTCCCTCTCATACTTGAGAAATATATATTGTACAAGATTTTGAACTTCCTAGTAATGAATTTGAATATTTAAGATCTTTAATGATAAAGAAGTATGATGGAGGAATCCCATCTGTCGAGAATAGGTAGTTATTGATGAACGTTGTTGTTTCTCAAGAAAAGGATTATAATACTAGGAGTAGAGTTGCTAAAGGAGTAGGGCTTCAAGAAAAACCTAAAACTCCATTTCTTGCTAGTATTCCAAAAGAAGATCCTAAGAAAAATACACTTTCCAAAGGCCTTGCTGTCCCAAACAAGATTCATACTTCTCCTCATGCCCAAACTGTCAAAATTCCTGTGTCATCTAATGAGTGTGTCAATCTCCCTTCCAATGTTGCCTTACCCAAGTGTGTTCCATATGAAATTTCCCAAGTTTTGAGTCAAATCAAAGTTATTGTTCCAATTGTTGAGTTGCTTAGGATTCCTAAGCACAAGAAGAGGGCATTGGAGTATTTTGGATTGAAATAAGAGAAGAGTACCTTGGGTAGAAATGTAAATATTGTGGAGAATCCTCTAATCATTGAAGAACTAGAAGCACCACGAGCATCGAAATAGCTAGATGAACCACCCGAGGTTTATTTGGGAACATCCTTGGTATATTCTCAACTAAATGTGGATCCATTCTTCACCACCCTGATCATTAAGGATAGATTATTACACAACTGTATGTTTGATTTGGGGGCATCGTGCAATGTTATGCCTCTGGAAGTCATGAATGAACTGGATATCAAGGTAACAAAAGCATATGGGAAGTGAACTACCATGGATTCCAGAGAGGTGTCAGTGGTGGGATGTGTGAAAGGTCTGGTTGTATAACTTGTAGGCTATCTGGGCAGGAACTTGAAACTTGATGTAGTTATTGTTGACTACCCTTCCAAGTGGGGTATGCTGTTGTCTAGAAAATGGGCTGCAAGTGTTGGTGGGAGTGTTCAAATGTATATGTCCTATGCCACCATCCCAATTGAGGGCAGCCTTATCAAGTTGTATGTGGAAAAGAAGATGTTTCACCTCATTAAAGACCCCAACAATGCATCTTATGAAGTGTTGTACAACAGTGTTAATGTTGATAACTTTATTGGGTTTGCTGATGGGAAAGAAAACAAAATGGATCAATGTAATAATATTGAGCAAGTAGGCTCTCCATGGACTCTATTGTTTGATGGAGCTTTCTCCAAATTTGGAAATGGTGCTGGTGTAGTTCTGATTTCTCCAGGCTTGGAGGAGTTTGTTTTTTCTTTCAAACTTAAATTTGAGTGTACTAACAACATTACTGAGTGTGAGACATTATTGTTAGGTTTGATAATTGCAAGGAAATACTATGTTAAAGACATCATTGTTAAGGGATATTCAAATATAATTGTTAAACAAATAAGAAAAATATATGCTACAAAAAATCAAAGAATGAAACGGTACAAGCATCCAGTCTGGGACTTGATTAAGATGTTTAATTCATTTAATATTATACATCATGAGAGGAAGTTCAATGTTATGGCAGACAAGCTTGCAGTGTTGGGATCTCAGTTTGATAGTTGTGAAATTTCCCCATATTGTGAATATGATGTTGAAGTGTTAACAAGGCCATTTGTCCCTGACAACATTAAACACTAGAAATTTTTTTATGATGATGCTCAGGTCAAAATATTTCTACATAACAAAGGGGAGTTTGTTGATCAGTGTATTGATTGGGAGCCAGTGATATGTGCAACAGAGGGTAAATAAACTTTTTTTGGCAAGGATATCATTAAACTGAAAACTAATACCATCCCTAGAGTATTGGTTGCTCTTGAATCAAACTTTGATAATGTTGATTACATTATTAACAGGTATATAGCAGCCTCAAGGGATATTCAAGAGCATGACCTAGGTATAGAGGAGAAACTAAGGAAGTTCTGGTTGGGAAGCAATCTGAACAAGGAGGAAAAATAATCCTATTCCAATTGTTGAAGAACTATCAGGATTTCTTGGATTGGTCTTATTCAGTGTTGAAGGCATACAGAGAGGACCTGTTTCAGCATGAAATTCCTCTAGAGCCTAATACAAAACCATTCATACAAAAGGAGAGGCCGATTAATCCTCTCCTCTCTATGAAGACACAAGATGAGTTAAAAAATCTAAGAGTTGGAGGGATCATTCAGCTAACAAGGTATTCTTCTTGGTTTGCGAACCTAGTGCCAGTTAGAAAAAAGAATGGTGATATCAAGCTTTGTGTGAATTTTATAAATCTGAATAGAGCATCATTGAAGGATAATTATCCTTTACCAAACATGGATAACATGCTGCAATTAGTGGCTGGTTTTGAGTTGCTTTCTACTTTGGATGGTTTCTCTGGGTATAACAGGTAGTTGTTAAGCAATTAGAGAGAATCAAAACTACTTTCACTACTCCATGGGGTACCTATGTGTATATGACGATGTCGTTTGGCCTGATGAATGCCGGAGATACTTTTTTAGAGAGCAATGGATGTAGCATTCTCAGGATATATAAATGACTTCATTGCTGTGTATCAAGAAGATGTGACATTTTTCTCCAGAAAGAGAAGTGATCACCTGGAACATTTAGAAAAGATGCTAATCAGATGTAGAGAGTATGAAATTTCACTCAATCCAAAGAAGTGTCATTTCAGAGTGCAAAAGGCCAAGTTGCGTGGTCACATTGTATCAAAGGATGGTGTCATGATTGATCGTGAGAGGGTGGAGGCCATAAGCAAGGTCCCAATTCCAAGAACCAAGAAAGGGATTCAGTCATTCTTTGGGAAACTAAATTTTATCAGAAGATTCATATCAAACTTTGCTCAGTTGACCATTCCAATCACTTGCATGATGAAAAAGGACTAAGTAATCAAATGGGAAGAATATTCCATTCAAACTTTGAATGGGATCAAGGAAGCATTAAAGCATGCCCCTGTCTTAGAAGCTCCTGATTATAAGAAGCCTTTTCGGATGTTTTCCTTTGCCTCGGATAACACTATTCCATCTGTCTTGTTTCAAAAGGATGATGAAGGGGCTGAGAGGACAATTTCATTTTGCAGTAAGGCACTGCAAGGGGTTGAGCTGAAATACACCATTATGGAGAAGTAAGGATTTGCCTTGGTAAAATCAACAAAGGTTTCTCAGACCTTATATTTTGAGCTCTAAAATTGTTGCTTACGTTCCCCAAACCATGATCAAAGATGTCTTATCAGAGATGGATATCTCAATAAAAATATTCAGATGGGTGAACAAGTTACAGGAGTATGACATGGATATCCAAACCAAAAAATTGGTAAGAGGTTTGGGGTTAGCTAAAATTATGGCGGAGAGCAACTTGCAAACTATTGAGTTGAATGAGGTAGAAAAAGGAAGGGTGGATGTCTTTTAAAAGTTGGTGAGTTATTAGTGGTACAAAGATATAATTTTTTTATCTCAGACATCTATATTGTCCTGAGTATTTGAGTAAAAACCATAAAAGAGCTCTTAAGTTGCCTTTCCAAAAATATGTCATTACTGATTTCTTGTTATCTTGGAAAAACCCTGAGGGAATCCTCTTAAGATGCATTAGTGAAGATAAATCCCCCAAGATAATTGTTGAGCTCCATGGAGGAGTTTGTGGGGGGTATTTTGCTGGAAAATTCACAGCACACAAGATCCTGAGGGTTCGTTATCAGTGGCAAACTCTTTTCAAAGATACAACTATGTTGGTTAGAAGATGTGAGAGTTTCCAATGTTTTTCTTGAAGACTAAAAGCTTCAAGCTCCTTTCCTTTGCATCCTGTATCAATTGAAGCCTTGTTCAAGCAATGGGGAATGAATTTCATTGGTGAGATTTTAGATCCTTCAAGTGCTGGACATAAGTGAATTCTTTTAGCCACATATTACTTCACCAAGTGGGTGGAGGAAATCCCCAATAAGAGAGCAACACACCAAATTGTCATGGACTTCATGCTGAACCATATCATCTGAAGGTTTGGAGTGCCAGTTAAAATTGTGGCTAACATTGCCATGAGCTTCAAAGATAAACCTTTTGTTGAAATGTGTAAATAATATGGGATCAATCTACCATATGCCTCCAACTACAAACCCTAAGGCATTGGACAGACAAAGTCAAACAATAAAAATTTATTAAAAATCATCAAGAGAACCTTGGAGCTGAACAAAATAAAATGGGGTGAGGAACTAAAGTTCGTTGTTTGTGCTGACAGAATTACTGTTAAAAGAGCCACTAGAAAAAGTCCATTTGAACTGGTATATGGCACTCAAGCTCTCTTGCCCCTGCATATGCAATTATGCTCATATCAGTTCATTCAACAACTGGAAGATCAAGAAGTTATCCCATATGAGGCTTGCATTAACCAGATTGTTGAACTTGATGAGGAAAGGAGAGCATCTCACCAAAGGCATATGAAGTTCAGATAAAAATTGAAGAAATTATTTGACAAGAAGGTCACTTCCAGAGCTTTCAACATTGGAGATCTTGTGCTATCGTGGGATAGTAGACATGAAGACAAGGGCAAGCCTGGTAAAATTGACGCACTATGGATGGTTCCTTACTCCATTGACATTTGGATTGGTGAACATACCTACTTATTGAAAGATTTGGATGGTGAATTGCTCAAATTCTCTGTTAATGGTAGGCACTTGAAACATTTCTTGGATTTATTCCCAAAAATCAAGGTGAGCATCATTTGTATAGTGTATAGTTTGTTGGTTTTTTTTTTTCTTTTTTGTTTTTTCTCGTTCTAGTCCTCAGTGACCTGGGTTTTGCTAGTTCCTCAGTTCGTTTTTAGGAGATGGTTCTAGTTTTCTTCTCTGCAAGTTGAATCCTTTTCCCAATGGATGTTTTTTGTACTTAGTCTTTTTTTTGGTTCTTATGGAACTCACAGGGAGTGCCCATCCCTGAGTCGGAGCCGATGTTGGTGCTTGAATTAGTCTTTCCCCATTTACGATTAAAATCCCTCAGTTTGCAGCCTTTGTAATGTTTTTTGTCTCCCCGTGTTAGTACCTGAGGACTCTGTCCTCCATTTTTTTCCATGATTGGTTCCTCCTTGGTCGAAGGTCACTTAAAAGCCTTGAATTTGTTGATTTGTTCCTCTATCCATCTGAAGGTGTCTGTCAATTGGCCGTAAAACTCGGGTTGTTCCTTCCCTTCCATTTTTCGTAGTCATGTGTTGTTGTCCCTGCTATTTTTTCCCAGGTACTTGAAGAAATGTGAATAGATATAGCTTGGAGGGTCATGAGTGAACCTTATAACATTTCCAAATTCTCTGTCCTTGAAGAAAATTTTATCTCTGGGCTCAAATACTATTTTCCCTGCATTTTTATGACTTGATGGGTGTTTTTCTCCCGTCAATTTTTAAGCTTTGCATTTAGTGGAAATGTGGCCCATTTTTATTGGATGCGGCTCGACAGGGCACTCTAAAACTTTATGGATCATTTTAACCCAAAAATTACCCACGTGGAGGAACGGCGCTCATTTTAAGACTCACCTTTTTGTTTGGCCTTGGAGTTACATCAGGAGGACACGTGGAGGATTTCTTTGCTTTTCCCAGACTTAGAAAAAATTTTATGCAGCTGATATAGTTTTGGCGGGTAGTGGGCACGTGGTGAGCCCACGCTCATTCTAGGTCTCCACTTTTGGGGACCATCTTGAAGTTATGCCATGAAGGCACGTGGAGGTTTCCGTCAGATCTTTCTTCCTTAGACTTTTCAGCAACTTTTTAAAAGGGCCCGAGACATGTGGAGTGACCGCGCAAGTTTGGGGACTAGACTTTAAGTTTCATTTTGAAGAACCACTAGGAGGACACTTGGAGGCTTCCGCTCACTCTACTTTTTTATTAGACTTTTCAATGGTCGAAGAAAAATGTCTCGGACCTTGGACACATGGCACCCTCCGCTGAACTCTCAAGCTTCTTAGCAGACTCTGCCAGACTGGGACATGTGGTGACCCTGTGCTCATTCAGGGTCTCTATTTTTGGGGACCATTTCAAGATGCACCATTGAGACACGTGGTGGTTTGAAAATTCAAGAGAAGGGGAGGCGGGCCATTGGGGGAAACTTGGATTTTTTGCCCCTTGTTATTTAAAAGACTAAAATAATCAAAATGACCCACAAGCCTCGCAGAGAATAGTCCAAATTTGCTCTAGTCAACAGCTGAGGTGCAGAATTTCAGGGGAAATTTGGAAAATTTTCCTTTTGTGGAGAAAGGGATTAAAAGTGTAAAAGGAAGCATGGTTCCACTAGGACCCACATCAGAAACTAAAAGCGGAAGGGAGGAGCTGTGGGGAAAACTTGGAAATTTTTCCTTTTCCCAAAAAAGAGGTGAAATAGAATACATTTTCCATGGTTCCTTTGGGACCCACATTGGAGCACGTGTCAAGCCCATTTTTCAAAGGTGGAGGGGCAGAGAAAATTGAGATGTTTTGCATTTTTTTTATCATTTCTTGGAGTCTTCTGCACGCCAAATGAAGAAGAACATTAATCTGATATCCTGGTTTGGTGGGGAGGGTCTATAAATGTCTTTCAACATTAAACATGTAATCTGATTGTCGGATTCGACCTGATTTTTTTTCCTTGGTACGTGAGAGACCTGTTGATATCTTGGTTTGGTGGGAAAAAAACTGAAAACATCTTTTTCCATTAAGATGTGGTCTAACTATTGGCCTCGATATGATTTCCTAGTTTTTCCTTCCATGGCACACAAAGAATAGGATTTGACAGATTGGAGGAGGAAGTAGTTGGCACGCGAGATGAAGAACGACTTACCAGGTGAAGAATTAAATGCTGGAAATATTCGGAGAGATTTTCCCTCTCACACCTAACAAATTTTTTGCAAATATGATTTTGGGAGTCAAAACACACAATGGTGCTTTGAATGTTTCTGGTTTTGGGGGGAGAACTATGTTGTAAGTGAAATATTATGAATTGCATGAATTTTTCATGCAAATGGTTAGAAGGTTAGAGTGTTAGAGGTTGGGAGCTAATTCCTGAGAGAAAAAGTTTAACAGAGCCCGTATTTTCTGAGAGACTATCTGAGGAACATGTTTATTTATTTTGTGTTAAATTTCATCATGTCAAGGTGGTTTCAAGTGTACAGCCATTGACAAGCTCTAAGATTCTTCTAGAAACTTTCCCCTACTGATAAATTTAATCAAATTTGAGTAAATCTATGTTTTAAGTTGAGTAAAATCGTGTCTGCTTCATTTTTGAATATCTGCAAATAGTTGCTTATTCGCATTGCAATCTTGCATTGAAATCTCTTTGAATCACACAAGATCTTAGCTTTGTGATTGTTTGGTGGAACTTATAATTTCATTTATCAAAAGATATTTCATTTGATAGTGAAATAAACAAGTTCAATATCATTTCACTCCGAGCATGATGATTAAGATTGTTTCTTATCCTTTGAGGGTATCTTAGTCATGATGAAACAGAGGTTGATAGTGTTTAATTAAGTCTTTCAATTTGAGCCTTCATTTTGGATCCTTAAAGTTTGTGTGAAAAAAATGTGATATATGCCTCCATTGAAGCAAACCTTCTAGTTAAAGGAACATTCTAGCTATTTTGAAGCATTCTGTTGGTCAAGCCTTCCATTTTCATCAAGATCTCAAATATTTTGTAAGTCAAAATCCACTCTACCTCTCCTCCCACCAAAATTCATTTAAAAAACAACTAATCACACCCATACTACCCCTGTTTGTCCTGTGTGTGCACAAATGAATAATTTATGTTAACAAAACATGCAGAATCAATCGGGTTTTCATTTTCTTTATTAGCCTAGACCTTGCTAAGAAAACATCTCCATTATCTAGGGTGACAACTCGTGAGAGTTATATTTTTCTGTATTGATCATGTTTTCTTCAAGTTCTTCTTAACAACTTTGCAAAGAAGGATATCTCCATCTCCTCCACAAACAGTAGGCTACAAAAGGGTCCTCTCAGCCTAGTTTAAAGGCACAACCATAAAGTAGTGACGATAGAACGAATCCTCTTAAGGGTGCTACCCATTTCTCCACATCTGAGTAACAAAGAGAAAGCTACATTCCTTCCCTGGATACAAAATGACACACAATTTGCTCAACTTTCCTCTAAGCTTCGTGTCAAAACCGTGATGTTTCTTAGCCTTCTGAGGGAGAATCAATTTGGGTACCAATAGAAGTATTTCCAAAAAGCTGTGGCATGGCATCCTATTCATTAGTCAAGGACACAAGGAACGTTATCAGTTCACAATTGGTCCACCTAGCAGCTTTCAAATCTGAATTTGTTAAACATCGCTTTCTGAAGAAAATTTTTATCAAGAAAAGGTCCCTCAAATATTTTTTATTTTTGGGGGGAAATTAAGTGAGTAAAATGTATAAATACAATGAGATTACTCTTTCAAATGGTCAGAGGCTGAATTCTTAAGAGAAAATTTGAGAAAGCCGTCTTTGTGAGAGACCAAAGCCGAGATAACATGTTATTTTCTTCTGTGTTACATTTTTTATCATGTCAAATTGGTTGCATATGTTTATACATTGAAGAGCTCTGAGATTTATCTGGAAGATTTCCCCTGCTGATGAATCTAAGCAATTTTTAAATTAATTTGTGTCCAATCTCTAGCAATTTGTGTCTGGTTTGTTTCAGAATGTATGCAAATAGTTTCTTTCATTCCTATTGCAATCTTACATTGAAATTTTTGTGAAATCACACAGGATCGCATCCCTGTGACTGTTTAATGGTATTTGCATTTTCATTTCAAGAAAATCCTTCATATTTGATGATATAAAAAAATTTAAAATCAATTCACTATCACTTGTTGATAAAGATTGTCTGTAAGTATTTGGGTGTACCTTAGGCATGATTGATCAGAGACTTTAGTTTTTAATTGAGTCTTTCAATTCCAACCTCCATGTTAGAGTCTCAAAGATTATGTGAAAACATGTTGATGGTTGAAGGAATGTCTTAACTATTCTAAATCTTTCTGTTGTTGATTTGTTCATTGTTGTGAAGTCCCTTTGAAGATCTGGTATAATCAACTTTATCCTGCTTCACCTCCCACCAAAATTATTCAAAAACCATGAATCCACCCTGAACTACCCATGTTTTCCCTGTGTATCAACAAAGGAACAAAATATACTTACTAAAATATGTCGAAAAATCAACATTTCTTAATGTCTTTAGTAACCTTAGCCTTGTGTTGAAAGTATCTCCACCGTTTAGAAGTGAAACTCTTCAAAGTTAAATCATGGAGTATTGACCATATTTTCCCAAGGTTTTATTCATAGAATTTGTGCAAATGAAGGATATCTCCATCTCCTTCATCAAATAGAGGTTACACTAAGGGTCCTCTCACCCTGGTCGAAGAGGCACGATCTAAAGTAGTGAGGACAAGTTAAATCCTCTTAAAGGTGCTATTCATCTCTCCATAAATCTTAGTAACAAAGGGACAGTTAGATCTCATTCTCAACTAAAAAATGACACACACTATGATCTATCTGCCTCTAAGCTCCCTATCGAATTTGTGTTGTTGCTCGTATTGAAAAGAAGAACAAAGTTGGATACTAACACAACTCATCTTCTCAGCTTAATACTCACATTCATGGAATCTCAAAATACTAGTCTCAAGATAATTTAACTTAGAAAAATTAATGAACCTTACAAACCTTCTAGCACTTGGAGACTATAGTATGTCACCTCTGTTTCACCTTCAAGAACAATGCAAAAACTCAACCACCTACATTTAAACAATGACACATTGATTATGACAAGGTTCTAATTGTCTTATACACACCAAAAATCAATATTCAAAAAATGAGTTTTTACATGTACTAAAAAACATATTCATGGCTCTTGTCGAACCTTTTTGGAAAACATTCATCCCTACTAAAATTGTCAAGTCCATAACATGCTTTATTTCAAGACATTTAACATCAGACTAATTACATTTATGGGATTGTTCAGACTCGGTTTTTAACCACAAAAACCAATCTTGTCTAAATTATCTTCCAATATTCCAAAACACACTTTTATGCCAAACCCATGTATGACACACTTCACAAGATTCTTCAACTTCAACTTCAAGAATTCAATTGCATGAGTTATGTGGAGAACTTCGTATTGGAAATCTTGTTCCTCCAGCCTTATTGACAGGAATAATTAGATAGTATAGGCCATTTTAACTTAGACATAAAATCTCTTTACCTTATCAATTGACGAGCTTAAACATGCCATGTCTGACTAATATCAAATGACTATGATTACCTTTCACTTTAATAACAAGCAATCATCATCATCCTTTCAAGAAGACTTGAATTTTTTGTGCCTTCTTAGGCCTTAAGCGGTAGGTCATCTTAGTTTCCTTGTTTCACCATAATTATGAAAATAACCTACTTGAAAATTATCATGAGCACTTGGATCAAATCCCAAGCTTTCTCCTACACTAGGATTTTCATCATGAACTCTACGATGCATGACTAGACCATTAAATTCATTTAAAATAAACATATTATTATACTATAACATTTGATCTGGAGAATACGACCACCACGAAAATTAAGTAGAAAGAATACTTTACAATCCAAATTCATCAAATCAACTTTCGCAAGTGATTTTAGGACCAAAATCTTCAATTCTTCTCTCTCTTTTAGAGGAGTGTTTTAGTAGGGTTTGGAACCTACTTGACTTCTTAAGGATTGTTCATAAACCATAGGGCATCATTTTAACTCATTCCACGTACAATTTTTTTAATACATGTCTCAAATTTGATGAAATAACCTAGCCCTCATGCATATATTTAACATAATAATGAGCACATCAAACTCAGTGTTCGATCTGGAAATGGAAGTTTTGAGAGCGCGATAGGACTTAAACTCATTTTTCTTGCTTCTTCCTTTGAATCTTGACATGAAATTTTTTCCATATCACTATGTTAACATCCTTCACATGTTCCAATTCTCATTGAATTATACAAATTTCTTAAACTCATCATCCACCATGACGTTTACATGCATACCTAGTTTTTCCTTGAGAATATACCTTCAAAAGTCCTCAAACATGCCTCTACCAACTATATATTGACCAATAGCTCCTTCTACATTCTCTTTGCAATGTCACAACACACAATTCATGGTTGTACTTACCTTTCTCATCATTCTTTCCTTCATCCATAGAGCCATGCTTGTACTAGGTCTTATAATTAGGCTTAGTTGAGATTGTTTCAGAATTTTTTTATGGTCTCCATGCCTCAATATATTCTTAACTCACTCGTTTCATGATTTCCAAGCATTTACCATTATTGTCTAGCTATCTCATGCCTTCAATCCACCATACAAATTCATTCTATTGATTGGGACTTATAACTAGCCCTATTAGATGAATCCAATCTCACAAATACCACTAATGCACCCTTTGTTACACCATGTTGACTATATAACATTGTCAAACACCTACTTAAACATCTAATACATAATCATGACATACTATCAAATCACCATCATTCCTTTACAAGTTACTAACTACTTTGAGAAACAAATCCTTACCAAGTGATCTCAATCATGACACCATGAATGCATGCCATGCCATTTTATTCCATGTGATAATCACTAAAAACTTCCTCTTTCACTCCTTCCCCATTCTTTTTCATTAATAAGCATTTTACATCAATTACAACTTAACAAGCACTCACATGCCAATAGAAAAAGTGTGCAGGGTAGAAACCATGGCACAAATCAAAAGAAAAAATAAGGAGCATGATAACCCTAATATTGTTTTGTAAAACAAAACAAAAATAAAAATAAATAGAAAAAATTGTGTTATTAGAAGACAAGTTCACACATTATAGAAAACAAGTGAAAAAATAGCAAACAAAGTCACACAAAAGAAAAAATGTTTGAAAACATAGGAAACCCCCAATGTTGTAATACAATCAAGGTCCTTAGGCCATCAAACAAAAGTTTTACAAACATAAACAAGGAATTATGCCACAAACATAGGAAATCCTATGGTGTCACAAGATATAAAAGGCCTTTAAGCCACAATCAAAGTATAAAATGAGCACATACACACACAACAAGATATATATGATATATGCTATATGAAAGAGATGTCAATAATTATAGGTGTTGCATAAGACACATGTGGTAGTCTTGTTAGTATAAAAAATATAAAATACAAAAGATATATATGTAACCAAACACAATAAAAAAAAATAAAGGAACTAGAATGGAAATAAGCACCTAGATGTAGTATGTAAAAAGAAGATGCCCCCAAATGTTAACATTCTAGGTAAAGGACATGCCAAAACATATCATCGTGTATAACTCTATGTATTTCCTACACCATACTCAATATAGAAAATGAATTCATGTTTGGAATGAACAAATGCTAGTTATCAAACCAAAGGAATTACCAACATCTATAATATAGAGTGCAAACAATGTATACCATAAAATTAGGTTTTGATTTTGTATTTTTGTAAATATTTTAATGTTTTTGATTTTTTTTGAAATATTTTAGTCATAAAATATAATATGCAACTAGATATGGGAAAAAATGTTTCCTTCAAGTGTGTGTGTGAAAGGTGAGGTTCAAGTGTGGAGACACTCCCTCAATAGTCAACTTAAACCTATACACTTAGTGTGTTATCGAGAAACAAGGGCAGAATATAGTGAAAGGTAACCTTTTAGAAACATTAAAAGATGTGAAGGAAATTTCGAAGATGATGGAGGGTAAATCCTCAAATGTGTCATAAAATTTGACTCAAGTGCAACTGGAACCATGGTAGTGATATGCGTTGTAAAAGGCCTATGGGGAGAACTAGAAATATTAGAGCATTGAGTAGAATGTGGTGTGTCATATATACGGGGAAAATAGAAGAATGGTAATCCTATAAGACCAATGAGAAGTTGTAGTGGGATCTACAAAGCTAGAGGATCTTTGTAAGATAGTATGAGGTTTCAAGATACTAGAGATAATGTACACAGAATAAGGCCTAGTGGGAAACATAGAGGCCCTAAAACTATGTGATGTAACATGTTTTATCGAAGGTCTAACAAGAGACATAAAATGATGTGACTTTGTGTGTGCAACAAAAGGAAAATTTTGAGAGCTGGGAGGACTAGTGCTATGTGAAGTAGTGTGTAGAACAATAGGAATATAGGTTTATGAAAAACAATTATTTCTCGATCTTCAACAAATTATGAATATCATCATACACGTGGAGTTGTCTACAAAGACATATGGCTACGTCACATAATTGAGGGACATGGAGTTCCAAAGGAGAAATCCTCTATCGTGTATGCTAAAAATTATAGCGTTCTCAAACTTGTTCCCAAACTAGTGTTTCATGAGATAATGAAGCACATTAAGGTACATATTAATTTCATTTGTGAACATGGTTTAATACACAATTTACAACTTTAGTTTTCCCAACATCTGAACAACGAGAAAATATTTTAACGAAGTCACTTGCATTAGAAAATTTAAAGATGTTCATAGATTTCGTCTCCTTTTCTCTGGAGGCAATACAAAATTAAGGGGGGGAGGTTAAGTAAAACCTAGTAATAGATAATTTTACATTGTATTTAGTTATTTTATCTCAGTTACTTTTACTTAGGTAAATATATCATTTACATAGGTAATTAGTTGTTACATATTTGTTATATCGTTTTGTTTGTTTAAACCATATATTTATATTATTATTCAGTCCTGCAGATTATTGTTGTGCCCTCATAACATATTAGTTTTTATTATTCAACTATATAATGCATATATATACATTGAAGCTTGATTGCTCTCTAATATGGTTTTTCCATATTAATAAAATTATTAGGTATCCTCCATGTTTTCTCATCTAAAACACCAAAATATTATATATTTATTTAGGGTGTAATCAAGATACAAACTATACAGTTTTAAATCTAATTGTAACATTTTGGCACTATATCATTTGTTTGAATATGAACATTATAAAAAATTCCCTCAACACGGTTTGAATTTTCCTTATTTTTATGATTATCATAATATACGTTTTCATCAAAGAATGTGGGAACTAGACTTGAAATGTTATGTTCCCTTATTTTTGTTAAATTAATCACATTTCATTTAAGTAACTTATTGAATACATGTTGTGGAATTTTATAGATTGTTATAAATTACCAATGCTTCTTTTAATGTAAATTAAAAAAATTTGATGGTTTCTTTAAATAAAATCGTCCATTTTTTTAATTATTAAAGGGGTGCAAGTTGTGGTCATTTGTCAAGCCTTTGAAAATTAGTTTATTTTTAATTTTTTAACGAAGTGGAATGTGTGTCTTATATATAATCATACATGTTTATAAAATCCTCATTTTAGTTCCCTTTATCTTATGACTTAATGTTCATTTAAAGATGCATAAATGACAAAGAGTAATTTATATTTGATAATATTTAATGGATTCTTAATGAATACACTTTGAAGTTATTTTCCAGTCATTTTAACTCTCAAAATTTTAAACCTAAGTACATAGTCGTGCTAATTGTTTCACTTGATGCTTTGTTTTACTTGAACTGATTAAGAAAAAGAAACCTCATGAGCTAAGTACAAGAGAAGAATCAGTTGAAACATTTTTAAATCATGATTAAAATTTTTAAATGGAATCATTTGAGATAAGAGAAGAAATTTTATGAAAAGTAATACCAAGTTGAATAAACTAATATTTAAAGCAACAATAAAGGGATACATTCATTCAAATTTGTAATAAATTGTTAGTAATTTACTCATCCAACTCAACTTTTATATATATATATATATATATATATATATATATATATATATATATATATATATATGATGTTACCATCATTGAAAGAATACATTTTTACTAACATGGTGGAAAAATAAAGCACGCCGTTTTTAATAAGTATACACGAAAGTAAAATAAGAGAAATGCTAGGATAAACATAAGCCAACACTTATAAAGAACTAAGGGAAATGGCTGCATAGAATGTGTAATGGCATAGATTTAATATTCAATATAAAAACAACTTAAGAATTTTTAGAGATGATTTTTTTTTACTAATAATTACAGCATGCTCTAACCAAACCACTTTGAAATTCATATCTAACCATATTTAATATTAAAATTTATAATTCCATAATATGAGAATTATAAATTAGTTAAAGTACTAAAGGTAGTTAGGGTTTGTATGGTAATACTTAATTTCTCATGCATATCTATAAATAATTTGTATGGTCAGTGGAGGGAAACAAATCTAGTCAAAAAGGAAAATAAAAACATATAGAGTCCTAACTATATATAAGTCATAACAAATTTTGTAGAAAGGATGGTGATTAACTAAAATTTAGCTAAAGATGGGGAGGGTAATGATAATTTATTAAATATAGAATAACATATAAATATAATAAATAAATGTAGTAAATGACTATAAAAAATGACCCAAAAAACTATGCAAATGGAAATGCTAAACCCTAGAATATTAAGAGAGTTAGAATGAACTCAACTGATTAAAGGAGCTCGTTGGACTATGTTACAAATCTATATGTAGAAATGAAAAGTAGGAGTGACTGTGCAAAGGCCCCGACATAAGATCAATCAAAGCTATCTAGCTAGAAAAGAGAACCTGGAGAGGAACTAGGATGCCTATGATGCAAAAGATCTAGAACTAAGTTTCATAGGTTCGACAGAGGGTCTAAAAGCCTCGTTATTTTTCACATCAACTTCACTACACTGAACCAGGTGTCGCTGCTAATCCAAGATGAGTAGAAGACATGCAAAAGACGAGAAGAAGTATCAAAACCATATGAAAATAACAATGCAAATAAATAGGTTAGACTGACTTCAGCTGCCACAACAGTGGAATTAACAATTGAGAACTACACTATATACCAGACAAAAATATAGTTCTAGTGTGTGTGTGTGAATCATGTGCCCTAGGTTATCTATTGTCATTCATACTTTATGATGTAGTGAGAAATAACTATATGTAAAAATGTAATAGAATGGTGGATGGAATAGAATAGAATACCTTCCTATACTTGTGTGATGCAGATGAACAAGCCTTGTCCCCTTGTGATGAGCTAGATTTATGTAAATGAGCTTTAGATCGATCTAACCTTAGATGATGATAGTAGCGCCTAGTGCTTGGTCCCTCATTATGGTCTCATAACTTTATATTTCTAGGGTTATCTTGATTGAATTTCATAATTAACCCCAAAATGGCCGACCACCAAAAATATAAGAAGCTAAAATAGCTAGAAAGTTCCCAAAACATGCTTGGAAAGTTCAAAATGGATCGAGGTGCCCCTAGTGGGACCAGAGCGCCCATGGGCACCCCAATACTATACTGGGCACCCCATCTAAAGATAAAATGACAAAAAGTGAAAAAAAATGAATGGGCATGTATATTGTGGAGGTTGAGAATGATGACATAAATCAAATAAAAATGACCAAGAGAGGGTTAATTAGTACTTTCTTCACTCAGAAACCTTATAATTAGTACTATGATAACATGATTAAATATTACCCAAAGTGCGTTATTTAGTGACTACACATTCCCTCATTTTATGTTGGTCAGTGGAAATTTTTGTAACATAAAGTAGATAGAGATGTGTACCTGATGCCACTATAGAGTGATGTAGAAAACATGACAAAGGACTAGATAAAGCGTGGAGTGAAAGAAAGATTATGGACCATGGAAACTAAATATGAAAAGTATTAAAAAAGTGATGAGAGTAAACCTAGGGTGAAAATGCGTGTCTAGTTGCTGATGTGTGTGATGTACCTACATGGTTAATATAGTGTGTGTTGTAGAAAAATGTTGTTGTTGAAATTGTTGTTGTTTCCCCCATTTGACTTCTTATCTCTTGTACAGAAAGAATTACAAGGGGAAAATGATCAAGTAGTCAAATATACATGTATGTATTTGTAAAAATGTTATGTAAAAGACGCATGTGTATGCATGTAAAATCATGTAAATGTAAAATACGTAAATGAAAAAAGTAAAAGGAACATGTGCACTTGATCCACGATGAGAAAGAGTGTGTACAGAAATATATCCTATACTTCAAGTTTATCTAGGAGATATCATGTCACCCTATCCAAATAAGTGTAGGGAGAAAGATGCACTATTATTCTTCTTATAACTGATTCCCTAAAGATATGAAGAGATATCTTTACTGTCTTATTTTCTGGGTGATCCGACACCGGAGGTATAAGAAATATTAGGAGTAATTCCGTTGTATCCTCTAACTGTTAACTACTCCCGAGAATGATAAGGACAACCATATCCTATAAAATTCATTATGTATGGGGTTGGTAGACTGGTCTTAACCCACTCATTGTATATAACTTAATCGAATTGGTGTAGAATCTCTATGTGGTATGTAGAAAACCCCAAATGATTCCCCCTTCTTTAGGGGTGCATGTGATGTCGTTGATAAGTGAATTTGGCCCCAGAATAAGACCAACCGCATGAACTCTGAAACCTTTCCCTATAGGGGGAACGAAATGCACTTGGTAGAAACAAAGGCTGACATAAACAAGAGGCTATCTAAAACAAGTGTTATTACGAGCATGCATGCATGTATAAAGACAAGTGTAAGCTAACAAACAATGTGTAAGATAAAAAACCAAGATAGTAATGTAAATACTTAAGAAGATAAAATAAGCCACACAAAGTGGGTTACAAACATGGGACATCACTCATGATGTTGTAAGACATGTAAGGCCATTATGGCTGCATAAAAAAATAAGTGTGCACACAAAACATAGGTCAAGGCCCGCAGACAAAAAAAAATAGAAGACAATGTCAGAAACAAATATGTAAGAAAATATTCATACATAACAAATAGTGCACATGAAGCACCTGTTAGAATGTTAGAAAGATAACTAGTATGTAAAAAGTGTATATAACCAGGAAATGTAAAGTGATAAGTATAAAATGAAACAATAGTACATGTGAGAGACAAATGTGGATACCCCCAATGACCAGTGTATGAAGTGTATAAGGCAAGCATCATTTCCATATGAAAGAGACATGTATTTACAATCACAACTAGAAAAATATGTGAATGCACATGTGTGGATGATATCGATAAATGACATATAAGTAATCTAACTAGAATGTGTAATAAAGTGACCATAAATAAGAAAAAGTAAGAAAGAGTAAAAGCAATCATACTATGTAGTACCTTGTGGATGGATGGAATGAAATGCAAGATGAATGGTGAGCCACGTGCCCCCCGAGTGAATGAAGATGTATGCAATGAGATTCATTTTGTTTCCCCTCAGCACTCAAGAAAAGATCGTAAACGATAGTGTGTCACCGCGAAATGGTTGAATAATGTGTGTTGTGTCAAACGTGATGTGATGATTGTGTATGTTTATAATGTTGATGATATGCGGCCTAGAAAATATGTATGCATGAACCCTATAGCTGAAGCATATATCACATCAAACTGAATGTAGGAGTGATTATTTCACGTAAAGTGTGTATCACTATAAGATGAATAATAAGGAGTGCTTATACAACCTAACGTGTATACCACTACATGATGATAGAATATGTGACCATTTATCCTATAACATATGTAAAGAACCTAGTAATTTCACATGGTGAAACGTTGAATGACAAACACATGACGAATTTAAGGCCCATTTGATTTGTAAACCCTCGAAAGTCAAGTATAGACTGAGGAAATAAAGTGCATCATAAGGTAGTGAGTGCAATGCGTAGAAGATGATAAAGTATAGGTGATGATGATAAATGACCATATGATGAGTAGAAATACGTGATGTGTAAAATGCAATGCAAGATGTCTAGAATTTGTAAAGTGTAATGTATAGAGTGACATGTAATTTATGCACATAGACTAGTAATGTAGTATACATGATGATGTAATATAAACTCATATATGATGAGGACTAGTATAGTATGTAGAATATGTGTGATATGGAGATGCACATTGCATGATGTAAGGCATATTATGCGAGATGTAGTGTAGAGATGCTATGTAAATAATGTGATGTAATATGCGTAGATAGGCTAATATTGTATGTAATAGGTGTAAGATGAATAGGATGTAATGCCAAAGTTGTAGATAACAAAAGTATGACATATGTATAATGATGAATAGTATGGTGTATAATTAATTTAAATTTATCTAAAAATGGGGAGAGTAACGATAGTTAATCTAATCTAGAACAAAATGTAAATATAATAAATATATGCAGTAAATAAATATGGAAAATGACCCAAGAAACTATGAAAATGGAAATGCTAAACACTAGAGTACTAAGAGAGTTAGAATGAACTCAGTTGATTAGAGGATCTTGGTGTACTATGTCACAGAGATGGAAGGAGAAATAAAGAGTATGAATGACTACACAGAGGAGCCAAAAAGGATGAATATGAGGCTAGATTGGATCTTCTTAAGAGGAACTTCGGCACCTTCGGATGTTGTGATCTATAGAATGCGTGTTTGATCTGTGCAAAAGATCTAGCAGTAAGTTTTCCAGATTTGAAAGATGGTCTAAAGAATAATAGTAATTCAAATGAATAGTTCATATTGACCTCATCTGCCACAAGATTGGACTTACTAACTAAGCATTGCGCTACATTCTAGACCTAAATGTACTTCTAGTGTTTGTATGAATAATGTTCCCTAGGTTCTCTTGTGATAATCACACTTTTTGAAGTAGTGAGCACTAACTAAATGTAAAAATGTAATAGAATAGTGGAAAGAATAGAATAGAATCCCCTCATATGTTTGTGTGATGTAGATGAAAAACCCTTGACCCCTTATGATGCGCTAGAAAAAGTAAGCAAGAGTAAAAGAAACCATACTATGTAGTATCCTGTGGATGGATGGAATAGAATGAAAGATGAATGGTGAGCCATGTGCCCCCCGAGTGAATGGAGATGTATGCAATGAGTTTTATTTTTTTTCCCCCTCAAGAGTCAAGAATAGATCATAAATGAGAGTGTGTCGTCAGGAAATGGTTGAATAATGTGTGTTGTGTCGAATGTGATGTGATGATTGTGTATGTTTATAATGGTGATTATATGGAACCTATAAAATATGTATTCCTGAATCCTATACCTGAAGTATATATCGCATCAAAGTGAATGTAGGAGTGATTATTTAACCTAAAGTGTATATCACTATAAGATGAATTGTAGGGAGTGGTTATATAGCCTAAATCGTATACCACTAGATGATGATATAATACGGGACCATTTATCCTATAACATATGTCACTAACCTAGTAATTTTGCATGGTGAAACATTGAATGATAAACACATGATGAATGTAAGGTCCATTTGATTTGTAAACCCTTGGAGGTAAATTATAGACCAAGGAAATAAAGTGCGTCATACGGTATTGAGTGCAACGTGTAGAAGATGATATAGTATAGGTGATGATGACAGATGACCATATGATGAGTAGAAATATGTGATGTGTAAAATGCAATGTAAGATGTCTATAATGTGTAAAGTGTAATGTATAGAGTGGCATGTAATGTATGTACATAGACTAGTAATGTAGTATATAGGATGATGTAATTTAAACTCATATGTGATGAGGACTAGTATAGTATGTAGAATATGTGTGATATGGAGATGCGCAGTGTATGATGGAAGGCATATGAAGTGAGATGTAGTGTAGCGATGATCTATAAAGAATGTGATGTAATATGCATAGATAGGGTAATATTGTATGTAATAGGTGTAAGATGAATAGGATGTAATGCCAAAGTTGTAGGTAATATAAGTATGACATATGTATAATGAGGAATAGTATGGTGTATAATTAACTTAAATTTATCAAAAAATTGGGAGAGTAATGATAGTTAATCTAATTTAGAACAACATGTAAATATAATAAATAAATATAGTAAAGAACTATGGAAAATGAATCAAGAAACTATGCAAATGGAAATCCTAAACACTAGAGTACTAAGAGAGTTAGAATGAACTCAGTTGATTAGAGGAGCTCGATGTACTATGTCATAGAGATGGCAGTAGAAATAGGAAGTATGAATGACTGCGCAGAGGACCCAAAAAGGATGGATCCGAGGCTAGAGTGGAGCTCCTCTAGAGGTATTTGGGCACCTTCGGGTGATGTGGTCTATAGAAGGGGTTCCTTGGTTTGTGCAAAATATCTATAACTAAGTTTTCTAGGTTTGAAAGATGGTCCAAATCCCTCACTATTTGTCACATCAACTTCACTACACTGCAACAAGTTTCACTATTAATTCAAGATGAAAATAAGACCTGAAAAATAAAATAATAAGTATCAAAACCCTAAAAATAATAATAATTCAAATGAATAGTTCATACTGACCTCATCTGCCAAAAGATTAGACTTACTAACTAAGCATTGTGCTACATTCTAGACTTAAATGTACTTCTAGTTTTTGTATGAATCATGTTCCCTAGGTGCTCTTGTCATAGTCACACTTTGTGAAGTAGTGAGAACTAACTAGATGTAAAAATGTAATAGAATGGTGGATGGAATAGAATATAATCCCCTCCTATGTTTGTCTGATGCAGATGAAAAATCCTTGGCCCCTTATGATGAGCTAGAAAAAGTAAGAAAAAGTAAAAGTAGCCATACTATGTAGTATCATGTGGATGGATGGAATGGAATGTAAGATGAATGGTGAGCCATGTGCCCCCCAAGTGAATGGATATGAATGCAATGAGGTTCATTTTGTTTCCCCTTCAGCAGTTAAGAGTAGATCGTATACAAGAGTGCATCATCAGGAAATGTTCTAATTATGTTTGTTGTGTCGAATTTGATGTGATGATTTTGTATGTTTATAATGGTGATGATATGCGACCTAGAAAATATGTATTCATGAACCCTATAGCTGAAGCATTTATCACATCAAATTGAATGTAGGAGTGATTATTTAACCCAAAGTGTGTATCACTACAAGATGAATAGTAGGGAGTGGTTATATAGCCTAAAGCGTTTACCACTACATGATGATAGAATATGTGACCATTTATCCTATAACATATGTCACTAACCTATTAATTTTGCATGGTGAAACGTTGAATGATAAACACATGATGAATGTAAGGTCCATTTGATTTGTAAACCCTCGGAAGTCAAGTATAGACTGAGGAAATAAAGTGTGTCATAGGGTAGTGAGTGCAACGTGTATAAGATGATAAATTATAGGTGATGATGATAGATGACCATATGGTGAGTATAAATACATGATGTGTAAAATGAAATGCAAGATGTCTAGAATTTGTAAAGTGTAATGTATAGAGTGGCATGTAATGTATGTACATAGACTAGTAATGTAATATATACGAGGATTTAATATAAAATAATATATGATGAGGACTATTATAGTATGTATAATATGTGTTATATAGAGATGCATAATGTATTATGTAATGCATATGAGACGAGATGTAGTGTAGTGATGTTATGTAAATAATGTGATGTAATATGCATAGATAGGCTAATATTTTATGTATTAGGTGTATGATGAATAGGATGTAATCCCAAAGTTGTAGATAATTGAATTATGACATATGTATAATGAGGAACAGTATGGTGTATAATTAACTTAAATTTATCTAAAAATGGGGAGAGTAATGATAGTTAATCTAATCTTGAACAACATGTAAATATAATAAATAAATGTAGGAAATAACTATGGAAAATGACCCAAGAAACTATGAAAATGGAAATGCTAAAAACTAGAATACTAAGAGAGTTATAATGAACTCAGTTAATTAGAGGTGCACGATGTACTATGTTGCAGAGATGGCAGGAGAAGTAGGAAGTATGAATGACTGTGCAAAGGACCCAAAAAGGATGGATCCAAAGCTAGACTAGAACTCCTTGCGAGGTACTTGGGCACCTTTGGGTGTTGTGGTATGCAGACTGGGCTCCCTGGTCATGCAAAAGATCTAGAACTACGTTTTATAGGTTCAAAATATGGTCCAAATACTTCACTATTTTTCACATCAACTTCACTACACTGCACTAGGTGTCACTACTAATTCAAGATGAATAGAAGACATGTAAAATAAAATAAGAAGTATCAAAAACCTAAAAATAATAATAATAAAAATGAATAGTTCATACTGACCTCATCTGCCATAAGATTAGACTTACTAACTAAGTGTTGCACTACATTCTAGACCTAAATGTACTTCTAGTGTTTGTATGAATCATGTTCCCTATGTGCTCTTGTGATAGTCACACTTTGTGAAGTAGTGAGCACTAACTTGATGTAAAAAATGTAATAGAATGGTGGATGGAATATAATAGAATCCCCATCTATTTTTGTGTGATTCAGATTAAAAATCCTTGGCCCCTTATAATGAGCTAGATGGATGTAAATGACCTCTAGATGGATGAAATCTTAGATGATGATAGTAGTCCCTATTTTTTGGTCCCTCATTATGGTCTCATAACTGTATATTTATAAGGTTCTCTCGATCTAATTTCGTAAATAACCCCGAAATGGCAGACCACCAAAAAGATAAGAAGCTAGAATGGCTATAAAGAGCCGAAAAAGTAGTGGGAAAGTTTAAAAAGGATCGGGGAGCCCCTTGTGGGAGCAAGGTACCCACGGGTGTACTTGTACTAGCCTGGGTGCCCCAACCAAAGATAAAATGATGGAAAGTCATAAAAACTGAATGTGCATGTATGTGGTGGAGGTTAGGATTAATGATGGGAATAAAATAAAAATGACCAAGATACAGGGGTTAATTAGTACTTTCTTCACTAAAAAAGTTTATAAATAGTAGTATGAGACCGGGACTAAATGTTACCCAAATTTCATGATTTAGTGACTACATGTGGAAATAGACAATAGTTATATATTAAGTACATAAATGGTTCTTGTGAAAAATTCTGAAATCAATTTTGGAAATGCAATTTTTAGTTCTCAAGCTTTGAAAAGATCATGTGACTTTTTTGGATATACTATGAGTTCTAGATAATGTTTCTGCATAAAAACCCTAATTATGCATCTATATATGTTTATAAAATGTGTATAGAAAAAAATTCATTTGGGACTTTTTTTATATTAGAGAAGACTTGACATTCCTTGAAAAATATTGGGTTCTTCAACTAAAGAACAAACTGGAAATGAACATACTACTACAATAAACAATAAATCATATTTTAGTGCAAATGTTGAATCCCTTATCTTTTCGATGCAGAGAAAGATAATGAGTAGAATATAAATGATTCATTAAATACTTGAAATATGTATTTGACATGGGTTTTCTTTACAAATAGAAATACTCTCTTATTACAATGACATTATTTTGTTTCTATGAGTTATTATGTGTTCTTATGTTATGTCTGAGATGTATTATTGTGTTTTTTTTATTTATAGACTTCTTGTATCCAAAACATGACCCTAATGGAGCATAAAATTGGCTAATAATTGGAAAAAATGCCTTAAATGAAAATACAAAAACCTTAAGATACCCAGACCATGTGTAAAGTAACAAACAAGATAATGAATATGTTTACACAAAATATGGGACTGACATACCCTATTTTGTATATGATAGAATTGAAAAAATGTATAAGATGTCAAAGGATATAAGAAAGACATAAAACACTAGGTAAGTAAAACAAACAAAAGAACATTAATTTTATAATACTCATAAAAAAAAATATAGAATCCACAAGAAAAACACAAGGCCATAAATATTTAATAAATTGAAAAATTTATAGAAAATATAAAAAGTAAAAGCCAAAAGTAAAATAAACCAATCAAAATTTAACTTTAAGAAATTGTTAATAAAGGTAAATAAAGTGGTTAAGTAACACATACCAAAACTAAGTGATTAGAGAGGAAAGAAATATATTGTTTGGGAACAAAAAAATTGATTGAAAAGTGCACTTTTATTGATAAAAAATGTAATTAAAATGATAATCGTATAAAATATGGGTGGACAGAATCACACCAAGAATACCAATCATATCGAGCCAGAAGGACATGAGAAGGATGTCAATCAAAACATTATAAAAGTGCAGACCTCAATCAAAAAATAGGGAAAACAAAACATGCAACCAAAAAATAAGGTCGATCCAGAAACCTATGTTGCAACAACAAAAATTGTGGAAAGAGTCAGAGAACGACGATTGACTAGCTTATCTCCCTAGTAAGAGCAAGGGTGATCCGTATCAGCGATGGGTTCCCATCTAGTTTCTTCTGGATTTTTTTGATGTTGTTATTTATTTTAATTATATAACTTCCAAGAAGGATAAATGATAAGAGATAACTGCAAAAAATTGTCCTGATGTGGGGAAAACCACCTAGATCCACCAAGGCGGCTGAAAATCCCTCTCTACGAAGAGAAGGAGGGTCGATACTAAGGGTACCACCATCATTGAGGAGAGGAGATTCATCAACTTCGGGAGTGGTACCAGTGTAACTCTCATCCATGGGGAGGAGGGGGAAAGGGGTGCGGTCGAGATGACGAGTGACAGTGAATAGGAGCACCAGGTAGAACATAACTTAAAATGTAGGGAGAAGCGGCTCAATGGTCGAGCAAGCATTAGAGGTGTTCAACCTCTAACCAGACCTTCTCAATCTAGTTCTGAATTCATTGCAACAGAGTGGAGAGAATAGCCACATTATTAGTCACAAAAAATATTCTATCCATAGGAACATTGTTAAATATGAAATTATTTCTATCATTCCATAGTTGAATTAAATATCATCTCTTAATATGTTGTAAAATTTTGTGTAGATTATTTTAACTCAGGTGAGTCCCCTAAAAGAACCATCGTCTAGGTAAAGATATCCGAGGAGAAGGGTTGAAAATGCGAATGAATCCATTTCCACATTGATTATGCACATGGACATAACCAAAAGATGTGCTTGCTAGTATCAGGTTGGTTGTAAACCTGACATATGGGATTCGCTCACATATTCCTAAGAGGATCCCCCTGCGGAAAGTCCCTGGTGCAAAATGCACCACAGTAAGTGGGATTTTTTTATGTTCAACAAGAATTGATCAAACCATTTGGAATCAACATTTACATGCATGCGTGTGGGAGGTAATTTTCCAATGTTGGATGAGTGAATCAACATCCACCATCTACAGAATGAGAAAGGAGTAACTTGAGCATGGTTTGTAATTGTGGAGTAGAGTATCAAAAGGCTAGTTCTAGTCATGCCACTATGGGACACCTAAAGTGACATCAATTTTATGTAATAACTCCTCAGGTATGCAAGCAATGATATTCATGATTGATTTAGTATCTTGGTGTTGAAGGATGAACTTAATAACTAAGGCTCCCCAAAAAAAAGTGGTTCTTGAATGATTACAAAATAAATGCCCCACTACTTTTATACCTTTTTTGATGATCTGAATAGCTTTAACCCAAGGGGCTAGATCAAGAAGGGACTTGTGGAAAGTAAACATAGATGACCACTAGAGAGAACAGGAGTTGATAGAAAGGAAAAACTTGAAACCACCCCCTTTCCAAATAACGTGTGATCTAAGCAACTCCTAGGATTTCCAAATACCTTGAGCTATAAATTTACCTCTGATTTTGATAGAGACCAGGGAGAGGAGAAGGGACTTGAAGTTAATTAATTTCTAAGATTATATTTAAAGAGGGAAGCATTGGAATATGCAATGCCAAAGTAGAATATTCTAGGATTCATCCCATTCCTAGATATGAATAAACCATTTAACACAAAGAACTAAGACTTGAAGTTTGATGTCAAGCAGGAAAAGCAACTTGATTCTTAGGGTGTGAAAAAATTGTCATATACCATGTGATGAAATCCCTTGTGGATTTCATAGCTATCCCAGATAGATTTTCTTAGAATCTTTTCAAGTTTGAAATAGGTATAATTAGAAGGACCTTGATACAAAGATTATTACACATGGGTGGTGGTGTGATCCTTAGAGAATATTTCAAATTTACCTGCCAAAGAGATTGGTTTGGTAATCCAATAGGATATTTTCCACTCTACTCTTTGGACCACATATCTCCCAGGTTATGTTGAGGTGTCCTCTATTACATATCTATAAACCATGAATGAATAGGGGATATTTATTTCCTGTAACATTAATTTTTATCCCATTGGATGGATGATCGAGATGCCAAACAAAATGTATCCAGACAGTCCAAATCCATGTGAATTGTTTTCTCTTCTTAAAGGAGAGTGATGAAAGAATCATCAACAAAATGGCCATTATTTAACTATTGATTTGTGTTTAGTAGAGAAATCCTCTTAATAAGACCTTCGGAAGACATTTGGGCCAGGAGGTAGCTAAAGATTTCAACTGACAACATGATAAGTGAAGGGGCTAAAGGAAACCCTTGATAGATGGACCTCAACAAAAAAAACCTAGAATATTGAGCTCCATTAATAGTGATGAAAACTCCAACATTATTTAAGAGTGTGTGCATGGTGTGGAAAAACACTAGACCAAACCCAAGAGCCTAAAGCATTGCCAAAATGAAGGACCATTCAATGTGGTTGTAAGATTTGACATGGTTAATTTTTACAAATAGGGATTTTTGGTTGCATTGTCAAGCCCATCCCATTCCTTGCCAAATGAAAATTATATTGTTAAGAATCTATATGTTTTGGATAAATATTGTTTGTTCGATGTAGAAAACAAGAGGATAGACGTTCATAATTTTGTTTGAAAAGGTATTAGCAATGATTTTATAGGACACATTATGCAAAGTGATGGGATGTTAATTAGAATATTTGTTTAGGGTCCCTTGATGTAGGGATAAAGTTTATGTTTCCTTGATTCATCATCTCACCAAGAGAGTTGTAAGTGAGAGCCTCTAGGTAGACATTATAGAGATCAATTCCTATAGTATCCTACATCGTTTGATAAGATTTAGAGGGGAATCCATCAATACCTAGAGATTTTTTAGAAGCCCTATTAAAATTAGCTTCCTTAAGCTCTACAAGAAGTAGGGGTGATCACATACAACATGTTGTGAATGAGATACTTTGCAAGGAACATCTTGCAAACATTTTAGCAATTCCTATTCTCTAGCTTGAGTGGAAGGATGAGAGATGAAGGAACAATGATAATGGTGAACAAACACTTGAATAATGTTAGGTAGAGAAGTGAATTAAACATTTTCTTAAAGGATTAATTTAATTTGCATGAAAGAGTGTTTGGCATGGTGCATAAGAAAGAATTTTTTGGAATCCCTATCTCTAATTTTAAGCCAATGAAGTGGAGCACGACTCAGAGCACCTATGGATTTTTAATATTATTAAAATTTGAGTCTTTGTCTCCAGCGGGAGGCTTGAAGCTGTAAGTTTTGATTGAAAGGAGAGACATTAAATTCTTGTGAGATTAGTTGGAATTCACAATATGAAGAATTATGGACATCCTACTGGAAAAGAACAACTTATTTTCCATATATGTGAAGAAAAGTGTTGGTCCTAGTGATAGAATCATTCCACCAAGATATCCATCATTCTCCACTACGAGAGTGAGGAACAAGGTTCTAAATGCATTGAATTTACGCCATAGTCCTCGCATGTTTTAGGTTAGCATTATTGAGGTAAAATTTATAGTTAACCTTTACTTTTTTTGAAGGAGCCAACTAGGTGACATTACACAAGATGAGGAAGGGATCAAAGATAACCACAGTGTCAAGAATAATGACAAGGAAACAAAAATGGGGGGAAATATATAATAAGTCATGGTTGGGTATCATGATATGGTCAAGACGTTTAACAATACGGTCTTTCCCCTATCTCAAGTTGGTCAAAATAAAACAAGAGGAGGAAGAACTATCCTAGAAGGGGATGTTAGGATCTAGTAATCCAAGCTTATGTCTCAAATAGAACCAGGACTTCATTCTTCCCCACACCACCACATACGAAGCCAAAAAACTTCATCTTCTGGGTGTTCCACCATATTAAATTCTCCACACATGATCCAAAGTTCATTAGGATGGGATTAGGAAATCCATCTCTAAAGAATTGCTTGCTCAACTGCATCATTGGATGCATAAATGTTAGCAATCCCGAGTATGTGGCTATCAAAATCAAAGAAGGTCCACACCATCTAATGGTTGGCGTAAAAGCCCCGAGAAATCACATGTTGTGCAAATTCAAGAGAAATCAGTGTTATGACCCATCTATGTTTGGGCTCATGATTGGACACGTGGTATGTTGCATGGGGATAAATTGTGTGAGAAATAGACTAGAGAAGAAATCCTACAATTTTAACTTCCTCCAGATAGACAATACGCATATACTAAAAGTGAAAACAACTCTACCTAACCAAATATCTTTGTGTGGGATCAGTAAGGACACGTAGGTTCCAAGTGATAAAAACTGAACTATAATAAATAACACCGAATAATAATAATATAGAAATTGAAATTCATTTAGGATATCAATTACAATTATAAAGTTTACATTTATAGCAGTTTGATCTCCTACAAAGTTGGAGTCACTCATCTTCAATCCCTCATATCTCTCTCCATGAATCTCTCAGTCTTATCCCCTAATATCTCTCAAACATCCCTAAGATCACTCACACTATAAAATAGCTATGTAAACTGTTCTCACGACTCACTCAAATAATTAAACTATTACAACTATATTATTAATATGAGTTCTATAAACTCATTATTAATAATATTACAATTTATTTAATAATGTGACATAATATTTTGGTAACATTCACTCCCATGTTGTTAACATTATTAATTTCCAATATACCCTCCCTAATGTTGACATTATAGAAAAAACAAGCACACTTCCTTGTGCAGTTTTTCGCCCATGCGTGCTCATGGTCTGAATGGTTTTGTATGACAACAAACAACCTCAACAAGGATGGTTTTACTGGACAACCAAAAACCTCAACAAAGGATGATTTATAGGACAACCAACAAGACAACCAATAACCTAAATATCATGATGTTGCTTTTGCTTTGTGATTTTGTCTGTCCACTATGTCTTTCCTTCAACGGAATCATATAGAAACCAATGTTTACTGAATATAGGGAAAATTGAACATTGAGACCATGTTCCAGTTCCACCCCTCAATGTGAACATTTCACTTATTCAAATAGGAACTTTGAAATCATACTGCAAATCTGAAATAAAAGAAAACACACACATACACACACACACACACACACACACACACACACACACACACACACACACACACACACACTGCCACCACATCTTTGTGCAACCCCATCATTGGTGATTGACGAGAGGTCATTGATTCACCTCCAGCCTCCATCCTCCATGGTGGTTCTACTTGCTCAGTAGATTGGACCATGGAGCTCAAGTTTGCACCACCTTTTGTCGACGCATCTTCCCCATAAATCTTCGCTTTGGTTCTGAAATTCCAAAGCGGGGGTCTGGGGGTGGCATCCCCCAGTGGGGTCAAGGGGCAATGCACCGAAAGCCAAGAACATTTTTTGTTCTTCGAAGTCATCAAAAATATCAACAGAATTGTTATATTATTCATCTTATTCTCCCAAAAAGTTAGATGTTGGGTAACGTCCGTAAGGCAATTTTTGTTATTTTTACAATATTTTAACATTTACTCTTGACACACAAAGACTCTTGACAATAATCACCTATTTGACATTGACTAAATGATGGATTTTACTATTGAGACTTGATGATAAGATTACATAAGAGTACTTTAACTCCAATGACTGAAAAATGATATATAAGACTTCCAAAAAAAAATAGTTTTAAAAGACACGAGTCTGATAAATAAATAAATGTGAGGAATATTTGTAATGAGCTAAAAAAGTTGACTATCACAAACTAACATATCCTTATCCCTAACCAGACTGGCTATACTTTATATGACTTGACTAGGAGATAACATGCATTTCAGAACACTTACAGAAACAAATAAAATAAGAAACACTTTAGACTTAGATTAACAAAAGGACCTAAATGAAGTAATTAAACTGAAAACCACTGGTTTTAATACAAAACGGTTTTGTTGAAGACCCTAGGCTCAGGTTTGAGGTGGTCTGGTCTATGGGGGATTGGTGTTGTGATGCACCTGAGACTTCCGAGAAAAAACATTTCCACACAACTAGACTTATTAGACTTGTAAGATGAATGAAGGAAAATTCGTGAAGGTATATGGAGAAACTAAAGTTGAATATATACAAAGTCAATTTTGATGCAATGGCATTGATAAAAATATATGAATAAAATAATTTCTGATAAAGAGAATAACTTTGCATGTGGTCGTTGAGAATTGAGTAGAAGTGCAGCGGTCAGTGGGTCGATGTTGAACCAATATTACTATCACCATTGTCCACACCAAACTAAAGAATGTTCTGATGAAATTATAGTGTTTGCATGGATCTGATAGAAAAACATATTGATAAACGCCTCACGAGTGAACCAATGTAATTTTCACCCTTTGCACTTGGAACGTAAATGATGTACAATCGATTTTGAATGAGATTTTGCAGTGAAGAAATAAGTGGCTGGTTTTTTATGCAGACGATGAATGGATGGAGCATCATGCAGGTGACAACAACAATGACATGGAAAAAACTTGGGATATATCCTCAAGAATTAGGTCATTATTGAATTCAAATCTGCGTAGATAACCACATGATGACCGCATAAAATATAACACACAATTCAATGCAAGATGCTCGTGAAGATGTGATGGCAATTATAACGGATCTATAGGAGTTTCCTTTATTCTGAATTCACCGACCGCTAATTATGTTCTCCTACTCAACTAATTAGATAAAAGTGTTCAAATCTATTGTCAAGTATGATGCAGACAACTTGGAGGTCTAACTGTTGAACTGGTGAGTAGATATCCTGACCAACAACATATTGCAGATATGTGAACTTGGTCGCTAACATACCAGACTGCTTAGGAACACAAGGGTATTGCTACAAATATCAAATCAGACGCCTCCTTATTTTCTCCTAATTCTCCATGATAGGGATAAGAACATTTGTCCCTCAGTATCCTTATAATTGCATTGCAAAGGATCAGATATCGCCCTGATACCATTGATAAAAACTAAAATATAATAAACAACACCGAATAACAATAATATAGAAATTGAAATTCATTGATAAAGTTTACATTTATAGTAGTTTGATCTCCTACAAAGGTAGAGTCAACACTCATCTTCAATCCTTCATATCTCTCTTCATGAATCTCTCAGTAGCTACGTGAATTGTTCTCACAACTCACTCAAATAATTAAACTACTACAACTATATTATTAATATGAGTTCTATAAACTCATTATTAATAATATTACAATTTATTTAATAAAGTTACATAATATTTTGGTAACACCAAGAGTACCTAATCATTGGACTAAATAAAGGGACACATATCCCTTGTCATCAAAACTAGAGAGGGAAAAAAGCTGATTATGAGACGAATTGACCAGGGTAATGTCTACCACTGACCATGGTCTACATTTATCGTGGATAAATTCTCCATCTTTGGTGGGGGTCAGGCTATGGGAGTGGCTAATGCATGATTTTTAGGCCAAAATCGATTGGTTTTATTCTATGAAAAGTGACTTAGGAAGATGAAAAGAAGTAAAGGATGATAGAGAAGAAGATTTCATGGGGATCACATCTGAGGCAACTAGGGTAAATTGGGATCTCGTAGCTAAAGGAACATGAGAAATGGATTTTCTGACAGGAGTGATGGAGGATCTTGCACCAATATTATTGATTGGACGAGAAAAAAGATTCAAGGGTTTCATTACGCCACGAGCATAACCTCTTTTGTGGTCTAACCATCTCTAGAGGAAGGGGTTTTCGATTCCGATCACAGATTTTCTTATGTCCCAAAGTGATATTAAACTATAAATGAATATTCCCGAATCATATGGTAAGCTACTTGGCAGAAAAAAATAGATATATGGTAAGTTGATGTAAAAAACATGCTAAGTGAAATGGGTTTCCCCAACAACAAAATTTTTGGGTTTTTCCAAATAAACAAGTCTCCTCAAGGGTTTGATTAAATGTTCAAAAAATTCCCATAGGGGTAGAGGAAGCCCGAGAATTTCAACCCAAACTAGAAATTTAAGCTCGGATTGCTTTATGACTTGGAAATCCTTGGTCCAATGCAAAATCACCACCAGTGTGTTACAAATAAACCAGGGACCATGGTTGAAAATAAGCTTTACAGTGCTCAAAATTGATAAACCAAAAAAGAAAGAAACCCTTCGTGAGGTTTTGTTTTCCCTTAAGTTTGACACCATGATGTTGTTAGTGGTTATGAACCCATTTTTTCAGCAATCTTTATCAAAATCTAGTAAATTAATAACAATATTAGGTAAAGGAGTATCAGAGACTTCCATCATACAAGTTGTCATGTACCCATCCTTTAAGTAGGTCCACTAATGGTTTCAAATCTTCAATATCAAAAGAAAATATTCTACCCATAAAAATGAAGGCTCAAATGACTGTACAAGTCATGGAAGTAAGAATATAATCAATTAAATTGAAACTTTAATGTGAGGTGTTGAGACGTTACAATCTCGTTAAGAAAGACGTGACACGATCTTGAAAAAATTTATCCACTCTAATTTGGAGGTTTGTTTTCTTTGGAAAAACATATTCGTGAAGAATTGTATTCGTTTACATACTTTTTACCAATGCAAGTCTAGTCAATCATGCAATCAGCTATTTAATACAGAGAAGTGGAAGTGTTGTGATAATTGAGTAGTGCACTGAATTTGTGTTCATGCAAATGCAAATGAATAAGTATTGGTGTCTTCTTTGTTTTCTAATTTGGCTCTGTTCAGTGGTTTTGGCAACTCCAAATACCTTACTGAAAGATGTGGAAACATGAGTTTGAGTTTTCCTTTTCGGAAGGAGAATTATGGGAAGGCGATTCCATTTTTTATTGTATATGTCAGAAATAATAATAGAGGAAATATATTAATATTAAAAGAAACATGATACAAGATAATTTCTCTAAAAAATAAAAACATGCGGTATAATAATAGGGGCAATATGAATATGAATAGGTCAATTACATAGGCTACATCGTTATAAATCTGGCTTCTCTAAAAGCGTGGTTGTGTAGTTAAGATGCCGATGCAGCATAGTGTAATGCCCACTATTTTAACACACAAAATCTAACCGAAAAACTAGATGTTTTTTTTTTTAATAATTAAACAACGTAACATGAGAAGCAATTATACTAAATAAAAGACACATAGTATAAATTCAGTGAACACATGGTTTATTGTTTTACTTTTGCATGTATTATATTTTGTTACTTAGGATTAATACTTATCTAAACTACGAAAAAGGGGTCATTTTGAGATAAAACATAGAGACAAAATTATTATTTCATCTCTAACTTATCTCACTTTTATTTTTTATTTTTCTAAACATTTTTTTCCTTGTTAATTGTGCATTAAATATTTTTTTATCTAGCGTGAAAGAGGAAGGTGGAGATTGCATTTATGGTTTTCTAGGATAAAGTTGAAATGTGTGAGGTATTTTGGTAATGCCAGAGGTAGGAGCACAGTTAGGGGCAGAGGTGCGGGAGGGATTTCAATAGGGGAAGATAAAACAAAAACAACATGAAGTAAAGCAGAACAACCTACAAATGAAAAAACAAGCCCCGAATAAGTCCTAACTTTTATGAAAGAACCAGGTCCACATAGAATTTTAACATACAAATGAGAACATCAATCTCAACCCTCAAGCCAAAAATGGCTATTTTGAGAACTCGATAGGACTTAAACTAATTTTTCTATTTTCTTCCTTTAAATCTTGACATGAAACTTTCTCCATAACACTATGTTAACTTATTTCACATGTTCCAATGCTCATTTAAGACTACACCTTTCTGAAGCACATCATCCACCATGAATTTTACATGCATGCCTAGATTTTCCTCAAGAACATGCCTTCAAAATAACTCAAACATGCATCTACAAGCTAAATATTGACATGTAGAACCTTCAACATCCTCTCTACATTGTCACAATACACAATTCATGTTCTTACTTACCTTTATCAGTTGGCTTTGCTTCATACTCTTTTTCATGCTTGTACTAGGTCTTATAATTAGGCCTAGTTAAGCATTTTTGAACCTTTTTTTATATTATCCATGTCTCAATCTATACTTAACTCACTCTCTTCATCATTTCCAAACCTTAACCATTCTTCTCTAGTTTTCACATGCCTTCAATCCACCATACCAAGTAATCATGATGACTAAGCCTCATAAGTAGGCCTATTGGACCAAGCCAATCTCACTAATGCCACTCATGCACCCTTTTGTACACCATGCCAACTATATCACATCACCATCATGCCTTTACAAATTACTAGCTACTTAAAGAAACCAATCCTTAGAAGGTGATCTCAATCATGACACCATGAAATCATGCCATATCAAAATCACTAAAAAATTCTTATTTTAATCCTTCATCATCTTTTATCATTAATTATCCTCTTACATCAATAAAAACTCAGTAATAACTCACATGAAAACAATATCCCCCTTTATCATTGATGGAAAACAACTTAGTTCTTCTACCCCTTTTTACATTAATGATAAAGTACATACTTGTAGCACATGGTCTTCATATTTATTAACTTATTATGACCCCTTCTTGGTTTGAAACGTTAACCAAAATTATCATTAAAGCTCACCAAAAAAATCTCCTTACTTGACTCTATTTTTTTCTTCAACATAGCATTGAGATCACCATAGCTCGCCTTGACAAGATGAACATTCACATGCCAACAATTATTATGAGCATAAATATTAAAAAAAAAAATCATTCTTAAATTTTTCTTTATCTATCTCATCTTACAACATCATCAAAAATACTTCTCTATCACACACTGATTGCTAGCAATATTTAGAATTGAGATCCCTAAACCAACCTTTTAGATAAAATTATCCCAAATTAACCTTTTTGAAAGATAATATAGAACACATGTAACTACACCTTATAGGTCCCCTTGAGGTTATACCCTCTCTATCTAACTAACTTTACAAGAATTAGACCTCATACCTTGACCTTATGTCTTATAGATGAACCAACATCACCTCCTCTACCTTGAATTTCCTTCTTAGTGTTTATATCCTTCATTACATTATATAGTAACTTACTTGATCATAAAACTTTACCCCCTATAAATTTACCTACAAACATCACTTACTCTTCCTACCTAGCCTCATTCACACTTAAATTTCCTAAATCAAGATCAGTTTCATCTTTATCTGCTTCAAGATGTCTTCTCAAACTTGTAGCTTACTCTTTCAGAGTTCTAACACTCTATAATATCTTGATATAGTGTACTATTGTCTCATACTAGTACTGGAACCTTTCAAGCATCATCTCCTTGGGATAATAATCACACTAGGTCCCCCTGAAACTCATTTATCAACAAAACATGTCTCAAGTCTTTCATGTAAAGGTAGTGATCATAAATGTTTACTCATACAATATTTTTATAAATTCAAGATACATAACTCATAATGAATATATAAAAGTTTGATGTATTTTTACAAACTTGCAATCAGACATCAAGTATTAAATCTTCATTATAGACCTGCAAAGATTATAAAATGATCTTGAATATGCATGCATTTGTTAGAGGCTCCACTACAAGATCAGAGTAACCATGTATAGTCTTGCAAAAATTCTCACAACTGATAAAATAATCCATGATCTTCACAGTATTGATAGTTCCTTACACTTATTCTTACATCCTTCATGATGCATAACAATACTTGATACAACTTATACCTAATGTAGGGACTATGACACCATATATAGCATTATGCATCTCACAAGCATACCTGAGAAACCTCTTTTCTTCTTATACCTAATGTTTTAATAACAGTACCTTCTCTTCTCTTCAATTCAACTTAAATTCCCTTGGAATTAAGAAAACTTCTTATAAATTTGATGCCATTTTAAATTGATGAGAAAGAATCAGATTACTCCTTTGGTTTAATTTCTCTCAGACCTATATGACACTTTTTTTTAGGATATGATGTACTTCCAGAGAAAACAATCTTTTTGTAACACTTTTGAAGACAAAAATGACCATTTCATCAACACTTTTTAAGACTAATGACCTTATGAATGATTAAACAAAGTAAAAACATGACCTTCACCTTTCATATGACTGTTATCACATTTGAAAATCTCATACAAACCTTTAGATATGGTTTCAATGAAAATTTTGACTGAGATAAGCTTATGGGTTTGATAACCAAATTGGACATGATAAGTTGAGTTCAAGACCTGACCATGAACAATTAGTATTCACATAGATATATAACATGTGACCATTTTACTGACTTGAATCAACATTACAAAGCATTATTACCAAGTTTCCTTCAAACTCATACTGAGAGAAAACTTAACATCTTCATGAATTGATATGATACATTAGATAACACAACCATACATCATGATTTCTTGACATCCCACATACATAATTCAATGAACTAAGGATACCTTGAGTGACTTCATTACCTCATTATCCTTAATTTTTGTATCAAATATATTAAGAAACACTCACTTATTTGATTAATATTCCTTAATATTTCACAGATATTTGACTGTATACTTTTTTGCTTCATAAGACCCGATGGACTTTGATGATCATATGAACCTTCTTGAGCAGACTCAACCTTTTTCATTGATCCCATAGGATAATTTAATTCTCCTTCATTTCTGGACTATACCTTCAACACCTTATAAGTCATACATAAAAATTATATCATCTACATCTTGTTCACATTTTTTTAGCATGCAACCTGACATTTTATTCTTGAACTATCAGTAAAACATGGGTCATTTCTTCTTCAAAACATTCATACAATCATTAAATGTAATAACATGCACTTCTCATATATAGGATAATCAATTAATACTCAAAAATACCTATTTTCAGTTCATGAAATACCTTTTAATGTTCACTCTTTTTATGACTTTATTCTTGAAGACTAGGATGGATATAGTCACACTTGAATAGAGTTATATGGACTGATTGAGAACAAACCTGGAAAAATATATAAGGAAATGTTCTCAAGAAACTTTCTTACAACCTCAAAAATTTCTTAAAAAAATCTCATACATCTTATACAAACTAGAAAAGATAACAAGTTTGATCAAATCAGACGAGACTTTTATATGAATGATAGAATGCAGACACACTTGTGACTTGTGAGACTTATATTTTGAAAATTTTACCATTAATTGCACCATAGAACTTAGAACTAAATAAACACTTTTCTTCACACTCATCCATATGCTCTTCTTTGAAACCTATACATGTTTTATCACTTCCTACTCTTTGGCTCTCTTAAATTCCACAAAGAAGTTTAGATCTCTTCTCCAAATTTCCATACAAATTCAACCTGTTATTTGCTTCTTTTAATTCAACTTACAAGGACCTAAATTATTCTTTATTTTTTAGGCAAGAATCTTCTTTGTCCTAAAGTTATTTTGACACACTCTCATCTTGATATTCCATATCTTTGAGGGCTTAACCATGCTCATATACTATACACTTGATTTTCTTTTTTAATCCATGAATTAGGGACTCACAAATCTTAAACTTCCTTTTCCAAATATCATAAGATAATTTAACCATGATTTTACTTCAAGGATATCCTCCAAACTATCAAATTTTCATCAACAGGACCTTTCTCTGATACCAATTATTATAAACAAAAGCATTGAGAGGTGATGGATGAATCAATTCTTAATTAAACATCAAAAACACCTATCAAAACTCAGAAAACAATTCAATCTTGATTGACCTTACCATGAGGGAATAACAACATTTGAACCTAATAAAATAACAATCAATCACACATCAAGAAAATGTTTAATGTGGTAAACCCTTAAAGGGAGATAAACCCACTAAAATAAATGTAATATGTTGGATAATTGTACCATAACAGATTACAAGGATTTTAATTTATTGAGCACCCACACAACTTGAAGTACCAACTCCAACAATTTATTTAAGAACTCACTTGACATGGAAGCACTAACTCCCTATTTTTACAATTTAAAACTTACATGGAAACACTACCTCCCTAACTTGTTAAGCACCCTCTTATAATTTACAATGTTTTTATCAACTTCATATAGTTTCTTGAACTAACATATTGTGATATATTATTTCACTCCTATATTTTAATCCTTTTCCTTCACACCCCTAGTTTCACTTCTTTTCTCATACACTCATACTTCTATAAATATAGTCTTAAAAGACTCTTTAACACAAACATATTTGTCCCTCATTGACAAAAACATGAAATCATCTTTATTCTCTCACACACTTTATCATTCACCTATTTTCTCATTTACATGTTACTTCAAAGTAAAGATATGAAAACTCTTTCACATACACATCGACCTCACCTTTTTTCTTACCTCCTCATACTACTCTCATTGCAGTTTTCCAAAAAAAATTATTTTTCATGTACATTTAGTTATTCTTATACATGTTAATAACCCTCTCTTACAACTCTTACACTTCCCATATCTACCTCTTCATCTTCTTGACTCTTCAACTAGAATAAAGGTTATAATGACCTCATCTAAAACTATCAAAATGAAATCATTCCATTTAGAGGGTGTTTGTAGTGCCCACTTCCCTTTGAAACCTTTTGATACTGAGCATGACACTGTTGACCGTATCACGGACATTATTATAGTTTTAATTTAGTATGATGATTAGATGTTAGAGCATGGATTATTGTTGACTCTGATTCATCTATGATGCATGATGATTATTAGAGACATTTTATATATTGATGTTGATATACTGTCTGACATGGTTACATTATAAATATTGTTCGGACATGTGATATTTGGATATTTTGAGTAGACCTAGAAAATGAAAATTGAATTAAAATTGATGATGATATAGTTGTTGATGAAATTTTAAGTGACACTGTTGATTGGCTTGATGATTGTTGTGATTCACATATATATTGATGACTTTGGAAGTATATTATATTCATTTGGATGTTCTGATGTGGCCACGAGGCCGAAGGAGGTATTTGTGTTTTACAGGTTAAAATATCACAACACACATCGGGGGATTGGAGACCAACCACTTTGGAATTCTAGATGAATTCAACAAGGTCACCATGACAACTGTATTTGTTTGTGTGTGTTTTTTTGTGTTAGGGATTCCCATGGGGGGGATCACCTTTAAATGTGACCAAGGGATTTTATGTATTTTTATTTTATTTGGTTCCTTTGTTAATGTTTGCATATGTTTATTTTGTGGTGCATTGACCCCTTTCATTATTTATTAAATGGTGTGTAATATTGTGAGTAATCATGTTGTTAAGTTAATTAATTAAAATATGTCATAAGAAAGTAATTAATAAAGTTGTTGGCCTTGAATTAAAATGTTGTAAGAAATGTGTAAGTAATGTGTAAGAGATATGTGAGTTCATTTTGGAGTAAGAAACACTTCATCTTCTTTGAAATTCGAATTTGTCCTTGGAGGCTGATTTTGGAGGCTTGTGGGACAAGTTAAACTTGTCGCATGCCTCTTAAATTTGTATACCAACCTTACCTATGGTTGGAGAGTTAAATTTAGACTTTCTTTGTGCATTTTTGTAATTCATGTTTATTGTTTTATTGCACTTTTCTTACATGTTTTAATTTCAGTCCTTTTGGGGTGTGGGTTTGATTTGAGTGTGTAAGTAAAACTATCATATTATTCACCTACTTATTGATTATGCATTGGAGAATGAAGTTGAATTTTGTGTTGGGGTTGAGGATGTGTGATGTGGTATCCTACATGGATCCACCTCATCCTCTTCTCTTCCCTCTTCTATTTATTGGAATTCCTTAGCTTGTTTTTGGGTTGCTCCACTTTTATCACTTCATTTTGGGAGACTTCTTTTGGGGTTTTGGAGAGCTCTTGCTTTTGGAGAAGATTGGAGATTGTTGCATGCTTGTAGATTGTTGATCTCTTGGGCTATTTTGCATTGGAAAGCTTGTTGTTTTGAACTTGGAACAAACTCCATCATGGAGAGGTAAGAGCTTGGCTCTTGGAAATGCTCTTCTTTTCCCTTTTATGAATATGTAAATGCTTGTATGTTTGTTATTGTTTGTGGGATGTTGGGTAGATGGCCTAGGAATGGTGTAGGAGAAGGATATGGGGTTTATTTTTAAGGGAGGCATAAGTGTTTTTGGGGAGGTATAAGTGTGGAGGGAGTTGGGATTTGGGTTCCACCTTACAAAGAAATAGCTTGCATTTCTTTACTCATGTTATGGGGTGCCATAAGAGGTTGGGGAGGCATAAGGAAATGTGAGGAATAAGGGGTACTTGGGGGAGGCATAAGGGCATGTCAGGGATTTGAAATGTTATATTTTGGTGGTTTGTTCTCATGTGGTGATACCCATTTCCCCTTTGGGAGGCATAAGTAGCATCCCCCATAGTTTCTTGCTCCTTTGGCTTGCATGAAGAAGCCTGAGTTTTGTTTGTTGTCTTTCATGTGGTTGTAAAAATATTATTTTATTTTGGACTGTGTTTTAATATGAAATGTGCATGTTGAAAGATTGCCTTTGTGTTGTGGAAGCCTTTTGTTGCCATGTGTTGAAACACATTTCTTATTGCATTGTGGTTGGGGCTCGGGGGCCAATGAAGAAGGATGGATTCTCCTTTCATTGGATGTCTTGGTTGGGTGGAGAGTGTTGCCTTTCCCCTACCTTTGTTGTGATCAAAATTGAAATAAATGGAGGATCTTCACATTTTTGTTCTGGAGCAGAGGAAAAAGATAGTTTTGACAGTTCCTTGTGAGAGTTCTATTTGTAAAACCTTTTTTCCCACTAGAAGTGGATGACAATGTAATATATTTTTTGATGGAAAATGAATTTATTATATGAAAGTTATAATTTGAAATGTGAAAGAGATGCACTCTGATTTTTTTTTTTGAATGAAAGAAAAGAAAGATTTGTATTCTGTGTTTGGGAATGAAATGAAAGAAGAAGTTGTAAAGGTATCTTTTTGAATCAATAAAATACAGTATTACGTACTACTCAAATGGCATTATTAGGTATTGAAATATGATTGTTGAATGTATTTTGAAATCTCTATTGGAAAGTTGAAAAGTGAAATACGGATGAAGAAAATACATTACTCTGTTCTTTTGAAAAGTATGATTTGGAAATCAGAATGGTATCTTTTGGCTTTTTGGACATTTTGATTTAAATCAACTTAGTATGTTAGATCTGTTTGGAATGAATTCATGGTTTAAATTAGTAAATGCAAATAGATCAATTCAAATTTGAAGCATTAGAGCTCTATTAGACAACTTATCAAAGGTAATTGGATTTTATTCAAAATGCACAGATTGACCCCTTGCAACAATGAAAAATAAAATGAAACATTGAATTGAACTTAATATGATTAATGCACCCCCAAACAAACTAAACCACTTAAGAAATGGTTAAGGATCCTTTCAAATCGAACAAAGGCAAAAACTGCAGTTGTTTCGCTGTCATGAGAAATTTCAAATTGAAATCAATCAACAAAATTATACCTTGAATCCTATATTCCTCTAAGAGAAAACCTTTATGTCTGTTTGGCATGTTGAGAAAGGAGGGAGGTCGAATTGAACAAAATTTTATAAGTCAAATGTTACCAGTTTTCATTTTAAAGCTTGTTGTGCATTTTATCAAAATTGACCCTTCAAAATTTATCCAAATTAAATTCTTAAGGTTTTTGTGAAAAGAGGATGTTGAGAGATTTCCTAAAAGTCCTCATTTTCAAAAAACGGAGTTCCCTATCAAAAATTATGGCCTTATGAATTTCAGAGAAGAGGAAAAGCTTCATGTGCATGCGTCTTGCTCACCCGGAACTTCTTGCGCATGCGTCTTGCATGACCAGAGCCTCTTGCATGCCCAGAGCTTCTTGTGCACCCATGAGAAAATGAGTCTCTTACGTGCCTTTCTTGTCCTCCCATGAGAAAAAGGAGTCTCTTCCGCACCTATCTTGCTTTCCCAGGAGAAAAAGAGTTTCTGCCGCGCCTCTCTTCCGCGCCTGGAATAAAATTTTCCTTTCACGCATCTCTTCCACACCCAGGGAAATTTCTTTTGCATGCCCTGCAAGAAGATAATTTATCCACGCTAGGGATAAGTTTCACTCTCTTAGTGTTATGTAGGATGACTTGATAACTGTTGTAATGGCACTCCACTTTAGTTAGAGCTTATGCTCATCGCTTGTGCAATGTAGGTCCGAATCAAGATTTTTTCAACTCAGGCATATTTATGCAACCTTGTGAGAGATGAAAGGTGTCCCTTTTGGCCAAATGAATTCTGTTAGCTTTTACAGTATTTAGTTGAATATCTTTTAGAAATCTTGTGCTTCGTCTAGTTAGTCTATATTACCAAAGTAATAAGTTCACCTTGTGAGAAGAATACTCAAACCAAACATGAATCTTGTAGATTGTTAAGGCAGGTCTTGAAATTTTTTTTTGGTAAATGCATAACCTTAAGGGATTGTAAACCATGGAGTGTAACCAACTGTGACTATGTATTGTGGTTGAGCTATTTCATGGTGCCTTGTCAAAGAGTAAAGTGAACTATCCTTGATGGGTGTTAGTTGTTTTCGTGTTTTCCATAAGGTCATCGTTGAGTCAAGTTGTTTGAAGAGTTAGTCGTAACCTTTGTGACCACCTGTTGCATCCTTTTGTACATCAAACAAGTCAAAAAAAAATTATCTTGTACTTTGTTATGTTGGTCTTTGTGTCGTGAATTAGTGGGCGTTACACTTGGTATCAGAGCCATGGGTTCAAAGCTTGGACCCTTGGGCACACTAGAAAACTTGAGACATGAACTGTAAACGTAGTGCACTTTTAAATCTAGAAAACAACCTTGTTTGAAAATTTAAAAAGAAATACTTATGAAGAAATATTACATTACTCTATTCATTTGAACTACCAGAATTAAAATAATAATAAAATAATAAGTTTTTTGGATTGTTTTACTTGCTTAACGACATTTTTTATAAACTTGGGTAACTAAGAGTGTCAGATTAAATTGATTTTTGTGAACTTTTAGTGTAGTGGAAACTTGGTTCCCCTTTGAAAATGTATTTTTTTACAAATCCTAAATCTTGATTTAATTGTATGATGCGTTAAGCCCTTTTGACACCCTTCTTTATTGAAGTTGTTGGAATGATAAGTTGTATGGTGTTATTCTTGTGGTTGGACAATAGTGGTTGTGTTATGAGGTATGGAAGAATTAATTTGAATTTGTTTAGAACTTCCTTCCTTCAGTAGTTAGGAAGATGGTATGGTTTTAAGTTTTCCATTTTGTTACCCGTATGGGAGATTGGACATTACGTTTGGGTGTCCTTTAGGACCCAATCCTATGTATGTGTCCTTGGAACTAACTTCGAGGTAGAGTACCCCTATTGGCGGCCATGAAGGTCTGCGGAGTGAATGTGGTGTTAACTTTTGTGATTTACATTCGTAATCTTGCGTTATTTTATCAAGGACCAGCATCTTATTTTATGATTGGATTGAGAAGCTCTGAGGCTCTTTTATTTATTTATATTTTTACAAAAAAAAATTAGACTTTGCAATGCGGCTACTTAGCCACTTTCCTTGATTGTTGACATTTCTTGGATTTGATTTTGATTGGTGACTCGGAGTTCATTATGTTGTTGGCTACTTAGCTAAACATTATGTGGTTCCTTCTTTCATGATGATGACCTAGTTCTATGCTTTTTGTATTCTGACATTTCATTGTATGGGGGTACACCTTGGTGTCTTGAATGTCTTCTTAGGTTCTTAAAGTTATGCCTTGGTTTTGGATGCATGGAACCCTGAGGGTGTCTAGGATCTTAGGGTGACTATTTCATTTCTTGACCGCACTAGATAGAGATCTCATTGTGTTGTGTGTTCTAGTTGGCATTCTGTTAGCGGTGGTGGCGATTCTCTTACAATCTAGTAAGAGCTTGAACTTCGTTGGAGTATAGGTGTTTTATTGTGTGATGATGAATTATGTTAGGATCAGATTGCTTTTGGATGGCTCTGGATGTTAGTGGAAAAGTGTATGTCTAGTAGTGGCTTCTTTTCGATGGCATGCTAAGTTTTATCAGGATTTCCTTATTTCATTATATAAAGTCGTGACTTGAGGATTGTATGCATCTTGGTAATTATGGTTAGAATTAATCCCATTCAAGTATTGTGTGTGTAAATTAAGTGTGTTTCGTTACCATCTTTACCTATAAATAATTCTACCCTTTCCATAAACTTTTAAAGTTATTGTTATCTCTCGAAAGTGCACCCTGTAGAGAGATGGCTGCAAGTTTTCTAAGCTTGCAGAGTTTTATCTCTCTCTTTCATAGATACAATGGAAACACCTCAATTCTATGGGTATACCTATTTTGAGGTGAGTCTCCGGTATCAAGGCCGGTTCCTTATTGATGTATCCTACATTGGTTTTCTGGGGGGTAAGGGTAAGAAATATGACCGTAAAAATAATTTAAAATGAGGTAATACACCAAATTTATATGAGGGAATTTGAACTGAGTATATGCACGATTGATATGTGGAAGGATTCTTGATGCACGAGCCAACAATTCTTCTGTAGATTATTTAAGGGTAAAATGTTGGGTGGTACTGAGGGAAAATATCACAACAACACTTAATGAGCTTAACATGCACATTAATATCATTAAGAAAAAATGTACTGAGTATTGCAGATAGGGTAAGATGATTGGTCAGGCAATTTACATTCACAAGTCTAACAGAAACATACACAAGATACAAATAATTGGTAAGGCAAGAAATTAATTCACACCCAGAAGGCAAAAACTGGCAGAATGCTTCAGTACTCCTATATCAAAAAGTCCTCCTCTGTGCCTTGCCAAGGCACACAATACATAGCAAAATTAATTTACCCACCCTTCCTAAAAATAGACTAAGGCTATAATCGCATATGCATCCTAATTTTATCCTTTATTTAATAATAAATAAAGGGATAAAATAATACAAACTAGTACAAGAGGCATTAATAGCCTTTGATTACATCTCAGTCAATTGAAGTTGACTGTTCTATTTTTTAATAAGGCTAGGTGAATAATTTGCTAATAATAAGTTTGCTTGCTAGGAAAGTCTCTCTCCATGAGCATGTAACTTGTCTACTTATTTGTTCTGACATCTTGTGAAGCATGCAAAAGTAACTCCTGTGAGTGAGAAAAATTAGTTACATTATTTGCAATACTTTGCAAAAGTAATTCATCCAAACATCTATCCTGATTGGGACCACCTCCGAGCCTGATATTGACATTTCTTTGTCTTCGTTTGAGTTTTGCCACCTTTGATTATTTGACATAGGCTACACTATATAGTTTGCCACCTTTTGGATTTACACAACTATGTAATACTTGGCATCTTTGCATGTTTGAATAGTATATAGTAAAAATATTCACCTTTTCGGTGATCATTGTGGCATAATTTGGTCGACTTTTGGCATTATTTAAAGTTTGGACTATAGTTGATCCTTTGAATTTCATCGCAATGATTTTGTTTTAAAATTGATGACATGGGCTAGCCCCTTCTCCATGATGACTCACCCCTCCATGCATTTTTTCAGTGGCACATGCAACTCAAGTTAAGTTTGCTTTGATATTGTTGATTGTTTTAAAACGTCGATCTGTGTCCTTTTTCATCTTTGGTTGTCGATCTCTGACCTGTGGTTAATTTTTCTATCTTGCATTGAATGTGTTTGGTGGGGATTGACTGTGGTTAATTGCTTTGAGCCTCGAGCTCGATCCTTGGCCCTTGATCTTCATACTTAGTTGAAGCTTGATCGTTGATGCTTGACCATCGGTTAGGGTTTTGTTGACTCTCCTCTCAAGTTGGTGTGGTAAAGGTAACTCAAACATGATGATCATTTCATTTTGTTTTTTCGATTGTGGGTAGAGCCTTGGAAAAAGTTTCTGACACCATTGTTGGTTACCCTGAAGCTCGACTCTATTTTGTTTGGTCTTTGTATTGGCCTCCATCGTGAGTTCTGAAGCTCAGTTCTTCTTTGTTTTTAGGATATGTCTATGATGTTTCTTTGTTGAGATCTCTATGGTCTATTGGCTGCCATGATCATTATCTTGGAGCTCAGTTCTATTTGGTCTTGCATCACTGCTTGATGAGGTCGATAAGTTTTCCAATCCTTGAGTTTTCACTAGTAATTGGTTCTTACCACTTTGACTTCAAAACAGATACCCATTTTCTTTTACATTTCTTTGTGTGATCTCTTGGATGACTTTGGTTGTTTTTGAGTTGAACTCATTCCAGGTTTGGTCCTTTTAGTTTTGAGCTTGATGATATCTCAAGGGTTTTCTCCACTTCGATTTAACCAGTATTTTTTTACTTATTTCTTTTACTCAGTAGCCATTAATGGGTCCGCGATTAAAACCAGGAGCTGTACTTTTCCTTCTATACTGCAATTTGAAGGTGATTGACCTTAAAAGAATGTTAACTTCTGAAATACTTGAATATTTTTCAACTCGGATGTGTGTGCAAATTGACTTAAAGATTTTCTGTCTGAGCCTATGTTCTGAATAATAAATGGATATTCTTTTTTTCTCAAACATGTCAGATACGAATGTTTACTGCTATGGTTATTCGAAGTCCTTCATTCCTTTTAATCTTGCAATTTGTTCTTGAGGCTAATAATATTTTCTGAAAAGTTGAAATGCACTTCATATCATCTTAGTTTTGCATTCTCTGATTTCATTCAAATATTAATATTCAGCTAGTCTGTGATCTATTCATTTTGTGAAACCACTCTCATTTTTGTAAGCCGATTCCTTTTGAAGGTGTCTCTAATAATTTTTCTTTTCATTGATTTGGTTCATCGTGGCTTGAGGATAACATTCATTTTATTGTAACTTCTCTTTTGTGCCTTGAATTGTTTCTTTTAATAACTCAGATCTCGGTATTCCTCCTTTGATATGGATATTTCTTTTTCCTGAAGATGGAGATTTTTTGTTCTGAAACATTAGATGACTTCTCCTCTAAGATCAAGTTCTGATGTGGATGTTGCTTTTCATTCTTCTCAGGTACAATGGCCTCTAGAATGGAGATGAAGGAGGAAAAAAATATGGAAATGGAGATGCTTCAATCGCAGAAAGAAACCCCCAAGGAAATGATGGGTTCACTCATACTCATTTACTTTCTCTTTCATGCATGTGTACCTCTTATTTTAGTAGCTGTACTTTTACTTTACAGTTACATCTCACAGCTTGTGTGGGAACATTTGAAATTTCCTTATGAATAAAACATTGAATTCTGTAAATGAGTTGTATATTTCTTTTTACATTTCAGCTTTCTATATGGATTGTATGATGAAGTAAACAAATCAGTCATTTAATTGAATGTCTTAAACATGAAGGAAAGAACATTAATGAGAATTTGTAACATTTAGTAATGAACTTTGATTTCTATAATCTGCACCTATGTTTTTTGTCCCAAAACTCAACACTTCACCTATTATGCAATCCGATGTCTTCACCAAGACAACATAGTTGTCCTTTGGGGCCCTTGTGTTCTTTTTTTGAAGGTATCATGAAATTGTAGACTATGTGATCTGTTACATTTTTGTAATAGCACACATAGCTACAAATATCACTTAACCATTAATTAATTCAGCAATAACCAGTAACATCAAAATTCCTTTAGCTTAGGTATACTTCACCAATGCTTTTCATCATAGCGATGAAGTTTTGAGTTGCCTATTTTTACAAAAGTGCAAAAATCGTCAACATTTCTGGCGATCCTGTGGGGAAAGCTACCTGCTAGCTTATAGATCAGTGCCTTTCTCTTGTCCATTGGGCACAAAGTCCAAACATGTAACGAAAATATGCCTTTTCCGAAAGGTCCAACCCTTCAAAAATGGAAGTAAAACTTGGAAAGGATCTGGTAAACCAGATCACGTGCATGAATGCACTTATTAAATTGAAAAATAATGCAATGTGCAGGGACTACACTTATTGAAGGGAAATCCTACTATAACAATCACTATTAGATTTTCAATAAAAGTTTTTGAGAAACATACCATTCAAAGGAAAGGGAAGTTCCTCTCCATTCAACTTCAAAAGTTGAAAATCATTGTGTTCTTTGCAAGCTAAAATCATGTAAGGGCCACTCTAGATTGTATCAAACTTCATGTGTCTTCCTGGCTTTGCACGATCAGCATCCCACTTTAACACAATATCTCCTTAATTGAAGACTCTGAATTTTTCTTTCTTATCGAAAGTCTTATTCATCTACTTCTGATTCTTTTCCATATTTGAATGAGCTTGATTTCTTATCTCTTGTAATTCCATTAACTTTGCATAATGAACCTGCAATGGTTCATTCTCAAGTAGCTCCATTTGATGCAGCAAATCTAATGTAGTTAACTTCACTGAAATAGGCATTCTTACTTCTTTTCCGTACACAAGTTTGTATGGTGAATTGGCAGCTAATATTTTAGGAGTCACTCTGTCAGCCCAAAGTGTTAAATTCAACATCAAATTCCAAGCTCTTTGATTATATTTGAGTACTTTCAGCTAAGCCATTACCTTGTGGGTAATAATTAGATGAAGAACTTAGATAGATTCCATGGTTGACAACCCTGTGTTCTTTTGCTAAGGATAGTCATGAAATTATAGACTATGTGATCTGTTACATTTTGTAACAACACACATAGTTACAAATTTCATATAATCTTTTAAATAAATCAGTAGTAACGACATAATTTGAAAAAATATCCCCTAACTTAGGTATACTTCACCAATGCTATCCATCGTAATGAAGTTTCAAGTTGCCCATTTCGGCACAAGTGCATAAATTGTCAATAGGTTGATCAACTGAAATAGGTTGTAACGGAAGCGAAGCTAAACATTCTTTTCCAACAAAGAAAGCTCATTTATTACACTTTATGATCCTTTCAAAATAGTCCTTGAATATGCTGGGCCAATAATAACTAGATTTTTGATAATAATTTCAAAACAGTACGTGTATGTGCTGAAAAGTGAACTCCTGTAGGTCGTTCGTAGGAATTCTTACAATAATTTCTGAATTTTATCATAGTCAACACATCACAGCAAAATTCCATTTATATCTCTTTTGAACAAAACATTATCAATAAAGATATAGGGGATAACTTGTAATCTAAAATACCTTTGTTTATTATTGTCGATGTTTTATGGATAAGTGTCCATGATGTAGATAGTTAACTAAATCAGTCATCCATCTTGATTCCTGAATCTCATGAGTAAGCTCAGGTTGCTGATTTTTTGGTTGAGACCATGATTTTTGATTGCTGATACACAATTTCAGCATGTTGTTTTGAATTGTCATATGGTTCTATAGCTTGTTGTTTTTCCATATCAGCAATTAAGATGTTCACATAAACCTTTCCCTCAAACTATCTTAGCAACCCAAATATCAACATCATATTCCATAACCTTCGTTATCTAGTTTGCTCTTTTCTCATTCAATTCTTTATTTAGTAAGAATGCTTTCACACTTGGATGAGAAACAAGAACATGGATTTTATTGTTTGAAAGCATGTACTTAAAATTCTTTAGTCCTCTGACTACTGAAAGTACTTATTTTTCAAGAAATGTGTACCTTGTTTCATAATCATGCAAGCTCTATCCAAAGAAAGCAATTAGCTGCTCAATATTATCATCATTGACCTGAGTTAAAATAGCTGAGATTATTTCAACTCCTTTAGGTGCATACATTGTAAAATCTTTATCAAAATTTGGATTTGTAAGAGTAGGAGCCTGAGAGATAACTGTTTTGATTGATTCAAATCCTTCTCTCCCTTCATCTGGTCCAAGAGAAAGTTTTCTCTTTCTTTAACATAGCTGTCATTGGTTTAACCAATGCTGTAAAATCTGGAACAAATCTTCTAACAAAGTTGATTTTTCTAAGAAAACTTTGTAATGCCTTCTTATGATGAGGCAATGATAGCTGTGATATGGCTTCGATCCTGAAAGGATCAATTGCTAAACCTTTCTTAGAAACAATATGACCAAGTAGCTTTACCTTGATGTACTAAAAAGATAGACTTCAGTGGATTCAAAGATATTCCAAATTGTCTGCATAACTTAAAAGTCTACCTTAGATGCATTAGATGTTCTTCATAATTTTTTGAAAACATAGTAATGCATCATCTAAATAAACAAGGATGCATTTATTTAATAAGCTCTGTTAAAATCCATGTCCATTGCACATTAAAACATTGCACCAGCATTTGAAAGACCAAAAGGCATCCTTTTGTAAGCATAAGTACCCCACTTGGTGGTAAAGGTTGTTTTATATCTATCTTCTTTCCAGACTAAAATCTAATTATATCTGCTATAACCATCTAGAAGAGATAGTCTATCTGAACCTGAGACTGTTCTCAAAATCTGATCCATATTTAAGAGTGGGTAATGATCTTTTAATGAAGCCTTATTAAGATCTCTGAAATCTACACATAGTCTGATTTCACCATTCTTCTTCCTAACAGGAACAAGATTGGCTACCCAACTTGAATGCTTAACTCGAAAGATAATACCTGATTCAATCAACTTAGATAATTCTTTCCTCATCAGAGGCTCTATTTTGGGATTTACAGGCCTCTGTTTCTATCTAACAGGTTTAGAATTTGGCTACAACTTGATTGTATGTTGTGATAAACCAGTATCAAATCCTTTCAAGTATTGGTATTTCCAAGTGAAAACATCTTTAAATTCCTTACAAAGATTAATAAATGACTGTTTTTCAGTTAAGGAACATACCTTTCCAAGAAACCAAACTTTTCCCTTCATCAACTGAGATCTCTTCATAATTATCAGCATGCGTTGACATTTTAGTTCTTGATCTTTTCTTAACTAATCGTCAGTGTTGAAGATGTCTTCCAATGTGACAAGACCTCGAGGCAATTTATTTGTCTTCAACTGAACAATCTGGTCACCATATAAGTGATGTAATTTATCCTGATTAACTGCAGAGAATTTAGCTTCTTGCTGTAAAAACCTACAAATTTGATCATCACTTTCAAAAAATTGCCAATTTGAATCATTATCAGGTATTGAGAGCCTGACTATTAGCTTTACATGAGGCTGTATTTTTCTATTTTTCATTTGTTGCAGCACTTCAAAACTAGCCCCAACTGCTACAAGTTTGTCTGCATGCTTATTTTCAGCTCTAGGAATAGACTGAATGTTAATAGCATCGAAATATTCCATTAAGTCTGAAACTCTATGTATGTAATACTTCATTAATATGATTCTTACAAACATTGAAATTTATTACTTGATTGATAACCAACTCAGAGTCACCAAAAATGAGTAGCATGCTGACACCTCTCTTTCTGGCCCAAAGCAAACCATGAATTAAAGCTTTGTATGCAACTACATTGCAAGTGCATGAAAATTGGAGACTTAAAGCTGAGAAATACCTTTCGTTCATTGGGGAAGTGAGCATAAAACCTACTCCCTGTCCCTTCTTGTTCTTAGCTCCATCGAAAATGAAGCTTCCAAATCCCTTTTGCTGAATCTTTTGTTTTGGACAGCAAGGCAAAGTGGTGTATTTTCTTCATGCATACAATACACACCAAACAGGTGTTCTTCAACTTCCTTAAAAGGATCATGAGCATGTTCTTCCACTGTGTATTTTCATCCATAAACATGTTAGAAACACCATCTAATGTTGAAACCTGAGCTACCTCATCAAAGTCAGACTGATCTAAGGCTGAATAATTAGCCACCGCATTTGGAGAGTGAGGCTCAATATGAAATCTGGCCAATGGCTCTGAATTGATAGTAACTTTGGTGCCATAATGAGTAGTAAAAAATAAGGACCAATTTGAAGAGAGATAACCTCCTATTTTTGTTGTGAAGTCTCTAGATAAGCATAAAGACAAAGTATGGAGGAAAATCTACAATAGTTACATCTTCTAGAATAGAAACATTTGGGCAAGCATGTAACGTCACCTCTAAATTTCTGATTACACCAACTGTATTAGTTGCAGTTCCGTCAAGCTGTAAGACACTCCTTTCTATAGGCTCATACTGCAAACCCAATTTTTTCGCAATAAGTTTTGGCATAACTGTGTTACTTACACTACTGTCCACCATGCAATTATGAACTAGATGTTCTCCAATAATCAATGATAAATAAAATGGTGGTGGTTTCTTGATGTCATGAGCATTTAGAACTTTCTGAACCATCCACTTAACTTCTTTAATGCAGTCTTGTTCAAACGTTCTAAGGACCATGTCTACCTTCTAAACTTTCCTTTTCTGTTGTATTTGAAGAAATCTGTAGCTTAACTAGTTCATGAGAAATTAAATTTTGTTGTCCAAGAATACTTAGAGCATCCCACATTGAGATGTTAACATTATGCTTTTTCATTATGTCAACAATGTTAAAAGAAGTAACAATTTTTAGAGACAGATTCAACTGTCTTAGCAGTAGGCCTTAGCAAAAACTGATTATGCTTCAGCATGCCTTCGATATCTGAGGTATAAATAGTCTTCTTGGATCAGGCTGTAGCTGTTTTTGATATCCTTTATCAACTGGAACCACTTGTTGTTTTTTGAGGAACAACAGGATTGTTGGCTAGACTTTGGGACATATAGATATTGTATTATCAGTGACTAGTAGGCAGAATAGGCCTATTTTGTTGTTTTTGACTTTCAACAGCTTTTCCTTGAGCCCTAGTAGTGACTACAATGAAATCCTCCTCATTAAAACTGACTAAATTTTGTTCAGGTGCTTTCTGAATATGAGTTTCTTACTACCCACCCTCCATTTGAGGCATGAACAATGTTTCAGATTGAGGTTGTGCAACAAGATTTAGATTCAGAAAAGACTATTTGGGCAACTTGTAGCTGAATGAGGTTGATTGCAAGGTTGACACCACTCTTCTGTAGCCATATTAACTGGGACTACAAGCATTAGATGAAATAGGAGCCTTTGGGTCAAACTACCTTTGCTGGTAAGGTTGCCTATAATTTTGATTCTATTGATAAGGCTACCTGATTTATTGACTGTGTTGATTTTGCTGATAAGGAGCCTGATAGGGTCTACTAGGTAATGCAATTTTGTTTTCAATCAAAGTCAATTTATTCCGCATAGTCTGCAAACTTTTAAATACATCATCTGATGGGGCTATAACAACAAGTTCTATTATTGTAATAGGTTGAGGAATAGGTGCTAAATCTGCCAAAAAAGGCATTGAAGGCCTTGGTGCCAATTTTCTAGCTTGAATAAGGTTGTTTTCAGCTTTTATAGCAATATCATAAGCATCCGGAAGAGTATTACCTCCCATAGATTGAATCATAGCTGAAATATCACTATTCAAAGCTCTGAGGTAATAAAGAAAAGCGTGGTCAACTTGAGGCTTAACACTTGCTGGGATTCTTTCCCAAGTCCTAGCAAAACGAATATTGAAAATGGACATGTACTCATGAGGGGCTCTTTTAATAGTAGACAACTATTCAATGAGGGACAAATGATCTGAATTATGCTGGAATTGTTTCAACAATTTTTCACCTAGGTCATCCCAAGTTCTTATGCTTTTGATTTCTAGGTTTTTATACCATTACAAGGCTTTCCCTTTAAAGTATGCATCTAAAAGTCTTAAAGCTACATCTTCATGAGTGATATTATGGACTGCACATATGGATGCAACATCTTTGATATCTTCAGCAGGTGTAACGTGATTTTCACCCATGAATGATGGCAAACTTTTCATGGTAGCATTAGGTTTGTCATGGTAAACTGGGATTACTAATGGGTTGTCATTAGTAAAGGTCACAAAATTCCCTGGAGGTTAAATAGCCATTTGAAAAACTGGGATTTTAATAGAGAAATTTATATGTGGTGAAGGAATATCAGGAGGAGGGTTGTCAAAACCAGGTCTATTATAAGGTAAAGTACTACCAACTCTTCTCCTTCTAACAGAATTTAAAGGTAAAGAAACAAACTCACGAGGAATTCCTCTTACCAATGATCTAGTAGTGACTTTAGGAATGGAACATGTTGCAATACTGGTTTGATATAAGCTTAACGGAGTAGCCAAAACATCTTAAAATCTTTAGAATAAATTGATGCATCTTGCTCCCAAAAGTGACTTTGTAACTACTATAAATCTACTATGGATATGTCATAACTTAAACACAAATATGATACATGGTTCCACCGGGCATGCCAAAAAAATTTATCTCTCGAAAGTGCACCCTATAGAGAGATGGTGTTAGGTTTTATAAGCTTAGAGAGTTTGATCTCTCTCTTTCGTAGATACAATGGAAACACCTCGGGTCTATGGGTATACCTATTTTGAGGTGAGTCTCCGATATCAAGGCCGGTTCCTTATTGATGTATCCTAAACTAATCTCGGGGGTTTAAGGGAAAAAAATTACTATGAGATAATTTAAACTAAGGTGATACACCAAATTTGGTAATTTTTGAGTTTAACTCATTCAAGGTTTGGTCCTTTTAGTTCTGAGCTCGATGATATGTCAAGGGTTTTCTCCAATTTGATTTAACCAGTAAGTTTTTACTTCTTTCTCGGACTCGGTACCCATTAATGGGTCCATGATTAAAACCAATATTTGTACTTTTCCTTCTATACTATAATTTGAAGGTGATTGACCTTAAAAGAATATCAACTTCTGAAATACTTGAATATTTTTCAACTCGGATATGCGTGCAGTTTGAATTAAAGCTTTTATGTCTGAGCCTATGTTCGGAATAATAAATGAATATTTTTATTTGCTCAAACATGTCAGATCTGAATGTTTATTATTATCGGTGTTCGAAATCCTTCATTCCTTTTAATTTTGCACTCTATTCTTGAGGCTAATAATATTTTCTGAAAAGTTGAAATCTACTTCATATCATCTTAGTTTTGCATTCCCTGATTTCATTCAACTATTAATATTCACCTAGTTTGCGATCTATTCGTTTTGTGAAACCACTGAGTTTTGTAAGCTGATTCCTTTTGATGGTTTCACTAATCATTTTTCTTTTCACTAATTTTGTTCATCATGGCTTGAGGATGACATAATTTTTACTATAACTTCTCTTTTGTGCCTCGAATTGTTGCTTTTAATAACTCAAATCTCGGTATTCCTCCTTCGATATGGATATCTACCCCCTTCTTCTTCCTGAAGATAGAGATTATGTGTTTTGAAACTATAGATGAATTCTCCTATGAGATCAAGTTCTGATGTGGACGTTCCTTTTCATTCTTCTCAGGTACAATGGCTTCTACAATGGAGATGAAGAAGGAATAAAAGATGGAAATGGAGATGCTTCAATGAAAGAAAGAAACCCCCAAGGTAATGATGGGTTCACTCATACTCCTTTACTTTCTCTTTCATGCATGTTTACCTCTTATTTTAGTAGCTGTATTTATACTTTCCAGTTACATCCCACAGCTTGTGTGGGAATTTTTCAAATTTCCTTGTGAATAAAACATTGAATTTTGTAAATGAGTTGTATATTTATTTCTACATTTCAGCTTTCTGTATGGATTGTATGATAAACTAAAAAACTCAATCATTTAATTGAATGTCTTAAACATGAAGGAAAGAACATTAATGAGAACCTGTAACATTCAGTAATGAAATTTGATTTATGTAATCTGCACGTATGTTTTATGTCCCAAAACTCAACACTTCACCTATTCTATAATCCAGTGTCTTCACCAAGACAACACAGTTGTCCTTCAGTGCCCTTTTGTTCTTTTGCTAAAGGTATCATGAAATTGCAGACTATGTGATCTGTTACATTTTTGTAACAGCACACATAGCTGCAGATTTCACTTAATCATTAATTAATTCAGTAGTAACCAGTAACATCAAAACTCCCTTAGCTTACGTATACTTCACCAATTCTTTTCATCATAATGACGAAGTTTCAAGTTGCCCATTTTTGCATAAGTGTAAAAATTGTCAACAAATACTATGAATAACACTCTATGACCTATTAATTTTGAATTACGTGGAGACACATATGGATTCCTTGAGTCTTTTGTACCATGCCACTAGTGATGTTAGTGTAATTAGACCTTGATGAATTAATCTCAATGGTATTTTATAATGGGATTCTTCTTGTGAAACTGTAACTCTTGGTCGTAAAGCCGTGTTGAATAGATAGCTGATTGGTTGCTTACAATTGATGTTTTCTAGTGAGAATGTGGTGTTCTTATAGTTAAAATATTTCCTTGTCATTTTGATTTCTTGGTTGGTGGCATCCTGTGGCAATATGGGTGTAGATTTGAAAACTTTCCTTGTTTTATCATGTGATTAAAAATGTTTTCGCTAAAACAAAAAACATTGTTAAACCCTAGTAGATCAGTAAAAGTAATTATGCTTCCTTAATGGGTCTTCCTTGTAACTTATTTTGATAACTTGTAGAAACTCACTAGTAATGTTTTATGATACTTGTAATTAGTGGAAAAATCTCGAAATATTGTTGTGATCCATGTTTGTTGATTGTTTCCTAGTTCTTTCAAATTAATAATGTTTTTTCTATGTTGAATGTCCCTTGTTTCCTTAGAATTAAAAATGTGGTGTGTTGATTTACCTCTGTCTCACATAAAATTAATAGTGTGATATGTTTACCCTTCCTTCTCATTAAATTTTTTTGACAAATTGACTCACTCAAACATCATAAAACTATAATTGAGGAGATTTGGCCTTGAAGCTTAACAAATAAACTGGAACATAGAAAGAGAAAATGGTCCTTTCTTTAACTTGGTAGATTAATAGAAGAAATAAAAACCATGTAGAAGAATAGAAAGGGAAAAAAACTTTGTCCATCTACCTCCCCTAGGAGTAAAGCAAATACTTTTTCTCTTTTATGCCTTTACAGAATGGCGAGATATCATGCCCACTTAGTTGTCCTTATAACACAAAATTGTGATGTCATAATAGGAGGAACTTTAATTAAGAAAAATCATAAAGGAATGTGCTTAGAAAACAAAACTACCACTTTGGAATTAATTAATTGAGTTATAAAATAAGTAAGATTTATGTGTATTGAGTGCAATGTATAAATGCACCTGTAGTTTTGTTGCCTACCAGAAATTGTGAAACACATGGTGGATAGTAATGTGTTCTAGTTGCTTAGTACTTTCTTGTTCATAGATGTATGTGCCTTTCTTTGTGAGATTTTTTGGTTAGCATACCCTTATCATCCCATAGCTTGAGGAGTGTGAGTTGTGGTATTTTGGTTTGAGACTTATCTCTTGTTTGAGAAGCAACCTCCTTGTGTGTTGTCTTGTCTTTGGAGACATAATTTATTGTAATTTTAAGGCAACATATTTTAAGGATATGACATAACTTTGGAAAGTCTTCTTTTATTCTTGTTCTTCTTGAGACACATTGTTGTTGTTGCCTCTCTGGTCGTTGGGAAGGAAAGTACAAGACATTTTCGTAAGTTGTTACTCACTTTTGATACGATGCACCCTTGGATTGTAGTCGGACCCCATGTTACTTTTTCTTCTCCCTAGAGACCTTGAGTGCTCTCTGGTGTTACGATTTATGCTTGTGCTCTCTTTGTGGTTATTCTGAGCTTGATAAGGAAATAAGATAAATGAATCCCATTATGTTATTGAGAATGGTATTTCTTGTATTGTTATGTTAGTTGCTAGGGGAGATATATATATTTTTATTTTGCTAACTGGTTGACATCTCTAGATTTGGTTGGTGTGGTGTGTTCGATTCTTAAAACAAAAGTGTAAAAATCAGACTATAGGAAACCTTGTGGTCATGAAATTTCTTAATATTAGCATAAAAATTTGACTGTACCCTCTCGAGTTATAGAAGTGTTTTCCATAAATAGTTCCTCGATTGTAAATGCTTTACTGATTTAGGTGTCCTTACTTGTTGATTAACCTCATTTTGTGTGACCTCAAATTGTGGGAACTTGAGTAAACATGTCTCTCGTACAAAATTTTGGCCTTGGTTGATTCTGCTAGCCTTGCCTAAACAACAAACTATGAAAGCATAATTTAACCCTAGTGGAAACCTTAATTTTTGTTACTGTAGTATGTTGTATTCCTTGGGAAACTATGTGGTCTTTATCAACTCATGGAATTCTCCTTATTATTCCTGAACTTGGTGGTTACTCTTAAGACTATTTAGAACTCTTCATGTTATATTGCTATGTGTTGTATCTAGGTTAATAGCATAAAGTTACTCTCTATATTTAAATGTTCATAGCCTTGCATGCAGATAGTTTAGAACTCATCCCTTATAATCTCCCTTATTCTTGCTGAATTGCATTGGACCAAACTTGGGATTCTGTTGAACCACACTTGTTTGAAGCAAGAAATCCCATAATGGGAGTGATCCTTTTTCTGTTCCATTTTTTCCTATCTCTCTTTCCTGTGACTTCCAGGAGGAATTTGAGTCTAAGGGGAGGGGGATGTAGTGCCCACTTCCCTTTGAAACCTTCTGATACCGATCATGACACTGTTGATCTTATCATGGACCTTATTATAGTTTTGATTTGGTATGATGATTAGATGTTAGAGCATGGATTATTGTTGACTCTGATTCATATATGATGCATGATGATTATTAGAGACAGTTTATATATTGATGTTGATATACTGTCTGACATGGTTACATTATAAATCTTGTTTGGACATGTGATATTTGGATATTTTGAGTAGACCTAGAAAATGAAAATTGAATTAAAATTGATGATGATATAGTTGTTGATGAAATTTTAAGTGACATTATTGATTGGCTTGATGATTGTTTTCATTCACACACACACACACACACACACACACACACACACACACACACACATATATATATATATATATATATATATATATATATATATATATATATATTGATGACTTTGGTATATTCATTTGGATGTTCTGATGTGACCACGAGGCTGAAGGAGGTATTTGTGTTTTACAAGTTAAAATATCACAACACACATCGAGGGATTGAGGACCAACCACTTTGGAATTCTAGATGAATTCAACATGGTCACCATGGCAACTGTATTTGTTTGTGTGTGTTTTTTTGTGTTAGGGATTCGCATGGGGAGGATCACCTTTAAATGTGACAAAGGGATTTTATGTATTTTTCTTTTATTTGGTTACTTTGTTATTGCATATGTTTATTTTGTGGTGCATTGACCCCTTTCATTATTTATTAAATGGTGTGTAATATTGTGAGTAATCATATTGTTAAGTTAATTAATTAAAATATGTCATAAGAAAGTAATTAATAGAGTTGTTGGCCTTGAATTAAAATTTTGTAAGAAATGTGTAAGTAATGTGTAAGAGATATGTAAGTTGATTTTGGAGTAAGAAACACTTCATCTTCTTTGAAATTCGAATTTGTCCTTGGAGGCTGATTTTGGACAGTTGTGCAACAAGTTAAAATTTTCCCATGACTCTTAAATTTGTATATGAACCTTACCTATGGTTGCAGAGTTAAATTTAGACTTTCTTTATGCATTTTTGTAAGTCATGTTGATTTTTTTATTGCACTTTTCTTACATGTTTTAATTTCAGTCCTTTGGGGTGTGGGTTTGATTTGAGTGTGTAAGTAAAATTGTCATATTATTCACCTACTTATTGATTATGCATTGGAGAATGAATTTTAATTTTGTGTTGGGGTTGAGGACGTGTGGTCTGGCATCCTACATGGATCCACCTCATCCTCTTTTCTTCCCTCTTCTATTTATTGGAATTCCTTAGCTTGTTTTTGGGTTGCTCCACTTTTATCACTTCATTTTGGGAGACTTATTTTGGGGTTTTGGAGAGCTCTTGCTTTTGGAGAAGACTGGAGATTGTTGCATGCTTGTAGATTGTTGATCTCTTGGACTATTTTACATTGGAAAACTTGTTGTTTTGAACTTGGAACAAAATCCATCATGGAGAGGTAAGAGCTTGGCTCTTGGAAATGCTCTTCTTTTCCCTTTTATGAATATATAAATGCTTGTATGTTTGTTATATTTTGTGGGATGTTGGGTAGATGGCCTAGGAATGGTGTAGGAGAAGGCTATGGGGTTTATTTTCGGTGAGGAATAAATGTTTTTGGGGAGGTATAAGTGTGGAGGGAGTTGGGATTTGGGTTCCACCTTACAAAGAAATAGCTTGAATTTCTTTACTTGTTATGGGGTGCCATAAGAGTTTGGGGAGGCATAAGGAAATGTGAGGAATAAGGGGTACTTGGGGGAGGCATAAGGGCATGTCATGGTTTTGAAATGTTATATTTTGGCAGGTTTGATCTTAGGTGGTGATACACATTTCCCCTTTAGGAGGAATAACTACCATCCCCCATAGTTTCTTATTCCATTGGATTGCATAAAGAAGCCTGAGTTTTGTTTGTTGTCTTTTAGGTGGTTGTAAAACTATTGTTTTGTTTTGGACTATGTTTTAATATGAAATGTGCATGTTGAAAGATTACCTTTGTGATGTGGAATCCTATTGTTTGTCATGAGTTGAGTCACATTTATTATTGTCAATGGGGTTGGGGATCAGGGGCCAATGAAGAAGGATGGCTTCTCCTTTCATTGGATGTCTTGGTTGGGTGGAGAACATTGCATTTCCTCTGCCTATTCTGTTGTGATTAAATTGAAATAAATGGATGGAAATTCACATTGTTGTTTTGGAGCTAAGAAAGAAGATAATTTTGATAGTCGTTTGTGAGAGTTTGTATTTGTAAAACCTTTTTCCCACATAGAATTGGATGACAATGTAATATGTTTTGTGATGGAAGAGTATTTTCTGTTTTAGAAATTAAATTCTATAATTCGAAATGTGAAAGAGATGCACTTTGTAATCTATTTTTGAATGAAAGAAAAGAAAGATTTGTATTTTGTCCTTGGGAATGAAATGAAAGAAGAAGTTTTAAAGGTATCTGTACGTACCCAAAATTGTAGGGTACTGCATCACTAGAAAGAGGTTACACATACCCAAATGATGATGCAGGTCTACTTGCAAGGTGTTTGGGATTCAGAAAATCTCACCGAGTATACATTTGCATCCCATGTGCCTCATATGGCCTCCGCATGCTTTGTTCTACCCTCTGCCCCCCTTTTTCCTTACATTTTGGTCTTAAGTGGCGAGACCTCCACCCAGGACAGGGCGGCGGTCCTGTAACCGCCGCCCTGCACAGTGCGGTGGTCCTGTGCATGTTTTCCAGAATGTTTCGACAAATGAGTCAAATGTAAAATTCAAATTTCTATCCGCATTCTTCAACCACTTTGCATTTATGTTTTCGCTTCCCAGTTAATAGTGTTTTCTCTTTGTTTAATGGTAAAAGAGTTCCATTCCAAGCTACCCTCTAGTGAATGCATTTGTTATAAATAGCCAGCTTGTTTTCAAACAAGAGGCCCCTCTCCTTCTCTATTTAATCATTCAGTTTGTTTGAGTTTCTTGTTTAGAGTTCCAATAGTTTCATGTTTTGTATCAATTGTTAGTTTTCCTTTGCTGTCTAGAGGTCATTTGATCTTCTTGTTTCAATCTTGCTTCATTGTTGTTCCATGGAAATCAGTTTAGAATAATGTAGTTTCATTCTTAGATTGGAATCCATTTAGATTTGCAGGTTTTGTTTGGTCACAAAAGATAGTTTCCACAATTCTCATCGTATTTGTGTTGAATTCTCGTAATAAATCCCGCTAAGAATTACATAGTCAAGCTCTATTCACTTGCACTATGCCTCTGTTACTTGAATTTTATTCATTCTATATCCAAAGCTTTCATTGTTCAAGTGCCTTCTTCTGTTGATGTTATCATATACACGCTTTTCTGGATTCACGAGAACATGAAGGAACGAGGAGATTACACTGAGGGGACAAAGTCACACACAGCTAGATTTACCATTGTTCTGTAAACTCCAGGTTTGAGCTATCAAAGTTCTAGTTACAACATATTAAATACAGTAGTAAATAATTTTATTTCAGTTAATCTCGCTTTCAATATTGCCAGGGAAGTTGTGGGGAATGATAGTTTCTGAGAAGCTATGATTTTTTCCTCACTTCTGAGGTAAGATTGAAGGTTTTCAATTAAGTTAATTAGTTGTCTTTCATCTAGATTCACACATTTGCACAGGTGAATAACCACACCAGGTTATCTTGCTTGTTTAGTTTTAGTATAAAAGTATTTTAAATAGTTGTTTGTAATTATAATGTTTCAATCGTGCATTTTGTTTATATTAGTTTCCCTTTCAGGAGTAGTATAAATTGTTATTTTTAGTTTAAGTTAATTCAGAGACTTCATTTTAGATTAATACTTAGATCCTAATTAGGAAGATAAATCATAGGGAATTTACGCTACCCGTTCATAGCCTCTAAATCTCCCCTTTGTCATTCCATCTACTAGGAGATCACACTACCAGATTTTAGTCACTGATCCTCCTATTGTTAGCCATAGGAAAGTTGATTGTTGATTCTCATCCTCGTCTGTAGATTTTCTATCGTAGGAAACTGACCATAATCCCGGTCATGACTTCATCTAAGTCACCCACATTTCAAACCACCGGCTATCTCAGCACGACCTTGGGAGGTCAGGTACGGGGAAGGTCACTTGCCGATTATCATCGTCGCATGTCACTTTTCTATCTTACAAAATTGGTTACCCAACGTGAATCAAATAATTATTTTCTTTTCTTTCATCCACTTTCACTCTTTCCCATTATTCTGCGGGTATTCATATACCCCCTGAATATTTCGGGATACGACGCTTAGGGTAGACCTCTCTTAGGTCTCGAAGCAAATTATAGTCAAACAAATAGACAACCGTCACCCTTGCCTTTTGCATGGGTTGATAACTATTCAAGTAATTACTTGTCATCTCAAACTCCCCCCCAAAGAACTATCTCTAGTTCTTCATTCTGAATTGAGGAGTTAGATCAACTTGCACAAATGCAACAACCAGAGCCCTCAGGCTCTAACAATATGACGTTTACTAGAGAATCCATTTCATCTCCTCAGGTTTTGTTCAGACCACAAATAAGTAGACAATCAGATCCACTCCCATTTTTGGATGAGGAGTATTTAGCGTGCTATGTTAGAAGCGAACAACGCTTCCAAAACATGTACCCACCTATAGGGAGTTTGCAAACACAATCCAATACCCTACTCCAAAAAAACACCCCCATTCCTCCACCTGTGGGAAATGCTCTTGGTGAAGCTTGGCAGGGTAATGATCAACTCATAGTAGGTTATCATACCCCTTTATAACCTCATGGTGTACAACAAACACCATTAAGGAAAAATACCATGTGTTTGCCAATAGAGGTCATTTCAGCCTTAGTTGAGAAGGTTAAAGGATTGGAACTTGCTCAAGCAAATCAAAATTCATATTTTGGGAAAGCAGGGATCCCCAACCCTCCACATCATCCCAGTCAGGTTGACCTCCTTACATGAACAGGCATGCTAGGCATGCCTCCTCAACATTCATACAACTATCCACAAAAACACCAACTAGGACCACATTTTCAAACACCGCCCCAGTTGAAAATATGATACCTCCCAGCTTAGCACCAAACAACCCACACCAAATCAATGCTCCTCCCTACTTGAACATTTATTCAAAATCACCATAGGGAGACATGTTCTCCTCTCCTGGGATGTTCACTCAACCACAGGGATTCCATTATGTCCCTACAAATATGTATGTTATACCATATCAACAAACCATGCCACCCCCAGCCCCTCAACAAACACCATCAATGGTCGAAGCTTATGTGGTAGGGACTTATTCAGAATATTTAAAATATCCCCTAGACTTCACCATATGAAGTGTTATGCTTCCAAGACCTCTTCTTGATTTACCCAAATACAAAGGGGAGGGATATCCAAAGGCACACGTTAAGGCTTATGCCATGCCCATACGGGAGTTACTCCCTTGGGATGGGGTTATTGCTAAGATATTCCCGAAAACCTTAGAGGGTATTGCCCTTGATTGGTATTACAGAATACCTAAAGCCTCGATACACTCATTTAAACAAATTGTGTCAGAGTTCATCAAAGCTTTTGACATGAACAAATTGTTAAGAACAGGAATAAGGGAATTCTTAAATATTAAACAAGAACATAATGAATCTGTTGCTCATTTTATTCAAAGATGGTGTATGGTTCTCTACTCATCAGTAATTGCTCCAAACATGGATAAGATGAAACTATGTGATTTATTCCTTCATTCTCTCAATAGAGAGATAAAGGAAGAAGTCCAGAAGTTCCCACTAAGAACTTATGATGAAGTACTCGAGAGTGCTCTCCGAATCAACCAAGCGATGATAGGTAGTGGTCGTAAGACATATGGAACAAACAAGAAATTAATCACTCCCAATCAAAACACCACAACCTATCCTAATATTGGGAAATCCAATCAAGGACCTAAGATCCTTAACAAGAACTACGGGGTTAAAAGAGATGGAGTAACTGACCAAGTTAAGAGAGAAAATGTTGTAAACATTTCGCCACCCGTTAATAATCAACGAAATAAAAATTTTACTCCAACAATCAACGTGGTGCATTTCAATCATCCACCCCGACCATAACAACAACGATGACGACGATGACAAATCCAAACACAAGGTCCAAATCGAAACCCAACTGGATATCAGAGTCAAAACCAAAGGCAACAGCCTCAAAATTTTAACTCTAACAACCAACAACCTTATCAGAATTTTGGGCTACAACGGGTTTCAAATCAACAACCTCAAAATTATAATCCCAATTTGTATTATGGTTTCCACAAGATTCAAGCCCACGATACTAGGACTTGCCATGACTACAATAAATTCATGTAGCATTTTCTAGAAGATCAAAAACAACTCTATATAGATATGTTCTTACTAAATTCTGTAGTACCCAGGCCAAACACTTACACAGGGGCAGTTTCCCCTCAAAATGCACCCCTCAAGATCTTTAATGATCCTCTCCCAAACCATTCTAATAATAACAGGTTTGATCCAAGTGGAACAAACAAGGGTGTTATAACAGGAAACAATGATCATGAAGCTTCAACTTCATTAAATCCATTGGTCGCACCCCAATTAGGAAATCAACCGCAAACTAAGATAGTTGGTCTGGTAGAGCTAAACACTGAGCTACCTGTAGAAACCATAACAAGAACATGAGATTATTCTTCTCAACCAACTTCAAGTTATCCATTGGAACTAGACAACATTCAACAAATGTTGGTAAAACCCATAGGCGCTTATGATTTAATTAATGATTTAACGAAGACCTTCTCTCACATCTCCTTTTTGGATTTGTTAAAGAACTCTCCCACCCATAGGGCTGATCTCTTAGAGGCATTAGGCCTTGGTAATCTAATTAACATCACTCCTCCTTCGGAAACACAAGTAAACCATGTAGAATTTTATGTCTAGCCTCTAGGGCAACCAGATAGGGATGCTGAGTTTATATTTGATATAAGAAAAATGCTAATAGATGTTGAAATTACGTGAAGAGGTTACCCAACTTTAGATTTACAAGTATGGGTTTATAATAATTATGTTAAGCATGCAATGATTGATGATGGGGCAGCAGTTAACATAGTCCCCTTTGGTTTTCTTCAAAAGTTACGATATGGAGAAACAAACTATTCCACAACACGAAATACACTAAGAGATTATGATAGCCTCAAGGCCACTTCAATTGGAACCATAGTTTTACCAGTCACCTAAGGACCCAAGACGGTCCTTACCGAATTTTAAATTATAGATCGGGAAACCAACTATAATATGATTCTTGGTCGACCATGGATACACCAAATGAAGGCAATCCCTTCCATGTTATTCCAAGAAATAAGATTTTTACACTTAGGGAAAATATTTGTGGCACAAGGTGACCCAAAACCCTTCGATATACACCTAGCTTATTTGAAGAAAATACCAAGCATTCACTCCGAGTTTGAACTCCCAACAAACCAACTTAGCAAACCAATTAATTCAAAACCAGAAGAGAAGTTGACACCTAGCACATAATTGGAAATTATAAATCTGGTCAAAGGCATTCCAACACTCAAAAACGAGACTAACATCATAGAAACAGTGTCATTAAGGACTACCACAAAAATTGTCAAGTGGCTAGAGAAATATTTACCTATTCTCCTACCATTTGATTCTATGGGTATGGGATACACCTTGGGAATTGCTTCTCTTTCATCAGACGAATTTTGCATGGTAGAAGTAACCGAGGCAGAAGAAATAGATACGACGAATATCCCAACATCCATTTTTCCAAGTAAATATTGGACTCTCCACTTCGATGGAGCTAGATGTCACTTTGGAGCTGGGCAGGAGTGATCTTTACTTCACCTAAGGGAAAGATCCTACCTTTTTTCTTTAAATTAAACTTTAAGTGTACAAACAACGGGGTTGAGTACGAATCACTACTCCTTGGCCTCATCCTAGCCAAAAGAATCTGTGTCAATAACATTAGAGTGCTCGGAGACTCGCAACTAGTTACAAACCAAGTCTCTGAGGTATATGAAACTAGAGCTAAACATTTACAACTCTACAAAATAGTGGTATTAGATCTAAGCAAGGGATTCAACTTCATATCAATTGAAGTAGTCCCACGAGATCAGAACCTTCTCACAGATTCAATAGCAACCTCAGCTTCCCGTTTCACTCCAAATAGTGAGTTGGAAGATACAAGTTTCACGGTATCACTTCGTACTAAACCATTAGTGCGTAAAATACCAAAAAACCCACTCCTAACTCATGGAGAAGATGAGAATGATTTTCCTATCCTAGATCAATTTGACGGTGATAGAGACACTCTCGAATATCTAAACACCTATGTGGAGTTACACCTTGCTCACCGCATAGTAGATCTTTCCCTAATACCACATTCCTCTTCCTATTTTGGAAATCCCATGATAGAATCTCCTCCACAAAAGGATCTCGATATCTATGAGGTAAATGACGGAGAAAGTTTGGAACTACCTCCAGCCCCACCCGAATTTGAAGAAGGAAACGCTTCTTTAATAAAAGAAACCAATGACATAAACATTGGAATGGAGGAAAGAACCAAAAATTTTGAAATTGGGATCCTCGCTAACTCCCGAGGAGATAGAAATACACACCCAAGTCCTTAAAGAGCATCAAAAGGCTTTCGCATTTAGCTATAAAGAAATGACAGGCATTGCACCACATATCACGGTACATAACCTTGTCACTAAACCAGATGCAAAACCAATTAAACAAAAGTCAAGACCAATGAAGCCGAAAGTGGCTCTCATAGTAAAAAAGGAAGTAATGAAGCTTCTCCAAGTGGGATACATCAAACCCGTTGACTATTCAAAATGGGTATCTAATATCATCCTTGTTCTAAAAAAGAATGAGAAGATACGCATTTGCATAGACTTTCGGGATATTAACAAAGCTTGTCCCAAAGATGACTTCCCGTTACCATCCATTGACATTATTGTTGATATAATAGCTGGATTTGAGTTGTTGTCCCTCATGGATGGGTTCTCATGGTATAATCAGATCAAGATATCTGAACAGAGTCAATCCAAAACCATGTTTATAACTCCCTAGGGAACTTATTCTTACGTTGTCATGCCATTCAGTCTTAAGAACGCCGACGCTACATATCAGCGGGTAATGACATACATATTCCACGATCCTATCCATAAAATTGTGGAATCCTATGTGGATAACTTTTTGGCTAAGGCCAAGAAGCATTGTGATCATCTAGAAGTACTCCATATCATCCTATCATGATTGATTGAATATGGTGTCACATTAAACCCTATAGAAGTGCATGTTTGGTGTGACAGGAGACAAACTTTTGGGTTACATTATATCTTCATGAGAGATTGATGTTGATCCAGCCAAAATCTGGGATTTTCTTGAAATGATTCCACCATCAAATGAGTCTGGCATCAGATCATTTCTTGGGAAACTCGGTGCAATCCGAAGGTTCATCCCAGATTTAAGTTTTTCTATTCATCCAATCAACAATCTATTAAAGAAAGATTATAGCATTGATTGGACTAAAGAATGCAATGAGGCCTTCGAAGCAGTTAAATGCTTTCTGTTGTATCCACCCATGCTAATTCCTCCCAGACCAGACCACCCTTTGATCCTATACTCACAGCATACTAATGTCTCGCTAGCCTACATGCTGGCTCAAGAAGACGATGACAAACAAGAATGTGTAGTCTATTCCATTAGCCGAACATTTCTTGACTATGAAACACATTATACATAGGCAGAGAGAGAATGCCTTGCCATAGTCTTTGCAATAAAACATTTAATACATTACATGTTAAATCAAGAAACAAGGTTCATTGTAAAGACAAATCATTTACGAACATTCCTCACATAAGGGTCTTTATCTAAAAAGGATGGACGTTTCATAACCTTAATTGGTGAGTTTGAGTTAACATTTATAAACTAGAAATCCGTAAAGAGACAAATCATTGTAGACTGGTTAGCTGACAATCCATTAGATGGAGGTGATCTGGTAAATTCAGACTTTCCTTATGAGTGTATATACTTTATCGAAACTAGGCCCCCCATCTCTACATGTCCCTAGTACACTGACATCATCAATTTTATCATGGACCACACATACCCGAAAGGTGCCACATCACAACAAAGAAGGCAATTACATATTATCACTGCTAAATATGTTATTTTAGAACAAGTACTCTATTGTAAAGCCTTTGATGGCATGCTTCTAAGATACGTCGACACAGAAGAATCCAAGAAGATTCTTTATGAATCCCACAGTGGGATATGTGGAGGTCACTTCGGTGGTCACGCCACTACTCGCAAAATACATTGGATGGGCTATTTTTGGCCCACTCTTGAACATGACGCAGTATATTTTGTACGTAAGCACCACAAATGCCAAGAATTCTCTCAAAAGATTCACATGCAAGCACAATCCCTGCAACCAATAGCAACCCTGTGTCCTTTCTCCATGTGGGGTCTTGATTTGATAGGGAAATTCTCTCCCTAATCGACAGATGGCCATAATTTTATAATTACGGCCACAAAATATTTCACCAAATGGGTAGAAGCCATGCCTTTCACCACCGTACAAGGTTCGGTAATTGCCAAGTTCATTCTGAATCAAATCATTTGCAGGTACGGTGTACCACAAGTCATTATCTCAGATAATGGCACATCCTTTAAAAATGATGAGGTCCATGAATTATTTAGCAAATTTAAAATAAACCATCACACGGCCTCGCTCTAGTATCCTCAAGCCAATGGACAAGCCGAAGCAACAAACAAAACATTAAAGGCTATTCTCCTCAAAACATTTAAGGAAAGCAAACGATATTGGCATCTAGATTTATATCTGACTTTGTGGGCCCATCGAACCTCAATAATAACACCAATAGGAGCAACCCCTTTCTCATTAGTATTTGGGGCAGAAGCAATTCTCCCACTTGAGGTTGAAATACCTAGTCTCCGCATCTCATTACAAGCGATTCTGGATGAAGAAGCTTACAGGGAAGCACACCTCTCTCAACTAGAAAGCCTTGATGAGGCTAGGCTAAATGCCAAATAATGACACAGATCCTATGCTGACCGGATGTGCCAATAGTATAACAAAAAAGTCTATGAGCGAGAAATATATGAGGGAGATCTAGTTCTAAGACTAGACAGCCAGATTGATAAGAAAACTGGTGAAGGAAGGAAGTTCCGGCCCAAGTGGTTGGGCCCATACCGATTCATGAAAGACTACGGAAATGGTGCGTATCTCTTGTGCACACTAGAAGGTGAGGAATTCAATGAAACTGTCAATTCCTTACATCTTAAACGGTTTTACGCATGAGAAATAATAATCATCACTTGTACATTATAGCTACCTACATTGCATTAGTCATCTAGCTGTTTCATTTTGTTCACTCATTTCATAAAAATTGTATTCAAGGAACTTACTCTTAAGCAATCTATTACAAATTTCTGAAAATATTGCAAAAGCATTCAAATCACATCTCTTTAAACATCATCAAGTGGTTTCAAATATTCTCATCAAGTTTGAAAGACAAGTATTGACAAAAACCATACCAGGGCCTGCATACTTGGTTTTGCTCTTTCTTTCTACTAGGTGAAGTTGATCTTACCTACAGTCTATTCTAGAAGCTTCTTAGTGTCACATCTATCCCTCTTACGTCTCTTTGAAATAAGGATATCCCAAAATCACAGATCAGAAGTGTCAAAATCAAATAGAATCAAAAATTCCAAGTAAACAAAATATTTTATTTTACACACTTCCTTGCCCAACCAACCTTCGGTGATAAGCCCACATCTCTTACTGGTGGTGCGAGGTTGGGAAAGGAAAGAAGTGACCTTACTAGCCTATATCTTGCCTTTGGTGACAAACCTATGCTTCTTACTATTGGCATAAGGCAAGATGTGGGGGGTCCATTCACACAAATTAACAAATCTTGGTATTCTAGAAATACAAATCAAATTATATTAAGTGAAAACAAGTGTCCAAATTCCAAAGAGATCAAATCCTCAAAACCAGATTTTTTCAACCAGGTTGCAATTTATATATCTAAGTCTAGATAAACTGGAAAGTAAGTTGCCTTCTGAGCCTGGTGGTAGTTTTGAGTAGGGTAAGTGTGTAGATGTAAGTTTGGTTTCTGTCACTGGTTTGTCTATCTCTCATCATTCCATTCACTCAAACTCATACAATTTGTGCCCTTCCCAACTCTTGGTGTTGAGTCCTCGTATCTTACTAGTTGCGTGGAGTTGGGAGTGGGGCAAGTTCATCTCTTTATCACTATACATTCATTAGGTTTTGCCAACATAAGGAGAAAAAACAGACATTTCCCAAAGAGGCCAAAAGTTCAGTACTAAAATTTGTTCTACATCATCACCTATCAGCATTACAAAAGAAAATAAAGTAAAGCATTATGTTCAGTAATTGTTATCATTTATCATCCATTGCATATATTCTGGAAAGCATAAAAGAAAATAATCTAAAAACATCTAGTGTACACATGGGAAATGAGTCACAAAATTCTAGACACAAGAATATATAGATCCAAAAAGATATATATATATATAGTCTTTTGTGTACAATGCCATCATGCACTAAGGCATGGTCAAAATGCTCAATGAGCCCAAAAAATACAAAACACTCGTATAAACATCCATCCAAAAATCACTACAAAAAGACACTGTGATCTCTCAATCTCTATGAGATCCTTCAGAAGGTGTATGACCACGTCTAGGACTCCTGTTGCGATGACGCTCTGAATGGACGAAGGGCTCACGATCAAGGCCAGCAGCTGTGGTCTCACTATGAGAGAAAATCCTCCTCATCAAATGCTCAGCAGTCCTATATCTAGCCAGCTCGCTGTGAAGGAAGGTAATGATCTTTTCCGCCTTCCAGACAGGGGCAAAGACATTGGTATGTCGATCAGCTATTGAAGGCTCTCCAACATCCTCAGTAATCTCGGCTCGAGTACCATCCGAAGGGAGCAATAGAGTGTCAACACACACCTGGCGAATCAAGTCTCGCCATCCCTCAACAATTGCTGCAAATAAAAAGGAGAAACACACAAGTTAGAAAGTTGTCCAAAATAAGACCAAAGATAAACGAAACAACAAAAGGGAAACATCAATTAAACAATTCTAACTAAATAAAAATGGAGAAAAGAGTAGTAACTCACTCGGATCTCTAGGCCTCTAGGTGGGATCTCTAGGATCTGCGTCTACCACTGATGCTGCCATCAACTGTCGTCCCTCTCCCACATCTGGAGCAAAGTGATGACCTTTCATGGATTCATCATCTCCCACTAAATCCTGGGAAGGCAACTCCTTTGAAATCAGAGTCACCTTCTCTACGCTCTACTCCTCCCTCTCGGCCCGTAAGATATTTTGAGTGTCATGCCACTCAAAATCATTGTCATCCTCCTTACCTGTCTCACCGGCTCCGGTCTCCACCTCCTCTATCTCCTCCTCCGTCTCCCCCCAGTGAACTCCTCAAACTCAGAGTCCACATCAATGGGCTCATCTCCACTATGAGCAGGACTGACACTAATATGAAGTAAAGGCGCTCAAGGAGAACTAGCTACCCCTCGAGCATGAACCACCCTCCTAGTTGTTCAACAGTAGGAACACCAGGAGTGACCGTAGTCCAACATCAGCCTCTAGGACCTCCCTGAGCCTCGTGAACAGATCTATACACTAGCCCCACTAGAGGAAACATGTCAATGTAGAGGAGGCCAAACTGTTGTGGTACTCTATCAAAGGGATGAGTCTCTATCTTCCCCGTCCTGTCTACCAGCTGGCCTATGGAATAGCAGGTAATTAGTGTATGAGTCTCCTCTCCCCATAACATTGTCATATCCTGATAAGGAGTAGCCTCCATGTTGGCAATAGTCAAAGAAGCCACTAGCTAGTGAGGCGTTCTAAGAATGGTCATCCCTGTCCACCTCGCTGCCTTGATGGCCCCAGGATCCTCTACCTGTACACCTCTCCCAAACAGAATAATGTGCTCATACACCCAACTCATGACAAGAGTAGGGTGTCGCAGTGACTGTCCCTGTACTATGACCACCCTGTATAAATCATGGTAGGTGGTCCCGAGGATGACTACTCCCCAAGCATAAACATGGCCATGGCCCTCAATCTGTGTAATTATGGGACCCCAGCAGTATAAGAGAGTATCCCCTCCCTTGTCGCCAATCAATCGCGAAGCAAGGATGCCCATAATATCCTTGCAGAGAACAGGAATATCTTACTCAACAATGGAGCAGACCTTCACCCCCTTCTTCGACCCTATGGAAAAAATGACATCTCCCATATAAGTGGCCCACTAAATCAACTGAGATCTATATACTGTTGTCTTGAGAGACAGCCACCTCCCAAGGATCAGAACCCCCAATATACGGTAGACATCCTCCAGGGTGATGGACCACTCACCCCTAACACCTGGTAACCGAAAGGTATTTTGGTCTACATTCCAATATGAAAATAAGTCACATAATATGTGACTAGTAGGTGCGACATGAGGGACCTGTGCAATCCTCCAAATTCTAGCCCTCTGTAGAATGTCTCTCTCTGCCTAGGATAGTGCATCTAACACTGTCAAGAGCCAATCACACTCCCTCTCTCTACTCCATCTAATATACTCTTCCTTCTACGGAATCCACCCAAAAACACAGAAAAAGAGTAAGTTAGTAACATAATCCGACTGAAGAAATCATCAGGAACATATAAAAATGCTAAAAATGCAAAAAAAATCAAAATTTACATCCTTTTTTGCATTTTGTTAGAAACCACCGCCCTGTGCAGAGTGGGAGTTTCGTTACCATTGCCTTCAGAGGTGGCAGTCGCGTAACCACATCCTTCTTAGGCGGCGATCCCATAACCACCACCTTCATAGGGCGGTAGTCCCATGCCCCCCACCCTATGCAGGGTGGCGGTTCTGTCCTAAATCGTCAAATGGCTCGAAAGCCCTAAAAACACTTTAAAAATGCAAGAAAACACCATTTTAGATAAATAAAGACCTACCCTATGGGAACCCCCCCTAAAGACTCATTTAAGACTAGCATTTTTTCAAATGATCCCCCCATGACAAAGATTTCAACATTTCTATATTTTGGATTTAAAAACGATAAATTGAGAAGAACTAACCTGAGACTTCACAGGCCAATGTTCTGCTCTCGAAGGCATGAACACAATCTCGCAACGGATGTTTTGACTATACTCTCATCAAAAATGGTCATCGTGGGTCCCAAAGCTCAAAAACCACCAAATTGACCGCAAATGAATAGTAAAATGAGTTCATTATATATATATATATATATATATATATATATATATATATAGTTTTTTTATTTGAGTTTGTTTGTCCTTCGCGGGTTGGAGCATCAACGGAGGTAAGTTCTAAACCCTGCGCAGATGGTAAGTCCTCATTTCATATTAATTTAAATTTATTTCTCAATTAATTTTATCTATCTGCACTTAAGTCCCCTTTTTCATTTTACAGATAGCAGGAATGTGGATGGCGACTTTCTGACACATGGACATGTCAGGTATAACTCCTAACTCCCCATTTCGGGACCGCCATACTTAGATCCACTATTTTATACCTCTTCATAGCTAAAATTCTTCTCTGAGGGGGCAATATGTACGTAACCAAAATTGTAGGGTACTGCACCACCAGAAAGAGGTTACACACACACCAATGATGATGCAGGTCCCCTCATAAGGTGTTCAGGATACAGAAAAGCTCACCAAGTATATGTTTGCATCCCATGTGCCTCATTCAGCCTCCGCATGATTTATTCTTCCCTCTGCCCCCATTTTTCCTTACATTTTGGTCTTAAGTGATGAGACCGCCGCCCTGCTTGGGCGGCAGTCCCGTGACTACCACCCAGGATAGGGCGGCAGTCCCGTAACCACCGACCTGCACATGGCGGCGGTCAAGTGCATGTTTTCCAGAATGTTCCGACAAATGCGTCGAACGTAAAATTCAAATTTCTATCCACATTCTTCAACCACTTTGCTTTACATTTATGTTTTAGTCACCTAGTTAATAGTGTTTTCTCTTTGTTTAATGGTAAAATTGTTTGATTCCAAGTTACCCTCTAGTGAATGCATTATTTATAAATAGCCAGCTTGTTTTCAAACAAGAGCCCCCTCTCCTTCTCTGTTTAATCAATCAATTTGTTTGAGTTTCTTGCTTAGAGTTCTAATAGTTTCATGTTTTGCATCAAATGTTAGTTTTCCTTTGTTGTCTAGAGGTCATTTGATCTTCTTGTTTCAATCTCGCTTCATTGTCGTTCCATGAAAATGAATTTAGAATAAGGTAGTTTCATTCTTAGATTGGAATCCATTTAGAGTTGTAGGTTTTGTTTGGTCACAAAAGATAGTTTCTGGAAATCTTGACATATTTGTGTTGTATTTCCGTAATAAATCCCGCTAGGAATTGCATAGTCAAGCTCTGTTCACTTGCACTATCCCTCTCTTACTTGCATTGTATTCGGTCTATATCCAAATATGTCATTGGTCAAGTACCTTCTTCTATTGATGCTATCATATACATGCTTTTCTGGATTCACGAGAACATGAAGGAATGAGGAGATCACACTAAGGGGACAAAGTCACACACAATTGGATTTATCATTATTCTGTAAACTCCAGGTTTGAGCTATCAAAGTTATAGTTACAACATATCAAAAAGAGTAGTAAATCATTTTATTTCAGTTAAGCTCACTTTTAATATTTCCAGGGAAGTTCTGGGGAATGATAGTTTCTGAGAAGTTATGATTTGTTCCTCACTTTTGAGGTAAGATTGAAGGTTTTCGATTAAGTTAATTATTTGTCTTTCATCTAGATTCACACATTTGCATAGGCGAATAACCACACCAGGTTATCTTGCTTGTTTAGTTTTTGTATAAAAGTATTTTAAATAGTTGTTTGTAATTATAATGTTTCAATCGTGTATTTTATTTATATTAGTTTCCCTTTCAGCAGTAGTATAAATAGTTATTTTCAGTTTAAGTTAATTCAGAGACTTCATTTTAGATTAATACTTAGATCCTAATTAAGAAGATAAACCATAGGGAATTTATGCTACCCGTTCATAGCCTCTAAATCTTCCCTTTGTCAGTCCATCTACTAGGAGATCACACTACCATATTTTAGTCACTGATCCTCCTATTGTTAGCCATAGGAAATTTGCTTTCCGATTCTCATCCTCGCCCGTAGCTTTTTTATCGTAGGAAACTGACCATAATCCCGATTTTGAATTCATCTAAGTCACCCACATTTCAAACCACTGGTTGTCTCGGCACGACCTCGGGAGGTCAAGTATGAGGAAGGTCACTTGTCGATTATCATCCTCGCATGTCACTTTTATATAGTACAGTATCTTTTTGAATCAATAAAAGATTGTATTACTTTACTCAAATGAAATTATTAGGTATTGAAATATGATTGTTGAATGTATTTTGAAATCTCTATTTGGAAAGTTGAAAAGTGAAATACGGATGAAGAAAATACATTACTCTGTTCTTTAGAAAAGTATGATTTAGAAATCAGAACTGTGTCTTTTGGCTTTTTGTGCATTTTTATTTAAATCAACTTAGTATGTTATAGTTGTTCGAAATGAATTCATGGTTTAAGCTTAGTAAATACAAATAGATCAATTCAAATTTGAAGTTATAGAGCTTTGTTAGACAACTTATCAAACTGGTAATTATTTTATTCAAAATAAATAGAACGAACCCTACAACAATGAACAATAAAATGAAACATTTAATTGAACTTAATATGATTAAGGCTCCCCCAAACAAACTAAACCCCTTAAGAAATGGTTAAGGATCCTTTTGAATCGAAAAAAGGCAAAACTGCAGTCATTTCGCTGTCGAAATTGAGAAAGTTTGAATTGATCTTAAATCAACAAAATTATACCTTGTAATCGATCCTAAATTCCTCTAAGAGCAACCCTCTATGTCTCTTTGGCATGTTGAGAAAGGAGGGAGGTCGAACTGAACAAAATTTTATATGTTGAATGTTACCAGTTTTCATTTTATAATCCTATAGAGCGTTTTCTCAAAATTCACCCTTAAAATTTTATCCAAATTCAATTCTTAAGGTTTTGATGAAAATACGACATCGAGAGCTTTCCAAAAAATCCTCGTTTACCAAAAGTAGACTTCCCTATCAAAAATTATGGCCTTCTGAAGTTCACAGAAGAGGAAAAGCCCCTTGCGCGCCCATGAGAAACTGAGTCTCTTCTATGCCCATCTTGCACGCCCGGGAGAGAATTAGTCTTTTCCATGCCCATCATTTGTGCTCAGGAGAAAAAGGAGTCTCTTTCGTGCCTGTCTTGTGCACCCGAGAGAAAAAGGAGTATCTTACGCACCCGTCTTGTGCACCTGGGAGAAAAAGAGTTTCTCCCGCGCCTCTCTTCCATGCCTGGAAGGAAAGTTTCCATCCGTGCCCTGGGAAATTTCTTTCGTGTGCCCCACAAGAATATAATTTATCTACGCTAAGGATGAAATTATCTCTCTTGGTGTTTTGTAGGATGTTTTGATAATTGTTGTAATGGCACTCCACTTCAGTTAGAGCTTACGCTCATCGCTTGTGCAATGGAGGTCCGGATCAATATTTTCAGCTCGGAAATGTTTATGCAACCTTGTGAGAGATGAAAGGTGTCCCTTTTGGTCAAATGAATATTGTTAGCTTTTTCAGTCTTTAGTTGAACCTCTTTCAAAAATCTTCTGTTTCGGCTAGTTAGTCTAGATTACCAAAGTAATAAGTTCACCTTTGTGAGAAGAATGATCAAACCAAACATGAATCTTGTAGATTGTTAAGGCAGGTATTGAAAAACATTTTTGGTAAATGCATAACCTTAAGGGATTGTAAACCATGGAGTGTATCGAATTGTGACTATGTATTGTGGTTGAGTTGTTTTGTGGTGCCTTGTCAAAGAGTAAAGTGAAATGTCCTTGATGGTTGTTTCTGTGTTGTCCATAAGGTCATCGTTGAGTCAATTTGTTTGAAGAGTTAGTCATAACCTTTGTGACCACCTGTTGCGTCGTTCTGTACATCAAACAAGTCAAGAAAATTATCCTGTACTTTGTTATGTTGGTCTTTTTGTCATGAATTAGTTGGCGTTAAAGTGTTAGTCACAAGTACTTGCCTATCTTCCATTTTTTAGGACAATTATAACTCCTATGAATACTTATAAAACATCCCTAAGCTCGGTTCAGCTCTAAAACAACCAAACTTTTTCCATTTTCTCTAGATTACATCTGGAATTTGTAACATTTTTATTCTTCTTGACTTCTTCTTCACGTAGGAATATTTGTCTTTAGAATAATGAGGAAAATGCACCAAGTGTTAAAAAGGTTAGTGTACATTAAAAATATCCTATAATTTCCATATACGTCCTTGAAAATATTTGAAACTCATTATTTCACCTTCAAGCCTCCATTAGAGCTCATATGCTTCATTAGAACTATGTCCTTTAGAATGAAGTATTCAACATAAATGACTGAAGCATACTTCAGTATTATGTCATGTAAAACAAATATGATGGAATATTATTCAAGATGTCCAAGACATGATCTCATGTCCAGAGGTTTGTAGGTCAAGACATAACTCCTCCATTTCAACTCATATTCTCAGCTTGATACTGACAATCATGGAAGCTCAAAATACTAGTCTCAAGATAGTTTAATTAAGAAAAATAAAAGAACCTTTAAAACCGTCTAGTTCTTAGAGAGTATAGTATGTCACCTATGGTTCACCTTCATTAAAATTTGATAAAATCAACCACCTTTATTTAAATGATGACATGTTGATTAGGAAAAGGTTCTAATGGTCTTGTACACACAAAAAATCAGTATTCAAAAAATGAGTTTGTACATGTACTAAAAAACATATTAATGACTTCTATGGAACATTTATAGAAATCATTCGTCCCCAGTAAAATTATAAAGTCCATAACATGCTTCATTTAAAGCCATATAGCATCAAACTACTTGCATTTCTGGGAGTGTTTAGACTCGTTTTCTTAGCACAAAAACCAATATTTTCTAACATATATTCCAATACTACAAAACACACTTTTATTCCAAACCAATGCATGACACACTTCACAGGAGTCTTAAATTTCAACTTCAAGAATTCACTTGGATGAGTTATGTGGATAAATTCATACTTTAAATATTGTTCCTCTGGCCTTATTGACAGGGCTAATGATATAGTTTAGGCCATTTTAACTTAGACATAAAATCCCTTCACCTGCTCAATTGATGAGCTTCAACATGCCATGTCTAACTTATATTAAATGACTATGATCACCTTTCACTTCAACAACAATATTTCACATCATCATACTTTTAAGCAAACTTGACTAGGTTTTGCATTTTTAGGCCTTAAGCGGTAGGTCATCTTAGCTTCCCTATTTGACCATAATTATTAAAATAACCTACTTTAAACTTCTCCTGAGCACTTTGATCGCATCCCAATATTTCTCTTACACAAGGATATTCATCGTGAACTCTATTATGCATGACTGTACCATCAAATTTATTCAAAAGAAACAAATTATTATACTATAACAACTCATATTGAGAATTTGACTACAATAAAAATTAAGTAGAAAGAATAATTTATAATCCAAAGTTGTCAAATAAGATTTCCTAAGTGATTTTAGGACCAAAATGTTAATTTCTTCTTTATCTCATTCAAAGTAGCGTTTTAGTACGGTTTCGAACCTACTTGAATTCTTAAGGATCGTTCATAAACCTTAGGGAATCATTTTAACTCATTCCACTTACACAATGTTGTTTACTCCATGTCCCAAATTTGATGAAAGAACCCAGTCCTCATGCATATATTTAACGTACCAATGAGCACATCGAACTTAGTGGTCGAGCTGGAAATGACCGTTTTGAGAGTTGGATAAGACTTAAACTCATTTTTCTTTCTTCTTCCTTTGAATCTTGACATGAAATTTTTCCATAGCACTATGTTAACATCCTTCACATGTTCCAATTCTCATTTAATTCTACACCTTTTTTAAAATCATCATCCACCATGACTTTTACATACATACCTAGTTTTTCCTCAAGTATATGCCTTCAAAAGTCCTCAAACATGCCTCTACTAACTGCATATTGACCAGTAGCTCCTTCCACATTTTCTTTACAATTTGACAACACACAATTCATATTTGTACTTACCTTTCTCATCATTATTTTCTTCATACTCAAATTCATGCTTGTATTAAGTCTTAGAATTGGGCATAGTTGAGATTATTTCAGCCTTTTTTATTCTCTCCATGCCTCAATATATTATTACCTCACTCTTTTCATGATTTCCAAGCCTTTAACATTATTCTCTAGCTATCTCATGCCTTCAATCCAACATAACAAGTAATTATGTTGATTGGGCCTCATAATTAGGCCTATTAGACCAAGCCAATCTCACAAATGCCACTAATGCACCCTTTTGTACACCATGTTGACCATATCACATCATCAAACACATAATTAAACATCTAAGACATAATCATGACATACTATAAAATCACCATCATTCCTTTACAAGTTACTAGCTACTTCAAGAAACCAATCCTTACTAAGTGATCTCAATCATGACACCATGAACTCATGTCATTCCCTGTTCTTCCATGTGATAATCACTAAAAACTTCCTCTTACACTCCTTCACCATCCTCTGTCATTAATAACCATTTTACATCTAATACAACTCAACACACACTCACATGCCAATAAAAAAAGTGTGCATGGTAGAAACCATGACACAAAACAAGAGAAAAAATAAGGAACATGATAACCCTAATAGTATTTTGTAAAACAAAAAAAAAACCTTTTTGTAATTAGAAGAAAATTGCACACACTATAGAAAACAAGTGAAAAAATAGCAGAGAAGGTCACACAAAAGGAAAAAAGGTTTGCAAACATAGTAAACCATAAACAAGGCATTATGCTAAAAATAGAGGAAAGCCTATGGTGTCACAAGATAAACAAAGCCCATAGGTGAAAATCAAATTATAAAATAAGCACGCCCACACACACACACACAAAAAGATGTATACAATATATCCTATATGAAAGAGATATCAATAATTATAAGTGTTGTATAAGACACATGTGGTAGTCTTGTTAGTATTAAAAATACAAAATACACAAGATGTATATCTAACAAAAAAAAAAAGGAAATAAAGGAACTATAATGAAAATATAGCACGTAGATGTAGTATGTAAAAAGAAGATGCCCCTATATGTTAACATTCTTGGTAAAGGGCATGCCAACATATATCACCATGTATCACTCTATGTATTTCCTACACCATACTCAATATACCACATGAATTCATGTTTGGAATGAAGAAACTCTAGTTATCAAACCAAAGGAATAACCAACATTTATAACGTAGAATCCAAACAATGTATACCATAAAATTAGGTTTTGATTTTGGATTATTGCAAATATTTGAATGTTTTTGAATTTGTTAGAAATATTTTAGTCCAAAAATAGAATATTCAACTAGATATGGGAGACATATTTCCTTCAAGTTTGTGTGTCCAAGGTGAGGTTCAAGTGTGGAGACACTCCCTCAATAGTCAACTTAAACCTATACACTAAGTGTGTTATCAGGAAACAAGGGAGAATATAATGAAATCTATCCCTATAGAAACTTTTAAGGATGTGAAGTGAATTCCAAAGATGATGGAGGGTCATTCCTCAAATGTTTCATAAAATTTGAGTCAAGTGCAGGTGGAACCATGGTGGTGATATGCGTTGTAAAAGGCCTATGGGGACAACTAGAAATAGTAGAGAATTGAGTAGAATGTGATGTGTCATATATACAGGGGAACTAGAAGAATGATAACTCATATAAGACCAATGAGAAGTTGTAGTGGGATCTGTAAAGCTAGAGGATGTTTGTAAGATAGTATGAGGTTGCGAGATACTAGAGATAATGTGCACAGAAGGACTAGTGGGAAATATATAGGCCCTAGAATTATGTGATGTAACATGGTTTATTGAAGGTCCAACAAGAGACGTAAAATGATGTGAATTTTGGTGTGCAACCAAATGCCTATTATGAGACCTGGAAGAACTAGTGCTATGTGATGTAGTTTGTGAAACAATAGGCATATATGTTGATGAAAAACAATTATTTCTTGATCTTCCACAAATTATGAATATCACCCTGCAAGTGGAGTTTTCTACAAAGAGATATGGCCATGTCGCATAATTGAGGGACTTGGAGTACCACTGGAGAAATCCTCTATCAGGTATGCTAAAAATGATAGTGTTCTCAAACTTGTTCGCAATCTAGTGTTTCATGAGAGAATGAAGCACATTGCAGTACATGTTCATTTTATTCATGAACATGGTTTTATACACAATATACAACTTCATTTTTCCTAACATCTAAACAATGAGAAAATATTTTAATGAAGTCACTTACATAAGAAAATTTCATGTTGTTCTATAGATTTTGCCTCCTCTTCTCTTGAGGCAATGCAAAATTAAGGGGGGGAGGCTAGGTAAAATCTAGTAATAGATAATTTTACATTGTATTTAGTGATTTTATCTTAGTTACTTCTACTTAGGTAAATAGACAATTTAAATGGGTAATTAGTAGTTAGATATTGGTTATATGGTTTTGTTTGTTTAAACCATATATTTATATTAGTATTTAGTCACGTAGATTATTGTTGTGCCCTCATAACATATTAGTTTCTTGTATTCAACTATATAATGCATATATATACATTGAAGCTTGATTTCTCTCTAATATGGTTTTTCCATATTAATAAAATTATTATGTATTCTCCAATATGTTGTCTCATCTATAACACAAAAATGTTATTTATTTATTTAGGGTGTAATAAAGATACAAATTATGCAGTTTTTAATCTAATCGTAACATTTTGGCACTATATCATCTGTTCGAATATGAACATTATAAAAAATCCCCTCATGACGGGTTGAATTTTCATTATTTATATGATTATCATAATATGTGTTATCATCAAAGAATGTGTGAACTAGACATGAGCTATTATGTTCCCTTATTTTTGTTAAATCAATCACATTGCATTAAAGTAAGTTATTGAATACATGTTGTGGAATTTTATAGATTGTTATAAATTACCTATAATTATTTTAATGTAAATTAAAAAAAAATTATTGTTTCTCTATATAACATCCTCCTTTTTTATTATTTAAGGGATGCAAGTTGTGGTCATTTGCCAAACCTTTGAAAATTAGTTTATTTTAATTTTTTCACTAAGTGGAATGTGTGTCTTATATATAATCATACGTGTTTATAAAATCCTCACTTATGTTTGCTTTAACTTATGACTTAATGCTCATTTAAATAAGCATAAATGATAAAGACTAATGTCTCTTTGATAATATGTAATAGATTGTTAACGAATACACTTTGAAGTTATTTTCTAGTCATTTTAAGTCTCAAAATTTTCAACCTAAGCACATAGTCACTAATTGTTTCACTTGATGCTTTGTTTTACTTAAGCTGATTAAGAAAAGGATACCTTAAAAACGTAAGGTATCCTTTTCTTAATCAACTCAAGTAAAAAAAAACATCAAATGAAACATTTTCAAATCATCATTAAAATTTTGAAATGGAATCATTTGAGATAAGAAAATAAATTTTATGAAAAGTAATACCAAGTTGAATACACCAATATTTCTAGCAACATCAAAGGGATAGATTCTTTCAAATTTGTAATAAATTGTTAGTAATTTACTCATCCAAATCAACTTAATCATCAACATAATATATCTATTTAATGCTCGCATCATTGAGAGAGTAATTTTTTGATAACATGGTGAAAAAATAAAGCACATGGTTTTTAATAAATATACAGGGAATTAAAATAAGAGAAATCCTAAGATAAACATAAGCCAACACCTAAAAACAACTAAGGGAAATGGTTGCATAGAATGTGTAATGCCATAGATTTAATATTCAATATAAAAACAACTTAAAAATTTGTAGATATGATATAATATTCTATTTTATTACTAATAATTACAACATGATCTAACCATAACACTTTGAAATTCATATCTAACCATATGTAATATTAATATTTATAATTCCATAATATTGAATCTCTAGACCATAGGTTAATTATAAATTAATTAAAGTACTAGAGGTAGTTAAGGTTTTTATGATAATACTTAATTTCTCATGCAAAATTGTAAATAATTTGTAGTGGTCAGTGGAGGGAAACAAATCTAGTCAAAAATGAAAATAAAAACATATAAATCCCTAACTATACAGAACTCATGACCACTTTTGTAGAAAGTATGGTGATTAACTAAAATTTATCTAAAGATGGGGAGGATAATGATAGTTAATGTAATCTAAATCAACATGTAAATACAATAAATAAATGCAGTAAATGACTATAAAAAATGGTTGCTGAAAATGGAAATGCTAAACCCTAGAGTACTAAGAGAGTTATAATGAATGTAATTGATTAAAGGAGCTCATTGGACTGTGTCACAGAGATGGCTTGAGAAAAGGGAAGTATGAACGTTTGTTCAGAAGCCCCAAAATAAGATCAATTCAATCTATCTAGCTGGACTAGAGCACCTGGAGAGGGATAGGGGTGCCTGTGATTTCTATGGTCTACAAAATGGTCACCCTGGTCTATGCAAAAGATCCAGAAATGAGTTTTACAGATTCGATAGATGGTACGAAACCCTCGTTGTTTGTTGCATCAACTTCACTGCAGTGCACCAGGTGTCACTACTAATCAAAGATGAGTAGAAGACCTGTAAAAGACAAGAGGAAGTATCAAAAAAATAAAAAAGAAGAAGAATATAATTGAAGAGGTTAGATTGACCTTAGTTGCCACAACAGTGGACTTACTAAGTGAGTGTTGCACTACATAGCAAACCCAAATATAGTTCTAGTGTATGTGTCAATCATTTTCCCTAGGTTCTCTTCTATCAGTCGTAATTTTTTAAGTAGCGAGAAATAACTAGATGTACTAATGTAATATAATGGTGGATAGAATAGAATAGAATCCCCTCCTATACTTGTGTGATGCATATAAACCAACCTTGTTCCCTTGTGATGAATTACATGGATGTAAATGAGCTCTAGATGGATTCATCCTTAGATGATGATAGTAGTCCCTAGTTCTTGGTCCCTCATTATGGTCTCATAACTTTATATTTTTATGGTTCTCTTGATCTAATTTTATAATTAACCCCGAAATGGCTGACCACCAAAAAGATAAGAAGTTAAAATAATTAGAAAGTGCCCAGAAAGTGGTGGGAAAGTTCAAAACAGATCGAGGTTCCCCTGGTGGTACCATAGTTCCCATGGGTGCCCCAATCTTAGCCTGAGTACCCCAGTCAAAGATAAAATGAAATAAAGTGATAAAAACTGACTGGGAATTTATGTTGTGGAGGTTGGGAATGATGATAGAAATAAAATAAAAATGACCAAGAGATGGGGGTTAATTATTACTTTCTTCACTTAAAAACCTTAAATAGTACTATGATAGCGTGACTAACTATTACCCAAAGTGTGTTATTTAGTGACTACATATTCCCTCATTTTATGTTGGTCAGTGGACAATTTGGTAACATAAAGTACATAGAGATGCGCACCTGATGTCGTTGTAGAGTGATGTAGAAAATGTGCCAAAGGGCTAGATGAAGCGTGGAGTGACAAAAAGATGATGTATCATTGAAACTAAAGATGAAAAGGACAAAAAAGTGATGAGAGCGAACCTAGGGTGGAAACGCGTGTGTAGCTATGGATGTGTGTGATGTAAATGTATGGTTATTATAGTGTGTGCTGTAAAAAAATGTTGTTATTGACATTGTTGTTGTTGTTTTTATTGTTTTTACCCCATTTGACTGCTTATATTTATAGGGTTCTGTCATCACCAATCTGGCACTATGATAATTCTTCACCGGGAACTCCTCGTGCTATGATTATTTACTAATGCACAGCTTTTAGTTTGGTGGATGTAATTTGGAAACACAACAACAAACATAGCACAAGAATACCATAGAATATGATAATAAGGAATGATGATAAATCTGAAATATAAGTGTAAATTATAATATCAACATGAAATTGTTACAATATCACCCATGAGGTACTTCAAGTGTTACTGACTTCACTTGCCTTTCAACCATAACTATGGGAGAAACTTCACAATTACACATCTTAATGGCTTCTTTAACACACCTTCAAAATGACGGCTTCCTTTACACACTTACTCATACAATATTTCTCACTACTTCCTTCTATGCTAAATGATGGGGGTGGCCTCTCTATTTATAGAAATTCCAGGCTTATCCATCTTATCTCTAAGATAGGATAAGAAATCTACTTTGACGAATCATATTCCATACCTTACCTCTTATCTATACATGTAAGCTTATCTTTTAAGATAAGATAAACCTTATCATTTTACATGGGTTCCACATTTTTAGACTTTTTACAAATAAAATACACAAAATATTTAAGACCTCACTCCTTGTCCTTATTACCAATATAATATTTATAATTCCTAATCATGTAGACCCTACTTCTCTACTTATGCCTAACTTTGACATTTTAACATTACCGGACCACTTATGACAAATATTTACTTTTTACCACAACATTCCTTTTGTACTTTTGAATGTTACCGTACTTTACTTTATTGGCGGCACCGTACCGTGCATGATGCCGTTGTTTTCTATCAGTACGCCACTACTAATTATACTTAACAACATCCTATTCCTAATACATACATTAATAAAATAGAAATTACGAAGGAGAATTTTAATGTTGACATTTTCGCTCCTTCCTAGCTTGTACTCCATCCTCAGAGTAGACTCTTATGGACATTCTAAAGCTGGTGCCTGGAAAATCTTCAACTTTTCATGGTTAACCCATTTCATATTGGGAGTACCATCCAATTCCTCTAGTCGATATGTGCCATTTTCACGCACAGCTGCTATTTTGTGAGGGCCCCATCCATTTGGGAAGAAATTTTCTCTGCCTTCTTTTTTTGTATCTAGAATCATATACTAGAACCCAAGTCATTCACATGAAATTGAGACCAATGGATATTTTTATCAAAGTATTCCTTTTGCTTCATTTTCTTCGTATAGCTTGTATCCTTCGCTATTTCCCTCGTTTACTCTAGTAAATGAAGATATACCAACCTTTCTTTTACTAAATCACTTTCACCTATCCTTTCATTTTTCATAACTCTCACAGTGGGAATATCAAACTCAATAGGAAGAATTGGATCAATTCCATAAGCCAACTGAAATGGGGAGTATCCTGTTGCTGAATTTGATGTTTCCCTATATGCCCACAATGCTGCATGAATCCTTTTATCCCACTTATGTACCTATCAAGGCTGTATCTTTTGCTATAATTTGACACAACACAAAAAATTGTTCATTCCACCTGTCCATTTGTGCTTGGCTTGTATGTTGTTGCCTTCCTGTGCTTAATAGAAAACTTATTGAATAGGGCTTCTACCACCTCATTAATGAAGTGGCTTCCTTGATCTATTATAATTTCTAATGGACAAACCAAATCTGGCAACAATGGGTTCATATATGAACCTTGCCACTTCATCCATGGAAGTTGTTTTCAATAGCCTAGCTTCAACCCGCTTGGTTAAATAATCTGTGGCAACTACAATATACTTATTTTGGCGTAGGGTAGTTGGAAGTGGACCTATAATGACTATTCCCCACTTTTCAAAGTGACCAAGTGGAAGAATAGGGCATAATGGAGCTGATGAAGTCTTACGGTTACCATGTGTTTGAAAAATATCACATGTCTTACAATAATTATAACAATCTCTAAAAAGAGTGGGCCAGTGATAACCTGCATCCAAGATCCTTCTTGCTATAAGTTGTCCAGAGAAGTGTCCTCCACATGTACCATTGTGGAATTCTTCTATCAGTTCCTTCCCTTGATCACGTCCAACTGCCCTCTTATACTGTCCATCAGGTCCTATTCAAAATAATACTCCATGCAGAATAGAATATGGACGACTGGCTTGAGTAATCTTCCTCTTAGTCTTTGCATTGGCACCATCAGGAAACTTGAATTCATTCAGATAATTCCAAATATCTATGTATTCACTAGGGATTGTGTCAAGGGATAACAATGCTGCATCTGGGAAATCATCATCATCACAAGATGAACCTAAACCATCATAGGCTCGAGAGAGTGCATCTGCATTGACATGCTTCTTTCCTGGCCTATCTATAATATCAAATTCAAATTCTTGTAGCAAAATTATCCATCTTGCTATCCTCCCTGATGGGTTAGGCTTATTTACAATATATTTTAGAGCCTGATGATCTGTTACAACTATAAATTTCTACCCTAGCAAGTAATTTCTAAACTTCTTTACAGCAAAAATGATAGCTAGAGCCTCTTTTTCAGTTACAGTATAATTTACCTCAGCACTGCTCATTTGTCTGCTCCCAAAGTAAATTGGATGATCATTCCCATTTTCATCCTTTTGGCTCAGAGTACTTCCTAGTGCTGCATCTGAGGCATCAGTATACACAATGAATGGCTTGCTCCAATCTGGATTTTTTAAAATAGGTGAAGACGTCAGGGCTTCCTTCAATTGTTCAAAAGCTTCATGCACCTTATTTCTTGGTTCATAAGTAACATCCTTCTTCAAGAACTGGGTTAGTGGCTGTGCAATCTTTGAGAAATTCTTGATGAACCTTCTATAGTAACCCACATGGCCTAAAAATGATCTCAACTTACTTCTATTCATAGGAAATGGTAACTCTTTGATTTTTGAAACTTTATCAGGATCAATACCAATACCATCTCTGGATACAACATGCCCTAACAAAATGCCTTTAGAACATCCAAAGACACACTTTGTAGGGTTTAGTGAGGCTTGTGCTTCATCTAACCTTTGAAATGTTGTCTCCATCTGGTGCAGGTGGTCCATCTTGCTCCCATAGATGCAAAAATCATCCAGAAATACTCTGATGAAGTTCCCAATGTAGGGTTCAAACACCATATTCATCAAACGCTGGAACGTTGCCGGAGCATTACACAACCCAAAAGGCATAACTCTATAAGCAAACGTTCCCCAAGGAGTGGTGAACGTGGTCTTCAGCTGATCTTTCTCCGCTATACGAACTTGGTTGTATCCGCTATATCCATCAGCAAAACTATAGCACTCCTGGCCAGCTACTTCATCCAAGATCTGATCTGAAAATGGAAGAGGGTAATGATCCTTCTTTTTTGCCTTATTGAGATTCCTATAATCAACACAAATGCATAGCTTCCCATTCTTTTTTTATTGAGATCACAATGGGAGAAACCCATTCTAAATTCTCCACAGCAAATATGAATCCTGCATCAAGCAACTTATCTATTTCTTCTTTTACAGTCTTGGAAAAATTAGGATTCATTCTATATGGCATTTTCTTTATGGGCTTAGCACCATTTACTAGCTCAATAGAATGTTCTACCCAACTTACTTGACAGAGTTCCTTGTAATCAAAAGTGAATAGGTGTATGTACCTTTGAAAGAGCTAGAGGTAGGATTCCTTCTCACTCTCCATCACAACATCACCAATCTTTATTTTTTGGAGATGATCATCAATTTATTCTTCAGATAATTTTATGGGGTCATGAGTTGGTGTGACTGGAAGGATATCCATGACCAAAACATCAACCTCACTTTCTTCATCTTCAGTGTCCACTTCACTGGTACTAGAGTAATCAGAGGATGTCCAATCATCAATTTCATCACTTGAATCCACAGGTTCTATCTTATGATGTCGAGGGATCACGTTTATCTTCACCCTCTCTCTACCACGTCCAAGTGTCATGAAACCTTCATTCCAGTAGTTTCTTGCATGAACTCTCCTTAGCCATGGTCTTCCCAACAACATTGGGTATGCAACAGTACCATTTTTCATCACCTGAAAGTCTACCACACATACAACACCCATAACAGATATTGCCACATTTGAAACATACACCTTCTGGTTTAGTTTTTCCCTTATTTAATGACCTTAACATAAGTGTTGAGGGGCGATCAATTTTTAAACCCAACATATTCATTACAAACTCGGTCATTACATTAACTGCAGCACCTCCATCAACTAAGACATCATGAAATGAAATACCATTACATAATACCTCAACTTGTGGAGCGTATGAATCCTACCTATGCCTCCAAAATAGGAGACCTCAACCTCCTTCCTTCGTTCGAGCATTGAGTCCACCTCGCAACTCCCACCTCTTCTCAGAAGACATCGCCAAGAGTTGAACATATATAATATTTACAGGCCTTTTGGATAGATCTTCCAAGATGGAGTATGGTCTTTACCCCTATGAAATTAGAAAGTCCTGCACACCCAACTTTATTCTCCTATATTTCTCACTAGTTTCTTCTTTCATCTTCTTAGGATCATTTCCATCTTGATTATCTTTTTCTTTCTTTCTTTTTGTTACAAACACATCTACTTCATTATTTCTGATCTTATCTACTACATCAAAAGAATTCACAGGTGATTTTCCTTTATCATTATATCCTTGTACAAGATGTAGAAGCTCTATCTGGACAATTATACCTATAATGACCCTTTTCATAACAACCATAACAAACAACTTCAGAAATATTTCTTTTTGGACCTCTATCTCCACCCTGAGAACTAAATTCCTTTCCTTGAAGAAGATTAATAATTAACTGACCCATCTTTTTGAGCAGATCTTCATACTCAGTAGATGTACTAGGAGAAATATTTGTGCTCACCGGGAGTGGTTGTGAATTCTAGACCAAAGTTGCTAGTGTAGGCTCTACTTTAGCAACAATTTCTTTGGGCTCCTCTTCCATGCTTTCTTCTTGCCTTCTTGCAATCTCCTTTTGCTTGTTCAATGGTAGCTTGGGAAATCATACTTCACTCGTTGTCTGATCTCTAGCTTCATCCTAAGAATGAAGTGCTTACAGAGGAGATTATCTACGCCATTCATCAACCCATCCGCTAGTCCTTCATTCCGAATTTGGGCATCGAGCTTCCTCCTTAGCTCTAGAACACGAGCATGATAATCCCTTATCTTCTCCTTCTCTCCTTGGGATAGCTTTGTGATCTCAATCATGAGATCTACATATTTCTGTTGTTCACCAAATTCTTCAAGAAAACTTTCAATTAATAAATCCCATGAATTTTTCACATTATCAACTAGTGTTTCAAACCACCTAAGTGCTAAACCATCCAAAAAGGTAGGAAAAAATTCATTCCATTGTTCCCTTCTTATAAGGCCATTACAAATACAAGATCACTTAAACTCTTGAATGAAAGAAGAAGCATCTTCATTAGATTGAGCTGAAAAAATAGGAATCTTTCCCATTTTCAAAAATAACCACCGTGAAATACCAACTCACAAGTACAATCAACAGGACTTATGTGTACAAATAATTGGAATCACTATACTAGAAAGTGACTTTACACCTTTCTACAGTAAAGTAGACTTTACTACGGTTTTCTATATTAAAACTAGAAATGACCACGGTAAAAGCTGACTTTACTGTGGTAAACACTATTCACGATAAAAAGTGAAGTTACTGCGGTAAATACTATTCACGGTAAAAAGTGAAGTTACTGAGGTAATTACTATTCATGATAAAAAGTGACTTTACTGCGGTAAATACTATTCCAGCAAAAATGACTTTACCATGGTAACTACTATTCATGGCAAAAATGACTTTACCATGGTAACCACTATACACAGTAACAACAAGGTTACCCTCTAATTGATTTTCTGACTAACTGGGAATATCTCTTTAAAAAATCCAGCAATGAGGAATGGTCCTAGCAACGGAACCAAAATTTCATCACCAATCCGACACTATGATAATTCTTCACCGGGAACTCCTCGTGCTATGATTATTTACTAATGCATAACCTTTAGTTTGGTGGGTGTAATCTGGAAACAAAATAACAAACATAACACAAAAATAGCATCGACTATGATAAGAAAAAATGATGACAAATCTGAAATATCAGTCTAAATTATAATATTAACATGAAATTGTTACAATCTCACCCATGAGGTACTTCAAGTGTTATTAACTTCACTTGACTTCCAACAATAGATTATGGGAGAAACTTTACAATTACACCTCTTAATGACTTCTTCAACACACATTTAAACTGATGGCTTCCTTCGCACACTTACTCATACAATATTTCTCACTACTTCCTTCTATGCTAAATGAGGGGGGTAGCCTATCTATTTATAGAACTTCTAGAATTATCTATCTTATCTCTAAGATAGGATAAGAAATCCATTCTGACAAATCATATTCCATACCTTAACTCTTATCTGTACATTTAAGCTTATCTTCTAAGATAAGATAAACCTTATCATTTTACATGGTTCCACATTTTTAGAATTTTTTACAAATAAAATACACAAAATATTAATGACCTCACTCCTTGTCCTTATTACCAATATAATATTTCTAATTCCTAATCACGTAGACCCTACTTCTCTAATTACCCAAACTTTGACATTTTAACATTACCGGACCACTTATGACAAATATTTACTTTTTACCATAACATTCCTTTTGTACTTCGACTGTTACCATACTCCACTTTATTGGTGGCACCGTACTGACGGTGCCATTTTCTTTTATCAGACGCCACTACTAATTATACTTAACAACATCCTATTCCTAATACAAACATTAATAAAATAGAAATTACGAAGGAGAATTTTAATGTCGACAATGCCTAGGTGCTAATGACCAGATCTGCATGTTGGTGAGAACCATGAAAATTCTCAGGAACTAATTTCTTCTGTCATAAGAGCACCAAAAAGTGGTGGGAAAGTTCAAAAAGTATTAGGGTGCCCCTGGTGGGACCAAGGCACCCATAGGCATCCCAGTACTAGCCAAGGAACTCCAATCAAAGCTAAAATGATGGAAAGTAATAAAAACTGACTGGGCATGTATGCGGTGGAGGTAAGGAATCACGACAAAAATCAAATAAAAATGACTAAGAGACAGGGGTTAATTAGTAATTTCTTTACTCAAAAACCTTATAAATAGTAGTATGAGATCGGGACTAAATATTACCCAAAGTGCATGATTTAGTGGCTACATTTTCCCCCACATTATGTTAGTGAGTGGAAATCTCATTAACATAAATTAGATAGAGATGTGTACATGATGTCATTATAGAGTGATGTAGAAGGCATGCCAAAGGACTAGACAAAGTGTGGAGTGACAAAAAGATGGAGCGTGAAAACTAAAGATGAAAATGCACCAAAAACAAAGTGATGAGATCAAACCTAGGGCAGAAATGCATGTGTGGTTTTTGATGTGTGTGATGTACCTACATGGTTAGTATGGTGTGTGCTGCCACAAAATGTTGTTATTGACGTTGTTGTTGTTGTTTTTGTTGCCCCCATTTGACTACTTGTTTCTCATATGGTCAGACCTGCAAGGAGAAAATGATCAAGTAGTCAAATATGTATATATGTATGTGTAAAAACACAATGTAAAAGATTAATGTATGTAAAAATCATGTGAATGTAAAATACGAAGACAAAAAATGTAAATGGAACATGTGCACCTAATCCATGTCAAGAAAGAGAGTGTAGAAGAATATCCTACACTGCCAATATGTTTTTGGGTGATCCGATGCCATACGCCGAAGAAGTATAGGGAGGAATTCCATTTTATCCTCTAACATTTAATTGTTTCCTTGAATGTGTGGGAAGAGATCTCTGTACGTCCTAGTTTTTTGGGCAATATGATGCCACTGGCCGAAGTAGAGTGTAGAGAGGAATTTTTTTGTATCCTCTAACCTATAACTTCTCCCCAGAATGTTAAGGACTACCATGTCCTATAAAATCCACTATTTACGAGGTTCATAGACCGGTCTAAACCTACTCATTGTATAACCCACAATGTCAAGGGAAGAAAGTGCACTAAACTAAATTGATGTAGAAGTGTTATGTAGAATGTAAAACCCTAAATGATGTGCCCCTCTTTTAGAACACATGTGATGTCGTTGATGGGAGAATGTGGCCCTAAAAGAGAACCAACCACATGAACCCTAAAATTTTTCCCTGCAGAGGGGAGGGAATGCGCTTGGTAGAAACCAAGGTACGTATAAAAAAGAGGCTATCCAAAGACAAGTGTTAGTATAAAAAACATGCATGTATAAAGACAAGTGTAAGTTACCAAACAATGTGTAAGCTAGAAAGCAACATAGTAATGCAAACATGTAAGAAGAAAAAGTAAGTCGCACAAATTGGGTTGTAAACATGGTACATCACTCACGATGTTGTAATACACGTAAGGCCATCATAGCCACATACAACCAAACAAGTGTACACACTAAACATAGGGAAAAGCCCGCAGATAAAAGCAAACAATGTAACAAACAATGTAACAAACAAGTATGGAAGAAAATATCCCTACATAATAAATATTACACATGAAGCACCCATTAGCATGTTAGAAAGATAACCAGTATGTCAAAAAACGTGTATAACCCAGTAATGACAAGTGCTAAGTAAAAAATGAAATAATAGCACCTGGAAGAGAAGAATGTGGATGCCCCCAGCGACTAGTGCAGGAAGGGTAGAGGATGATCATTTATGTTGTGTGTAAGATACATGTATCTGTGATCACAACTTAAAAAAATATGTGAACGCATATGTGTGGATGATATAGATAAATGACATAAAAGTAATCTAACTAGCATGTGTAATAAAGTGACCATGAACAAGCAAAAGTAAGCAAGAGTAAAAGCAACCATAATATACAGTACATTTTGGATGGATGAAATGGAATGCAAGATGGATGATATGAACCATGTGCCCCCGAGTGAATAGAATTATATGTAATGTGGTTCATTTAGTGTGTCCCCTTAGCCATCAAGAATGAATTGTAAATGAGAGTGTGTCATCGAGAAATTTTCAAAGTGTGTGTTGTGTGTCCAACACGTTGTGATGAGTGTGTATGTGTACAACGGTGATGGTATGTGACCTAGAAAATATGATATGTGCATGAAACCTATAGCCAAAGCATATATCTTGAAAAAATGAATGTAGGAGTGATGATTTTTGCTAAAGTGTATATCCTTACTAGATGAATAATAGGGAGTGGTGATATAGCCTAAAGCATATACCACTACACGATGATAGAGTAAGTGAAAATTTATCCTATAGCATGTGTCACTATCCAAGAAATGTCACATGATGAGAGATCGAATGATAAATGCATGATGAATGTAAGGTCCATTTGATTTGTAAACCCCCGGCAGTTGAGTATGGACCGAGGAACTAAAGTGCATCATAGGGTAGTGAGTGCAGTGCGTATAAGATGATGTAGTATGTGTGATGACAATAGACAACCATATGATGAATATGATACTCTATTGTAAATATGCGGCACGTAGAATTTGATGTAAGATGTGTAGAATGTGTAAAGTATAATGTATAGTGTGTAATGAAATATGTGAAATTAGCGTAGTAATGTGGTATGTAGGGTGAGTAGTGTATGATGTTAGACACGTAGACAATATAAGTATGATGTATGTATAATGATGACTAGTATGATGTATGATGTGTAATATCTGAATAGATGCGGTGTGTAAGACCTATTGTGTAGTGTGTGGGGTTCATGTGTACATCGGGTTCACCAAAATGATTAACTAAAATGTGGAATAATAATAGTTAATCTAATCTAGAACAACATGTAAATACAATAAGTAAATGCAGTAAATAAATATGGAAATGACCCAAGAAACTAAGCTAATGGAAATAGAAACCCTAATATGCAAGAAGAGTGAGGAAGTGACTCAGCTAATTTGATGAACTTGTGGGACTGTGTCGCAGAGTTGGATAGAGAAATAAGAAGTAGGAACCACTATGACGAGGTCCTAAAAAGGATAGATCTAGATTTATTCTCTAGACTGGGGCACCTGGAGAGGGACTGGGGAGTCTACAAGTACCTCTCTAGGTGCTCTGCTCTGCAGAATGGTTACCCTAGTCTATGTAAAATTTCTGGAGCTGGATTTTACAGGTTTGGTGGGTGGTCTGAAACCTTCATTGTTTGTCACATCAGATTCATTGCACTGCACCAAGTGTCATTGTTAATCCAAGATGAAAGAAATACCTGTAAAAGACCACAAGAAGTATCAAAACCCTAAAAAAAGAAGAATGCAAATGAATAGATCAAACTAACCTCAACTGCCACAACAGTGGACTTACTAAGTTCTACACTACACTATAAACCCAAATGTAGTTATATAGTGTGTGTGTGAACCATGTGCCCTAGGTGCTCTTGTGCCAGTCACACTTTGTGAAGTAGCAAACAATAACTAGATGTAAAAATGTATTAGAATGGTGGATGGAATATAATAGGATACCCTCCTATGCTTGTGTGACGAAGATGAACCAACCTTGTCCCTTGTGATGGAGCTAAATGTATGCAAATGATCTCTAATTTCCTTAGATGAATGTAACCCTAGGTGGATGATAGTAGTGACTAGTGTTTGGTCCCTCATTATGGTATCATAACTTTATATTTATAGGGTTCTCTTAATCTAATTTCATAATTAACCCAAAAATGGCTGACCATCAAAAAGATAAGAAGTTGAAACGGCCATAAAATGACCAAAAAGTGGTGGGAAAGTTCGAAAAGGATCGGGGCACCCCTCGTGGGACCCAGGCACCCCAGTACTAGCCTGGGCACCCTAGTCATAGCTAAAATGATGGAAAGTGATAAAAAATAATTGGGCATGTATGTGGTGGAGGTCAGGAATGACGACAAAAATCAAATAAAAATGACCAAGAGATGGGGGTTAATTAGTACTTTCTTCACTCAAAAACCTTCTAAATAGTAGTATGGGACTGGGACTAAATATTACCCAAAGTACATGATTTAGTGACTACATATGGAAATAGACAACAAGTTTTATATTAAGTACATAAATGGTTCTTGTGAAAAATTCTAAAATCAATTTTGGCAATGTAATTTTTAGTTCTCAACCTTTGAAAACCTCATGCGACTTCTTTGTATGTACTATGAGTTCTAGATAATGTTTCTCCATAAAAACCCTAATTATGCCTCTATGTTTATAAAATTTGGATAGAAAACAAATGCCATTTGCAACTTGTGTTATGCTAGTGAAGACTTGAGATTCCTTGACAATTATTAGGTTCTTTAACTAAAGAAAAAACTGGAAAAGAATGTACTACTGCATTCAACAATAAATCCTATATTACTGCAATTTTTTAATCCCCTATCTTTGCAATGCAGAGAAACATAATGAGTAGAATATACATGATTCATTAAATACTTGAAATATGTATTTGACATGGGGTTACATTAGAAATAGAAATAGTCTCTCCTTACAATGGCAATATTGTCTCTATGAGTTATTATGTGTTCTTATGTTATGTCTGATGTATTATTATGTATTTTTATTTATAGACTTCTTGAATCCAAACTATGACCCTAATGGAGCATAAAATTGGCTAACAATTGGAAAAAAATGCATAAAATGAAAATCCAAAAACCTCAAGATTCCAAGACCATTTGTAAAGTAATGTATGACAAAATGAATATTTTTACACAGAATATGGGACTCACATACCCTATTTTTTATACAACAGAAATGAAAAAAATTTCAAGATGTCAAAGGATATGAGGAAGAGATAAAACACTAGAGAAATAAAACAAACGAAAGCACGTGTATTTTATAAGACTCATAAAAAACATAATATATAATCGACAAGAAAAACACAATGCCAAAAATATTTAATAAATTGACAAATTTAGAGAAAATATAAACAGTAGAAGCCAAAAGTCAAATAAACCAATAAAAAATTAACTTTAAGAAATTGTTAATAGAGGTAAATAAAGTTTTTAAGTAGCACATACCGAAATTAAGTGACTAGAGAGGAAAGAAATATATTGCTTGGGAACAAAACAAATGATTGAAAAGTGCACTTTTATTGATAAATTTTTTAATTAAAATGCTAATCGTATAAAATATGGATGGACAAAATCACTTCTAGAATACCAATCATATTGAGCCAGAAGGACTCGCGAAGGATGTCAATGAAAATATTATAAAAGTGCAGACCTCAATAAAAAAATAGGGAAAACAAAACAAGGAACCAAAAAATAACATCAAGCTAGAAATCTATGCCGCAACAATGAAAATTGTGGAAAGAGTCAAAGGACAACGATTGACTGGCTTATCTCCCCTACAAGAGTGAGGGTGATCTGTATCGAGGATGGGTTCTCATCTAGTTTCTTCTAGATTTTTTTCTGTTATTATTGATTTGAAATATTACACTACCAAGACGAAGAAATGACAAGAGATAGCCACAAGAATTTTTATTGAAGTCGGGAAAATCACCCAGATCCACCAAGGCAGCAAAAAATCTGTCCTTACGTAGGGGAGGAGGGTCGAGACTGAGGGTACCACCTTCATTGAGGAGAGGAGATACACTAACTTCGGGAGTGGTGGTGATTTTGCAGTGAATAGGAGCATCATGCGGTACATAACTAAACACACTGGGGAAAGTAGTCCAATGGTCAAGAAACCGTTATAGGTGTTCAACCTCCAGCCACAGCTTCTTGATATAGTTCTAAATTAGAAGAAACATAGTGGACAAAATAGCCACATTGTTAGTCACAAAAAATATTCTATCCATAGGAACATTGTTAAATATGACACTATTTCTATCTTTACATAGGTTAAATAAAATATCATCTTTGAATATGTTGTAAAATTTGATGTAGATTATTTTAACTCAGCCGAGTACCCTAAAAGCACCATTATCTAGGTAAAGATATCCAAGGAGAAGGGTTGAAAAGGGGAATGAATCCATTTCCAAGCCAATTGTACACATGGAAGATGGACTTGATAGTATCAAGTTTGATTCAAACCTGACATGTGGGATTCACTCACTTATTCCTAGGATGATCCCCCCGCAGGAAGTCCAATGTGAAAAATGCACCACAAAATGTTGGATTTTTTGGGTTCAAAAAGAATTGACCAAACCATTTGAAATGGGTGTTTACATGCATGCATGTGGGAGGAAATGTTCCAATGTTGGTTGATTGAATCAACATTCACCATATGAAAAATGAGAAAGCAGTAACCTATGCATGGTTTATAATTGTAGAGCAGAGTAACAAAAAGCTAGTTCTAGTCATCCCACTATAGGACACCTGAAGTGACATAAATTTTGTGTAAGAACTCCTTAGGTATGCAAGAAATGGTGATTGATTTACTATCTTAGTGTTGAAGGGTGAACTTAATAGCTAATTCTCCCCAAAAGAACATGCTTCTAGAATGATTACAAAATAAATCCCTCACCACTTTGATCCCTCTTTTGATGATCCAAGTAGCTTTAGCCCAAGGGTTTAGATCAAGAAGGGCCTTGTGGAAAGTAAATATGGATGACCACTAGAGAGAACATGAATTGATAGAAAGGAAAAAACTGAAACCACCCCGTTTCCAAATAAGGTGTGGTCTAAGCAACTTCTAAGATTTTCAAATACCCTGAGCTATAAAAGTACCTCTGATTTTGACAGAGACCAGGTAGAGGAGAAGGAACTTGAAGTTTAGGAATTTTTAAGCTAATATTCAAAGAGGGAAGCCTTGGAATATGCAATGCCAAAGCATAATCTTCCAGGATTCATTCCCCTCCTAGTTATGAATCAGCCATTTGACACAAAGAACTACCCTTGAAGCTTGATGTCAACCAAGTCAAGGCCACTTGATTCTTTGGGTTTGCAAAAATTATCCCATACCATGCGATCAAATCCCTTATGGCTTTCATAGTTAGTCCAAATAAATTCCTTTAGAAGCTTTTGAAGCTCATAATAGGCATCATTAGAAGGATCCTGATAAGAAGAGTAGTAAACATGGGTGGACATGTGATCCTTAGAGAATATTTCAAATTTACTTGCCAGAGAGATTGATTTAGTAATCCAATAGGATATTTTCCAATCTACTCGTTAGACCACATACCTCCAAAGTTGTGCTAAGGTGGATTGAAAGGAAAAAGGAATGCCAAGGAATTTAAATGGAATTCTTGATTGGATCCAACTCCATTACAAATTTGTAAGCCATGGAGGGATAGGGGATTGTGATTGCCTATAACATTAATTTTTATCACATTGGATGGATGATCTATAGGAAAAACAAAAAGGATCTAGACATTTCAAATCTGTGTGAAATTTTTTCTCTTCTTCAAGGAGATTGAGGAAAAAATCATCAATAAAATGGCCATTGATGAACTATTGATTTTTTTTCGGTAGATAAATCCCCTCAATAAGGCCTTGGGAAGAACTTTAGGCCATGAGGTAGCTAAATTTATCAACCACTAGCATGATAAGTGAAGGGGCTAAAGGGAACCCTTGACGGATGGACCTCAACAAATGAAGCCTAGAAGATTGAGCTCCATTAATAGTGATGCAAACTCTAGCATTATTTAAAAGCATCTGAATAGTGTGGAAAAACATCGGATCGAACCCAAGAGACTTAACCATTACAAAAATGAAGGACCATTAAATGCGGTTGTAAGCTTTGACATGGTTAATTTTGATAAATAGGTATTTTTGGTTGGACTGTTGATCCCATTCCATCCCTACCCAAACGACAATGATATTTTTAAGAAAGTATATATGTTTGATAAATATTGTTTATTCTTTGTAGACAATAAGAGGATAGAGGTTCATAATTCTTTTTGAAAAGGCCTTAGCAATGATTTTATAAGACACGTTATGCAGAGTGATATGATGTTAATTAGAATATCTATTTAGGGTCCCCCGACTTAGGTATAAAGTTGAGGTTGCCTTGGTTGATTAGGTCAACAAGAGAGTTGTAAGTGAGATCCTCCAAGTAGACATTGTAGAGGTCAATTCCTAGAGTATCCCACATGCTTTGATAAAATTTAGAGGGTAAGCCATCAATACCTAGAGATTTTTCAGAACCCATTTTAAAAGTATCTTCTTTAAGCTCTGCAAGAAACAAGGTCAATCACACACAACACGTTGGGAGTCAGAGACTTTACAGGGCACATCTTGCAAACATTTAAGAAATTCCTCCTCTCTAGCATGGGTAGTAGGCTAAGAGGCGAAGACATCATAATAATGGTGAACAAACACTTGAATAATATTGGGTATAGAAATGAATCGAAAATTTTCTTAAAATATGGTTTCAATTTGCATGGTAGAGTGTTAGGCATGGAGCATAGAAAAAAATTCGTTGGAAGACCTGTCTCCAATTTTAAGCCAATGAAGCTGAGCATGAAGTAGAGCACCTATGAATTTTTAAGATTCTTCAAATTTGAGTCTTTGTCTCCAGTGGATGGCTTGAAGCTACAAGTTTTGATTGAAAGGAGAGGCATTAAACTTTTGTGAGATTATTTGGAATTCACAATATGAAGCATTATGGACATCCTACTGGAAAAGATCCACTTCTTTCCATATATGTGAAGAAAAGTGTTGTTCCTAGTGATAGAATCATTCCACCAAGATATCAAACCGTCTCCACTACGAGGGTGAGGAACAAGGTTCCAAATGCATTGAATTTATGCCATAGTCCTCGCATGTTTCAGGTGAGCACTATTGAGGTAAAATTGAGAATTAACCTTTAGTTTTTTTGAAGGAACAAGCTAGCTGATATTAAAAAAGATGAGGGAGTGATCAAAGATAAGTGTAGTGTCAAGAACAACGACAGGGAAGAAAAAATTGGGGGAAATATATAAGAAGTATTTGTTGGGCATCACAACACGGTCAAGATGTTTAACAATACGATCTTTTCCATGTCTAAAGTTAGGCCAAGTGACCCAAGAGGAGGAAGATCTATCCTTGAAGGGGATGTTAGGATCCAATAATTCGAGCTTGTGTCTCAGATAGAACTAGGCATTCGTTCTCCCCCACACCACCGCATAGGCAAACGAAAAACTTTATCTTCTGGGTGTTTCACCGTATTAAATTCTCCACATATGATCGAAAGGTCATTACGATGGGATTTGACAATCCATTTCTAAAAAATTACTTTCTCAATTGCATCATTGGATGCATAAATGTTAGCAAACTCGACGATGTGCCTACAAAATCAAAGAGGTTCCTTACCATCTAATGGGTGGGGTCAAAGCTCCAAGAAATCGCATGTCATGTAAATTTAAGACAAATCAATTTCATGACCCATCCACATTCAAGCTCATGATTGGACACGTGGTGTGTTGCATGGGGATAAATTGTGTGAGCAATAGACTGGAGAAGAAATCCTGCAAGTTTAACTTCCTACAGACAGAGAATATGCATATAATGAAAGTGGAAACAACTGTCCCTAACCAAATATCTTTGGGTGGGATCAGTAAGGGCACGTATGTTCCAAGATTACACAATCATTGGACAAAATAAAGGTGCATATATCCCTCGTCATCAAAACTGGAGAGGGCAGAAAATTTATTATGAGATGAATTCGCCAGGGCAATGTCTACCAATGATCATGGTCTACGTTTCTCTTGGATAAATTCTCCATCTTCGGTGGGGGTCAGGCTATGGGAGTGGCTAAGGCATGCTTTTCATGCCACAAACGAGTGGTTTTCTTCTATTAAAAGTGACTTAGGAAGATGAAAATAAACATATGCTTGTTCTATGACTTGGAAATCCTTAGTGTAGTGTGAAATCACCACCGGTGTTTTACGGATAAACCACGGACCATGGTTGACAATAGCTTTGTAGTGCTCAACATTGATAAACCGAAAAATAAAGACACCCTTGGTGAGGTTTTGTTTTCCCTCAAGTTTGACACCATGATGTTGTTAGTGGCTATGAACCCATTGTTTCATCAATCTTTATAAAAATCTGGTAAATTAATAGCAACATCAGGTAAATGAGTCTCAGAGTCAAAGTGATTACCTCGTCAAAGACCTTCAGGACAAATATCTTCACTTTCTTGAGATTCGTTGGAGCCGAGCTTATAGTAAGTCGAAAATATATCAAGAGATGGACATTGAGAGATGGAAGCCATAAATATACGCTTAACGTTTCACAAAGGGCGGAGTAAAACGCCGACTCAAGGAATTAGTTATGCGAGAATATCAAACATCCTGCCAAAATGGTGGTATGACAACAAGATCATACGGAAAACAACAAGCATGAACCTAAACCTTAACAAATCCATCGCATAAAAAAAAACCTCAAAATATCTGTTGGGAACAAAATTTGTTTCACAAGTTCTTGGAAGATTTTAAAATCTTTTTATAAAAACAACACTTTAGTAATGAACTTGGCACACCACCACACTATATAAAACATGTTTCACAATTTATTGGAAGATTTTTAAAAACAATTATAAAAACAAAACTTTGGTAATGCACTTGGCGCACCACCACAGTATTTAAATCACGTTTCATAGAATAATTTTTATTTAAGTGTTCAATGTAGGAAGTTTATTATATTTGCAATTTTACTCATGTGGCACTCGCATTGGGTACATTGGCCACTTTTAACATACATTTTGAATTGTTTTGTGTATCGTGGAGACTATTCTTTTTCATTTGTAGACGGCCAAAAAATGTTTTAAGACTTATATTCCGTACATTATCACAAATCTTTGGTTCTAATTAACTTCTATTGAACATAATTTTACAAATTGGCAGGACACATATTAGAGAGGGGTCACATACCCATCATTTAAGTAGGTCCAGTGGACAATGGATCGTTTGAAGTCTTCCATCATACTAGTTGTCACGTACCCATCATTTAAATAGGTGCAGTAATGGTTTGAACTCTTCAATGTCAAATGAAAATATTCTACCCATAAAAATGAAGACTCGCACGACTGTACAAGTCATGGAAGTAAGAATTATGTGCGTGCCATATAAGTAAGAATTCAATTAAATTGCAAATTTAATGCGAGGTGTTGAGACGTTACAATCTCCTTAAGCAAGACATGACCCGAGCTTGACAACTTTTATCCACTGTAATATGGAGGTTTGTTTTCATTGGAAAAACATATTACTGAAGACGTGTATTCATTTAATGCAAATGCAAATGCAAATGAATAAGTATTGGTGTCTTGTTTGTTATCTAATTTGGAGCTGTTTGGTGGTTTTGGCCACTCCAAATGCCTCCCTGAAAGATATGGAAACATGAGTTTGAGTTTGAGTGGATTCCGTTTTTTCCTTTATATGTCAAAAATAATAATAGGCGAAATATATTCATATTAAAAGAAACATGATACCTATAATAATAAGGGCAATATGAATAGAACTAATTTTCCCAGATTATAAAAGGGGCAACATGAATATGAATAAGTGAATCACACAGGATACCTCATTATAAAATTGACTTCTCTCAAAGATGGTCGTGTAGTTTAGATGTCGATGTAGCAAAGAGCAATGCCCACTATTTTAACACATAAAATGTAACCGAAAAACTCGATGTTTTTGATCTTATTAGATATATAATGGACATATGGTTGTGTCTCACATTTTGATATCGTGAATTATTTGGTTATTTGATGTTATCATATTATAGCATGGATGGACGTCGTTATATGTTACTAGGATGGCTAACACATGATAAATTAATATGAAATTTTGTATGTTTCTCGTTAACAATTCCTTATTGATATTGTGCTAACATATCTAGCATGATTATATTTTGATTGATTTACTGAGTAGTTAATTTATACACTTTATTGGACATATGCGTTTAATGTTTACAAGGAGTGTGCAGATTACAGGGCATAGGAGAATTTCAGTTTCAGGGCAGCTACTCCAGTGTGCACAAGCGTCTGACTAGGTCGAGTCTTAGCCATGTTAATTATGTGAAGCCTTAATTGGTTGCATGTCATATTTGGGCACCATGAGTGACCCCGAAAGTGTAATGTTGTAAGTTTGTAAATTTATTATTGTTTAATTTGTTTAGTTTTGTAGGAGCTAGTTTGGGGAACCTAATAGTCCCCACTTGTATTAAATATGTATTTTATTAGGTTAAGTTTGATTTATGAGGTTGGGGTCACATAATCACCTTTGGGTGAGCCCCACAACCTCAGCGATTGTGCCCAAAATTCCAAACCTGAAATTGGGCTATTTATGGCATTTTGGAGACCTAATTTGGCTTGGGGGGGTCTCTTATAATGCAACCCCTTGGACCCTACCTATAGGAAAGGAGGTTTCATTTCATGGTGAAATGGGATTTTTCCCTCCCATTTGACCTCTCTTAAGTGACCATTCTTGTAAGAATGATTGGGTGTTGTGTCTTTTTAAAAATTGTATGGGTTTGACTTATTCATTTTGGGTAATTTTGGGGATTAGTGCTAGAATAAAATTTATCTTTTCTCTCTTTGATTTTTGGAATTGTAGTTTGGAGGGAAGATAGGGGTGACATATGTCACCCCCTCATTTGTGACGAATATTTCCTTTTTTTTCTTCAAATACTTCCTCATCAAGGAGGAAGATGACTTTTTTATTGTATTTTGCTTGTGAGTGATTTTAAAGTTGGAGACTTGGAGCTCTTACTTGGAAGTGGATTGGATAGCTTAGAAAATTGAAAATCTCTTTGAGGTATGATCCTTGATCCTCCTTTCGTGTTATTGTATGTAGATTTTAGATGAAATTTTTTGTTGTGTGTGATTATGTTTGTATCTAGTGCATGGTATGTTTTTTTTGTTTTCTTAATTTATTTTTATCCATCCATCATATGGCATGATGGGTTTTGGATCTATGTGGAGGAAGAGGGAGGGAATTTCCCTCTTAAACCTCATGGCCTGATGGAAAAGCCATGTTGGTTTCTCATATTTTTATCTCCTCATATGGTTTGAACCCCCTTCCCCATCCTTGGAAAGGAAACCAAAGAGGTTTGAAAATCATCCAAAGGAGGAATTTTGGTGTTTAGGAGGAGATATAAGGAGGGGTGCTTGTTATGGAGGAATAAGGGGGATGTTTTGATATTTTTTGGTACGTGTGTTTATATGGTTGGATCACACCTTTTGTCTCTTTTGGATTTCTCATCCACTCTTCCATATTTTGAGGTTGAACTTGGTGTTTCTCCTCCTTGTTTGGGTTGTTTTCTTGTGTTTTGGGTGTATGGTTAATGTTTGATTTTTATTGTTGTTCTTGTTTCTACCCCTTCCCCACTTTTGAAAATTTGAGGAATGCTTTCCCTCTCTCCCATGGGCTTGGAGGGAGGATAGAATGTCCTCCAAACTTTGGAAAGGAATGTAATGATGCCAATAGGTTGGGAGGAAAACCGAGCCTATCTCGTTGTCTTTTGAAGACCTAGTGGAATGGAAAGCATGCAAGTTTTATCTTGACGATTGTTGGAGGATATTGAAGGCCTTGTTAAGTTATTCCCAACCTCTAAGAGCCTTATCCATTTGGATCCTATGTGATTTGTAAATAGTGTATTGACCATTGTTATGATTTCATATTCTTGTAATAAACTTGTATAGTTGCAATTGTAAGGGTTTGATTGAACTACCTTCTAGTGAAGGAATGTTGGTCTTTTGTAAGTGGGATGTCTACTTTTTGTAATGTATTTACATGGAGCTTGTGTTTAACCTTGTTTCAAAATTAAAGTTCTTGAAATATTCATGTTGTTGGAAGGGTTAGTGATATTTAAATCTCTTCTTGCGTGGAAGTTATGTTGTATTTGAACCTTTTTTTTAAAAATATTGGAAGAAGAATTCTCCTCTTGTTGTAAGAACATGATTTTATGGTATCTTGCTTCTCTAAGTTGAAATACAATTTCTTTCTAGCCATTAGGAATATTATAAACATTGCAAAATGAAGGATACAAGTAGCTTGTATTCTTGGAAAAGCATATTTAAAGTTTAGACTTTGGAAAGGGAAGTTTGTGTCTTTATATGTTGTATCATTCTTGAACTAATATAATGAAGCCATATTATGAATGTTTTTCTTAGAATTGTTGTTAAAATTTTGCAACCAGATTTGAGAAAGAGTCATCCGTAATTCATTGACTCATACGAATAGACACGCATTTAAATTCAAAAATATATACTGTTATACTTGTGAATGTATAACCTTATATATATATATATATATATATATATATATATATATATGAATGAATAAATTCATTTATAATTTTTTCTTGAATAAGGTAAACGGAACAACTTTATATCTAACTATATATAAAGCAAAAATAAATATACCTTGATACATATTGTTAATTATATAATAAAATAAAATTTAACTAATGAAATTTGGTGGGGTGGACGAACCCTTGCACAACCCCCAAATTTCTTTTACTCATGTGGGAGTAGTGTGGCATAACCACTCCACTTTGTGTGGTGTGGATATGCCACCCCACCCCCACCGCCCTCTCTAACACCCTAACCGCCATCGTGGCCTCCCCAATTCCATAACCTTTTACCCCCCAGTGCAGTGGCCGCCCTATACACCAAAACTCCCCACCCAAAACCCCTTTCTTCCACTTTTCACACATACGCACCAACAACCATGGCCGTGGTTGTTAAGTGGTTCGCCTCTGTCTTAAACTCGCCACCCCCTCCTTGATCACTCACCTGACAGCCTTAATCACAACCCATGTGTGGTTCTTGGGTGTAAATCCACCCTCTATGCACACACACACAGATATATATATATATATATATATATATATATATATATATATATATATATATATATATATATATATAGAGACACACACACACACACACACACACACATTGGTATTTCAACTAATAATAATAATAATGAAAACATCCATTCTTTGGACCCTATACGAAAGTAAGAAAAAAATGTATATCTTCTTCCTCCATGGAATAGAGAATAAAAATCTCTATGACTACCTTATCATTCCTACTCAAACAATGAATACAAAAGAAACAAATGAAACCATAGAAGGGAGAAAAGAAACTATATGATAAGAAACATTAGGGTTTTAAAAAACGTAAACTCCAATGGCCTCGATTCATTTGATCCTAGGGTGTAGAGTAAATCCTCCAATTTTTTAATTTGTGGGGATTTAGGTGGGGTGGAGAAGACTAATTTAATAAGGGCCAATACCATAGGTGGGAGTCCTTATACAATTTTAAGTTACATTACCCTTATAGGACTTAGTAGGGACTATTCCTTTGATGATTGATTTAACTAGGGGATGAGTAAATATTCTACAGACTATTTACTAAATTTACAAAGTATAAGTGACTATGGCTTAACAAAAAAAGAGGGTATCGTTAATCCTTAGGTTGATAAAAAATAAAAGTGTAATAGGTAAAAGTATTATTCGTTTAATGATTTATTTCCTCTTAGAGTTGATTAAATAATTATGTGGATGTTTAACAGATCATTAAATAATGTAATTATGGTTTTATAGGTGACATTGGATCACTAGGCTAAAACGGAAATAAAAATTCAATATATATTTTAAAAAAATTAGACTGATTTTTTCTCAGATTTAAGGTGTATTTTAGTTTCGTTTAATATGGAAATTACATTTGGTATCAGAGTGCAGGTTCACACACTGGATGCTCTTGGTATAAATTTAAATTGGTTAATAATGGATTAAACATTTAATGAAAACAAATTAAACCATTTCCACTACCTTCAAAACATAATAACCAACCATTTTATTTCCTACAGAGGATGGAACCTGCGAGACTTCAATCCATCAGGAACTTGGTATGTAGATCTCGTACACTCAAACTGTGTGCCCCGAAGCTTGGACCATAGATATTGGAGGCACTTCAATAGCTAATAGGTGTTGTGCAACATCATCTTCTGGTGCAGCGTCAACCAAGGGATGAGTATTTTCATCAGGGAGAGGACACAACGCCAAACGAGAGCACACACTTGGAGCCTCATGAACACAATACTCTGAGATGGGAGAGGTCTAGTAGCCTTTTCATTCACTGTGAGAGGGTGTCCAAACATTTTCATAGCCACTCACATAACCTTGAGGGTCCATTTGATAATGGGTGTCAACATTAACCTGTAGAGAGAATAGTTGGGCAGCAGCGCCAGGATCGTGATACAGGAAGCATGATTAGAGATCTCCTTCGGTTACAGTCGACTGCATACAATAGCACTACGGATGGTTTTGGGGCCAAGTCATGTCTCCTCAGCCTTGACATTTTCTTTGAATTACACTCATACAAGAGCTATACCAAAGCTAGTTTCACTATACATCTCCTCCGTGACGTAGTGGGTGTTTCGTGGAGGAATGAGGAGTGAAAGCTCCATTTGACTAGAGATACAGTGACTTGGGAGTTGTTTGAGGATAATTTCATAGCCTATTATATGTCTAAGCATTTATTTCAGAAGAGGATTGATGAGTTCCATGACTTACAAAAAAGCTTTGGCATGGGAGTGCAGTATGAGGGCATATATCTAGCAGGAGAGAGCATCCCGCTCTGTATATAAGGGGAGGTCATCATCTGAGGGCACTCTCGATCACGTTATAGATTTTGTACACACTGTAGTCAACATCCATAAATTATTATATATGCCCTACTAGAAAACCAAACAAGATAGGGTTCCCTCCTCTTCGGAATGAATCACCACCCATATATCGGTTTGCCAGCAAGCCCCTCATAGGAATCTATTCTGAGAGATATATATAGAGGGTTGGATGAAAGGAACCCCAAAAAAATATGTATGGTAATATTCCCTACCCTCCCCTCCCCTCCCCTACCCTCCCCTAGCTCGGTTTTATGGGCTACATATGCCTTGTTCACTACCAGGAGATAGGATTTTCTGATGGAATGTTTCCATAGGAATAAATCTTAAAACATACCAAGTTAGAAGTTAGATTGTGTATGTGAAAGGGTTTTAAAGTATCTTATTGAGTGTCCTCCCAAAAAAATTATCCTGTGTATTATGTTGATGTTATGTGGTTTCCTAACATGTTGCTTTTTTATGCAGCTATATTAGACTAAAATGAGGACTAGGAACACATGAAACATCCCAATACCCCATGAAACACCGACATGGACATTTTCTGTGAAAAACGTTAACTTTAAAGATAATTATATTAGAAAGAAATTTGTAATTCATGTTTTCTTTCATAAAAGATAAAATCTGAGTAGATCTGAGATAAAAGAGGACCTTATGAAAACATTTGGTGTTATTAAACCATGAACAATTCTCCTTTCAAAATTTAAGAAAAACAAAACATATTCAAGAGGTTTTGGTCTGATTTATGATAGTGTTCATCAAGTAATTCAATATTAACCAGGGACTAAGTTTATTTAGAACATGATTTATGTTCCAAATCCTAAATCTAAGAAAGATTGTCTAAATAGAGCGAAAATCATTCCTGGCATCAAAAAATTTAATGGTTCAAGAAAATATGCAAGATAGATAGTTTTTGTTGAAATGTACTCTTGTTATGTTACTACAAACAATTTGAAATTTTACCGTTGCATGAACTTTTTGTATTTCCTTTGAAATAAATTATCATTTTTCTCTATGTTTTATATGGAATATTTTTTGTCACTATATGTATCTTTAGTACAATTTATTCTTGAAATTATAAGGTATAATTATCCCATGCAATGGAGAACACGAGCGATGGAGGTACTGTCAGCGCAGTTTCTGTAGTTCTGGCTGCAGAATGTCTGCGCACTAAGCCTAAAATTGCTGAGGAGAGGCTGATCTCTGGCCAAAATCAGATGGTTGTAAATCTGCAAAATGAAAAAGTGGAAATACTAGGATCCACACCTCTGGCCTGGAATAAGATTCTTCAAAGCCCTAACATCAAAGTGGGTCCACATTCTCATCAAAAAGGTCAGTTCACATGGGAAAAGGATAGTGAAGGTGCCACCTTCCTGATGGTCCCAAATGGTTGTGTTTATAGGGCTTTGAGCAAAGCGAATCTCTCCCTTGTCGGTAAGTTTCTTAGCTCTAGACCTAATATTGATTTTATTAGAAAATGGGCTCTGAGAAAGTGGAAACCTAAGGGGGATCTGAGTATTACCATCATGCCAAGGGGTTTTTTTGTGGCAAAATTTAATCAGCAAGCTGATTTGGAATCGATGCTTCTGGGAGGACCATGGTGGCTGGGTAATATGGGCCTCTTTTTGAAAAAATGGTATCCTAGATTTGACCCTAACACTAAAAATATAAACACCATTCCAATCTGGTGTAGGCTCCCTGGGCTACCATTGCATTTTTGGGATGATGAAATTCTACTAAACATTGCTAAGTCCTTAGGTGCTCCTATCAGACTAGATGGGCCCATGAGAAACAGATCCAGACTTGCTTTTGCTCGATTCTGCATTTCTTCTTAAATGGAGTAGGAATTACCGGAGCACATCATCTTGAAATCTAGGTATGGGGTGTGGACTCAAAAAATTGAGTTTGAAACTTTTCATTTGAGATGTAAGAATTGCCATCGCATAGGACACTCCACCAAAAGCTGTCCCAAGAAGGAGTTCCCTACAGTGGAAGCTGAACAACCTGTGGATGGCTCAGTATTGAGTAAGGAATGCAGGGTTCTTGACACTGATAGCCAGAGTGAAGACAAAGCCCCTAGTTAGACAGAGTTAGACTACAATAGAAAGGGAAAAAAAAGGGGTTTTAGAACTCAAATAAGGAAACATTTGGTCTGGCGTCCTAAAACCCCAGTAGCAGCTTTGCTTGTAGCACCTAGCAAAGAGGACTTGGAAAATCCTATAAAGATTTCCATGGTGTTGAATGAGCAAGAAGGAACTGTGAAGATTAATATAGTCCCTAATGATCAATATTAGAGCAATAAGGAAGCTGAGATAGATAAACCTTTGTGCATCATTGAGGAAATATCGGATAAGGTTAGTATGGATTTTAAAGAAACTTTGCAGAAAAACACTCCTAGGGGAGATGGTAAATTATCTACAGATATACCTCCTTGCTCCAGTAACAGGTCAGCGGTTTCACCTACTTTCTACAGCATTAGAAAAGTTGATCCACACTCAATTAATAGGAATCAGAAAGAGCGTGAAGAGGGAGAAGTTACGCCAGTCAAAGAAGATGAGGAACTAAATTCTGGATTCACAAAGGTCACTTCAAAAAAGAAAAAGAGAATGAAAGGATTTGAAATGATCCTAGAAACACTTTACAGTGATAAGAAAAAGAAAAAGGAAAACTGGGATACCTCAACATCCAGAACTACTAGATCTTCTGCAAGAAGACTAGTAGACTTTGGAGGTAGTTCTAAAAGAGGAAGGCCCTCAAAAAAGGCTCTTAGATCTAAGAGAACTGAGAGAGACATTGCAGATGGCATTCAACGTCAATTGAACCATCAGGAAATCCCAACTCCCAATCATTCCAAATGAAGATTATTTCTTGGAACATCCGAGGTCTAAATGGAAACTCCAAGTAGAGAATCATCAAGGAGTTACGGGATTCTAGAAGTCCTAGTATTTTGATTTTGCAGGAAACTAAGATGAAAGCTAAGATCCTTGAAACTAATAAAAAAGAGTTTCTGGGAAAAATCTGAAATGGCGGCTGTAGACTCTCAGGGAGCCTCTGGAGGACTGGCTACTCTGTGGGATAAAAGGCATTGTACTGGTATGGTTCTTAATGCTAGCACTAATCATCTTGCAATCAAATTTCTTGCTATTGAGAATAATGGCGAATGGATCCCTTCTAACATATATGCCCCTAATACGGTTAGTGGGAGAAGAAAAATTTGGACTGATCTTAAAACCTTTAGAAACCAATATAGTACAGCTAACTGGCTTATTATGGGTGATTTTAACTCTCGTCTAAACCCAGGTGAAAAGTATGGAGGAATCTCTAGCTTTTCTACAGGTATGGAGGATTTTGCTGATTTTATTGCTGAACATAATCTCTTAGATGTGGATCTCCATGGGATTAAATACACTTGGAATAATAGAATGTTGTCTTATCCAGGTGAGATTGGATAGAGCACTGATTTCAGTGAGATGGATTCTCAGTCAAGACTTTCACCTCTCTTCCTTGCCCAGAGTTGGATCGGATCACAATCCGATTGCTTTAAATCTTCTCAATTGGACTAAACCCATCAGAAGCTCATTCAAATTTGAAAAGATGTGGATGGAGCATGACAACATCTATGACAAGATAAAAGAATGGTGGGGATGGAATGGTGAAGGCATTGCTCAATTTAGATTGATTCAAAAGCTCAAAAATGTTAAAAAGGAAGTTAAAATCTGGAATAAAAGCGTTTTTGGCAATGTGTTTGATAATAAAAAGAAGTTAAAACAAAAGCTCCAGGATTTGGAAATCAAAATGGATACAATGGGGAGATCTGTTGAAGACCAAACTAATGAAAAGAATATTCTTTCAGAGTTGCATACGATTTGCAGCAGAGAAAAATCTTTATGGAGACTTAAGTCTAGAGCTATCTGGCTTAAAGAGGGAGATAGGAATACGAAGTTCTTTCATATGAACACTTTGAAGCACAAAGCTTGTAATAGGATCATGGAAGTGGCTAAAAGTAACGGAAATATTACAAAAGATCCCAATAGCATCAAGGAAGAAGCACTAGATTTCTATAAAAAACTTCTTAAGGAGAGGAATATCATCAATGCTGAGGCTATTTCTTTTATGTTGGAGGCTATTCCCCAAGATAAAATTGAGGAACAAAGATTTAGAAATAACACCAAAGATGTCACGATTGAAGAGCTGCAAAAGGCTGTATTTACTTTAGAAGGCGATAAGGCTCCAGGCTCGGATGGTTTCTCCATTAATTTTTTCTAGAAATTTTTGGAAATTTGTTCGGATGATCTTCTCAGAGCGGTGAATGAATTCTACAGAACTGGAAATCTTTTGAAAGAGTTGAACAACACTCACATTGTGTTGGCCCCAAAAAAAATGGATGTTAAAGACTTCAAAGACTTCAGACCCATCAGCCTTGTGAACGTTATCTATAGAATTTTTACCAAAATTATTGCTACAAGGCTTCAACTCATTATGAATGATTTAATCTCAAGGCAGCAAAGTGGATTCATCAAAGGTAGGATTATACAAGATGGAGTGATTATGGTTCATGAGACCATACATTCTATGGAGAATAATAAAAAAGCAAATATGGTTCTTAAGCTTGATATGGAATATTATTTGGAGGATATGGAAAGATAGAAATGATATTATTTTTAGAAATAAGAATCAAAACTATAAGCTCAGTATTGGTAAAATTTCTAATGATATCAAAGAGAATATTGCTAGATTTAAACCCCCTAAGAACAAGAGTTATCCAGAAAATGAAGAATATGTCTTATCCAACTGGCAGATTGGAGCTGTCAATAGCCCTAGCAATTCCGGTAATAGTATTGATAGATCTTTGATTCAATGGCATCCTCCTGATTTTAACTGGTATAAGTTGAACTTTTATGGGGCCTCTAAGGGCAACCCTAGGATTGCGGCAAGGGGAGGAGTGATCCGAGATCATAAAGGTAGTCTGATTGTTGCGTATGCTGGAAAAATGGGAATTCAAACCAATCATTTTGCTGAAGCATTATCTGCTTTATGGGGCCTAAGAATTGCCCAGATTCATAATATCCAAAACCTCATTCTTGAAGGGGACTCCCTGAATATCATTAATCACCTTAATCAGTGCTCACCTCCAAGTTGGAACATTAAGGATTTTATCTTAGAGTCCATAAGTATCTACCAAACCTTCAATAACATTAAGATCATGCATACTTACCGAGAGGGTAACAAGTTGGCAGATGCATTGGCTAATTATGGCATTAATGTTAACCACATTTTTTGGGATAATAATAGCATTCCGAAACAGCTTCAAAGCAGCATTCAAGTGGATATCTACACACATGCAAATTGATGATTTGGGATATGATCATCGGGAGTGGATTAGTATTAATAAAACTCCCACACGTGCTGACTTTAAAACTAAGCTCATACAAATCTTATCGAACAATCAAGATTGTATGAAGTATAATGGAAAGTTCAAGTGGATTTATATAGAAATGAAAGTTTTGCATGTGGGCAACATTGTGCTCTCTACAATCTGGTTATAAGACTCTATAGATCCCCAAGATAGAAATAATGTTAATGATGATATGGAGTGGGCTAGCAAAAGGGCCATAGTTCCCACATGCGAACCTCCATAGGTTCAAATCAGCAGTCACGCGGGTATTCCTGGGAAAAGCAATGGCTATTCTAATCAGCAATTTCACTGCGCGGATAACAATAGTGAAAGGTAGACTGGTATTAGTGCTCTTAAGGATTCTAAAAATTTTTGCAAGAAGTTAAGCACGGTGACAATGGGGCCCCCCCTTGCCAGATTGAGCCCAGCGTGGATCCAGATTGGAAGGATAATGTGGAGCTTTGGAATATTCTCAGCCAGGGAGGCATCACCAACTTTATGGAGAAGGTTCAGGGCCACGACCAAAGCATTTTAGTGTTTTTTGCAAAGGATTGGAAGGATAAAACTGTGGATTATGGGGGGTAGAAGATCTTGATCAATGAGGAGTTTATTGCTGAAGATACTAGCCTTGGCATGGAGGGATACCACTTTTTTAACAAAAGGGTTGACAGAGAAGCTGAGAGGAGATTTGTGGAGGGAATAGAGAAGCTAATCTTTGTTATGACGAGCCTGCTTGTTAGCTCGATCCCTTCGCCTTATGATGTGGTTACCCGTATGATGGTACACTTCATTTCTTAGGAAGGGGGGTTTGTCACTGTGCCTACTAAGCATCTTGTATTCCTCAACCACTTCTGCAGGAATGCACGATTTGTTTCCCCCATTATCTGCTTAACTCTCTTGAGCGCTCCATTTTGGAGTTTCAAAAGCATTCCTGTGCAGTTCCTTTGCACTAGGGGCTTATTTTATTGCTTCATAAATTATGTATTATTGGATCTCCTGGTCTCCCTTCCACCCCTGGCTCTATTCCCCCTCTTCCCGATTCAACGGCCGCTAGCCCCATCTCTCCACATTTTGTCCCCGCCACTGTTGCTAACACCCATCTGCCAGCCTTCCAGGCTCCATCTTCCATTCCCCTCACCTCTGCTCCCACCCCCTTTGATTCCACTTTGGCCAAACCGGTTACCAGGTCCTCTAGAAGGCTGAACCTTGATACCCCTGCTATGGGGAAGGGTCCTCAAGAGATTGAAATTGCCCATAACCTCCTGTATATTAGTAGTGCTAGTTCTCAGGATGTGCATATGGAGAGCTCTACAAAAAGGCTGGAAGCCTTAAAAGCTGACATGAAGCTGTTGAAGGAAGAGGTTAAAAACTTGGTAAAACAGAAAGGTAAGATGAAGGGGGAGGAGGTGGCTATGGATAATAGCCAGACTGAAGATATATATAAGAAACTGAACTCCTTAAACTTCCATTTAGGGAAGGTCAAGATTCGCCATGATTATAATATGGCCATTTTTAGTGCAATTAAAGAGTTCATTGAGCAGCATGTCCCTAGTGTCTCCAATCTCAGTGGGCTTCCGGCAACCCTTTAGGGCACTGATAAGGAAAGCAAAAGGACCATTGATCAGCTAGATATTACTGACTCTACCCACATGACGAATTTGGTAATGTTCAAATCTTGGCAGATTATCAAATCCAGAATTGACAAAGTTGCCAAGAAGTAATTGTGGGTGCTTTTGCTGCACTTCTTTGTAATTATTGTTGTTTTTTTGCTGCTTTTCTGTAGAGTTTGTACTATTTTTGTTTTGATGTGGTAGCTACTCTTTGGCTAATTTGAGCTTCATTGTCCCATTTGGATTCTGATCCTTTTTATTCTTGTTTTCATTCCTATTCTGGCTTCTAGGCCCTCTTTTGTTCTCAAGGGTATAGTCCCTCAAAAAACTATTTGCCAAAAATTAAAAAAAAACTATCTCGTGCAATGCGTCATTTCCTATGTTTGATATTTGTGTGTGTGTGTGTGTGTGTGTGTGTGTGTGTGTGTGTGTGTGTGTGTGCACGCGCAGAAATAAAACTACAACAATGACTAGATGTATATTTGTTTATGAACAATGTTGAAAATATAATCTTATTTTTGAATTTTTGTCAAGTTTTGTATGGCATAGTTTGTTTTTTCTATGTGATTTTAGTTTATTTGGTGCTTTCTCATAATGTTTGTGCAATTATAAGTTCATATTAATGGATGTGTCATGTATATTTTATCAAAAGAGATATATGGCTACTGGCTCTCCTCTCTTCTACCTCATAGTAGTAAGATATTTTAGTAACAAAGATATGTGGTTAATTGGTTCCTTATCCTCTATTTTACAGTGTGATATATTTTACCAAAAAGTATACATGGTTAATGGTTCCTCTCTCCTCTATTCTATAATGTTAATATTATAATTTAGTTTAATTTTAGAAACATACGTTAATAAATGCTTATAATATTATATTATTAATATTAAAATTTAATTTAATTTTATAAATATATGTTAATAAAGGCTTATAATGAGCATTTTTAGGAGAGATAATGACAAAAACATAAACATTATTTTTTGACTGAAATTTTTTGGATGATAGCTCATAATTTTAATATTTTCATTGATTATTTTTGTTTTCCTATAATACACCTTTAATATAATTTATACTAAATTGGTTTTGATGCATTATTAAAATTTATCATGTCAAAGACATGTTTTATTTCCATCATTTTTTATTATTTTAACTCAATTGGACTCTAATAAAGAATGTAGTTTTGTCTTTTTAGTTATTTAGATCATCTATAATTTTTATTTTCCTTCTTATTGATTGCTCAAATTTTAAAAGCCTTCTTAATTATAAAATGGATCCCCAAAATACATTTATATCAATTAATGCTTCCACTTGAAATACCCTGCTAATAGGAATAAGAGAGAATTTTTTTTGCATACTTCCTTTAGGATCATTATCTCCATTTCATGATGGATGGACTATAGAACGCACAGAACATTTAAAGTCAAAAATTCCTAACTTTAACCACACTAGAGGGAGTGGAAAGGTATTCAAATTTTATATCATTATTAAGGATGAAGAACAAATGTGGTTTATTTGTTTCAATGAACAAGTGGATAAACATTATGATACTATCCGAGTTGGAAATGTGAATAAAATTTCAAATGGAATATTAGGGAAGGATGATAAAATGTTTAACAATATTCCATAACAATGTCAAATATTTTTGCATAACATGTCAATCATGGAATATTATTATTTTTATGATGACTCTATTCTATTTAACAAGTTTCATTTCATTTTGATAAGTGAAATCAGAATCATGAAGGAAAATTCAATGATATATGTACTTGGAATTGTTTCATTTATTAGTTAATTTGATACACTCTTCAATGAGGATGGTTCATAATTGAAGAAGAGGAAAATTGAAATTACATATATGTCTTATTGCACCATTGATGTTACACTCTAGGTTGGTTTTTCCATGATGAAGGGTTCTGAAATCCAACGCTTCATTGACTTAGGCCCACATCCTATTATTGCTTTCAAGTGTGTTCCCATAACTTATTTTAATGGAAAGTCTTTAAGAACACTACAAAACACTAAGATGTTTATAAATCCAAGTATCAAAGAAGTAACTATGTTGAGAAATTGGTGTGAGGAACATGGAAAACTTTATGGTGGTCTGTCTCTAACAAGCCATAATGACATTGGGGTTCAAAATTCTTTCCAAACAAATATCTCTGAGATAGTTGCTAGTGGATATCTCATTTTTGAAAAACTACTTTGGATATTTCTAGGAGGAATTATAGTTTCTATTTATTAAATGGGTTATTTTAATTATCCATCTTTCCCATCAATGCACACATGTACTCCATATAAAAAGAAGACTAGAAAGACCTCTTAGGGAAAATAGATTTTCTCCGCATGTAACAAGGTTTCCACAAGTTGTGATTATCGGTACTTTTCAGGGTTCAAATTGTAGACCACACTTGAAGTTTATTGGCAACATTTTCAATGATGCAGGTAAAGAATTACTTGTTGCAAAATTAAAGGAAACATTCAACCAAGTTCATCAAAATCCATTACGCATATGACATATGAAGAAGATGATAGACTTCCATCAATATTCAATCACATCATGTGTGTCAATAAACACATTCAACAATCGACCCAAGTTGAAATCCAATGTTCTCAAAGCGGAAAAACTTGGTTATTCTTCAGAGATTAAATTTATCATAGGATTGGTTACTAAGATTTGAATACATTTCCTATTGTGAATATTTCTCATTTTTCTAATGAACTAAGTGGAACAATTTGGCATTAAGTACTATTTTGATATTTTTATGCCTTCAATATTTATAAAAATATATAGAATATTTGTGGGTGGATTTTCCTATTTATTTTATTGAAAAAAAGGTGTACATAAAATCTATAATTTTCCTAATGTTTTAAAATATTATAATAGTTCATATTGTTCTATAGTAATCTTTGTGTTTATAAATGGTGTTGCAACATTTATATAGTAACATAAATTGCCCATTTTTGGATATGCAATTTTTATATTTATCTCATGTTTTGAAATTTCATTTTCCTTTCTATATATAGGTTCTCTATTATTTAATTTTATGTTGAAAGTTAAATTGATGTGGTTATAACCTTGTAATTTGTGACTAATTTAGAATATTTGACTATAAAATTTTCTATCTATTTAATTGTTTCCGTACTGGCACATTTAAGATCTTATTCATTCTTTTTAGTGTGATTACAATCTATAATTTTATGTATGTTTTGAAATATATAATAATTGATTGTTTCATGTGAAAATTTATGCGCTTATCATTATTATTGATTTGTTTTTACTATTGTATATTTCAGATCCAGATGTTATTATTTCTCAAATTGTGACATAAACAAAAATTGGAAGATATCAATCCCATGATATTGTGGTCAATCTAATCGATTCAACTAATGATTTGCATGTTACTGTATGATGGAAAAGTGACAAGCAAGCATGGGAATCTACAAGTAACTCTTCCTCGTACCCGACCTCTTGAGGTCATGCCGAGACAGCCGGTGGGGATGGAATATACGTGGGGTACAGACGGACTTGTTAGGAAATCATATGTCTTTAACACACACTAATGGAATCTACGAATCTAAGGCAAAGAAGGCCCTCATAACCTGAATTGGTGTGATAGATCAGTCAGCAAGGATGACTGCTCGAAGGCTCCAATCAATATCGAGCTCTGGCATAATCCGATCTATAGGTTGTGGGATACGTGGAAAATGACCTGGGATTGTTTCGTGTATGTCTCCAGATAGGGTCATAGGATGGATTATGGGTACGCAGTGGATTCTATGGGTGATTCTCTAGTCTAGTCAAGAAATCCTTAGCTTGGTTCGTTGCTATGTCTAATAAGGATAACTGTGTGATAATGGTTGGTGGAAGTGGAGAGGACCTAAATACTAATGTGCGTAAACCAACATCAATGTCGGCCTGACCTGTGGAATCGTTGGGTTGTTGGATTTGTGGATCACAAACGTAGATTCGTGGTTGTTGTGGATCTCCTATGGTCATGTGTGGAATTAATCCCTAATCCCTAATATCTAATAGTCGTATGTCTTTTCAGCCTCTATGTTTAGAATTAACAGTTGTGCAATCTTCTCATAATATCGTCCAGGCATTCTGGCAACCTGAATTCTTAAGCTAGTGTCTATGTCAGTGAGAATGTCTCCTGCATCTAGCTGCGGGACCAAAGGATCATAGCCAAATGTTTGCTCTCTTTCAAGCAATTCTACAGTCATTTGGATATTTATCTAGGGTAATCTGTAGTTTGGCTGGTTTGACCAAAACGTGTGTGCTTGGTCATCCTCTATGTTTAACCCTCTTAACTGTGAGCTACTTGCCTGTGCAGTTGTGAATCTATTCTAAATAACTGAACAGCTGATCTAATCTATTTTGAAAGACTCTCAATCCTACCTCCGAAGTGAGGAGTGAATCATAGCTTCTCAGAAACTATCAATCCCCACACCTTCCTCAGCAATATTGAAAGTGAGATTAACTAAAATGAAATGATTAACTAATCTATTTGATATATTTTAAATAGAACTTTGAAAGTTTTAACCTGGATTTTGTAGAATAGTGGATAATTAGATGGTGTGTGGCTTTGTCCCCTCAGTGTGATCTCCTCGTTCCTTCGTGCTCACGTGAATCCAGAAAAGCATGTGATGTTAGTATCAATAGAAGTCTGTATCAAATAATGGTAGCTTAGGATGCAGACTAAATGCAATGCGAGTAGGAGAGGGATATCGCAAGAGAACAGAGCTTGGCTTATGCAATTCCTAGCGGGATTTATTACGAGTCATAAAACATAAAATGTCCAGAACCTGAAACTAATTCTTTTTGACGAACAAAACCTGCAACTTTAATGAGTTATAACTGAAAATGGAACTGTCTTACTCTAATTGATTGCATGAAACAGTAACAATACTTGGCACAAGAAGATTATGTGGTTTCCTAACAGCAAAACAACACTAACTTATGCATGCGACAAATAAAACTATGAATTCCTAAGCAAAACTGAAAGACTAAGCTATGGAATGAGAAAATGAGAGGAAAATTTGAGGGGCCATTTTCATGAGCACAAGCTAGCTATTTATAGAATTCCCATTTACCCAAAGGTAAAAACCAAATTGAACTCTTAAACCATAAACAATGCCAAAACACTATTCCAGGGAACCAGAATCATAAATACAAGCAGAGGCGGTGAAAAAGCTGGTAAACGTTGAAATTTTACACAATTCACGTTAAAAAGAGCATTCTGGAAAATGCATGAAGGACCGCTGCCTTGAGCAGGGCGGCGGTTAGACCGCCGCCCAGGCAGGGCGGTAGTTTCATAACTGAAGATCAAAAGCAAGGAAAAAGAGGGGAGAAGAGAAAGACAAAGCACACAGGGGCTAAGCGGGATATGCGGGATGTTAACGCATACTTGGAGAGATTTTCCGGATCCCGAGCACCTTGCGAGGAGACCTGTATCATCATTAGGGCACGTGTAACGTTGTTTTGGTGGTGTAGTACCCTATAATTTTGGGTACATACATATTGCCCCCTCGGAGAAGCGTTTTAGCCATGAAGAGGCATAAAACTATGGGTCCGAGTATGGCGGTCCCGAAATGGGAAGTTAGAAGTTATACCTGACACGTCCATGTGTCGAAATGACGCCATCCAAAATTCCCGCTACTTGTAAAATGAAAAGAGGACTCAAGTGCAGATAGACAAAATAGATCAAAAAATAAATACTAAAATAATATGAAATGAGGATGTACCATTTGCGCGGGGATAAGAACTTACCTTTGTCGGTGCTCCAAACCTACGAAAAGGGCATTCAAAACACGTCAAGATGTTATATATGTAAAAGTGGGCTCATTTTCCTATTCATTTGCACATGTTGATTCGATTGATTTTGAGCTCTGTGACACACAGTGATGGTTTCTTACGAGAGTAGAGTCAAAACGTTCGGGATGAGATTGTGATCATGCCTCCGTGAGTGGAACACAGACCCACGAGATCACAGGTTAGTTTTTCTTGATTTACCGTTTTTATCCCCAAAATGTTAAAATGATGAAATCTTTATCATAGGGGAATTATTTTTGAAAATGTCAATTTTAATAGGGTCACTTAGGGAGGGCACCTAATGGGTAGGCTTTGTTTTGGTCAAAATGGTCATGTTCTTGTGTTTTTAGGTGTTTTTAGGGCACATGACCCATGTGGAAATTCGGGACACGACTGCCGCCCTGAGCAGGGCGGCGGTTACAAGACCGCTGCCCTGATCAGGGTGGTGGTTACAAGACCGCCACCTTTAAGGTGGCGATTACGGAACCGCCGCCCTGCTAATGTGTTTTTGCATTTCTAGCATTCTAATATGTTTTAATGATTTTTCTAATGTCATTTGAATACTAACTTACTCCTTTTTGTGTGTTTTTAGGTGTATGTAGGTGAAGGAGGAGTATATCCGGTGGAGCTGAGAGAGAGAGAGAGAGTGTGATTGGCTTCCAGTAGTTTTGGATGCACTTTCTCACGATGAGCAAGACACGCTTCAGAGGTCCGGTATATTATGTATATCATGGATCCCACATGTTGCCCCTTCTAGTCACATACTTTGTGACTTGTTTTCATATTGGGATGCCGATCAGAACACTTTCCAATCTCCAGGAGTCAGGGGTGAGTGGACCATTACTTTGGAGGATGTTTACCACATCCTTGTGGTCCCGATCATCGGGAGATGGCGCACTCTTGAGACAGCAGGGTCACGGGCTCACATAGCACAGTGGGCTTCATACATGGGAGATGCAGTTATCTCCACTGGTTCGAAGAATGGAGTGAGGGTCTGATCTATTCCTAGCCTGCCTATCCCCTTGATTCGTTAGGCCATTATGCAGATCCTTGCCTCGAGATTGATCGAGGACAAGGGAGGAGACACCTTACTATATTGTTGGTCCCCCATTATTGCACATATTGAGGGACATGACTAGATTTATGCCTCGGGAGCTGACATTCTTGGGACCACCTATCATGATTTGTACCGGGTGGTTCATTTACAGGGGCAGTCATTGAGTCATCCGACCCTGGTTATGAGCTGGGTCTACGAGCATTTCATCCCTTATGGGAAAGGTGTAGAGGTGGCGGATCCTAGAGCCATGAGGGCAGCCAGATGGACATATATGTCAGTGCTTAGAGCACCCCACCAGCCAATAACATCCTTGACTACTGATGATATGGAGGTGAAACCCTATCAATCCATGGCAGGGTTATGGGGCAGGGAGACCCTTACTTTAATCTCTTGCTCCACCACAGGGCAGCTTGTGGACAGGATGGGGGAGGTGGAGATACATCCTTTTGGTCGAGTGCCTCAGCAGTTTGGCCTTCCTTACGTGGGTATGCTTCCCCCAGTGGTGCCAGTATACAGATCAGTTTGGGAGGCCAAGGGAGGTCCTAGAGGCCGGGGTTAAACCGTTTTTACTCTTGGTGTCCCCATTGTAGCTAGGAGGGTAGTACGCACTCGAGGGAGAGACGATGATCCTCAGGCACCCTTACTTCAAATTGCCGCCGGTCCCACCCATAGCAACGATGACCCCATTGATATTGACTTTAAGTCTGAGGAGTTCACAGGGGGAGAGATGGAGGAGGAGACCGAGGCTAAGGACAGCGAGTCGGGTGGGGAGGAGGACAACGATCCTAAGTGGCATGATACTCAGGATATCTTACAGGTGGAGAGGGCGAAGAGGGTGACTCTAGTTTCAGAGGAGCCACTTTCTCAGGGCTTAGGTGTAGAGGATGAGTTCGTAGTAGGATGTTATATGGCCCCAGGCACAGGAGGAGGACATCAATCAGTGGCGGCATCTATGGCAGGTGCTGACCCTAGAGATCCCTCTTGGAGGCCTGGAGATCCAAGTGAGTTATCATCCTTCTCTTAATGTTTATTTATAGTTAGGATTGCCTTAGTTGCTATCTTTCCTTTTGTTTACTTTTGTCCCTATCTTTTAATTACTTCTAATTCATTTTTCTCTTTTGCTTGCAGAGACTACTGACGAGTGGTGAGAATTGATTCGCCAGGTATGCATTGATACCCTGATGATCCCTATGGAGAAGACTTGTGCGGAGCTATCCGTGGATGCAGGGGATCCTTCAACAATCGGTAGGCATACCGACGTTTCTCCCCTTGTCTGGCATGTGGCCAGGATGGTGACTACCCTCCATACCGAGTTAGCAGGGTACAGGATAACAGAGCACCTGACGAGAAGTCACTCTCATGGCGAGGCCGCAGCTGCTCCTCGGGACCGTGAGCCCTCTGTGCACTCAGAGTGCCAGCGTAGCTAGACTCCTAGACATGTTCATGCACCTTTAGAGGGATCTCATAGGGGTTGAGAGGCCACTTGGCTCTCGTAGAGTGTTTATATGATGTATTTTGTATTTCCCGGGTTCTTTGAGTGTTTTGACCATGCCTAGCGCATGATGGCATTGTACAGGAAACTTGATCATATATATATATATATATTTGGATCAGACTCTTGGTATCTATGATTTTGTGATTTGTTTCTGCATGTAAACTATAATGTTGTTTTTATATGCTTTTCAGAATGTATGTAATGGAGAACAAATGATACAAATGCTTTCTTTCTTTTTGTATTTTGTGATGCTGATATATGATATGTAGACATAATGTGATCTTGAATTTTAGTTTCTATAAGAAATTTTTCGGTACTTCATATTTGTTTTGACAAAATGAGATGATAAACTGGTATGATGAGTAGATAAACTTTCCCCACTCCTAACTCCACACAACTAGTAAGATGTGAGGGCTCACCACCAGGAGCTAGAAAGGGCACAAGCTATGAAATTTGTTGAATGGTAGTGATGAGAGATAGATAAAGATTGGGTGGAACCAAATTAGGATGCTACAAACCTACTCTACTCAAGTAACTCTGTAGTTTTAGAATGCAACTTGCTTTGTGGTTTATCTAGACTTAGATCTGTAGATGGCCATATGGTAGACAAAATCTAGTATTTAGGGTTTTGAGCTCTCTTGGAATTTTGGACATATGATTCATTTGTTTTTGACACAAGATTTCAAAGGTTTGTTTGAACTATTTTCTTACGACCTTCAACGTTTATTGTCAAGAGGACCCCCCACACCTTGCCCCATGCTACTTGTAAGAAGCATGGGCTTATCACCATGGACAAGGCATAGGCGAGTAAGGGCATTCCCATCCTTTCACAACCCTACGTCACTAGTAAGAGACGCAAGCTCATTATCGAAGGTTGGTAGGGCAAGGAAATGTGTAAAAATAAAATTTTCTGTTTGATCTATATTTGACTTGTTTATTTGAGCAAAATGTCAGTATGTTCTTATTTCCAAAGAGATCTATGTATGGGATAGATGTGACACCATGAAGCTTCTATAGCAGACCAATAGGCAAGACACTTTTTCTAGGAAGAAACCAAAAGTGAGAAGAAGCATGCTGACCTTGGTATGGTTACCGTTAAGAATTTTTCATACCTAGCTTTATTTGATGAAATGATTTTGAAATGATTGATGATTTAACGGAAATGAAGAAGTATGATGGTGATGCTTATGTCAATACTATCAGAAGTTTGTAATGAATTGTTTTGAGAATAAATTCCTTGATCACAACATTTTACAAAACGAGTGGACAAAATGAACTTAACTACATGAAGATGCAATGTAGATATAATTATACAAGCAGTGTAGGTTGCTTATGTATAGAATCATTTAAGGTGCAAGGAATTGACAGTTTCACCAAATTCCTCACCTTCTAGTGTACATAAGAGATATGCACCATTTCCATAGTATTTTGTGACTCGGTATGGGCCCAACCATTTGGGCCAGAATTTCCTTCCTTCACCAGTCTTCTTGTCAATCCAGCTATCTAGCCTTAGAACCAGATCTCCTTCATATATATCTCATTCATAGACCCTTTTGTTATACTACCGGCACATCCGGTCAGCATAGATTCTATGCCGCTGTTCAACATCTAACCTGGCCTCATCTAGGATTGTAGTTGAGAGAGATGTGCTTCTCTATAATCTTCTTCATCTAGAATCCCTTGTAGTGAGACACAGAGACTGGGTATTTCAACCTCAAGTGGGAGAACTGCTTCTGCTCCAAACACCAATGAGAAAGGATTTGCGCCTGTTGGTGTTCTTATTGAGGTTTGATGGGCCCACAAGGCCAGATATAACTTTAAATGCCAATCTTGTTTGTTTTCTTTCACCATTTTAAGGAGAATGGCTTTTAATGTTTTGTTTTTTACTTCAACCTGCCCATTGGCTTGAGGGTAATACAGGGAGGCTGTATGATGGCTTATTTTAAATTTGTTGCATAGTTCACGGACCTCATCATTCTAAAAGGAAGTAAAATTATCTGAGATAATGATTTGTGGGACACCGTACCTGTAAATGATCTGGTTTGAAATGAACTTGGCTATCATGAAACCTGGTACAGTAGTGAGAGGCATAGCCTCTACCCACTTGGTAAAATATTCGGTAGCCGTGATTATGAAGTTATGGCCGTCTGTAGATGAGGGAGAGAATTTCCCTATAAAATCTAGGCCCCACGTAGAAAAGGGCCATGGAGTTACAATTGGTTGTAGAGCATGTGCCGGCATGTGAATATCGTGGGAAAATTATTGGCATTTATGACACTTGCGTATAAACTCTACTATGTCGTGCTCTAGAGTGGGCCAGAAATAGCCCATCCAATGTATTTTGTGAGTGGTGGCATGACCACTGAAGTGGCCTCCACATATTCCACTGTGGGATTCGTAGAGGATCTTCTTGGATTCTTCTGTGTCAACACATCTTAGAAGCATTCCATCAAATGTCTTACAATAGAGCATTTGTTCTATAATAACGTATTTAGCTACGATAATGCGTAACAGCCTTCTTTGTTGTGGTGTAGCACCTTCTAAATACGTATGGTCCATGATATAATTAATAATATCAGTATACCAAGGACATTCAGAGATAGGAGGTTTGGTTTCGATGTAGTATATGAATTCATCGGGAAAGTCCAGATCTACTAGATCACCTCTATCTAATGGGTTTTCGGCTAACCAATCTGCAATGATTTTTCCCTTAACGGACTTTTGGTTTCCAAAAGTTAATTTGAATTCACCCATTAAGGTTATAAAGTGTCTAACCTTTTTAGACAAGGATGCTTGCGTGAGGAAGCTTCGTAAATTGTCTGTTTTTACAATGACCCTTGTTTCTTGATTTAGCATGTAATGCCTTAAGCATTTGGTTACACAGATTATGGCAAGGCATTCTCATTCTGCTTGCGTATAACATGTTTCATAGTCGAGAAATGTTCGGCTAATGAAATAGATCGCACGTTCTCGTTTGTCATCGTCTTCTTGAGCCAGCATACAGGCTAGCGAGACATTGGTAGCTCACGAATATAAGATTAAAGGGCGGTCTGGCTTAGGAGGCATTAATGTAGATGGTGACAATAAGAAACGCTTAATTGCTTCGAAAGCCTTGTTGCAGTCTTTAGTCCAATCGATACTATAATATTTCTTGAGTAGATTGTTGATTGGATGAATGACAAAGCTTAAATCTGGGATGAATCTTCAGATTGCACCCAATTTCCCAAGAAATGACCTGATTTCAAATTCATCTGAAGGAGGGATCATTTCAAGAATAGCCTGGATTTTGGCTGGGTCAACATCGATCCCTTGTGACAATATAATGTAACCTAAGATCTTTCCTCCTGTCACACCAAAGACGTATTTTTCTGGGTTTAATGTGACTCCGTATTCGATCAAACATGAAAGAATGATGCGGAGTACTTCCGGGTGATCGCAGCGCTTCCTGGCTTTGGCCAATAAGTCATCTACATAGGATTCCATGATTTTGTGAATAAGGTTGTGAAATATATATGTCATTGCCCGCTGGTATGTAGCGCCAGCGTTCTTGAGACCGAATGGCATAACGGCGTAGCAATAGGTTCCCCAAGGAGTTATAAATGTGGTTTTGGCTTGGTCTTATTCAGATATTCTGATTTGATTGTATCCTGAGAATCCATCCATGAGGGACAAAAGCTCAAATCCAGTTGTTGTGTCAACAATGACGTCTATGGATGGTAACGGGAAGTCGTCCTTAGGGCATGCTTTGTTGATGTGTCGGAAGTCTATGCAAATGCGTATCTTCCCATTCTTTTTGAGAATGGGAATGATATTAGATACCCACTGAGAGTAATCAACCAGTTTGATGAACCCTACCTGGAGGAGTTTCATTACTTCTTCCTTCACCATGAGAGCTACCTTGGGTTTCATTGGTCTCGATTTTTGTTTAATTGGCTTTGCATCTGATTTGGTGATGAGGTTATGTATTGCGATGTGTGGTGCAACCCCTATCATTTCTTTATAACTAAATGCAAAATCCTTCTTATGTTCCTTGAGGATTCACGTGTGTATTTCTATTTCTTTTGGAGTTAACGAAGATCCTACTTTTAAGATCTTTGGCTCTTCCTCCGTTCTGATGTTAATATCAATCATTTCTTTGATTAAAGAACCATTACCTTCTTCAAACTTAGGCGGGGATTGAGGTAGTTCCATATCTTCTCCATTCTCTACCGTGTATATGTTGAGTTCCTTTTGCGGGGGAAGCTCTATCATGGGATTTATGAAGTAAGAAGAGGAATGTGGGATTAAAGACAAATCTATCATGTGATGGGTGAGATATAACACTGCATAGGCATTTAAGTAATCAAGAGTGGCTCTATCACTATCAACATGATCTAAGATAGTAGATTTGTCCTCAGCCATGTTTGTTAAAAGAGGGTTTGACATTTTCCTCACTAATGGTTCAGTGCGAAGGGATACCATGAAATGGGTGTCCTCCAACTCATTGCTCAAAGTGAAACATGACGCTGAGGTTGCTATCAAATCTGCGAGAATATTTTTCTCTCACGGGATTGCTTCAATTGATATGAAGTCAAATTCTTTGCTCAAATATAATACTGCTGTTTTGTAGAGCTGTAAGTGTTCAGCTTTGGTCTCATACACCTCAGAGACTTGGTTTGCTACTAGTTTTGAGTCTCCTAACACTCTGATGTTATTAACACTGATCCTCTTAGCTATGATGAGACCAAGGAGGAGGGCTTCGTACTCAGTGCCATTGTTTATACATTCAAAATTTAGTTTAAAGGAGAACGGTAAGATCTTTCCCTCGGGAGAAGTAAAGATTACACCTGCCCCAACCCCATAATAACATCCAGCTCCATCGAAATGGAGAGTCCAATATTTAGTTGGGAAGATGGATGTTGGGACATTTGCTACGTCAACTTCTTCTGCTTCGGTTACTTCTACCATGCAAAGTTCTTCTGCTGGCAGAGAACCAACTCCTAGGGTATATCCCATACCTACAGAATCAAATGGTAGGAAGATTGGTAGATCCTGCTCTAGCATTTTGACAATAATTGCAGTATTTCTTAATGATACCATCTCTATAACGTTAGCTTCATCCTTGAGTGCTTGGATATTCTTGATTGGGTACGTAACTTCTAGTTCTGTTGTAGGTATCAACTTTTCTTCCAGTTTTAAGTCGGTTGGTTTGTTGGGAGTTCAAACTCAGAGTGAATGCCTGTCCTTTTCTTCAGGTCCGCTAGGTGTATATCGAATGGTTTTGGATCACCTTTTACTACGAATACCTTTCCTAAGGTTAAGAATCTTACATCTTGAAATAACGTAGAAGGGATTTCCTTCATATGGTGTATCCACAGTAGGTTGAGGATCATATTATAGTTGGTTTCCTGATCTATAATATAAAACTCAGTCAGGATTGTTTTGCGTCCTAAGGTGACTGGTAGTATTATAGTCCCAATCGACCTGGCTTTAAGGCTGTCATAGCCTCTTAGTGTATTCCAAGTCGTGGAACAATTTGTTTCTCCATACCCCTAACTAATGAAGGAAAAGAGAAGGGGGACTATGTTAACTACTACCCCATCGTCAACCATTGTGCATTTAACATAATTGTTATAAACCCACACTTGTAAATGTAAGGCTGGATCACCTCTGTGTGTAATCTCAGCGTCTGTTGTCATTTTGTCTATTTTGAATATAAACTTGGTATCCCTATCCGGCTGCCCCGCAGGGTGGATATCAAAGTCTATATGGTTTACCTATGTTTTGGGAGGTGGAGTGAAGTTAATTAAATGACCTAAACCTAATGCTTCTAAAACAGTAGCCTTGTGGGTAGGAGAGTTCTTTAGTAAGTGCAACAAAGAAATGTGAGAGAAGGTTTTTGTTAGGTCATTAATTAAATCATAGGCACCAACAAGTTTTACTAATATTTGTTGGATGTTATTTGTCTCTAGTGGGTAACTTGGATTTGGCTGAGAGGAATACTCTCGTGTCCTTGTTACGGCTTCCACGGGTAGTTCGGTGTCCAACTCTACTAAACTGACATCTTGGATCGTGGCTGACTTCCTAATTGTGGTGTAACTAGTGGATTTAGTGAAGTTGAGGCTTCATGATCATTGTTTCCTGTCATTATGCCCTTGTTCATTCCATTTGGATTTAATTTGTTGTTATTATGATTTGGGAGCGGATCGCTGAAGATCTTGAGCGGAGCATTTTGAGGGGAGACTACTCCCATGAAAGTATTTGGCGCAAGTGATGCAGGATTTGCTAAGAACATATCTATGAAAAGTTGTCTTTGTTCTTCTGGAAGATATTGCATGAACTTATTGTAGTCACAATACATTCTAGTGTCATGGCCTCGAATCTTGTGGAAACCACAATACGATTTAGGATTGTAATTCCTAGGTTGTTGGTTTGGCGCATATTGTGGTCCAGAACTCTACGTAAACCATTGACTATTAGGATTAAAGTTTTACACTTGTTGTCTTTGGTTTTGGTTCTGGTTTTGATATCCAGTTGCATTTTATCTTGGACCCTGTGTTTGGATCTGTATTTGTTGTTGTTGTTGTTGTTGCTTCTGTTGTGGAAGATTAAAATCTACCACATTGATTGTTGGATTAAAATTGTTGTTTCGTTGATTGTTAACCGGTGGTGGAGTGTTTACAACATTTACCTTTTTAGCCTGGTCAATTACTCCATTTGTTGTCACTCTGTGATTCTTGTTAAGAATTTTAGGTCCTTAATTGGCATTTATTATATTAGGATAGGTCGTAGTGTTTTGATTGGAGATTATTAATCTCCCGTTTGTTCCATACGTCTTGCGACCGTTATCTATTGCAGCTTGATCTATTCAAAGAGTGCTTTCAAGTACTTCATCGTAATTCCTTAGTGGGAACTTCTGGACTTCTTCCTTTACCTCTCTGGTGAGAGAATGAAGGAATAAATTGCATAGTTCCATCTGATCCATGTTTGGAGCACTTGCCAAAGAATAGATGACTGTACACCATCTTTGGATGAAATGAGCGACAGATTCATTGTGTTCCTGCTTAATGTGCAAGAATTCCCTGATTCCTGTTCTAAATTAGTTTGTTCATGTCAAATGATTTGATGAACTCTGAAATGAGTTGTTTAAGCGAATGGATGGAAGCTTCAGGTATTTTATAATACCAATCAAGGGGCGATGCCCTCTAAAGTTTTGGGGAATATCTTGGCAACAACCCCATCCCAGGGGAGTAGTTCTCGAATGGTTATGGCATAGGCCTTGATATGTGCGTTTGGGTCTCCCTCCCCTTTGTATTTGGGAAAATCGGGAAGAGGTCTTGGAAGCATGACAATGCATATGGTGAAGTCCAAGGGCTCTTTCAAATATTCTGAATAAGTCCCTATCGCATAGGTTTTCAACCATTGATGGCACTTGCTGAGGGGGTGGAGGTGGGATGGTTTGTTGATATGGTGTAGCATATGTGTTTGCAAGGATATAAGGAAGTCCCTGTGGTTGAGTGAACATCCTGGGAGAGGAGAAGATATCTCCATGTGGTGATTTAGAATACATGTTTAATTATGGAGGAGTATTGCCCAGGAGTGGATTGTTTTGTACTAAACTGGGAGGTATCATATTCTCCACTGGAGTGATGTTTGAGAACGCGGTTCTAGTTGGTGTTTGTTGTAAATACTGAGGAGGCATGCCTAACGTACCGATTCCTGTAAGGAGGTCTACCTGACTAGGATGATGTGGGGGATTGGAACTTCCTGCATACATGAATTGAGAATTTTGACTTGCTTGAGCAAGTTCTAACCCTCTAGCTCTTTCTACTAAATTTGAAATGAATTCATTTGGTGAAGTCACAGTATTTTTCCTTAGTGGTGTTTGTTGTATATTATGAGGTTGTATAGGCATGTGGTACCCCCGCTATGAACTGATCATTTCCCTGCCAAGTTTCCCCCAAGGGCATTTCCTATAGGTAGTGGCATGGAGGTGTTTTCTTGAAAAGTGACCTCAGGTTGTGTTTGTAAATTTCCTAGAGGTGGGTACATACTCTGAGAGCGTTGTTCACTCCTGGCATAACGTGCTAAATGCTCATTATCTAAGAATAGGTATGGATCTGATTGTCTACTGATTTGCGGTTTAAGCAACACATGACGAGATGAACCAGATTCTCTAGTGAGCATCATGTTGTTCGACGCCTGAAGGCTCTGGTTGTGGCATTTGAGCGAGCTGATCCAACTCCTCTATTTGGAAAGAATAACTATATCTAGCCCTTGAGGGTGGAGTTTGTGTTGATAATTGGTTAGTTGAATAGTTGTCACCCCATACTGAGAGTGAGGGTGATGACTGTCTATTCAGTGTAGCATAGTATGCCTCAAGACCTAGGAGAGGTCTTCCATATGCATCGAATCCTTACATATTCAGGGGGTATATAAATACCCAATACATAATGGGAAAGAGCGAAGGTGGATGGAAGAATTGACAAAGGAAGAATTGGTTGTTTCACATCAGGTTCACCAATTTTATACGATGGAAAAGTGACAAGCGAGCATGGGAATCTACAAGTAACTCTTCCTCGTACCCGACCTCCTGAGGTCGTGTCGAGATAGCCGGTGGGGATAGAATATACGTGGGGTAGAGACAGACTAGTTAGGTAATCGTATGTCTTCAACACGCACTAATGGAATCTGTGAATCTAAGACAAAGAAGACCCTCCTAACCTGAATTGGTGTGATAGATCGGTCGGCGAGGATGACTTCTCGAAGGCTCCAATCAATATCGAGCTCTGGCATAATCCGATCTATAGGTTGTGGGATACGTGGAAAATGACCTGGGATTGTTTCGTGTATGTCTCCAGATAGGGTCATAGGATGGATTATGGGTACACAGTGGATTCTATGGGCGATTCTCTAGTGTAGTCCAAAAATCCTTAGCTTGGTTCACTGTTATGTCTAATAAGGATAACTGTGTGATAATGGTTGGTGGAAGTGGAGAGGACCTAAATACTAATGTGCGTAAACCAGCATCAACGTTGACCTGACCTGTGGACTCGTTGGGTTATGGGATTTGTGGATCACAACCGTAGATTTGTGGTTGTTGTGGATCTCCTATGGTCATGTGCGGAATTAATCCCTAATCCCTAATATCCAATAGTCGTATGCCTTTTCGGCCTCTATGTTTAGAATTAATAGTTGTGCAATCTTCTCACAATATCATACAAGCGTTTTAGCAACCTGAATTCCTAAGCTAGTGTCTTTGTCAATGAGAATGTCTCATGCGTCTAGCTGCGAGACCAAAGGATCACAGCCAAACCTTTGCGCTCTTTTAAACCCTTCTACAGTCATGCGGATATTTATCTAGTGTAATCTGTAGTTTGGCTGGTTTGACCAAAATGTGTGTGCTTGGTCGTCCTCTATGTTTTAACCCCTCTTAACTGTGACCTGATCTGTTGCAAGTCTGCTACTGTTCGGAAGACTTGGATTCTAAGGTTCTGATTTATATCAGTTATTACTGTAATAAGATTGGGTTGAGGCACTATTGGCTCGAATACATATTCTCTGGGCTCCCTAGGTCCCGTGATTGTCATGCGAAAGGAAATGATATAAATCTAACTAATGACAGAATAAAATAACTATGTAAGATACATCTATATATATTCCTCTATTTGATATTATTGATAAACTTTTGAGTAGAATTTAAAGAGCAATTATTTAATATATCTATAATTAACAACTAAGCTAATAATGAATTTAAAACAAACAAAGCAGCCGAGTATGGCTACTTGCCTGTGCAGTTGTGAATCTATTATAAATAACTGAACAACTGATCTAATTTATTTTGAAAGACTCTCAATCCTACCTCCAAAGTGAGGAGTGAATCATAGCTTCTCAGAAATTATCAATCCCCGCGGCTTCCTCGGCAATATTGAAAGTGAGATTAACTGAAATGAAATGATTAACTAATTTATTTGATATATTTTAACTAGAACTTTGAAAGTTTGAACCTAGATTTTGCAGAACATTCGCTAATCCGATGGTGTGTGGCTTTGTCCCCTCAGTGTGATCTCCTTGTTCCTTCGTGCTCACATGAATCCAGAAAAGTGTGTGATGTCAGCATCAACAGAAGTTGGTATCGAAATAATGGCAGCTTAGGATGCAGACTGAATACAATGCGAAGAGGAGAGGCATAGTGCAAGAGAACAGAGCTTGGCTTATGCAATTCCTAGTGGGATTTATTGCGAGTCATATAACATAAAATGTCCAGACCCTGAAACTAATTCTTTTTGACGAACAAAACCTTTAACTTTAATGGCTTCTGACTGAAAATGGAACTGTCTTACTCTAATTGATTGCATGAAATAGTAACATTACTTGGCACAAGAAGATTATGTGGCTTCCTAACAGCAAAACAACACTAACTTATGCATGCAACAAATAAAACTATGAATTCCTAAGAAAAACTGAAAAACTAAGCTATGGAATGAGAAAATGAGAGGCAAATTTAAGGGGCCATTTGCTTGAGCACAAGCCAGCTATTTATAGAATTCCCATTTACCCAAAGGTAAAAACCAAATTGAACTCTTAAACCATAAACAATGCCAAAACACTATTCTAGGGAACCAGAATCATAAATACAAGCAGAGGCGGTGAAAAAAGCTGGTAAACATTGAAATTTTACACAAGTCACGCATTAAAAAGAGCATTCTGGAAAATGCGTGAAGGACCACCGCCCTGAGCAAGGTAGCGGTTACAGGACCGCCACCCAGGAAGGGCAGCGGTTTCGTAACTGAAGATCAAAAGCAAGGAAAAAGAGGGGAGAAGAGAAAGACAAAGCGCACAGGGGCTAAGTGGGACATGCGGGATGTTAACACATACTTGGAGATATTTTCCGTATCCCGAGCACCTTGCAAGGAGACCTATATCATCATTGGGGCACGTGTAACATTGTTCCGGCGGTGCAGTACCCTATAATTTTGGGTACGTACAGTTACTGAAAGAGGGATTCGTGAGAACCGATGTCAAAAAGTGATGCACCACAACGAAGTTGCACTCTGATGGTAACGTCAAGCCAACGCAATATGCAAGATTCGAAACAATGGAAAGAAGATTGCAAGTAAGAAGAATGGGTCTGCTCATACTCATAGATTGAAAAATAGGAAGTACAAATAGGGGTGCTGTGTAACCCCCATGCCTAAACATGGAAAGAACTCAATGATGCCACTGACACATATGACATTGACTGACGCATATGATGCCACTAGAAGAGGAGTTACAATTCCAAATAAGGAATGTAACTCCTATGACGCATTGACGCAAATGACAATGTCAGATTCTATGACAGAATCTGACACTTGTCATTTGACTTCCCAAGACCTATGACTCTCGCAAGGTGAGATAACTCACCTAGGTGATGTGGACGATGACTGGACAGTCACACACACCAACACCCCCCCCCCCTTCATCGAAGCTGAGGAAGAGGTCAAGGTAAGCCAGTACAAACAACATCTTTCTAGAAAGAATAAGAGGAGAAGAAGGAGGAACAGAAAAGAAGAAGGAACTATCCCTCTATGGGCAGAAGACTCCCCTAGACAACTAAGAAAGATGTGTCAATGGGCCCTCAATGTGGCTGAATGAGATTTAACTAAAGTGCCTGATAAGGTGCCCATGTACAAACAACATCTTTCTGGAAAGAAGAAGAGGAGAAGAGAAAAAAAAGGAGCGCTATCCAGCTCCCCCTGGAAGATGATTTCTGATGGACTCCTAATGAATCTGAAGGGACCAAAGGTCTGTGATCAAAAGGAGGAGGAACATGGAGAGTTCCGGAAGGTGGCCCAATATGAGAAGGAGATAATATATCAAGAGAAGCGGTGACAATCCTGTCAATCTCCATAAGGTGAGAGTCTACAAATATAGATATATCATCAAGAGAGCCCTGAAGGGGAAAATGAACCTGCTGTGGAGGAGAGTCAGTAGAAGCTGGTGGGATGGCAACTCTGATCTCGGAAGAGGTAGTAGGTTGAAGAAGATGTTGCACTGTGATGTCGGTATCCTCGAGCATATCATCCAAGTCTGAGTCAAGGAAATCAATGTCCTGTTGTGGAGGATTATAAGAACCCTTTGAAGAAGCAATCTCGAAGTCTCTGGAAGCAACAGGGGATGGAAGAATCTCCAGGATAGAATCAATGGAATCAGTAGATGCTCATGATGGGAAAAACCTGAGATCTAAGGTAGCATGGTGCGTAGGTGAGAATTCAACCGAAGAGTCTTGTGGAGGAGAGTCACTAGAAACTATGATAGGAGCAATACTAATTTCTGAAGGAGCATGCACAGAAATATGTGTGGGTGGCCCTTCGTAAGAAAAAGTATCAGTGAACTCACTTTCCTCCATGGATGCAAGATCATCAGAAGATCCATAACCAGATGAAGGAGGATCAAAGTCTCCATGAAAATTCTGAATGAAGATCCAAGCTCTGTGCGCAGACTCGGTGAATTCTAATCGACGTTGAAGGTCCTCCAGTATAGTAAGACAAAGAAGCCCGTATGTCATATCATTCTCGTTCAACCAATTTTGGTGATGAATGCGGTCAATAGGTTCAGGTGCCAACCCAAGAAGATGTGGTAACAAATTGTACATAATACAATGATCGAGTATCCCACTCTTCCATTGTAGGTAGTTTCCTGGTCCTAGTTGAACAACGGAGCGATGAAATTCAATGTCCATGATGAGAGGAGCCTCCAAGGAACACAAGATTAACCCCCCCCCCTTTTGTGGCACTTTATAGTTCAGTGCGTTGATTACAACCAGATGTGACTGTGTTCTGAGAACCAGTTTGTCACTCACCTTGCAATTAGCGTAATAACGCGCAATGGTGGAGACAACAATCAAGGTTCGTAGGGCGCAATAGATCGACACTGTAAGCAAGCACAAGAATGAGAGAAAACAAGAAGGGGAAGAGAAATCCTTGTGAGAAATAGCATCTCATGTCACACGAAAGAATCCCTTTGTTGTAAGACTATGGCGGATGCACTCACAAGTCCACAAAAAAAGGAATAGAACAAAGCTCAAGAAAAAATGAGCTGAATTAAGCAATACAAAGACACCCCCCAGAATGTGGCACTTTATAAAATTAGTGCGTTTACAAAGATAATGATCCCATCATCTAGAGTGTGAAAAAACATGCAACTTTGACTAAAGAAGTGCTCAAAACCGAGCAACGAGTCAAAAGTTATAGCAAAAACCAATTCCCGCAACTGATGAGAAAAAAGCCAATAAGCCTGCAAATGGATTTAAAAAGTGCCCTAAATGCATGCAAAAGGTGTTGTATGTATGCCCGTTGGAAATGGCATGGAATTTGAGATAGGGTTTGTTTGTATTGCGAGGGGGGATTAGCCACCTGCCAATCCCGGACCTCACCCTTCGTCTTCGGCACTCGATAGAAGGTTAATAAAACAAGCCAAAAAACTTACAATGCCAATAAAATGTAATGTTTTTACCTTATACCTTTTAAAAGTAATGAAACAACACATTTTTTAGAAGAGTGATAAGGTAAAAAGAATGCAAACACGTTTTTTTAAGAAAAGTGAATTAAAAAACGTATTTTTAGAGAGATATTACCTGGCAGCGGACTGAGAAAGCCACGTGGGGATATAAGGCAGGTAAAAATAGATAACTGAGTGACTGTCCACTACAAAAAAAATGCCAATAGGTAGAGAAAACGCAAGAACAGGAAAAAATAACGCCAGCTTAAGGAATATCTCCAGAACAATGCAAAAAAATGCTTGAAACCAGTCCAAAAATGCCAGTAGTGGGAGAGAAAGAATGCCTGAGTCTGACCACGGCCAGAGAAGCTGGGAAAATGGCCAGAGAAGCTGGGAAAACGCAGGAAAGGAGAGAAAAACACCTGAGGACAGTGCAAAAACACCTGGACAGTGAGAAAACACTCAGAACAACAAAAAAAAGCCTGGAACAGGTTTGAACAGGGGAACAGTGCAAAAACGTGAGTAGTTTTGCAAAAAAACATGAGAGACAGGCAAAAACATGAGAGGTTTTGCAAAAAAGTGAGAGACTAGGCAAAAACATGAGTATTTTGCAAAAAAACATGAGAAACCAGGCAAAAACGTGAGAGGTTTTCAGCAGGCTCGCAAAAACGTTTTGAGACCAGGCAGAGGTAACTTCGAGACAGCAAGGAACCACAACGATGAGGAAAAAGCTCAGAATAGTCTGAGTATACACCGGTGAAGAAAAAACAATGATCCCAACCAGTAATCATAGGTCCACGCCAAAAAACGAGCTCTTCTTTTACCCTGCAGGCGCTGAATCTGAACACAACCAGCAAGAAACACACAAACAACCCAGAAACAATAGCCACAAAGATCTAGAAATATCCAAATATGAACTCAGCTGATAAGCAAACCAACCAAATACCTTAACTTGCAACTGCTGAAACCTCAATACGAGGTGAGCAATAATTCCAAAATGATAATCGAAAAAAACTTGCACACGAGGAAATGAGAAGAAACCAGAAGTAATAAACAACTGAGAAACGAAGAGTGCACATTTATCGAAACCATCTCTGATACCATGAAAGAGGGATTCATGAGAACCGATGTCGAAAAGTGATGCACCACAACGAAGTTGCACTCCGATGGTAATGTCAAGCCAACGCAATACGCAAGATTCAAAACAATGGAAAGAAGATTGCAAGTAAGAAGAATGGGTCTGCTCATACTCATAGATCGAAAAATAGGAAGTACAAATAGGGGTGCTGTGTAACCCCCATGCCTAAACATGGAAAGAAACTCAATGACACCACTGACGCATATGACGTTGACTGACGCATATGACGCCACTAGAAGAGGAGTTACAATTCCAAATAAGGAATGTAACTCCTATGACGCATTGACGCAAATGACAATGTCAGATTCTATGACAGAATCTGACACTTTTCATTTGACTTCCTAAGACCTATGACTCTCGCAAGGTGAGATGACTCACCTAGGTGATGTGGACGATGACTGGACAGTCACACACACCAACAGTCACTAACATCAAAACTACATTAATATTCCTCAAACTCATTTATGTAGTGATCAACAGTGTGATCATCCTACAACACATGAAACAATTGTATGTCCACCTCAACAACAAACAAATGTTACTAGGAATACATGTTATGTAGAGAGGCCTAAACAGATAAATAGATGGAGAAGAGAAATATATAGAGATGAAAGAGAAGAGATGGATATAAATAATAGAGAAAAGTATCATGAATTAATACTTTTCATTCATTCATACAAGAAGAAGAGAACTATATGCATCTAAGGAATCTATTGTTAGTAAATAGTTCCTTACCAATAGAACTTAACATGCAGGAACACCTAACATGCATCTGTGAAATGAAACATGTGATAATTTGGTTCAGTTGATTCCTCGACTATCCATCATGATGTCAGCATTAATAATATATAATGCACTACTAAAAGAGATAAAGGGAAGTCCAATTTCCAATAGGTGTATGATCCTTCATGCACTCATCAAAATTATGTTAGTTCTGTAAGTATGAAAAAATATTTATTCCCATATATTGACAAGCCCTCAAACAAACCCTTATGTTTCCAATGATTGTTTTTAAAATCCTAAATTTAGTAGAGGAATTTTTGAGATTCAAAATTCCACTATAAATAATAATAGATGTGATTTACCAAATGATGTGGAATCACGCGTGAGATTATATACACACATTGTTAATTAAAAATTCCTTTCACCAAATATTAGATTAAATCAAAAATATGCTTGAGTGTGTACCATTTGTAAAGATGCATAACCTGGAGTCAAAGTCAAACTAATAGGTACAAAATCATTTTATAAAAGATGTTACTCAAAATGTAATGGTCATCACTTTTCATCATGTAATAATATCCACCCTTATTTACAAAAATATATACTTTGAGTTCTTACGCAAGGCTAGGAGATGCTTATTGCTCATGGTAATCCAATAATGCAATTCATCTATGCACGAAGTGGTCAATATAAGGCATAACTTCAATTTATTCATATCTTCCTCATCGTGTTCAAGACCTTGATACTTTGATCATTATAAGAAATGGAACTCAATAAAAACACTATTATTATTTGGTATAGAGATCACGTGTATTAGATGATGTCTGATATTAAATATCTAGTTATAGTTACCAAAAGGATGTTGAATTATATAATGTTACAATTTCAGTACTTCGTGAATAATAAATTGACATATCTAAAATTATCTAATGTTGAGGACAACCATTTCCTATAAAATCCACTTTGTACATGGTTCGTGGACTTGTATGAACCCACTCAATGTATGTAACCCACAATTCCAAGGGTAGAAACTATACTGAACTAAACCAGTTTAGAAACACTATATAGAATGTAAAACCCCAAATTATGCCCCCTCTTTGGGAGCGCATGTGACGTCGTTGATAGAATAATTTGGCCCAAAAAGAGTACCAACTGAATGAAATTTGTAACTCTTCCTTGCATGAGGAAATTAATATTATTGGTAGAGACCAATGCATACACAAACAAGAGGCTAGCCAAATACAAGTGTTAGTACGAAAAAACATGCATGTATAAGACAATGTGTAATCTATGCGAATAATGTAAACATTACCATGAAAATTAGTAATACACGTAATAATATAAACTCAACAACATAAAGTGGGGTTGCAAACATGAGCCATCATTCACGATGTCAAAAGACATAGAAGGAAATCCTGGCCACATACAACAATAATGTGTGCAAACAAAACATAGGAAAAGGCTCGCATACAAAAACAAGAAATAATAGATAATGTAAAAAAAACTAGAATGGAAGAAAATATCCCTGCATAAAAAATGTTGCACATGAAGCACCCATGTTAGAAAGATAACCAGTATGTCAAAAACATGTAGAATCAATTAATGTAAAGTTCTAAGTAAAAATGAAACAGTAATATCTATGAGAGATGAATGTGGATGCCCCCAATGACCAATGTAGGATGGGTAGAAGGGGAGGATGGGTAGAAGGGGAGTAACATCTAAGAGAGACAAATGTAGGATGCCCCCAATGACTGATGAATGTGTAAGTATGATAAGGTCCATTTGATTTGTAAACCCTAGACAGTCGAGTATGGACCGAGGAACTAAATTTTGTCATAGGGTTGTGAGTGCAACGTGGAAGATGATGTAGTATATGTAATGATAGATGACAAAAAAATGATGTGTATGATGTGTTATGTGCAATGCAAGATGTGTAGAGATCCTAATAATGTGGTATGTAGGATGTAATACATGTGAAGAGACACAATTTGTAATGCCAACTACTCTTTGAAACTTATTTTACTATGATTTTGATTATATTTTATCATTATAATTTCGTTAGCATGTTGATAGACAATATGGAAATTTTGATTATCAATGTGTTTTTACTCATATTGTGGATTGTATGGACTCCTAGCGGATATGGATAGATATTTCAGTAATTGATGATGATCTAGTGTTGTTACTTTGTGATATACTAACACTTTGGATTTTTTATGTATTTATTATATTTAGATGGTCGGGCTAGTCTTGCGATCTCATTGATGTTGGTGAAAATGGTATAATTCAAATCTCTGGAAATTATAAACAATTGATAGAATTTATTAACCTTGATGATGATTTAGTTATGTTATATGATGATGTTAATCAAGATAGATATGTATGTGTTTTATTGCTTGATGTAATTTATATGGCCTTGATGCCGAAGGGGTATTGTTTTGGTTGTTTGCAAGAAATTATATCACAATAAAAAAGAAGGTGCTAGGAGACTAACGATGGAATAATATTGGATATTTACAACAAGGCCACCTCAGGAAATTTATGTTCATACGTATTATAATTTTATCTTGTGAAAATCGGAGCTCAGGGTCAAAAGTTATGGCTGTTTAAAGTTTGGGGTCTGATGTGCACTATTTTCCCTTGCATGCGGCTATATCGGGTATTTCGGGTCCTTGTGTCTCGGCTGTCCTGGACAAAAATATCCACTCCACCTGCAAGTCTCCTTCCTGAGGCATTTTCAGCAAAATTGGGTCCTTAGCAAACTCGTATCCTGCATGTACCGCCATTGACCGCGTCGTCGGGGCCGTTGACCGCCGCTTTACCCACATCCCTTTGTGATTGGATATTTCAGAATTTTGGGTCCCAGAATTGAGGAACGAAATCATATGGAAAATTGAGGAACGCAAGTGGGGCATATGAACGCATGCAAAGGCTAGTTGAAGTGGTGCGTTTCTAGGAAGATAAACTAAGGACTTAGCTTATTTTGTAGTTAGGGCATAAAATTATAAAAAATAAGTTATGTTGTATATATCTCCCTCCCCGAGTAAATATAGACAAACAAAAGAATATGGAAATCCAAGAAAATCAAAGCCTGACATTTATTTACGCCAAAAGTTGAGCCGCTGGTGCAGATTAGAAGGCGTTGACATGGAAAAAATTACACCCTTGGCACAGATTAGAAGGCACCGACATGGAAAAAGTTGCGCCCCTGGTGCAGATTAGAAGGCGCCGACATGGAAAAAGTTGCGCCCCTAGTGTAGATTAGAAGGTACCGACATGGAAAAAGTTGCACCCATGGTGCAGATTAGAAGGCACCGACATGGAAAGAGTTGCACCCCTGGTGTAGATTAGAAGGCGCCGACATGGAAAAAGTTGCACACCTGGCGCAGATTAGAAGGCGCCGACATGGAAAAAGTTGCACCCCTGGTGCAGATTAGAAGGCGCCGACATGGAAAAAGTTTTGCCCCTGGCGCAGATTAGAAGGCACCGACACCACATTTTCAGCACCTATGACGCACTTAAAAGTATGTTGATGTGAGGATAGATGCGCCAAGGCGCACCTTCAGGAGGCGCAATTTTTTGAGCATTGACACCCTAAACCCGACAGGAAGCAAACCTTGACCCAGATAATCAAATGGCCATAACTTTTCACAGGGAGCTCAGATTCATGTAAGGTTGGACTTTTCAAAAAGCTTACAAGGTCCTATGTCCAACTACGACTGGATATCTTTAATTGGGTGAGAAAAATTTCTTCAAAAATAAAAAAAATTCAGTTCACCATTTTTTGGGTTTGCTAGGGTTCTCACCTACCGCCATAATGAGATGAATTAAATACAATCTAGAGGTGGTTAGGATAGATTTGGAATTCCTCTCTCTTCTCTCTTTCATTCTTACTATAAATTTTAAGGAGGGGCTTCTTTCTAAAGGTTGGACATTCTTTTTTTGCCCCTCCCTTCTTCTCTTTGGCAGGAAAATTTATGGAGTTAAAACCTTCCATATAAAACTGTAATGCAACTTTTCCTCTTGGCATTTTGTAGTGTATTATACCAATCATTGGAGAAAATAACACGTCTGTGGATGATTCTCAACCCTCTCTATGTTCATTTGCATCCTTATGATATTTAACTGCAAATTTGGTTATCTGTGCGTGATCTTACATTGCATTTTAATGGTTTGTGTTTATTGGCAAGACGTGTTCTTCATTCCTCAGTGCATCACCTTTGTTAGTTTAGGTTTATTTTTATGCATCTTCTTACCCTATCTCCTTGGAAAATTAGATTAGGTTTTTGAGTAAACCCTCTGCATTTTTATGTGTTCATCTGAACAGAGGAATAGGAACCATCCTTCATCCAGAGAGCTTTCCTGATTCGCAAGGTCCCACACTTGGGAAAAGCTCCTTGTTATGCAATCGCACTGGGAGTCTCAACCCATCGAGTTGCAGACATTCAGGGGTGTTGTGATTCTCCATAAATAGTTTTGGCATGCCTGGTGGGACCAAGAGGTCATTCCACAAGATTTGAAGGAATTTTCAAAAAATTTGGACTTAGAAATTGCAAGTTTTACAATTTCAGATTTTTTTTCACCTTTTAGGCTGAACTCCGAAATCGATTTTCAAGGGCTTAACTTTCTCAAAACAAGTCAAAATTTCACCAGTTGATTGATCGAAGGATAATATTCAAAAGGGTATTCTTATATTTTTGAGATTTTGACTTTCAAAGTTCATCATTTTTAGTATTTCGGGTTTTCTCTAGTGTCGAGCATGTCCCAAGTTCCGACACATTGTATTTTAGGTTTTGTAAGTTGCCTTGCATGATTTGAGTTTTACTTGTACCTTTCAAGGATTAGTAGCTGCACAACAAGACCCGATAACCAAATTGAAAAATTGTATCTTCAGGGTCCTTCAAAGTTTTAAATTCTATTTTTAATATTGTCAGGTTTGGTGTGTAACTTGGCAGAATCCAGCCTTTTGAGGCTCATTCTCTAACACATTTGACGACTCCAAAGGGATAGAATTCAGCGGTGTAGAAAAAAAAATTTCTCATGCACATGAGAAGAATTCGAACCAGGTTTGATACTCGAGAAGAGGGGCTATATTGTCTACTTGCAACTATCACCAGGCAGAGGAAGGAGAGGAAGAGGACCACAAAGATCACCATCTCCACCTAACCGGACTTTTTCTACACCTCCACCTGGTAGACCTTTTCTCGCATCAACCAGAGTTCTTAGGCCAATCAGAATGGCACATCTACCACCAAATCCCTTTGTCAATTTCATAGCCAGTAGTCCACTCACCCTAAATGCTCAGAATCAGGTTCCGGTTGCAGCACTAAAGAATATCCCCTATTTCACAAGAGAAAATGATACTACTCCTATTAACCACATCCAGGATATTGCCAATGCATGTGCAATCCATGAAATAAATGAAATGGATGTTGCAGTCAAGTTGTTGGATTCATCTTTTAAGGGTAAAGCCTTACAGTGGTTTAGGAGCCTAACAGCAGGGTCTATTACAAATTCGAACCAACTTTGTTCAGCTCTTTGCAACCAATTCGGGGAGAGGGCAGATAATTTGTCTTTATTGGAACAACTGATGACAATCAAAAGATCTCCTAACAAAAAAAGATAGATTTCAACTTCAGATTTCAACGGACAAGGGACAAGATTCTAATAGCTATTAGACCAACTGCCGAAGGTGCATTCCTTTATTTCTTAAAGGCCATAAATTCAGACATAGCTATGATGATCCAATCAATGGGAGGGACAACACTGTCAGGGGCCTATGACACAACTATCAGAGTAGAGAGCTGTTTGATCCAAGCTGGCAAGCTTGCACCAAGGCCACCAATGCCTCTCTATACGGATATGGGAAATCCTATAACCAATCAAACACAAGAGTTGAATCCCATTCCAACTCCTAGAAATCAAAGCAATAATGAGGCATCAACTTCTTCAAATACTTCAAAGGAATTACATGAGGTTATGAAACAACTGCAGAACCTTGGAAATGAGCTGGTGATTATTAAAAGACAACAAGCTCAAAGTGCTAGACCATATCAGCCTCAAGCGTAGTACCAGGCTAGGCCCCCATACCAACAAAATAGACCACCAGCTCAAGCTGCAAATCAAAACCAAAACTAGGGATAACCTCAAGCTGCCAGGCCATTTCGACCATATGATCCAAAAGCAATGACATCCTCAAGAGCCTTGGTTCCAACACAAAACAACATGGCACAGGAGTACGACTGGTGTTACCCTTGCAATCTACCTCACAATCAGTCAGCATGTTTCAATGGTGCACTAAATCAAGCCTTGATGGTGCAAACCATTGGTGTGTCTCAAGAACCAAGCCAAGCGGGGAATCAGTAGCAAGAAACACAACAAGAAGCACCTCCAATAGAAACCATGTTGGCCAATTGGAAAACGGAAGAATTCTGTGGAGTTAACCAACAACCTTTTCAACCACTCCTACACAACAAGGGGTTAGTAGACCAAATGTAGTTACAAATGTGAAAAATCAGCCTAAGGTACCTATTGTAGCAACACATGTGCCTGTTCAAGCTCCAGAAAAGGTTGCACCAAGTAAGGGACAGCAAAAATATAGATCATCCCCTTTTAACATCATCGATCAAATGAAGAAGACACGTGTGAACATTTCCATGTGGGAATCACTGGCTATCTTAGGGCAATGAGATTTATTGCAAGCTATAAAGGCTAATTGGTCTGCCTCAAATGTATCAAACCGGGGACAGGAAAAAGTTCTCACTAATGCAGTGCAACCGGGTGGGGGTCAACCAAGCATGAATTTGAAGCCTCCACCATTCTATGTGTCATTGGTTGTTGGAAACCACTTGGTACACAACTGCATGATAGATTCAAGGGCAAGTAGTTCAGTGATGCCGAAGCAAATAGCGGATCAACTGGGTCTGAATTATGAGCCAGTGTTAAAAGAGTAGTATAGTTGGATGGAATAGTAGTTCGAACAGTTGGGGTCATAAAAGGGTTAAGCCTAACACTTCATGCCTGTCCTAATGTTACAGTTCTGTAAGATGTGTCTGTGATTGAACTTCCACCACTCTTTGCATTGTTTCTATCAAGAGACTTCACTGCAAAAATCGGTGGATATTTATCTACAGATTGGTCACACATGATTTTCAGAATGAGGTATGGAGCCAAAGAAACAATCAGGTCAGAATCAATTGCCAATTTCCATATTGAACCTCATGTGCCAAGTCCTATCAATGTAAATTGCTTAGCCTTTGATCAGGAGGAGTGTTCAAATGATCCAAAAATAGGTACTAAGGTTGAGGGAATTCCTGATTTGACTTTGGATGAATGGGCAAACAAGAGTCATGAATTTGACCCATACAAAGAAATTGAAGAATCTGAATTGGGCGTGTATTGTGTACACGAAGAAAATTCACCCATCCCCGACATCATTCAGCCTAAACAAAAGGATGAAAACGAAGTTTGGAAACTATTTTTTGATGGTTCGAGAAGCAGACAAGGTGCTAGAGGTGGTGCAATGTTGATTTCACCACAAGACATCAAATATTTTTCATCTTTTCATTTCCAGTTTTCCTGTTCAAACAACATGGCTGAATACGAGGCATTGATTCATGGATTTCATTGGGCCAAGAAAAAGGGCATAAAGAACTTGCAGGTGTTCAGGGATAGCGAGATAATCGTCAACCAAGTCAGGGGACAACATGCTACAAAGAATGACCTGCTGAAGAACTACAAGAACAGGGTATGGGACCTCATTGAGGATTTCAAAGCTTTCGACATCGTGTCCATACCCAAGAAGAAAAATGAATCCGCGGATAGGCTCGCTGCAGTTAGAGCAACATTTGATGTGGTTGACAACATCAGAAGGGAAAAAACACAACCACATATCCATGTGATTATGAGGCTAGCAGTTCCAGATAATAACACAAGTTGGCAGGTGTTTGAGAACGATCAATAGATCATCAATTTTTTACAAGAAGAGGATGAATTCTCAGCTAGGAATCAGGATAGACTAGAGCAGCAGTACGGTGATCAAGTAGTGCAGCAGCGGAAAAACAAGCTTCCCAAGGGTTTAGTAACATTGGAGTCTATCTTCAACCCTAACGACCAGTTCCATAAGGAAAAGACTAACATACAGGTCAAGAGAGAACATTCAGAGCCAATTCTAGTTAGGGAAGGCAAAACACTTCAAATTGGTAAAGTGGCCACTGAGCAGGAGAAATCAGATTTCGTACAGCTTTGCCAAGAATTTCCAGATGTCTTTACTTGGAGCTATGAATACTTGAGAGGATTCAATCCGAAGTTGGAACAACATACCATAGAATTGGATCTAGATGCTAAGCCCATCAGGCAGAAGCAGAGACCAGTCAACCCTCACATTGAACCTCTAATGAAGAAAGAGTTAAACAAGCTAATAGAGGCAAGCATTATATTCCTGATCAAGCACTCAAGCTGGGTTGCAAAATTGGTTCTAGTCAAGAAGAAGAGTGAATAAATTAGCTTGGTTTCAAGTTATTGCTTATGACTCCATGCCCAATGGATTGCTAAAAGGCCACTGATCTTCTACCTAGCAGGCAGGTGATCCTGTTGAGTCAACAAATTGTTGTATATATCTCCCTCCCTGGGTAAATATAGACAAATAGAAGAATATGGAAATCAAAGAAACTCAAAACCTGACATTTATTTACACCAAAATTTGCGCCCCTGGTGCAGATTAGAAGGTGCCGACATGGAAAAAGTTACACCCTTGGTGCAGATTAGAAGGCGCCGACATGGAAAAAGTTGCGCCCCTGGTGCAGATTAGAAGGCACCGACATGGAAAAAGTTGCACCCCTGGTGCAGATTAGAAGGTGCCGACATGGAAAAATTTGCACCCCTGGCACAGATTAGAAGGTGCCAACATGGAAAAAGTTGCGCCCCTAGCGCAGATTAGAAGGCGCCGACATGGAAAATGTTGCGTCCGTGGCGCAAATTAGAAGGTGCCGACATGGAAAAAGTTGCGCCCTTGGCGCAGATTAGAAGGTGCCGACACCACATTTTTAGTGCCTATGGCACACTTAAAATTATGTTGACGTGAGGATAGATGCGCCAAGGTGCACCTTCAGGAGGCGCAACATTTTGAGCATTGACACCCCGAACCCGACAGGAAGAAAACCCTAACCCAGATATTCAAATGGCCATAACTTTTCACAGGGAGCTCAAATTCATTCAAGGTTGGACTTTTTGAAAAGCTTACAAGGTCCTATGTCCAACTATGAATGGATATCTTTAATTGGGTGAGAAAAAATTCTTCAAAAATAAAAAAATTCAGTTCACCATTTTTTGGGTTTGCTAGGGCTCTCACCTACCGCCATAATGAGATGAATTAAATACAATCTGGAGGTGGTTGGGGTAGATTTGGAATTCCTCTCTCTTCTCTCTCTCATTCTTCCTATAAATTGTAATGAGGGGATTCTTTCTAAAGGTTGGAAATTCTTGTTTTACCCCTCCCTTCTTCTCTTTAGCAGGCAAATTTGTGGAGTTAAAACCTACCATCTAAAACTGTAATGCAACTTTGTCTCTTGGCATTTTGTAGTGTATTGTATCAATCATTGGAGCAAATAATGCATGTCTATGGATGATTCTCAACCCTCTCTGTGTTCATTTGTATCATCCTGATCTTTCACTGCAAATTTGGTTATCTGTGCATGATCTTGCATTGCATTTTAATGGTTTGTGTTTATTGGCAAGATAGGTTTTCTTCATTCCTCGGTGCATCACCTTTGTTAGTTTAGGTTTATTTTTATGCATCTTCTTACCCTGTCTCCTTGGAAACTTAGATTAGGTTTTTGAGTAAACCCTCTACATTTTTATGTGTGCATCTGAACAGAGGAATAGGAACCGTCCTTTATCTGGAGAACTTTCACGATTCGCAAGGTCCCACACTTGGGAAAAGCTCCTTGTTATGCAATCACACTGAGAGTCTCAACCCATCGAGTTGCAAACATTCAGGGGTGATGTGATTCACCATCAACAAGTTAGAGTGCGGATCACGCAAAGGAGAAAAGTAAGGACACTTTGTGAACAAGGAATGTCTATTTTCTTGATAAATCACATGTAAAGTGAAGAGTAAAGGTCATGCATAGATCGGGCTATTATTAGGATTAAATAAACTTTTATTTATAGGATAATCTATTAATATCTCAATTGTAAAAGCATGTAATTGTTAACACATTGATATTTTGAGCATGTAGGCTATTTATAGAATGCATGGGAAGTGAAGGGAAATTCCTCACCTGTATATATACTTTTTGTACTTCAATGTAAATAAATAATGTGATGTAATAGGGTTATGCTACTCTGATGTTCTTGCGCGCTTAAATTTGTGGTGATGGTTTTTATGTATTCAACTTCTGTTATGTAATACTTTCATATAATGGATTATGGAGGATGGATTCTTGTAATGGATGTGTTTGAATATTGTGATCACATGGTGCAATTGATCTTAGTGCTTATCTTATTTGTTATGTTTCTTTATTACATGTGTTTCCATATGATGTTTGCAATGATCCGCACCTTAATGTATGCTTTAATATTGGTAATTATGGATATGTATGCTAACATCTTGACAAGATAGCACAAGGGAGGGACCTGGTAGCTTCGCATGCTTCACCTGAGCATTAAGATTCTTTTGAATGAAGTGCCAACATGCATAACAGTTAGGTGACATATAGAGATTATAGTTTTTTCTTGCCATTTAGGCCTTGTGTAAAGAAATGGATATTAGCCTCAGTATACCTCTATTAGTTATCCATGAAAAGGGATAGCAACCATCAGTTATGATAAAATCACATTGAAAACTACTATTACAAGGGGGTTTTGTAGGCATCTGGTCATTGCGGAACCAATTTAAACTAGTTCAATTACGACCGATGGCTTTGGAAAGGTAGTCTCCATTCATACCCTATTCTCCAGTATTGAGTTCCATCAAATTTAATGAATTCCTTGTACATAGGAGAGCGTAAAAGATTTATCTCATGGTATGTTCGACCATCAGTGATAATTTTTTGAACGTAGCTTCATAAACCTTGAGTTAAATTTAGACAGTTTCACAAAGTTTTAGGAAAATCTTAAACAATTATGTGAGACCCTCTTCAAGTAAAATAACTGATGAGAGAACTTGTAGACACTTATTTATGACTATATGGAACTACCTTTTGTTTCTTGTTTTGAGAAATTTTATTTTCGGGAAAATTATCTCTCTCTCTCTCTCTCTCTCTCTCTCTCTCTCTCTCTCTCTCTCTCTCTCTCTCTCTCTCTCTCTCTCTCTCTCTCTCTCTCTCCCCTCTAGTTAGGAAATGGAATGAAATGAATCCACCTTAAACTCTCTGTTGTTGTGTGTTAAGTATTATAATTATTTGAATGGAAAATTATGAAAGCATGAGTTATGGTATATTTTTGGTAGATGCCTTGCCAACATTTTGTTCTGACCATGTGGTGGTTGCAAGTACTAGGATAAGGAAATATTGAATAATTACTAGTGTTTACATAATTATATGTGATCTTGAAAACAATGTAATTGTATATGATATATCACCGCCATTGTTATAAATATAACTGTTATTTATTGTTTTATGTGATGAATATGATATTGTTAGCATACTAGGAAAGTTTTTTTATTTTCATACATAGCTACACTTTTATATGTTGATGAATTCCCTACTTAGTCATACTTTTATATGTCGGTTAGGTAAAATAAGTTGAGTGTACCATGTTGCTATGGAAATTGATGTAAAAATTATTCCTATAGAAAGTATTTGCAAGCATTATAGGATGATGAGTTTGGAATCTTTCTATTTAAAAAATTTAGTATTGTCATAATTTTAAATGTTACTTGTACCAGTAAAATTATTGGTAAAAAATTGAGAATGACATATTTAATCTAATTGCTAGTGATGTGAATACCTAGGAACTCACTTAGTCTCCTACGAAAAATAATAAGTTGTATTTGTGTGCTTCATTTGGGTAGAAAGTGACAATCAAACTTATAACATGAAATTGTTGTAGTAGTTTTCTCATTCATTTCAAGTAAATGATGTTCCCTACTAAAGAAAGCTAAAAAACTCAAAAATGGAGGGTTTAATGTACCTCAAATGCGTGATGTGGATGAACAAGCAAGAAAATGACTGATGTTTGCTACAAAAGTTGGTGACTTATAAAATAAGGACACTACAATGAAGATGGATTAGTTGATAAATGGGGGGGTTTCCCGACAATCTCAGTGACAAGAAGCGTTAACTTACTTGGCGGATGTCAACCCCCATGTTTTGATAAAATAGGATAAAAGCAATAATAACAAGCATGATAATATGCAGAATATGAGGTACACAGAAACTAGAAATGCAGAAATGTAAGGCACATACAGATATGATCTAAACTAAACTTGAAATAAAACATACTTGGCAGGGTCGACGATGACCTAGACTGCATAGAGGCAGGTCAACGGTGACTTGGTGTGTGGATCTAGAAAACAAGATAAATATACAGACCTATAGAAGCCTGTAGATGTTGGAAATGACCTGCATAAAAATAATCTGGGGAAAAAGAAACCAGAGAATGACATAAAATAGAGGTTTGAATAGGATGGTTGATAAATATACTTTAGGTTGACGGTGACTTGAGTACAAATAGAACAGATTTGGAGCAACTAGATAGTAAGATGATATATCTAGGAGCTAGGACAAAGACAAAGTATTGGGAGACACTAGGGAATAATATGGGAACAATAAGTATGCTTAGATAGGGATGGATTGACGATGACCTGGGTTGGTTGATGACAACTTGCACATTATAAAACCAAGCTAGATGGAAAAGGATCTAAACGGGTGACTTGTAAACAGGAACATTGATATAACAAGATGATAATGGAGTCCTGGATGTTTCTGAACCTGCAAGATGTTAGATCTAACAAGATAATAGTAGAAATAATGTAAGCTAACACAAAAAGCAATATAAGACCTCGTAAAGTCACGCGAGTGATGAAAAAAATCTTCAAATGAGTGTAAGAGGGTTGACACTTTTGCAGGGATGCTCTGGATCGAAGATGGATTCATAGAATGCAAGAAAGCTCACTATTTTTGTCACGTCTCTATGTTTTTTCCTTCTTTTTGGAAAGGGAGGAACTTAGTATTATAGGTTCAATGACGTCTGGGGTGGTTCGACAACGATTATGGGGAATCTTTCCCCAACGAGGCTAATTTTTTGTTTTAATGGAGATTTTGTGATTTTAACAATGGTAAAGTGCTTTAAAGGTTATAGGCAGGAGGAGGTTGCTTAGGGATATGTCATGGGTAGTTAAGGGATAAAGATAGGTAGGATAAAAGCTAGAAATAAGTATAGGGATGTATATTTAGAATAAAACCTAAAAGGAAATTCCATTAGGGGAAAATGGATAATGGTCATTGATTAATTAATTAATTAATTGATATTAACCAATTAATGTTTATTAATAAAGGTTAAAGGTAATGGAGTAATAGGTGGGAATTTAAATTAAATTAAGGGGGATGAATTAAATCAAAGGGTTCTAGATAGGACCTTGATGAAATATGCGCACATGGGCAGAAAAGGGTAGATATACCAATTTTCGGTGTATACCATTGTCCCCTTTTGTTGGGTGGTTTGCGCTAGGAAGGCATGAGACAAAAATGATGAGAGAGTAAGATGAAGGGTAAAGAAGGATTGATGATAAGCTCCCCCTCAAATGGGGAATCAATGATGCCACGGGAAATTGATTACTCGTTTGAAAAAGATAGATGATCAAGGGTGGGTGGGAGAAGAAAAATGGGTAAAATGATAACCAAGGAAATATTCCCAAAGCAAAAAGGATCATAATAACAGTAAAACCTATGGCGGTGACTTTGATATCACATGGGTAGCAGACACATGGCAATCTTAATGGATATGGCGGAAATGTTCTATGGGACAGTGAGTGCGGGAAAATCACTGTGAAATGGAGAGTGTTGGCATAGCAGCTGTTTAACATGATGAGATCCCTCTCCACCACCAGCTCGAGCTTTTAGTGTGATAGCAAGTCGTGCAGCTCTGATACCAAATGATTTACACGCCAGCCCCACAGTAGTTCTGCGATGGGTGACCTCCTGAGAAATTCCCGGTGTCACTGCCTCCTAATGTTGTTGGGCCTGATTGGGTGTATACCCGGCTCCATCGTGCAGGAGGGTGTTGGCGTAGCAGCTGAATAACACGATGAGATCCCTCTCCACCATCATTTTGAGCTTTTGGTGTGACGGTAAGTCGTGCAGCTCTGATACCAAGTAGTTAAGCACGCCAGCCCTAGAGTAGTGCTGGGATGGGTGACCTCCCAGGAAATTCCTGGTGTCACTACCTCCTAATGTTGTTGGGCCTGATTGGGTGTATACCCGGCTCCATCATGCAGGAGGGTATTGGCGTAGCAGCTATTTAACATGATGAGATCCCTCTCCACCACTAGCTCGAGCTTTTGGTGTGACGGTAAGTTCTTCCATTATTGATCGATTCTTCCTTGCGATTACGATGGAGCTATCATGATTCTGTTGGAGTGTAACTACTTCGTGGTACATCATTTCCGTTGGAGTGCAACTACTTCATTCATTGTTTTTTTATTCTATTCTTACAAACTCTTTAACACGAGCATTTGGTGTGACAGAAAATCATTTGGTATCAGAGCTGCACGACTTGCCGTCACACCAAAAGCTCTATCTAGTGGTGGAGAGGGATCTCATCGTTTTAAATAACTACTACGCCAATACCCTCCCGGACGATGGAGCCGGGTATACACCCAATCAGGACCAACAACATTAGGAGGCAGTGACACTAGGAATTTCCTGGGAGGTCACCCATCCCAGCACTACTCTGGGGCTGGCGCGCTTAACTTCCTAGTATCAAAGCTACACGACTTACCGTCACACCAAAAGCTCGAACTGATGGTGGAGAGGGATCTCATCGTGTTATTCAGCTGCTACGCCAACACCCTCCCACACAATGGAGCCGGGTATACACCCAATCAGGCCCAACAGCATTAGGAGGCAGTGACACCAGGAATTTCCCGAGAGGTCACCCATCACCACACTACTCTGGGGCTGATGCGCTTAACAACCTCGCTCTGATACCAAATGATTTTCTATCACACCAAAAGCTCGAACTGATGGTGGAGAATATAACTAGAAACCTCTTAAATGGATGTAAGCTGGGATAATAGAAGGGTCAAAGGAAAACATCAGACTATGCACAATTAAATGCGAAAAGTATGTGAAGTCCTTCGCACACAAAGAATCGAGCAAAAAATATGCATCCATAAGGGATGAGGATAAAAATAATGGTTCCCTAGCAAAGGAAACGAAAAAAGGCTCCGAGGGAAAAGTGAAAAATGGTGGTGAAATAATATACCCCAAGGGAGAATAAGTATGGCCGTAAAGGAAAATAGGGAAATGAATGGTGAAATAAAATTCCTTAAGGGAGAATAAGTACGGCTCCAAGGTGAAATTTGTGCGCAGGTTGGATAAAATTGTAAGAATAAAATGTCTAAAGAGGGAGTAAATAGGTATGGCCACAAAGGCGGACTTTGAAAATGTACATAATGAGATGGTGCCCTAGCAAAGGGGCAAAAAATAGATGAGAAGAGAGATAATGGTTCCCCTTCAAAGGGCACAAAAACAACAAAGGAGGTGAAATATGAGTAAAGGTGTCGCAAAGGGAACACAAATATGGCCAAAAATGTGGAGTTGAGATGAGTTAGTGTTATCCAGTCACACCCACCCATGTGAGAATGGACAAGTGGGAGCTTGCATACAAGCAATGTCAATAGATCCTTACATATATCCAAGGTGTGCATGCAATCTCTAGTGTTTGAGGGTAGAACAAGACTCTTTAGAGAGGTTGGAAGCTATTAGAGGAATTTTTTCCTCTTCTAGGTTTTCATCATGTTCTAAGTTTTATTCAGGTTGGAGAAGCAGGAACCGGGACCCACTTGTGGATAAAATGTAAAAAATCAGGTGCCTTGGTCCAAGACACTCAAGGTCATCTTTACACATCTCCCTGGCACTAGAAGAGTCCAAAAATTTACAAAAACATTTGGGGAAGAGTGGGAAAATCTTGCAAAATCACTTAGGTGCTTAACGAGCTCGTCGAGCTTGTGGGCTAGGTGGCTCCTAGCTCACCGAGATGGGATGAGACATCGAGCTACTATCATGTTTGAGAGTGCCGAGTTGTTAAAACCACCCACCGAGCTCATGTAGAGATCAGAGTGAGATGGTTTTTTGTTGTGGTGGGAAAGATACATATTGGTTACCGAGCTAAAATCATGCATAACCGAGCTACTTAGGAATCCTGGTGAACTGTTTTGTGGTTGAGCTCATGCATAGTAAATTGATCCATTTAGAAGATTGAGACCAATCTTTTTGCATCAAATTAATTCAATATTGCATCAAACAAGATTTACAGAAGTGGTCGAGCTAGGTCAAGACTTTGTGAGCTCTCAAAATTGGTACCGAGTAGTGAAAACTCAATTTGAGCATGAATTCATTATAAGGTAGCCGAGCCATTAGGATTTTAGATTATGATCTCGTAGGATTGAAGGTTTGAGTGGGGGCTACGTTGCAAGGATCGCTAAGATTGCAATTTGTAAATCCTGAGCTACTCGAATCCACGGCTGAGCTACTACAGAACCAAGCTGTGTAAAAATGCCTAGTGATCCATAATGGTGGAGAGGTCAAGTTACACATTGAATGGGTGATTTACATGTACCCAGCGATGAATTGGATTCTATTATGTCAAAATAAGCTTAATGTTGTATTATGCGAGAGAGCTTGACACGTCCTAGGGTCGAGCTATTAACATTGGCAGTAGCAGCGAGAATTGGCTAAAAGAGGAACTTGGGCATCTGACATCAGGTGAAATGATGAGCCCTTGAGTCAGATTTGAACTAGGTCTCTATGGAACATTCATGTAGACCCTATTGAACTCATTGAAAAGGAAACGAGTCAGGCCTTGGCAGAAAAACATCGGCAAGCTTAGCGTCAAGATATAAGACAGTGCATTAGAGGCCGAGGCACATAGCACAAATCGACAAAGTGAAATGGATTTGACTCACCAAGACAACTCGATGAGCTAGAGGGTATGGATAGGGAGATGGCCCATCAACCAATGTGGAAATCTGAGGCCCAAGTGGCCCAAGTGAACTCGTGCTTTGTTTGCACAGAAAACTCGAAGTTGCTGATCACACTACAATGCAGGCATGAGTGAGTTAGGTGGAACCACAGTGGAGCTAACAAAGGGCTTGGGAATGGTAATGCAGATGTCGATCAATTCAATGTCCCATACGATTACAACTGGGGGCTCGGGAATGAATGTGGGGGTTGCAAGGTGCAAGAAGGCCTCAAATCGCCTGACGCAAATAAAATGAGCACAACCGACATGGTTCGTGGCAATTAAATCTCGCATCATTGCGCGAAGCAATCAAGGACATAAAAATAAGCTGATGTGGGTCATGCCAAGCTGGAAGATTGATTGGCGAGCTAGAGACATGGGGGCAGTTAAGGTGGCAAGTAAACAATGCCTTGTCAATACCCGTCGAGGTGGAGGCAATGCATGGGAAAGGGTGGAGCAATGTGGAGCCTGATGAAGTAGAGACTGGAAAGTGTTCAGTGGGATTTAAAATAAACCTGATGTGTATTTGAAAGCAGGCTCAGTGATTTAAAGGTGCTATGCAAGTGATCCAAATGTCGACGTGACCCTTAAAGCTCAATATTTAAACATTTTAACTCCCCTCTACTTTGAAAAAGGTAAAATCGATGGGTCCCTCAAGGGAATTAAATGGCAAGATAATTTAAATGATCCAAAGAACATTAGAAAAAGGAGAATATTTTAGACTAATCATTTCTAGCCTAAGATTTAATTGCTCATTCTCATAATAGAGAAACAAGCTTGGCAAAACACAAGAAAGTTGCCTTCACTCAAATGCTCACAACTTTTGCATTTCTTAACGAAATCGCGCAAAAGCGGACTCACTGGAATTTTTACTCTGACGCCTATGTATACAAATCAAGAAGTTTAGAAATTTATGGAGTTTTGGAGGATAAAATTATAGAAAATGATCCCATTTCAAAATAGTAATTTCTAGGTGATTGAGGAAACAATTAATGAGCATGGGAAACCATTTCTCACTGCTACAAGTTATGCGAAAAAATTAGGTAGCTTTTTCAGTTCACATATCATTATTTTCCCATTTTTATGCCATCTTGTATGTGGTTGGAAAGGAAAAATAAATATTTAACTTCTCTCTCTTCTCTCTCAAATCTATAAATTGTAAGGAAGGGCTCATATGTAAAAGAGTCAGACATTTTCTACTCTGCCACCCTCTATTTTTCTTATTTTTGAGATGAATATGAGAGTTGCAAGCATCCTCTCAAAGCATTGCAATCGAATTTTCTTTCCTCTTTCCCAAAATTTATGTACCTAGTATACTTTAATGGAGCAATAGACTATATTCTGTGATGCATTTTATCCATCCTCTACATGTTTCATTGTCTCTACTTGCCTCTCCTCATTACAGGGAACACTATGAATATTATTTCATGTTCATTACACATTTCTGGGAGTTTTTTTTACTTGGGAAACAAATGGTGTTCTGTGTGAATCTATCTTTGCTCTATTGTGCATCTTGTCCACCCTATCCATCGCTCACCTCTCTCCATTTCAGGCATAAGGATCTTTTCTAGCAACCTCCTTTTCCTTGTGTATCACCGCTTCTAGTGTAGGTTTTATTTCATGTAGTCTCTCTCTCTCTCTCTCTCTCTCTCTCTCTCTCTCTCTCTCTCTCTCTCTCTCTCTCTCTCTCTCTCCTTGGAATATTAGATTAGGTATAGATATTTTGTCTGCTTGTATTAGGAATAGTTGTTACAGAAAGGATTAGGAAGAGGAGCCGACCTTCTCTAGAGGATTATCTCAAGTTTGCAAGTTCCACAACTTGAGAGGTAATCCCATGTTACCCAATCACATTGAATTCCTCATTTACATGCTAGAAAATTGAGGGGTGTTGTGATTTTGTGATTACAGTTCATGGTACGCCTGATGGGACAAGTAGATGAAACCTCTGCATTTCAAAGGTGTTCCATTGCAATGTATAACCCACCCTACTACTGAAACTAACAGTTCTGGTATGCCCGATGGGATATTTTAAGTCATAATCTAAAGCTAGATTACAATTCAAAATCAAGTGAAAATTTCATTTCAATAGATTGGTGTGTTCTTGTTGGAAATTCAGCCTTTGGAGGCACAGATAAAACACATCTGGCCACTCCATATAATCTAAATAACCCATTCTATGAAGTTTTAGACATTTTATTCCATCCATTTCCACCCATTTTTCTTCTCCATCTCTTTCATCTTCTTCCATTCCATGAAGTTTTACACACATGACTTCATTCCCATCATGGAATTCACACTTGCAATATTGCAACCATCCTCTAATGAACCTCACGTCTCTTCTAAATCCATATTATGATCAGATTCAAAACCATTATGCTTACCCCTATGAGAAATGTCAAAATCAATTTGGTTATGGTACATATGAAGAAGATGGATATCCATATGGTGAAAAAATTCAAATGGAGAGTGTTGATTTACTGGTGAAGATCCAAAGAATGGAGGCTAGCATGGTTTCATCAAGGGCTACAACATAGATGAAAGCATTCAAAATTGGCTACAAGGTATCTTGTCCATTGGAAGACACTTTTCCAAGACACTATAGCCCGCAATAGAAACTTGAATTTATATTTGAAATGCTAACCCAATTTGCAAAATCAATCGAGGAGATTGAGGATTATGAGTGTGATACAAGACAATCTTGTCAATGAGTAAGTCAATCACTAGCTCCTTGTTATTTTTTTTCTCCCTCCCAAGTTTTATCATTTCAGCAGTGTCATAATTCAAGCTCATTGTATGTTGCCCCTAGTGTTGAATTTCCATCTCCATCTTCTAATCTTCCACCTCACCACAATTTTTTTGGCCCTTTTCCCTTTCCAACATTCATCCCCTTAAAATAAATAAGAAGTTTTATTTCTCCCACAACCATAAACAATAGTAAAATCAGTTGTAATCTGACCCAACCCTCATCTTGCATTTGGAAGTTCATCTTAAGAAGGTAACAATCAGAAAAATAGGTAACAAAAACAAGAAGAAGAGCCTAACAGAGAAGAGATGATAAAAAAAAAATTGAGAAATTGGGATCTAAGATTTGGAATTGAAAAAATTCCCTTGATGGTTAAGCCTACAAATGAGGCCAAAGTTGAAGAGCCATTTGTGGCAAAAGTTGTTTTTATGGTAGCAGAAGAAGGAAAAGAAGATCAACAGTTTGTATGCTCTGAGTGGAGTGTCCATTATGGCACTTTGTTTAAAAGGGTTGTTGATCATCCACCAACTACATAATCAGTCAAGGAAGAGGAAGAACACCAATATCTAAGTTCAGTTAAAGAAGAGCATATGGAGGTGAGGAAAAAAAATTCAGAGGCATTGAATCATGAGCAGATTTCACAAGTGATTGCAGATCTCTCTCCTATTCAATCTCTCCAAAAATTTGATTTTTTTGAGGAGATTGAGCTCACAAGCTTCATGTTTGAAGATGAAGCCATACATGATGAGAAAATTTCAGATTTAGGAGCCATCATGTGAGAGGGAGAGGCTTTGTCACATCAGGACAATGAGGAGCTTGATTATTTATTCGAATTGGAGGAGTATTTTCATGAGGAATATTCCATGCAAATCATTACATTTTCTAACCCATCATTCATCCTTGAAACACAACAAGATCCTTCTGCCATGAAATAGAACTTGCAAGACCAAACTGCACTTCACAACAGTCCTATTAAATCAAAATTGGAGGATTATGATCTTCCAAGTATCACGTAGGATGAAGAGGAAGGAAAAGAGCATGAAGATGAAACCTCTTTCATAGTCATTCAGCCTTGCAAGGGAACTTCATTTGTCCTGTAAATGTGTAAGAAGAAGATAATCAATTCACAGACATTCACCTTTTGTAGGAAGGCTTCAAGCAAGACCAGACCTTTCCCAAGTTGGAGTATATATAGGAAAACTCAACAGATCAGACCTTTAGAGTCAAGGGAGGAGCCACAACCCATCATGCTTGCTTCTAAGCATGAGGAAGATCTTTAACGTGCCAAGCATTAACCATAATGCCTCTTGGATCCAAGAGAGCAGTAGCTGGAAGAGGTACAAGTCTTTTGTTCTTATTTGATACCTTGATTTATAGAGCATTGAGAGATCATTTCACAACTATTATTTCACTCTTAATTTCTATGTTCAATTCCAAATCCTCCACATGGACATGAATTGTGAGGAAGGGAAGCTAATTTGCATTTCCAGTATCGGGTTTTGTTTTATTTTCTCATTACTACTGTTAGTGTAGGGTAGAAGTAGGTTTTCTTTAAGAAAAAGAAGTGCTTGTGCACAATCTACATGTTTTACTTGAGGCATGTATGATTTGTCTCTTTGTACGTATATTTTGTTCGTTAATTGCTCTAATCATTGCAGTGCATCATAACCCCATAAATAGTTATAGGAAGAACCTCATATTTGCATGAAGAAGCTTTAATCCTGAAGAAAAAAAAAATGCAGAGCAACTAAAATCCGTAATGGGAAAAAATTTAAAGTTTTCTTCATCTACTTGTTACTTCAAGAACAATTACAGCTAAGCTGCTAGTACCCTTGCGAAAATCAGAAACTCTACAGATGATAACCTCCCATATTCATTTTACTGTAGATCTACCTAGTAGTGTCACAAACAGTGTATCAAAGGTAGAATTTTTAGAAGAAGTAATAAAATCAAAACTTAATAGAGTTCTATGATGTCCAACTAGTAGGTGTTCTACTCAAAACTATGCAATGTGCCATACTTACCAAGAAATCATTAGGTCCAAGGTGCTTCATGTTCATAAAAATTAGGTGATGTGGAAATAGTTACACGTGTTCATCATTCAGCCTCACGGATCACAGTTGCAAGAAAATGTTGAATTCAAGTTTCGAGACAATTTTCCACTCTAAAAAAAAAGTTTCAAATTTTTTTATTGAAGTTGGAAAATGCAAGCAACAAGAGGTAATTCCAGGTTCAAACAACAACATTCCAAGTAATTGGGGGCACAAATTTTCAATTTAAATCATATTTGTATGATCATTAAGGAATCCATGCCCAGTGGATAAGCTACAGGGAGCCGGTATACTTCATCTAGAAGGCAGATGGCCCCGAGAGTTGCCAAATTACTATCCATTCTACCCCCAGGTTAAAATGAAAAAATAGGAGCTTACAAGCAGTTTTTGAGGGAAGCAACAGAGTCTTAGAAGAGGTTAGAAGCCATAAGAGGAATTTTTTCCTCTTCCTGGTTTTCATCAAGTTCAAATTTTTATTCAGGTTGGAGAAGTAGGCATCGGGACCCACTTGTGGAAAAACTAGTAAAAAAATTGGTTCCTTGGTCTAGGACACTCTACGTCATCTTAACACATATTCCCATCACTTGAAGAGTCCAAAAAAATGCCAAAGCATCTGGGGCAGAGTGGGAAAAGCTTGAAAAACACCTGAGGCCCTTAACAAACTCGTCACGTTGGCTCCCAACTTGGCGATTTTGTATGATACATTAAGCTACTATCATTTTTGGGAGGGGTGAGTTGTTAAAACCACCCACTGAGCTCATGTGGAGATCAGACTGAGATGGTTTTATGTTGTGGTGGGAAAGCTACATATTGGTTACCGAGCTCAAATAATGCAGAACCAAGATGCTTAGGAATCTTAGTAAACTATTTTTTGGCTGATCTCATGCATAGTAAATCGATCCATTTAAAAGGTTGAGACTTAGATGTTTGCATCAATTTTATTCAATATTACATAAGGCAAGCTCTGCAGAAGTGGCAAAGCTAGGTCAAGACTTGGCAAGCACAAAAAAATGGTAAAGAGTAGGGAAAACTCGATTTGAGCATGAAGTCATTGTAAGGGAGCTGAGCCATTTGGATTTTAGACTACGAACCTACAGGATTGAAGGTTTTAGCAGGGGCTAAGTTGCAAGGATCACTAAGTTTGCAATATGCAAAGCTTGAGATACTCGAATCCATGGAAAGGATACTGCAGAACCAAGCTATGTAAAAATCCCCTAGCGAGCCATAATGGTGGAGAGGCCGAGTTGTACATCAAATGGGTGAGTTACCTATACTTTCATTTCATGCTATTATGTGTAAACAATCTTAATGTTGCATTATGTGAGAGAGGTTGAAACATCCCAGGGCCGAGATATTAACATTGATGGTAGTGGTGAGCTATGGCTGAAAGAGGAACTCAAGCATCCAACATTAGGTGAAATTTCCAACCCTCGAGTCGTGTTTAAACCATGTCTCTGCAGCACGCTCATGTAAACGAGCTTGAATTCATTGGAAAGAAAACAAGTCAGGCCTTGGTGGAAAAATTTGGGGGAGCTCAGCATCAACATCTGAGTCAGCGCAGTGGAGGTGGGGAACTTAGTACAAATCGGTGAAGTGTAATGGAGTTGGCTCACTGAGCCAACTCGGCAATCTAGGAGGTCTGGACAGGGAGATGGCCCATCATCCGATTTGGAAATCCAAGGCCCAAGTGGCATAAGTGAACTTGTGCTTTGTGTGCACAGAAAACCTGAAGTTGTCGATCGCAATACAACGTGGGGATGAGTGAGTTCGATGGAACCATGGCAGGGCCGACTAGGGGCTCGGGAAAAGTAATACGGATGTCGAGTCAGTCAAAAGCCCATGCAACATCAACGTGGGTCTCTAAAATAAATTAGGGGGGACATGTTGCATGAGGGCCTCAAATATGCTGATGGAGACAAAATGAGCACAAGCGGCACAGGGAACGGCAAGTCAGGTTCCCCCACATGAAATTAATATTTCATCATTGGGTTATGTAATTGAGGACTCAATGCTAAGCTGATGTAGGTTGTACCAAGTTGGAATATCAATCAACAAGCTAGAGACACGGGGTGGTCAAGTGGCAAGTACATAACGCCGAGTGAATACCCTTCGAGGTGGAGGCAATACATGGGAAAGGGTGGAGCGACGTAGAGTCTGTCGAAGTAGAAACTAGATGGTCATCAATGGGATTTAAAATAAACCATATGTGCATTTAAAAGGACGCTCGACGATGTAAAGGTTCCATCTCGGCGAGCCGAATGCCAAGATGGCCCTCAAAGCTCAATATTTAAACATTTAAACTCCCCTCCAATTTGCAAAAGGTAAAATCGATGGGTCCCCCAAGGGAATTAAATGCACAGATCATTTAAATGATGCAAAAAAACATTAGAAAAAGGAGAAGATGTTAGAATATTCATTTCCATCACAATATTTAATTGCTCAGTTCTGTTACATAGAACAAGCTTGGAAAAACACAAGAAAATTTCCTTCACTCAAGCGCTCATAAATTTTACATTTCTTAACTAAATCTTGCAAAAGTGGACTCATTAGAATCATGAATCTTAACTCTATGCAAAACAATCAAGAAATTAATGGAGGTTTTACAGAGAAAATTATGGAAAACAAGCTGAGTTCATAATATCAATTTCCAGGTGGTTGAGGAAGCAATTAATGAGCATGGGAATCCATTTCTCACTGCTGCAAGTTATGGGACAACATGGAGTAGATTTTCGTAGGTAAACTATTAACAATTTCCCACATTTATGGCACCTGACAATTGTTGGAAAGGAAAAATCATTTTTTCACTTCTCTCTCTTCTCTCTCAAATATATAAATTGTAAGGAGGGGCTCATTTGTATAGGAGTTAGACATTTTCTTCTCCTCCCCATCTCTTATTATTTTTTTTGAGATAAATATGAGAGTTAAAAGCCTCCTCTCAAAGCATTGCAATGGATTTTTCTTTCCTCTTCCCCACCAATGATGTAATGTGAATACTTAAATGGAGCAATATACTATGTTTTGTGATGCATTCTGTCCATCCTTTGCATGTTTCATTGTATCTACTTTCCTCTCCTCATTACAGGGTACGCTGTGCATATTTTTTTGTGTTCTTTACAATTTTGGGGAGCTATGTTTACTTGGGGAATGAATGGTGTTCTCGGTGAATCTATCTTTTGTTTGTGGTGTGTCTTGTCGACCCTCTCCATTATTCACCTCTCTCTATTTCAGGAATCAGGATCTTGTCTAGCAACCTCATTTTCTTGGTGTATCACCATTATTAGTGTAAGTTTTATTTCAAGCAGTCTCTCTCCCTGTCTCCTTGGAAGATTAGTTTAGGTATAGATAGTTTTTATGCTTTCATTAGTAGTTGTTGTGGTAGGTGGGATTAGGAATAGGATCTGTCTTTCTAAGGGGAATTATCTCAAGTTTTCAAGTCCCACATCTTGAGAGGTAATCCCATGTTACCCAATCACACTGAATACCTCATTCAGGTGCTAGAAATTTGTGGTGTGTTTTGATTTGGTGATAACAGTTCATGGCACACCTGGGGGGACAAGTAGATGAAATATCTACATATCATAGGTGATCCATTGCAATATATTAGCCACCGTGTTACCAAAACTAACAGTTCTGACACACTCGGTGGGAGATTTGAAGTCAGAATCTTGAGAGTGGAGTTAAAAAATTAGATTAGATTTCATTTCAACAGATTGTTGTGTTCTTGTTGTAATTTCAGCCTTTGGTGGTTCATATAAAACACATCCGACGACTCCATCTGATCTAAATAACCCATTCTCTGAAGTTACAGACATTTTCTTTCATCTATTTCCACCCATTTTTCCTTTCCATCAATTTCATCTTCTTCCATTCCATGAAGTTTTGCAATCATGACTTCATTCCCATCACGAAATTCACACTTGCAGTAGTGCAACCATTCTCTAAAGAACTTCGCAAGTATCCCAGATCCATGTTATGATCATATTCAAAACCATTATGCTTACCACTATGAGTAATGTAAAATTCAATTCGGTTATGGTACAAATCAAGAAGAGGGATATGCATATGGTGACAATAGTCAAATAGAGAGTGCTGATTTGCTGAATAATATCACAAGAATGGAGGATATCTTGGTGTTGTTAAGGGCTACAAAATAGATGAAAACATTTAGAATTGGCTACAGAGCACCTTGTCCATGGGAAGATCCTTTTCCAACACACTATATCCCACAGCAGAAGCTTGAATTTATGGTTGAAATGCTGCACCAACTTGAAAAATGGACTGAGTAGATTTAGGATTATGATCTTGATACAAGACAATATTGATACAAGTCAATCACCAACTCCTTGTTCTTCGTTTTCTCCCTCCCAAGCTTTATCATTTCAATATTATCATGATTCAAGATCATTGCATGTTGCCCCTAGTGTTGAATTTACTTACCTATCTTCTAATCTTCCACCTCACCTCAATTTTTCACCCCTTTTCCCTTCCAAACAGTCATACCCTCTACAAAAACAAGACGTTTTATCTTTTTCACCACCACACACAATAGAAAAATCAATTGTAATATAACCCAACCCTCCTCTTGAATTTCAAAGTTCATACTGGGAAGGTGACTATGGAAAACAAGGCACAGACAAAAATAAGAAGAGCCTAATAGAGAAGAGATAAAAAATTTGATAAATTGGGCTCTAAGATTTGGAATTGAAAAAATTGCCTCGATGGTTAAAACTATAGAGGAGACTAAAGTTAAAGAGCCAGTTGAAGTTGTTTTTATAACAAGAGAAGAACACGAAAAAAAACAACAGTCCGTATGCTATGAGTTAAGAGTCCATGATGGAACTTTATTTGAAAATATTTGTTATCATCCACCAACTACACAATCAGTCAAGGAAGAGGAAGAACAACCATATCTAAGTTTAGTTAAAGAAGAGCATATGGAGGTGAGAAAAAAAATTCCAAGGCATTCAATCATGAGACGAATGCACAAGAGATTGTAGATATCTCTTCCATTAAATCTCTCCAAAAATATGATTTTTTGGAGGATTTTGAGCTCACAAGCCTCATGTTTGAAGATGAATCCATACATGATGAGAAAATTATGGATTCGTGAGTCATCATGCGAGAGGGAGAGAATTTGCAACAAAAGGACAACGAGGAGCTCACTTGTTTATCCGACTTGGAGTAGTGTTTTGATGAGGAAGAGCCCTTGGAAATCATGAAATTTTCTCCTCCATCATTCATCGTCCAACAACAATAAGATCCTACTACTATGAAAGACAATGTGCAAGACCAACATGCTTTTCACAACAGTCCTCTTAAATCAAAATTGGAGGATTATGATCTTCTAAGTATCACACCCGATGAAGAGGAAGGAAAAGAGATCAAAGATGAAACTTATTTCATACCATTCAACCAAAGGGGGCATTAGTTGTCTGTAAATGTGAAAGAAAAATAAAATCAAATCACAGATAGTCACCTTTTCCAGGAAGGCTTGTAATAAGACTTCCTTATTGAAGTTGGAGTTCAGAGCATCAGGCAAACTCAACAGATTAGAGATTTCCCAATCAGCTATTTGGATTCATTAGAGTCATGGGAGGAGATAAAACCTAGCATGCTTGGTTCTAAGCACGAGGAATAGCTTAAACATGCCAATTATTAACAACAATTCCTCTTGGAAAAAAGAGAACAACATTTGGAAGAGGTACTTGTTTTGTTCTCAGTTGATACCTTGATGTATAGAGGAATGGGAGATTAGTTTGCATTCAGTCTTTTACTCTTAATTGTTATATTTAATGCCAAATCATCAACATGGCCATGAATTGTGAGGAAGGGAAGCTACTTTGCATTTTCAGTATTGGGTTTTTATTGAGTTGTTTACTCCTCATGTTAGTGTTGGGTAGAAGTACATTTACTTTCAGAAGAAGAAGTGCTTGTGAATACTTTGCATGTCTTACTTGAGGCATGTATTATTTGTATTTTCGTACATATATTTTGTTCGTTGATTGCTCTAAACTATGGAGTGCATCGTGACCCTATAAATAGTTATAACAAGAATCTCATAATTGCATGAAGAAGATGAAATCCCCAAGAATAAACAAATGCAGAGAAACTAAAATTTGTTATGGGATTTGTTTTCAAGTTTTCTTCATCTACTTGTTCCTTCAAGAACAACTGCAGCTAAGCTTCTACTGCCCTTGTAAAAATTAGAAACTCGGTAGACAGCATCCCCCCAGTTTAAGTTTACAACATCTTTACCTAGCACCATCCCAAGAAGTGTGTCAGAGGTTGAATATTCAGAAGAAGGAAGAAAATTAAAACTTAATAGAGTTCCATGATGTCCAACTAGCAGGTGTTTTATTGTAAAACTAAGCAATGTGACATACTTGCTAAGAAATCATTGGGTCTAAGTTGTTTTGTGTTGGTAAAAAAAAGGTGATGAGGCATCAGTTACAGGTGTTCATCATTTAGCCTCATGGATCACAGTTACGAGGAAAGGTGGAATTCATGTTTTGAGACAATTTTCCACTCTCAAGAAAGAAGCTTCAAAATTTTCAATGCGGTTGTAAGCTTTGACATGGTAAATTTTTATAAATAGGGATTTTTGGTTGGACTGTCGAGTCCATTCCATCCCTTCCCAAATAAAAATGATATTGTTAATAAATTATATGTGTTTGATAAATATTGTTTGTTAATTGTAGACAATAAGAGGACAGAGGTTCATAATTCTGTTTGAAAATGCCTTAGCAATGATTTTATAGGACACATTATGCAGAGTGATAGGATGCTAATTAGGATATATGTTTAGGGTCCCCCGACTTAGGGATAAATTTGATGTTTCCTTGGTTGATTATCTCACCAAGAGAGCTGTAAGTGAGATCCTCCAAGTAGAAATTGTAGAGGTTAATTCCTAGAGTATCCCACATGGTTTGATAAAATTTAGAGGGGAAGCCATCAATACCTAGATATTATTCAGAAGCCATTTTAAAAGTAGCTTCTTTAATCTCTGCAAGAAATAAGGGCGATCACATACAACACGCTGGGAGTGAGAGACTTTACGAGGCACATTTTGCAAACATTTAAGCAATTCCTCCTCTCTAGCATGGGTGGTAGACTGAGAGGTGAAGACATCATGATAACGGTGAACAAATACTTGAATAATATTGGGTATAGAAGTGAATTGAACATTTTATTAAAATATGGCTTCAATTTGCATGGAAGAGTGTTTGGCATGGAGCATAGAAAAAAATTCTTTGGAATCCCTATCTCCAATTTTAAGCCAATGAAGTTGAGCATGAAGTAAAGCACCTATGTATTTTTAAGATTCTTCAAATTTGAGTCTTTGTCTCTAGTGGGCAGCTTGAAGCTACAAGTTTTGATTGAAATGAGAGGTATTAAAATCTTCTGAGATTAGTTGGAATTCACAATATGAATCATTATGGACATCCTACTGGAAAAGATTAGCTTTTTTTCCATATATGTGAAGAAAAGTGTTATTCCTAGTGATAGAATCATTCCACCAAGATATCAAGATTGGGAGGGACCCACATTCGTTGTCTGAACAATATTTATTTACCTTCTCCACTAGGAGGGTGAGGAACAAGGTTCCAAATGCATTGAATTTATGCCATAGTCTTCGCATGTTTCAGGTTAGCACTATTGAGGTAAAATTGAGAATTAACCTTTAGTTTTTTGGAAGAAGCAAGCTAGGTGATATTAAAAAAGATGAGGTAGTGATCAAAGATAAGTGCAGTGTAAAGAACAATGACATGGAAGAAACAATTGGGGGAAATGTATAAGAATTCTTTGTTGGGCATCATGTTGCGGTCAAGATGTTTAACAATACGGTCTTTTCCCTATCTAAAGTTAGACCAAGTGAACCAATTGGAGGAAGAACTATCCTTGAAGGGGATGTTAGGATCCGATAATCTGAGCTTGTGTCTCAGATAGAACTAGGCCTCCGTTCTCCCCCACACCACCGCATAGGTAAACAAAAAAATTATCTTCTGGGTGTTTCACCATATTAAAGTGTCCACATATGATCCAAAGGTCATTATGATGCGATTTGACAAGTGATTTCTAAAAAATTACTCGCTTAACTGCATCATTGGATGCATAAATGTTAGCAATCCCAAGGATGTGCCTATTGAAATCAAAGAGGGTCCACACCATCTAATGGGTGGTGTCAAAGCCACAAAAAATCACATGTCATGAAAATTCAAAAGCAATCAGTGTCATTACCCATTCACGTCCAGGCTCATGATTGGACACGTGGTATGTTGCATGGGGATAAACTGTGTGAGCAATAGACTGGAGAAGAAATCCTAAAATTTTAACTTGCTATAGACAGAGAATATGCATATATTGAAAGTGGAAACAACTCTCCCTAACCAAATATCTTTAGGTGGGATCAGTAAGGGTACGTATGTTCTAAGAGTACACAATCATTGGAAAAAATAAAGGTACATATATCCCTCGTCATCAAAAATGGAGAGGGCAGAAAACTAATTATGAGATGAATCCCGTAGGGAAATGTCTACCTCTGATCATGGTCTATGTTTCTCTTGGATAAATTTTCCATCTTCGGTGGGGTTCAGGTTATGGGAGTGGCTAAGGCATAATTTTCAGGCCACAAGCAAGTGGTTTTCTTCTATTAAAAAGGGGCTGATAGAGCAGAAGATTTCATGGGGATCACGGCCAAGCCAACTAGGGTAGAGTGGGAGCTCATAGCTGAAGGAACATGAGAAATAGCTTGTTTGACAGGAGCAGCAGAGGAGCTTGCACCATTATTATTTTCTAGCCAAGAAAAAGAGGTTGATGGTTTCATCAGGCCATGAGAAGAACCTATTTTGTTAGTCATTGTGGTCCAATCATCTCCAGTCATTGTCCCAAAGTGAGATATAACCATAAGAGAACATTCCCGAATCATATGGTCAGACACTTGGCAACGAAAAAATAGGTATAGGTTAAGTTGATTTATAAAACAAGCTAGGAGAAATGGGTTTCCCTAGCAATTAAAATTTATGGTTTTTCCAAACAGACAAGGCTCCCCAAGGGTTTGATTAAATGTTCAACAAATCCCCATAGGGGGAGAGGAAGCCCGAGAATCTCAATCCAAACTGGAACTTTAATCTTGGCTTGTTCTATGACTTGGAAATCCTTGGTGCAGTGTGAAATCACCACCAGTGTGTTACAGATAAACCAGGGACCATGGTTGACAATAGCTTTGCAGTGCTCAACATTGATAAACTGAAACAGAAATAAACCCTTGGTGAGGTTTAATTTTCACTTAAGTTTGACACCATGATGTTGTTAGTGGCTATGAACCCATTGTTTCATCAATCTTTATCAAATCTGGTAAATTAATAGCAACATTAGGTAAATGAGTCTAAGAGTCAAAGTGATTACCTCGTCAAAGACCTTCAGGACAATATCTTCACTTGCTTGAGAGTCGTGGGAGCCGAGCTTACCGTAAGTCGAAAATATATCAAGAGATGGAGATGGCGATATGGAAGCCATAAATATACGCTTAATGTCGCCCAAAGGGCGGAGTAAAACGCCGACTCAAGGAATTAATTATGCGAGAATATCAAACATCCTACCAAAATGATGGTATGACAACAAGATCATATGGGAAACAACAGGCATGAACCTAAACCTTAACAAATCTGTCGCATAAAAAAAAACCTCAAAATATCTATTGGGAAGAAAAAAAAAATTCACAAGTTCTTGGAAGATTTTAAAATCTTTTTATAAAAATAACACTTTAGTAATGAACTTGGCACGCCACCACACTATATAAAACATGTTTCACAATTTATTGGAAGATTTTTAAAAACAATTATAAAAACAAAACTTTGGTAATGCACTTGGCGCACCACCACAGTATTTAAATCACGTTTCATAGAATAATTTTTATTTAAGTGCTCAATGTAGGAAGTTTATTATATTTGCAATTTTACTCATGTGGCACTCGCATTGGGTACATTGGCCACTTTTAACATACATTTTAAATTGTTTTGTGTATCGTGGAGACTATTCTTTTTCATTTGTAGACGGCCAAAGAATGTTCTAAGACTTATATTCCGTACATTATCACAAATCTTTGGTTCTAATTAACTTCTATTGAACATAATTTTACAAATTGGCACGACCCATCATTTAAGTGGACAATGGATGGTTTGAAGTCTTCCATCATACTAGTTGTCACGTACCCATCATTTAAGTAGGTATAGTAATGGTTTGAACGACTGTACAAGTCATGGAAGTAAGAATTATGTGCGTGCCATATAAGTAAGAATTCAATTAAATTGCAAATTTAATGCGAGGTGTTGAGACGTTACAATCTCCTTAAGCAAGACATGACCCGAGCTTGACAACTTTTATCCACTGTAATTTGGAGGTTTGTTTTCATTGGAAAAACATATTACTGAAGACGTGTATTCATTTAATGCAAATGCAAATGAATAAGTATTGGTGTCTTGTTTGTTATCTAATTTGGAGCTGTTTGGTGGTTTTGGCCACTCCAAATGCCTTCCTAAAAGATGTGGAAACATGAGTTTGAGTTTGAGTTTGAGTTTGAGTGGATTCCGTTTTTTCCTTTATATGTCAAAAATAATAATAGGTGAAATATATTAATATTAAAAGAAACATGATACCTATAATAATAAGGGCAATATGAATAGAACTAATTTTACCAGATTATAAAAGGGGCAATATGAATATGAATAAGTGAATCACACAGGATACCTCATTATAAATTTTACTTCTCTGAAAGATGGTCGTGTAGTTTAGATGTCGATGTGGCAAAGAGCAATGCCCACTATTTTAACACACAAAATGTAACCAAAAAACTCGATGTTTTTGATCTTATTAGATATATAATGGACATATGGTTGTGTCGCACATTTTGATATCGTGAATTATTTGGTTATTTGATGTTATCATATTATAGCATGGATGGACGTCGTTATATGTTACTAGGATGGCTAACACATGTTAAATTAATATGAAATTTTGTATGTTTCTCGTTAACAATTCCTTATTGATATTGTGTTAACATATCTAGCATGATTATATTTTGATTGATTTACTGAGTAGTTAATTTATACACTTTATTAGACATATGTGTTTAATGTTTACAAGGAGTGTGCAGATTACAGGGCATAGGAGAATGTCATTTTCAGGGCGACTACTCCAGTGTGCACAAACGTCTGACTAGGTCGAGTCTTAGCCATGTTAATTATGTGAAGCCTTAATTGGTTGCATGTCATATTTGGGCACCATGAGTGACCCTGAAAGTGTAATGTTGTAAGTTTGTAAATTTATTATTGTTTAATTTGTTTAGTGTTGTAGGAGCTATTTTGGGGGACCTAATAGTCCCCACTTGTATTAAATATGTATTTTCTTAGGTTAAGTTTGATTTATGAAGTTGGGGTCACATAATCACCTTTGGGTGAGCCCCACAACCTCAGCGATTGTGCCCAAAATTCCAAACCAAAAATTAGGCTATTTATGGCATTTTGGAGACCTAATTTGGCTTTGGGGGGGTCTCTTATAATCTAACCCCTTGGACCCTACCTATAGGAAAGGAGGCTTCATTTCATGGTGAAATGGGATTTTTCCCTCCCATTTGACCTCTCTTAAGTCACCATTCTTGTAACAATGATTGGGTGTTGTGTCTTCTTAAAAACTGTATGGGTTTGACTTATATTCATTTTGGGTAATTTGGGGGATTAGTGCTAAAATGAAATTTATCTTTTCTCTCTTTGATTTTTGGAATTGTAGTTTGGAGGGAAGATAGGGGTGACATATGTCACCCCCTCATTTGTGATGGATATTTCCTTTTTTTTCTTCCAATACTTCCTCATCAAGGAGGAAGAGGACTTTTTGATTGTCTTTTTCTTGTGAGTGATTTTGAAGTTGGAGACTTGGAGCTCTTATTTGGAAGTGGATTGGATAGCTTAAAAACTTGAAAATCTCTTTGAGGTATGATACTTGATCCTCCTTTGGTGTTATTGTATGTAGATTTTGGATCAAATTTTTGTTGTGTGTGATTATGTTTGTATCTAGTGCATGATATGTTTTTTTTGTTTCCTTAATTTATTTTTCTCCATCCATCATATGGCTTGATGGGTTTTGGATTTTTGTAGAGGAAGAGGGAGGGAATTTCCCTCTTAAACCTCATGGCTTAATGGAAAAGCCATGTTGGTTTCTCATATTTTTATCCCCTCATATGGTTTGAGGTGGAGAAGTTGGTTCATATGGTTTGAACCCCCTTCCCCATCCTTGGAAAGGAAACCAAAGAGGTTTAAAAATAATCCAAAGGAGGAATTTTGGTGTTTAGGAGGAGATATAAGGAGGGGTGCTTGTTATGGAGGAATAAGGGGGATTTTGGATTTTGGTTGGATCACACCTTTTGGCTATTTTGGATTTCTCATCCACTCTTCCATATTTTGAGGTTGAACTTGGTGTTTTCTCCTCCTTGTTTGGGTTGTCTTCTTGTGTTTTGGGTGTGTGGTTAATGTTTTATTGTGTAATGTTGTTCTTGTTTCTACCCCTTTCCCACTTTTGAACAGTTGAGGAATGTTTTCCCTCTCTCCCATGGGCTTGGAGGGAGGCTAGACATGTCCTCCAAACTTTGGAAGGAATGTAATGATGCCAATAGGTTGGGAGGAAAACTAAGCCTATCTCTTGTTGTCTTTTGAAGACTTAATAATGGAAAGCATAATATTTTTTAAGCTTAATGTTAGTGAAACATCCATTGTATTGGTTCCCTGTATGAAAGTTTGAAAAAAATGTATATCTTCATCCTGGGTTCTTGTAAAATAGAGAATTGTAATCTCTTATGACTGCCTTATCATTACTGCTCAAATAATGAATACGAAAGAAACAAATGAAACCATAGAACGGAGAAAATAAAATATATGATAAGAAACGTTAGGGTTTTAGAAAATGCAAACTACAATGGCCCCGATTCATTTGATCCTGGGGTGTAGAATAAGTCCTCCAATTTTTTAATTTGTGGGGATTTAGGTGGGGTGGAGAAGATTAATTTAATAAGGGTCAATACCATAGGTGGGAGTCCTTATAAAATTTTAAGTTACATTACCCTTATAGGACTTAATAGCGACTATTCCTTTGATGATTGATTTAACTAGGGGATGAGTAAATATTCTACAGACTATTTACTAAATTTACAAAGTATAAGTGACTGTGGTTTAACAAAAAAAGAGGGTATCGTTAATCCTTAGGTTGATAAAAAATAAAACTGTAATAGGTAAAAGTATTATTCGTTTAATGATTTATTTCCTCTTAGAGTTGATTAAATAATTATGTGGACGTTTATAAGATCATTAAATAATGTAGTTATGGTTTTATAGGTGACATTGGATCACTAGGCTAAAATGGAAATAAAAATTCAATATATATTAAAAAAACTTAGACTGAATTTTTCTCAGATTTAAGGCGTATTTTAGTTTCGTTTAATATGGAAATTACATTTTGTATCGGAGTGCAGGTTCACACACCGGATGCTCTGGGTATAAATTTAAATTGGTTAATAATGGATTAAACATTTAATGAAAACAAATTAAACCATTTCCACTACCTTCAAAACCTAATAACCCACCATTTTATTTCCTACACAGGATGGAACCTGCGAGACTTTGATCCATCAGGAACTTGGTATGTAGATCTCGTACGCTCGAACCGTGTGCCCCGGAGCTTGGACCATAGATATTGGAGGCACTTCAGTAGCTAATAGGTGTTGTGCAACATCATATTTTGGTGCAGCGTCAACCAAGGGATGAGTATTTTTGTCAAGGAGAGGACACAACGCCAGACGAGAGCACACACTCGGATCCTCATGAACACAATACTCTGAGATGGGAGAGGTACAGTAGCATTTTCATTCACTGTGAGAGGGTGTCCACACATTTTCATAGCCACTCACACAACCTTGAGGGTCCATTTGATAATGGGCATCAACATTAACCTGTAGAGGGAATAGTTGGGTAACAGCGCCAGGATCATGATACAGAAAGCATGATTAGAGATCTCCTTCGGTTATAGTCGACTGCATACATTAGCACTACGGATGGTTTTGGGGCCAAGTCATGGCTCCTCAGCCTTGAAATTTTCTTTGAATTACACTCATACGAGAGCAATGCCAAAGCTATTTTCACTACACACCTCCTCTGTGACACAGCGGGTGTTTCTCGGAGGAATGAGGAGTGAAAGCTCCGTTTGACTCAAGATACAATGACTTGGGACTTGGGAGTTGTTTAAGAATAATTTCATAGCTCCATTTTGCCACTCCAAATGCCTTCCTGAAAGATGTGGAAACATGAGTTTGAGTTTTCCTTTCCGGAAGGAGAATACCGGGGGAGTGGATTCCGTTTTTTCCTTTATATGTCAAAAATAATAATAGGGGAAATATATTAATATTAAAAGAAACATTATACCTATAATAATAAGGGCAATATGAATAGAACTAATTTTACCAGATTATAAAAGGGGCAATATGAATACGAATAAGTGAATCACATAGGATACCTCATTATAAATTTGACTTCTTTGAATAATGGTCGTGTAGTTTAGATGTCATGTAGCAAAGAGCAATGCCCACTATTTTAACACACAAAATGTAACCAAAAAACTTGATTTTTTAAAAAAAATAATTAAACAACAAAACATGAGAAGTAGTTGTACTAAACACAAGACACATAATATAAATTCAGTGAACACATGGTTTATTGTTTTACTTTTACATGTATTATATTTTTTTACTTAGGATTAAATACTTATCTAAAGGAATACGAAAAAAGGGTCTGATTTTGAGCATAAAACAAATAGATCAAAAACATTATAGAACATCTCTAACTTATCTTTCTAAGAAAATTTTTTATGATTTCTCAAACATTTTTTTCCTTGTTAATTGTGCATTAAAATGTTTTTTTTTTTAATGTAGCGCGAAAGATGAAGGTGGAGATCGAGTTTACGGTTTTCTAGGAAGAAGTGGAAGTGTGCGAGGTATTTCGGTAATGACAAAGGTAGGAGTAGGGGTAGGGGCATAAGTGCGGGAGGGATTTCAGTAGGAGCAGATCAAACAAAAAAAACATAAAAGCACAATAAAATGTCCCACTTTTTGGTATGTTTTGTACCATTATAAACATGAATTTTCAGTTTCATTGATTTTCTAAAGGGTAATAGCCATAAAACCGTACAATTCATGAAATTCCAAAAATAACAAAATGTTGTGTTTAGAGTGTAGAATACATGTAATTTTTTTTATAAAAAAAATTGCAAAAAAAATGGTCTTTTTCTTAATTTTATTCATACGTTGTTTATTATGTTATAAAAGAGGAATGACTGTCCTCGGGTGGTTTTTTTGATCAATGAAGAATTTATTTTTTCACCAATGAAATTTTAGATATATGATTCAAGATAATTGAATTTTGAGGTGCTGTAAAATTTTCATATTTAGTTTGGACTTATATTTGTTTCATTTTAATTAATTATTTAGTAAAAATATTTTCATCTAAATGGCGTACAAATGTTTATGGCCAATAAATTTTAAGATTTATATCAAAATTGATTTTTTTCTACTTTCACAGGTAAGAAGAAGACTTCAATAAATAGTAATTCTAATTTTTTCAAATTTTTTTGATATTTTTTGCTATTTTTCAAATTGGGTTGATTGTGTACGATCGATTGTACCTAAAATACCATATGTTAGCAAAATATAGAAAAATAAATAGTAAAACATATTTTCTTAAAAATGAAAAGTTATATTTTTAGAAAGATAATAAAATTATGTATTTTGTGTTAAAATTTTGTAATTTTATTCATTCATTAACCCTAATTACGTGGCACCTAAGTGGCACATTTTGGCATAAAATTAACCTCCAAATGGATTTGGCGCCAAAATGTAAACCACATTGGTGCCACATAGGTGCCACATAGGGGGGTTCGCGCGAAGGGGGGTTACGCGTGAAGGGGGTTCGCGTGAACCCCCCTTCGTCCTAACCCCCCTAAACCCTAAATTTGCCGCCCAAAACTATATAAACATCTATATATAACTCTTTGCCGCCAAAATTATTTGAATTCATAGGGTTCGTGCGAAGGGGTGTTCGCGCGAACACCCATTCGCGCGAACTAGTTTCTTTGTCCTACGTGGCGGTTCAAGCGAAGGGGGTTCACGCGAAAGGGATGTTCGTGTGAACACCCTCGATTTCCGATCCCGCCCAACTTCTTACTCACGTTTTTGGGACATGAAGTGGGACACAACATTGTGCTTTGACCAATGAAGTAAAGCACAAATGAAAAAACAAACCGCGACCATGTCTGTTTTTCCTCAATACTGGATCTCTAATGCCCAACAAAGACATGATGCAGGACCTGATTGGTTTACCCATGTCGCTTATGGATCAACAAATGTTGTCGGATTAGTTGTGGCTAAGCGAATATGTATAATAGATGGTGTAACCCCACATTGCGAAGGAACCTGTATTTCCCACATTTTCTAGCTTTAACTTATCAGCTGACTCTATACTCATACTTGATGATTGGACATGGATTATGGCCCCTTTTTAATATTATGTTATGATATTTGATCATTGGAGGACATGTATGATGATTTGGGAATGTAGCGCCAATTTAGTTTTGAATAGTATGATAGTTCATTTGAGTAAATGTTTTGAATACTAACATGTTATGATGTTGTTGATCTTATTAGATATATAATGGACATATGGTTGTGTCACACATTTTGATATCTTGAATTATTTGGTCATTTGATGCTATCATATTATATCATGGATGGACGTCGTTATATGTTACTGGGATGGCTAACACATGTTAAATTAATATGAAATTTTGTATGTTTCTCGTTAACAATTCCTTATTGATATTGTGTTTACATATCTAGCATGATTATATTTTGATTGATTTACTAAGTAGTTAATTTATACACTTTATTGCACATATGCGTTTAATGTTTGCAAGGAGTGTGCAGATTACAAGGCATAGGAGAATGTCAGTTTCAGGGCGACTACTCCAGTGTGCACAAGCGTTTGACTAGGTCAAGTCTTAGCCATGTTAATTATGTGAAGCCTTACTTGGTTGCATGTCATATTTCGGCACCATGAGTGACCTCGAAAGTGTAATGTTGTAAGTTTGTAAATTTATTATTGTTTAGTTTGTTTAGTGTTGTAGGAGCTAGTTTGGGGGACCTAATAGTCCCCAATTGTATTAAATATGTATTTTATTAGGTTAAGTTTGATTTATGAGGTTGGGGTCACATAATCACCTTTGGGTGAGCCCCACAACCTCAGCGATTGTGCCCAAAATGCCAAACTCGAAATTGGACTATTTATGGCATTTTGGAGACCTATTTTGGCTTTGGGGGCTCTCTTATAATGCAACCCCTTGGACCCTACCTATAGGAAAGGAGGCTTCATTTCATGGTGAAATGGGATTTTTCCCTCCCATTTGACCTCTCTTAAGTCACCATTCTTGTAACAATGATTGGGTGTTGTGTCTTCTTAAAAACTGTATGGGTTTGACTTATATTCATTTTGGGTAATTTGGGGGATTAGTGCTAAAATGAAATTTATCTTTTCTCTCTTTGATTTTTGGAATTGTAGTTTGGAGGGAAGATAGGGGTGACATATGTCACCCCCTCATTTGTGATGGATATTTCCTTTTTTTTCTTCCAATACTTCCTCATCAAGGAGGAAGAGGACTTTTTGATTGTCTTTTTCTTGTGAGTGATTTTGAAGTTGGAGACTTGGAGCTCTTATTTGGAAGTGGATTGGATAGCTTAAAAACTTGAAAATCTCTTTGAGGTATGATACTTGATCCTCCTTTGGTGTTATTGTATGTAGATTTTGGATCAAATTTTTGTTGTGTGTGATTATGTTTGTATCTAGTGCATGATATGTTTTTTTTGTTTCCTTAATTTATTTTTCTCCATCCATCATATGGCATGATGGTTTTTGGATCTATGTAGAGGAAGAGGGAGGGAATTTCCCTCTTAAACCTCATGGCCTGATGGAAAAGCCATGTTGGTTTCTCATATTTTTATCTCCTCATATGGTTTGAACCCCCTTCCCCATCCTTGGAAAGGAAACCAAAGAGGTTTGGAAATCATCCAAAGGAGAAATTTTGGTGTTTAGGAGGAGATATAAGGAGGGGTGCTTGTTATGGAGGAATAAGGGGGATGTTTTGATATTTTTTGGTACATGTGTTTACTATGGTTGGATCACACCTTTTGGCTCTTTTGGATTTCTCATCCACTCTTCCATATTTTGAGGTTGAACTTGGTGTTTTCTCCTCCTTGTTTGGGTTGTCTTCTTGTGTTTTGGGTGTGTGGTTAATGTTTGATTTTTATTGTTGTTCTTGTTTCTACCCCTTCCCCACTTTTGAACATTTGAGGAATGTTTTCCCTCTCTCCCATGGGCTTGGAGGGAGGATAGAATGTCCTCCAAACTTTGGAAAGCAATGTAATGACGCCAATAGGTTGGGAGGAAAACTAAGCCTATCTCGTTCTCTTTTGAAGACCTAGTGGAGTGGAAAGCATGCAAGTTTTATCTTGACGATTGTTGGAAGAGATTGAAGACCTTGTTAAGTTAATCCCAACCTCTAAGAGCCTTATCCATTTGGATCCTATGTGATTTTGTAAATAGTGTATTGACCATTGTTATGATTTCATATTCCTGTAATAAACTTGTATAGTTGCAATTGTAAGGGTTGGATTGAACTACCTTCTAGTGAAGGAATGTTGGCTTTTGTAAGTGGGATGTCTACTTGTTGTAATGTATTTACATGGAGCTTGTGTTTAACCTTGTTTCAAAATTAAAGTTCTTGAAATACTCATGTTGTTGGAAGGGTTAGTGATGTTTGAATCTCTTTTTGAGTGGAAGTTATTTTGTATTTGAACTTTTTTTTTAAATATTGGAAGAAGAATTCTCCTCTTGTTGTAAGAACATGATTTTATGGTATCTTGCTTATCTAAGTTTAAATACATTTTCTTTCTAGCCATTAGGAATATTATAAACATTGCAAAATGAAGGATATGAGTAGCTTGTATTCTTGGAAAACCATATTGAAAGTTTAGACTTTGGAAAGGGAAGTTTGTGTCTTTATATGTTGTATCATTTAAATAAAAACAAAGAGTATTTCACTTCTATATGTTGAATAAATGAGGAATGTAAACTTTGTAATTATTGTGCATAAAAGTGAAAGGATGCATTTGCTTAAAACAATAGATCCTCTCTTAAAATCAATTTTCCTTTGAATGATCAACTTGTTAAATTTAACATGATGGTTCCCTTGAAACCTTAAGTGTATAGCTATTATGGTTGAATGGTAAAAAAAAGAAGAGAATCTTTATGTTTAAGCTCTATGCTCTTTTCTTGATGCAATCTAAATAATGGTATTCATTTAAAATGTTGTAGGGGTTAAATAAGGTTTATTTCCTTTCCTCATTCTTGAACTAATATAATGAAGCCATATTATGAATGTTTTTATTAGAATTATTATTAAAATTTTGCAACCAGATTTGAGAAAGAGTCATCCGTAATTCATTGACTCATACGAATAGACATGCATTTAAATTCAAAAATATATACTGTTATACTTGTGAATTTATAACTGTGTTTATATATATATATATATCTATGAATTCATTTATAATTTTTTTTGGAATAAGGTTAGTGGAACAACTTTATATCTAACTATATATAAAGCAAAAAAATGTATACCTTGATACGGATTGTTTATTATATAAAAAAATAAAATTTAATTAATGAAATTTGGGGCGGTGGATGAACCCTTGCACACCCCCCAACTTCCTTTTACTCATGTGGGAGTAGTGTGACGTAACCACTCCACTCTGTGTGGTGTGGATATGCCACCCCACCCCCACCGCCCTCTCTAACACCCTAATCGCCACCGCGGCCTCCCCAATCGCGTAACCTTTTACCCCCCAGCGTAGTGGCCACCCTATAAACTGAAACTCCCCACCCAAAACCCCTGTCTTCCACTTATCACACAAATGCACCAATAACCATGGCTGTGGTTGTTAAGTGGTTCGCCTCTGTCTTAAATTCGCCACACCCTCCTTGATCACTCACATGACATCCTTAATCACAACCCATTTGCAGTTCCTGGGCATAAATCCACCCTCTGTGCACGCGCACACACACACACACAGATATATATATATATATATATATATATATATATATATATATATATATATATATATATATATGTTGGTATTTCAACCAATAATAATAATAATAATAATAATAATGAAAACATCCATTGTTTGGACCCTGTATGAAAGTAAGAAAAAAATGTATATCTTCTTCCTCCATGGAATAGAGAATAAAAATCTCTATGACTACTGTATCATTCCTGCTCAAACAATGAATACAAAAGAAACAAATGAAACCATAGAAAGGAGAAAAGAAAATATATGATCAGAAAAGTTAGGGATTTAGAAAAAGCAAACTCCAATGGCTCTGATTCATTTGATCATGGGGTGTAGAATAAGTCCTCCAATTTTTTAATTTGTGGGGATTTAGGTGGGGTGGAGAAGATTAATTTAATAAGGGTCAATACCATAGGTGGGAGTCCTTATAAAAGTTTAAGTTACATTACCCTTATAGGACTTAATAGGGACTATTCCTTTCATGATTGATTTAACTAGGGGATGAGTAAATATTCTATAGACTATTTACTAAATTTACAAAGTATAAGTGACTGTGGTTTAACAGAAAGAGAGGGTATCATTAATCCTTAGGTTGATAAAAAAATAAAAGCTGTAATAGGTAAAAGTATTATTTGTTTAATGATTTATTTCCTCTTCGAGTTGATTAAATAATTATGTGGACGTTTATAAGATCATTAAATAATGTAGTTATGGTTTTATAGGTGACATTGGATCACTAGGCTAAAACGGAAATAAAAATTCAATATATATTAAAAAAAAAAATAGACCAAACTTTTCTCAGATTTAAGGCGTATTTTAGTTTCGTTTAATATGGAAATTACATTTGGTATCAGAGTGTAGGTTCACACACCGGACGCTCTTGGTATAAATTTAAATTGGTTAATAATGGAATAAACATTTAATGAAAACAAATTAAACCATTTCCACCACCTTCAAAACCTAATAACCCACCATTTTATTTCCTACACAGGATGGATCCTAGGTGGACTTCGATCCATGAACTTGGTATGAGATCTCGATTCGAACCGTGTGCCCCGGAGCTTAGACCATAGATATTGAAGGAACTTCAGTAGCTAATAGGTGTTGTGCAACATCATCTTCCGGTGCAACGTCAGCGAAGGGATGAGTATTTTTGTCAGGGAGGGGACACAACGCCAGATGAGAGCACACACTTGGAGCCTCATGAACACAATACTCTAAGATGGGAGAGGTACAATAGCCTTTTCATTCACTGTGAGAGGGTGTCCACACATTTTCATAGTCACTCACACAACCTTAAGGGTCCATTTGACAATGGGCGTCAACATTAACCTGTAGAGAGAATAGTTGGGAAGCAGTGTCGGGATCGTGATACAGGAAGCATGATTAGATATATCCTTCGGTTATAGTCGACTGCATAAATTATAACTACAGATGGTTTTGGGGCCAAGTCATGGCTCCTTAGCCTTGACATTTTCTTTGAATTACACTCATACGAGAGCAATGCCAAAGCTAGTTTCACTATACACCTCCTCTGTGATGCAACGGGTGTTTCTTGGAGGAATGAGGAGTGAAAGCTCCATTTGACTCGAGATACAGTGACTTGGGAGTTGTTTAAGGATAATTTCATAGCCTATTATATGTCTAAGCATTTAGTTCAGAAGAGGATTGATGAGTTCCATGAATTACAACAAAGCTCTGGCGTGGTAGCGTAGTATGAGGGCATATATCTAGCAGGAGAGAGCATCCCGCTCTCTATATAAGGGGAGGTCATCATTTGAGGGGACTCTCGATCAGGCTATAGCTTTTATACACACTGTAGTCATCATCTAGAAATTATTATATATGCCCTACTAGAAAACCAAACAAGATAGGGCTCCCTCCTCTTCGGAATGAATCGTCGCCCATATATCTGTTTGCCAGCAAGCCCCTCATAAGAATCTATTCTGAGAGATATATATAGAGGGTTGGATGAAAGGAACCCCAAAAAAATATGTATGGTAATATTCCCTACCTTCCCCTCCCCTCCCCTACCCTCCCCTCCCCTAGCTTGGTTTTATGGGCTACATATGCCTTGTTCACTACCAAGAGATAGGATTTTTTGATGGAATGTTTCCATAGGAATAAATCTTAAAACATACCAAGTTAGACGTTAGATTGTGTATGTGAAAGGGTTTTAAAGTATCTTATTGAGTGTCCTCCCAAAAAAATTTATCTTGCATGTTATGTTGATGTTATGTGGTTTCCTAACATGTTGCTTTTTTGTGCAACTATATTAGACTAAAATGAGGACTAGGAACACATGAAACATCCCAATACCCCATGAAACACTGACATGGACATTTTCTGTGAAAACAAAATTACTTTAAAGATAATTATATTAGAAAGCAATTTGTAATTCATGTTTTCTTTCAGAAAAGATAATTTTTGAGTAGATCTGAGATAAAAGAGGACCTTATGAAAACATTTTTTGTTATTAAACCATGAACAATTCTCCTTTCAAATTTTAAGAAAAAAAAAAACATATTCAAGAGTTTTTGGTCTGATTTATGATAGTGTTCATCAAGTAATTCAATATGAACCAAGGACTAAGTTGATTTAGAACATGATTTAGGTTCCAAATCCTAAATCTAAGAAAAATTGTCTAAATAGAGCCAAAAACATTTGTGGTATCAAAAAATTTAATGGTTCAAGAAAATATGCAGGATAGATAGTTTTTGTTGAAATGTACTCTTGTTATGTTACTTCAAACAATTTGAAATTTTATCGTTGCATGAACTTTTTGTATTTCCTTTGAAATAAGATATCGTTTTTCTCTATGTTTTATATGGAATATTTTGTGTCAATATATGTATCTTTAGTACAATTTATTCTTGAAATTATAAGGTATAACTATCCCATGCAATGCATCGTTTCCTATGTTTGATATGTGTGTGTGTGTGTGTGTGTGTGTGTGTGTGTGTGTGTGTGTGTGTGTGTGTGTGTGTGTGTGTGTGTGTGTGTGTGTACTAAAATAAAACTACAACAATGACTAAATATATATTTGTTTATGAACAATGTTGAAAAGATAATCTTCTTTTTGAATTTTCGTCAAGTTTTGTATGGAATATTTTGTTTTTGCTAGGTGATTTTAGTTTATGTGGTGCTTTCTCATAATTGTTTGTGCAATTATAAGTTCATATTAATGGATGTGTCATGTATATTTTATCAAAAGAGATATATGTCTAATGGCTCTCCTCTCTTCTACCTCATAGTAGTAAGATATTTTAGTAACAAACATATGTGGTTAATGGGTTCCTTATCCTCTATTTTATAGTGTGATATATTTTACCAAAAAGTATACATGGTTAATGGATCCTCTCTCCTCTATTCTATAATGTTAATATTATAATTTAGTTTAATTTTAGAAACATACGTTAATAAATGCTTATAATATTATAATGTTAATATTAAAATTTAGTTTAATTTTATAAATATATGTTAATAAAGGCTACATAGAATAATGAGCATTTGATAGGAGAGACAATGACAAAAACATAAACAGTGCCCCAAAGGGTATCTAGAATTTGTTTACTGCTCAAAATTTTAAAAATGGCCATGTTATAATCATGGTGAGTCTTGGCCTTTCCTAAACGGGATGATAGCTCATAATTTTAAGATTTTCATTGATTATTTTTGTTTTCCTGTAATACACCTTTAATATAATTTATACTAAATTGGTTTTGATGCATTATTAAAATTTATCATGTCATAGATATGTTTTCTTTCCCTCATTTTCGATTATTTTAACTCAATTGGACTCTAATAAAGAATGTAGTTTTGTTTTTTTAGTTATTTATATCATCTCCAATTTTTATTTTCCTTCTTATTGATTGCTCAAATTTTACAAGCCTTCTCAATTATAAAATGGATCCCCAAAATACAATTATATCAATGAATGCTTCCACTTGAAATAACCTGCTAATAGGAATAAGAGAGAATTTTGTTTGCATACTTCCTTTAGGATCATTATCTCCATTTCATGATGGATGGACTATAGAAGGCAGAGAACATTTGAAGTCAAACATTCCTAACTTTAACAACACTAGAGGGAGTGGAAAGGTATTCAAATTTTATATCATTATTAAGGATGAAGAACAAATGTGGTTTATTTGTTTCAATGAACAAGTGGATAAACATTATGATACTATCCGAGTTGGAAATGTGTATAAAATTTCAAATGGAATATTAGGGAAGGATGATAAAATGTTTAACAATATTCCATAACAATGTCAAATATTTTTGAATAACATGTCAATCATGAAATATTATTATTTTTATGATGACTCTATTCTATTTAACAAGTTTCACTTCGTTTTGATAAGTGAAATTAGAATCATGAAGGAAAATTCAATGATATATGTACTTGGAATTGTTTCATTTATTAGTTAATTTGATACACTATTCAATAAGGATGGTTCATAATTCAAGAAGAGGAAAATTGAAATTACATATATGTCTTATTGCACCATTGATGTTACACACTAGGTTGGTTTTTCCATGACGAAGGGTTCTAAAATCCAATGCTTCATTGACTCAGACCCAAATCTTATTATTGCTTTCAAGTGTGTTCCCATAACTGATTTTAAAGGGAAGTATTTTGCAACACTACAAAACACTAAGATGTTTATAAATCCAAGTATCGAAGAAGTAACTATGTTGAGAAATTGGTGTGAGGAACATGGAAAAATTTATGGTGGTCTATCTCTAACAAGCCATACTGACATTGGGGTTCAAAATTCTTTCCAAACAATTATCTTTGAGATAGGTTGCTAGTGGATATCTCATTTTTCAAAAAACACTTCGGATATTTCTAAGAGGAATTATAGTTTTTATTTATTAAATGGGTTATATTAATTATCTATCTTGCCCTTCAATGCACACATGTACTCCATATAAAAAGAAGACTACAAAAACCTCTTACGGAAAATAGATTTTCTCCGCATGTAACAAGGTTTCCACAAGTTGTGATTATTGGTACTTTTTCATGGTTCAAATTGTAGACCACACTTGAAGTTTATTGGCAACATTTTCAATGATGCAGGTAAAGAATTACTTGTTGCAACATCAAAGGAAACATTCAAACAAGTTCATCAAAATCCATTACGCATATGACATATGAAGAAGATGATAGATTTCCATCAATATTCAATCACATCATATGTGTGAATAAACACATTCAACAATCGACCCAAGTTGAAATCCAATGTTCTCAAAGTGGAAAAACTTTCTTATTCTTCAGAGATTAAATTTATTATAGGATTGGTTACTAAGATTTGAATACATTTCCTATTGTGAATATTTCTCATTTTTCTAATGAACTAAGTGGAACAATTTGGCATTAAATACTATTTTGATATTTTTATGCCTTCAATATTTATAAAAAATATAGAATATTTGTGGGTGGATTTTCCTATTTATTTTATTGAAAAAAAGGTGTACATAAAATCTATAATTTTCGTAATGTTTTAAAATATTATAATAGTTCATATTGTTCTATAGTAATCTTTGTGTTTATAAATGGTGTTGCAACATTTATATAGTAATATAAATTGCCCATTTTTGGATATGCAATTTTTATATTGCTCTCATGTTTTTAAATTTCATTTTCCTTTCTATATATAGGTTCTCTATTAATTAATTTTATGTTGAATGTTAAATTGATGTGCTTATAACCTTGGAATTTGTGACTAATTTAGAATATTTGACTGTAAAATTTTCTATCTATTTAATTGTTTCCGTACTGGCACATTTAAGATCTTATTCATTATTTTTAGTGTGATTACAATCTGTAATTTTATGTATGTTTTGAAATATATAATAATTGATTGTTTCATGTGAAAATTTATGCACTTATCACTATTATTGATTTGTTTATTACTATTGTAGATTTCAGACCCAGATGTTATTATTTCTCGAATTGTGACATAAACAAAAACCGGAAGATATCAATCCCATGATATTGTGGTCAATATACTCGATTCAACTAATGATATTGCATGTTACTAACATCAAAACTATATTAATATTCCCCAAACTCATTTATGTAGTGATCAACAGTGTGATCATCCTACAACGCATGAAACAATTGTATGTCCACCTCAACAACAAACAAATGTTACTAGGAATGCATGTTATGTAGAGAGGCGTGAACAAATAAATAGATTGAGAAGAGAATGATATAGAGATGAAAGAGAAGAGATGAATATTAATAATAGAGAAAAGTATCTTGAATTAATAGAAGAAATAAATACGAGAAGAAGATAAATATATGCATCTAGGAATCTATTGTTAGTAAATAGTTCCTTACCGATAGAACTTAACGTGCATGAACACCTAACATGCATCTGTGAAATGAAACATGTGATAGTTTGGTTCAGTTCATTCCTCGACTATCCATCATGATGTCAGCATTAATAATATATAATGCACTACTAAAGAAATAAAGGGAAGTCCAATTTCCAATAAGTGTACGATCCTTCATGCACTCATCAAAATTATGTTAGTTCTATAAGTATGAAAAAACATTTATTCCCATATATTGACAAGCCCTCAAACAAACCCTTATGTTTCCAATGATTGTTTTTAAAATCCTAAATTTACTAGAAGGATTTTTGAGATTCAAAATTACACTATAAATCATAATAGATGTGGTTTACTAAATGATGTGGAATCATGCGTGAGATTATACACACACATTGTCAATTCAAAATTCCTTTCACCAAATATTAGATTAAATCGAAAATATGCTTAAGTGTGTACCATTTGTAAAGACGCATAACCTGGAGTCAAAGTCAAATTAATAGTTACAAATCATTTTATAACAGATGTTACTCAGAATGTAATGGTCATCACTTTTCATCATGTAATAATATGCACCCTTATTTACATAAATATATACTTTGAGTTCTTACGCAAGGTTGGGAGATGCTTATTGCTTATGGCAATCCAATAATGCAATTCATCCATGCATGAAGTGGTCAATATAAAGCATAACTTCAATTTATTCATATCTTCCTCAGCGTGTTCAAGACCTTCATATTTATATCATTATAAGAAATGAAACTCAATAAAAACACTATTATTATTTGGTATAGAGATCGTGTGTATTAGATGATGTCTGATATTAAATATCCAATTATAGTTACCACAAGGATGTTGAATTATATAATGTTACAATTTCAGTACTTCGTGAATAATAAATTGACATATCTAAAAGCATCTAATTTGTTGAGTCAAAAATTGAAGAAACCGATAATGTGGATCAACTTCTTGAAGGATCGCTAGTAACAAATATTGAAGATAAACACCATCAACCATTGTCTTTTACGGTTAACATGGGAAATGTACGTCATGAAATGGAAGAAGTAAGGAACATTGTTGAAAATAAAGGACCACAGGTGATTGACATAATTGATTGGATCATAATTGGGTTATCTCCAATTAATGAATATAAAACTAAAGGTTTGTTTGGCATGGCATTCCCTACATTGTTTCCAAATGAGGAAGCAAGATGGTTTTAGCCTCGAATAAAAAGTTGTTTATCCATGAATATTCTCTACATTTGATGAAAAAATCATTAACTAAAATGTGGAATTTAGAATAGTTAATATAACTAGGGACAATAGTAAATAACAATAAATGAATGTAATAAATAAATATAAAAAGTGACCCAAGAAACTAAGCACAAAAGTATGAAACCCTAATTGTAAAATAAATGAAATAAAATAATTATATGGTTCGTAATGATGCCAAAGGTATGTGGATTTTGAAACCTGGTAAAATGGAATTATAGACTATCGTAACTGTGTTCATAAAATTGTGTGACTTTCGGATAAGGGCAGACAAGAGCACCCACGAAAGGGACATGGGTACCCGTTGGCTCTGTAGTCCCAATCTAGGAACTAATATCCAGGCAGGTCCTCAGGTTCTAAATTTTTCTGGGTCAGAAGGATGTCACATATATTCTCTTTTGGTCACTTCGAATTTTTTGTAAGATTGTTGAGTATACTATAGATATAGAATGAATTCATTACCTGTAAGACATGAAAACAAGAATCAAACCCTAAAAAATAAAAATAAAAATGAAGGGATCAGACTATTCTCAACGACCACAAAGGTGGACCTACTAATTGAGTGTTGCACTACATTGCCGACCCAAATGTAGTTCTAAGTGAGTGTGTGTGATTCATACCTCTTGTGTCAGTCACACTTTTTGAACTAGCGAGCTATAACTATGAGTATAAAAATATAATAGATGGTGGATGGAATAGAATAGACTTCCATTCTATGCTTGTGTGATGCAGATGAACTAGCCTTGTCCCTTGTGATGGAGCTAGATGGATGCAAATGAGCTCTAGATGCCTTTGATGGATGCAACTATATGTGTATGATAGTAATTACTAGTTCTTGGTCCCTCATTATGGTCTCATAACTTTATATTTATATCGTTCTCTTGATTTAATTTCGTAATTAGCCCTGAAAAGGATGGACACCAAAAATATAGGAAGCTCAAACTACTAGTAAGTGCCCAGAAAGTGACAAGAAAGTGTAAAAAGGATCAGGGTGCCTCAAATAGGACCATGGTGCCAATGGGCGCCCCAGTACTAGCCCGGTGTTCCAGTGAGGGATAAAATGATAGAAGGATAAAACTAGACTGGGCATGTGTGCGGTTAAGGTCAAGAATTACGACGGAAAGTAAATAAAAATGGCCAAGAGACATGGTTTAATTATTACTTTCTTCACTCAAAAACCATATGAATAGTATTGTGAGACCAGGACTAAATATTACCCAAAGTACGTGATTAAATTTCTAAATTTCTCCCACCTTATGTTGGTGAGTAGAAAGCTCGGTAACATAAAGTAGATAGAGATGTGTACATGATGTCCATGTAGAGTGATGTAGAAAATGCGCTGAAGGACTATAAAAAGCATAGAATGATAAAAGGATGATGCAGTGTGGAAACTAAATATGAAAAGAATAAAAAAAGTGATGAGAGTGAACCTAGGGAGGAAATTCATGTGTTACTGCCGATGTGTGTAATGTACCTACATGGTTAGTATGGTGTGTGTTTCCACAAAATGTTGTTGTTGATGTCGTTATTATTATTATTGATTTCTTTCTTCTTATATGGTCAAAATTACAAGGAGAAGATGATAAAGTATTCAAATATCACATCTATATATGTTAAAATTCATGTAAGAGAAACATGTATACGTATACGTATATGTAAATGTAAAAAATGTAAATAAAATATGGAACATGTGCACCTGATCTCTTATGAGAGAAAGGGTATAGAAATTATATATCCTATCATGGATTTTTTGGGTGATCCGATGCCATAGACCAAAGAAGTATAAGGAGGAATTCTGTTGTATCCTCCAACCTTTAACTTCTTCCTAGAACATGTAGGAAGAGATATCTGTAATGTGTGTTTTGTCAGGTGATTTGACGCTGGTGGTAGAAGAAGTATTCAGAGGAATTCCATTGTAGGATCCAACCATTAATTTCTCCTCTGAATGTTGACGACAACCATTTCCTATGAAATCCACTTTGTACATGGTTCATGGAATTGTATGAACCCACTCGATGTATGTAAATTCCAAGGGCAGAAACTATACTGAACTGAACCGGTGTAGAAACACTATATAGAATGTAAAACCCCAAATTATGCCCCCTCTTTGGGAGCGCATGTGACGTCGCTAATAGAATAATGTGGCCCCAAAAGAGGACCAACCGAATGAACTCTGTAACTCTTCCCTGCAGGGGGAAAGTAATATTATTGGTAGAGACCAATGCACACACAAACAAGAGGCTAGCCAAATACAAGTGTTAGTACGAAAAAACATGCATGTATAAGACAATGTGTAATCTATGCAAATAATGTAAACGCTACCAAGAAAACTAGTAATACACGCAATAAGATAAACTCAACCACACAAAGTGGGGCTACAAACATGAGCCATCATTCATGATGTCATAAGACACGGAAGGAAATCATGGCCACATACAACAATAATGTGTGCAAACAAAACATAGGAAAAGGCCCGCATACAAAAACAAGAAATAACAGATAATGTAAAAAAAACTAGAATGGAAGCAAATATCCCTGCATAACAAATGTTGCACATGAAGCACCCATGTTAGAAAGATAACCAGTATGTCAAAAACATGTAGAATCAATTAATGTAAATCTCTAAGTAAAAATGAAACAGTAACATCTATGAGAGATGAATGTGAATGCCCCCAATGACCAATGTAGGATGGGTAGAAGGGGATGATCCATGTTGCATTTAAAATTAATTTAATTGTGAGCACACTAAGAAAAGGAATGAATGTGCATGTGTGTATGGTATAAATATATGAAATATAAGAGATATGACTAGCATATTTAATAAAGCTACCGTATACAAATAAATATAAGGAAGAATAAAAGAAACCAAGAAAAGTAACATGTTGTGGATGGATGGAAAGGAATGTAAGATGGAATGATAGGAAACGCACACCTGCTGAGTGGGTGGAAGTGTATGAAGTGAGGTTCATTTATTTTTCCCCTCAGTAGTGAAGAATGAACCATAAACGAGAGTGCATCATCGATAAATGGTCAAAGTGTGTGTTGTGTATAACATGCTATGATGAATGTATACGTGTATTGATGAAACACAATCTAGAAAACATTGTGTGTGTGACTCCTATAGCTGAAGCGTATATCACGATAACATGAAATTAGGAGTTATGATTTAGCCTAAAAGCGTGTATCACTATAAGATGAGTATAAGGAGTGGTGATGTAACCTAAAGTGTATACCACTATAGGATGATAGGATATCTGACCATTTATCCTATAACGTATGTCACTAACCGAATAATGTTGCATGATAGAAGGTCAACTGATGAATGTGTAAGTTTGATAAGGTCCATTTGATTTGTAAACCCTAGACAGTCGAGTATGGACCGAGGAACTAAATTTTGTCATAGGGTGGTGAGTGCAACATGTGGAAGATGATGTAGTATATGTAATGATAGATGACAATAAAATGATGTGTATGATGTGTTATGTGCAATGCAAGATGTGTAGAGATCCTAATAATGTGGTATGTAGGATGTAATACATGTGAAGAGACACAATTTGTAATGTCCACTCCTCTTCAAAACTTATTTTACTATGATTTTGATTATATTTTATCATTATAATTTGGTTAGCATGTTGATAGACAATATGGAAATTTTGATTATCGATATGTTTTTACTCATATTGTGGATTGTATGGACTCCTAGCGGACATGGATAGATATTTCAGTACTTGATGATGATCTAGTGTTGTTACTTTGTGATATACTAACACTTTGTATTTTTTACTTATTCATTATATTTAGATGGTCGAGCTAGTCTTGTGATCTCATTGATGTTGGTGAAAATGGTATAATTCAAATATTTGGAAATTGTAAACAATTGATAGAATTTATTAACCTTGATGATGATTTAGCTATGTTATATGATGATGTTAATTAAGATAGATATGTATGTGTTTTATTGCTTGATGTAATTTATATGGCCTTGATGTTGAAGGGGTATTGTTTTGGTTGTTTGCAGGAAATTATATCACAATTAAAAAGAAGGTGCTAGGAGACTAACCATGGAATAATATTAGATGTTTGCAACAAGGCCACCTCAAAAACTTTATGTTCATGCGTATTATCATTTTATTTTTAAGTTTATTAGGATGTCCCCATGGGTTTGTGTGTTGCTTTTCCATCTTTTCTTTTATTATGTATGTGATTCCTTTAATTGTATTGTATTGTCACTTTATTATTGCTTAACTAACGTGCTCTTGTTTAGTTAATTAATTATGGTAATTATTTTAAGTTTGGATGTGACTATGTGGGCATTGAATGTGGTAGATAGTCCTTGTTATCTTATTGATTTTAAATGGATTTTATTGATTTTGAGTTATGTACACATCCCCACTTTTCAAATCTCGAATTTGGGTTTTGAACCCATTTTTAAAGGCTTGTGGGACAAGTTATACTTGTCCCATACCTATTGAACTCATACACCAACCTTAACTATGAAGTGAGGGGTAAACATTAGACATCATTAGGTGTTTTGAAGGAGAAAGTGGTAATTAATTACACCTTCTTACAGACCCTCTTAATTGTGTCCCTTTGAAGTATGGAGTGGAGGCTTGTGTGTCGAATGAAAGTTTTCATATCCTCACCTACCCATTTATGAACCCTTGGTCTTTGTGTTTGACTTGTGAGGTTGATTGTAGGGAAATGATGTTACATCCTACATGGAGCCACCTCACCCTCCTCTCCACCATTTTCTATTTAATTGGAATTCTTGGTTGTTTTTGGGGTTACTTGTTTTGGATCTTGGGAGCTTGCTTTGGATTGGATTGGACTTGGAAGAAGCTTGAAGTTTGTTTCTTGAAGATTGAAGGTTCTTGCAATGGTAAGGTAGGTTATATACCCTTACATTTAATTTTTCTCTTTGTGTGTTGTATTGGGAAATGAATGAATGTATGTGCTTGTATTGGATTTCGGTAATTTTGACCTTAAGTATGGTTTGGGGAGAAAGAAAATGGGGAACTTTGAGGGAGGGATAAGATTTTTGTATGTGTATATGGAGGTATTTTGGGTAGGGTGTTCCACCTTTTGAAGATAAGGGAGGTTTATTGCTTTTTTTGTATTTTTTATATGAGGGAGTGATAAGAGATTGAGGAAGGGATAATATTTTTGTATGTGTGGATGGATATTTTGGAGGTTTCAAGGTTGACACTTACCCCATTGAGAGGTATAAGGGGTTCCCCATATTTCTCTTCTCCTTTGGCTTACTTTTAAGCTTGTGTGTTATTGTAAAGTTGTAATCGTATTAGCTGTGTTTGTTTTTTAATGTGTTGCAATTTTGTGTGTTTACATGTTTTGTGGAAGCATTTTGTGAAGTTTCTATGGTTGTAATGCATCCCTTATTTCTCCATTGTTGGGGCTTAGGGGCCAATGAGAAGGTTGGATTCACCTTCTCATTGGAATAAGGTTGGGAGGTGAGTGTTTCCTATGCTCCCTTCCTTGTTGTTTTTATTTGGTGATGAAGAAAAAGAGCTCAAAGTTGATGCCTTGGATAGGGTTACATTGTGTAGAAGAAAAATAAAGAGAATTGTTTTTGTAAATTTTATCATGTTGTCTCCATCTTTCAGTGGAGGGATTTTGTATACTTGTATTTTAAGTGATCTCCTTGTAAATGATTTATCAAACCATGTATTGTAATTATTGAAAGAAGGAAATTGTAAAGTTGTATTTTAGTGGAAATGTAACTCATTCAAATCTGAAATTTAATTTTAAAAGTTGGCATTTTGTTTTCATTTTGAAAGTGGTTTTCCTAAATTGGAAATACATGAAAATATATACTTGTTTCCCTTTGTAAATGTTCTATCATTCTTTCTTATAAAATAAGAAAGGAAGTTATACTTAGTTGATGGTTACATTTATTCTTTTCTTTTGAACTAGGTGCATTTGTATCGTTAAAATGTACCCTTGTTGTCAAATTTTAAACAATATTACTATTGATGGTGGATCACATCGCCCCTAAATGTTTGCAACTCGATGGGTTGAGAATCTCAGTGTGACTGCATAACATGGAGCTTTTCCCAAGTGTGGGACCTTGCGAATTAGGAAAGCTCTCCGGATGAAGGCCGGTTCCTATTCCTCTACTCAGATGCACACATAAAAATGCAGAGGGCTTACTCAAAAACTTAATCTAACTTGCCAAGGAGACATGGTAAGAATATGCATACAACTAAACCTAAACTAACAAAGGTGATGCACCGAGGAATGAAGAACACCTGTCTTGCCAATAAACACAAACCATTAAAATGTAATGCAAGATCATGCACAGATAACCAAATTTGCAGTGAAAGATTAGGGGGATGAAAATGAACACAGAGAGGGTTGAGAATCATCCACAAACATGCATTATTTATTCCAAAGACTGATACAATACACTACAAAATGCCAAGAGGAAAAGTTGCATTACAGTTTTAGATGGGAGGTTTGAACTCCACAAATTCACCTGCCAAAGAGAGGAAGGGAGGGGAAAAAAAAGAATGTCCAACCTTTAGAAAGAATCCCCTCCTTAAAATTTATAGGAAGAATGAGAGAGGGAAAAGAGAGGAATTCCAAATCTACCCCAACCACCTCTAGGTTGTATTTAATTCATCTCATTATGGCAGTAGGTGAGAACCCTACCAAACCCAAAAAATGGCGAATTGTATTTTGCATTTTTGAAGAAATTTTCTCACCTAATTAAAGATATACAGTTGTATTTGGGTAGAGGACCTTGTAAGATTTCTGAAAAGTCCTACCTTGCGTGAATCTGACCTCCCTGTGAAAAGTTATGGCCATTTGAATATCTACGTCAGGGTTTGCTTCCTGTAGGGGTGTCAACGCTCAAAATGTTGCGCCTCCTGAAGATGCGCCTTGGCACATCCATCCTCATGTCAACATACTCTTAAGTGCGCCATAGGCACTGAAAATGTGGTGTTGACACCTTGTGCTTTGCGCCTCCAACCTTCACCTGGGCACAACTTTTTACGTGTCGACACCTTGTGCTTTGCGCCTCCAACCTGCACCTGGGCACAACTTTTTATGTGTCGACACCTTGTACTTTGCGCCTCCAACCTGCACCTGGGTGTAACTTTTTACGTGTCAACACCTTGTGCTTTGCACCTCCAACCTACGCCTGGGCGATTGGTGGCACAAATAAATTTCAGGTTTTGAGTTTCTTTGATTTCCATATTCTTCTGTTTGTCTATATTTACCCAGGGGGAGATATATACAACAATTACTAAGGAAAAATTTATACCTTTACTTCTCTTAATCAAGAAAGAAGTTATTTATTTTCATTTGTGTATTATGTTAATAGAACCAATAAGTGAGAACTTTGTGTGTGTATGTGTGTGTATAAAACAATTTGTTTCCACAGTGACCGACACCGATTGGTAAACCGACGTTGGTAGCCTAGATGCCGACATCGGATACTAAAAAATATATACAATTTCACATTTTCAACTTCTCAGACTTAGTTGCATGAATATTACTTCAAAAATAAAAGAAAAGAGATTGTAGCTTATATGAAATATTACAAATATATATTTTTGATAATACATATTTGTATATATATTTATATATAATGCACCAGATTCACAGTAACCGACGTCGGTAGTGTGACTGAAGTTGGTAGCACATAAGGAACTATCACCAGTTATCTGACTGGCACCACTCACCTGTGCGTGAACTTGTGTTAAAAAAACATGTTTTTCAATCCAAACCAACATCTTAAATGGATATATACATAAACAAAATGTAAAACTATCTTTTATATATATATATATATATATATATATATATATATATATATATACATGTATATACATATATACATGCATGTATATTTATATATAAGTGTATATACACCTAAGATCAATCAAAATGGATTTACCATATTGATTAAACCAAAAGAAAATGTGAGCAAAAAAAACATACCCACAACTAGAATTTGGTAGGATCCTTGCAACAAAAGAGAGAAAAAAAAGAGATAAACTACATACTACAACCCTAAGACCAAATAATAAAATTGAGGGTAAAATGGAGGAAGAATGTCCTCCCATTTACAAATCTATAAAAAAATCTCCATAGTTTCTCCCCTCGAGTTTACATGGCCTCCACCTCCTTCAACCTACAAAACCCAAATGAGCAAATGAAGAGATTAGGGAAAAGAAAAGTATAAAAAGGAAAACATAAGGATGATTAGGGATTTTAGGAAAAATCTAGAATCTAAGGGTCCATATTGATCTAATCTAAGGGTGGAGATTTGAACCTACACTTTTAAGTTATGGGAAATTTAATGGGGTTAGATGTTTAAAAAGTAAAATGGGGCCACCTAGAGTAGTTTTGACATGGGTATTAATGGGTTAGAATAAGTTGTGAACCCTTTTAATATGAATCAATCAATAAATAAAGGACATTTGATTATTGGGTGAAATAATAAATATTGTGCAAGAGTATTTTAGACAAATTATTAGAAGGGGTTAAAATAACTAAGAATATATGTACAGTTAAATAACTAAATGATGGGCATGGTTTTTAAGTTATTATGGGAAGTAAATTTAAACCAACTTAGGAAATGATTCTATTATAAACTCAAGAGAATTTTAAATGGGTACAATAATGAGACTAATTTAGCCAATATTTTAAATAAAATTTAGTGGAAACCTTAGAGGAAGATTAAATTCTGAAATAGATCTTGGGAAATAAATAATAATAGGGTAAGTGCACCAAGTTGGGGGACCAAAAGGGGGTCTTAAGTGGATGAAGTTTTTTGAAAAACAAAAAACTTAAACTTGTATGATTTATTTGAAATAGTTACACTCAAAATTGGAAGATGTTTTCCAACCATGAATCATAGAATTTTGAGTCTAGTTTCTAAGCTACTAAATTTTATTGAAAAAGGATAAATTTAAATGGCTCGAATAACTAAAATACCAATAGGTGCTCCTGTTTTTGTTAAAAAACATAATAGAAAGAATTTCGTGGCCCCCACCATTTTTAAGCACCATTTAGTATTTTTGAAAACCCTTTAGCAGAAAGATAGCTAGGAGCAGCTAGTTTGTGCTAGATGTTTTTTTAAAAAAAATTAGCCAGAATTAAGTTTTTAATGATTTTTCTAGTATATAAATTTTAAGTTTTGAAAAATAACGGAGCTCTGACCGTGCACCCCCCTTATCTACCTGAAAAAATATCGAAAATTAGATTTTATTTTTTGAATATATATAGAATTAGGCCTAGTTTGTGCTAGTATAATTTGTTTTCAATTTTCACGAGCCAAAAAAAAGATACATGACAAAATATAGACATATTTAAACTTCAAAAAATATCTATAAAAAGACACAATTAGAAAATAAATAATATGGAAACTTTATATTAGTCAAAAAACTTGAAAAATTATATTTTTAGTAAGAAGAAACTCTGATCTACGTCATGGTATAATGTTTTTTAAACGAATCGATCGTTTTATGTTGATTTAGCATGGAAGAAGTGGAATTTATGCATTTTCCTACATAAACATGTTTTTTGTTGTGTTTATGCAGGTCCATGGCTCAGGCTTGGGGATCCAAACCAGATCTAATCCTTGAGTCATGGCTTGGAAAAGTTAAAAACATAAAACATGTACATGTTATAATACGTACACACTATAATGCGTATGTGTTATTCATAGTATGATCATTATATGTGTTTTTGGCATGCTTCTATTTACAAAAACAAATGTTTAAGTTTTTCATTTATTATTACTTATATTTTATTATTTCTTATACTTAAAATTTATTTTAATAAATAAAGGAAATTAGGGTCACTCTGAACCTTATAGACTCTAAACCTTATAGAACTAGTCCCACAACACCATTAGTCATAGTTTAGGAGATAGTTTTTTATAGTATAATTTGGTCAGTACATATGTAATTTTAAGGATTTCAGCATTCAACCTAAAGATTTTAGCATTTAAATTCTAGAATTGAAACCTTAAACCTTAATGCCTAAACCCAAGGCTCTAAACATAAACCATAAACCATAAACCCTAAACTATGATCCTTAAAACCTAAAACCTAAACCCTAAACCCTAAACCCTAAGTCCTACGCCCTAAACCTTAAACATTTAGCCCTTACCCGTGAGCCCTAAGCCCTAAACAATGATCCTTAAGCCCTAAACCCTAAGCCCTCATCCCTAAACCGTAAACCATGAACCATGAGCCCTGAGCCCTAAATACTAAATCCTAAACCCTAAACCCTAAACCCTAAAAAATAAATCCTAAACCCTAAACCCTAACCCATAAACCCTAAACACTGAATCCTAAACCCTAAAGCCTGATCCCTAAACCCTTAACCCTAAGCCTTCAATCCTAAACACTAAACCCTAAACCTTGAAATCCATGATCTAAACCCTTAACCCTCAACCCTTCAACCTAATACCTAAACCCCAAACTATAAAATCTAAACCCTAAAACAAAAATAATAAAAACTCAACCCTAAACACTAAATCATTAACCCTAAACCCTAAACCCTAAACACTTAACCCTAAACAATAAAACCTAAAACCTAAACCTTAAGCCTTAAGCCCTAAACCCTAAACAATAAATCCAAATCCTTGAGATCTAACCCCTAAACCTTAAACCCATAACTCTAAACCCCGTAAATCTAAATCATTAACCCTAAACCATAAACCCTAAACCCTAACCCCTAATCCCTAAACCCTAAATCCTAAGCCTTGAACCCAATACCCTGATCCCTAAGCCCTAAACCATAAACCCTAAACCTAAACCTTAAACCATGAGATCTAACCCCTAAACCTTAAACCTATAACTCTAAACCCGTAACTCTAAATCATTAACCCTAAACCATAAACCCTAAACCCTAATCCCTAATCCCTAAACCCTAAATCCTAAGCCTTGAACCCAATACCCTGATCCCTGAGCCCTAAACCATAAACCCTAAACCTAAACCTTAAACCATGAGCCCTAAACCCTAAACCCTAATCCCTAAATCAAGATCCCTGAGCTCCTACCCCTAAACCTTAAACCCATAACTTCAAACCCTGAACCCTGGGCTATAAACCCTAAACCTTGTACCCTAAATCCAAAGCCCTAAACCCTAAACCCTAAACCTTGATCCTTACACCCTGATCCATGAGCCCTAAACCCTAAACCATGTACCCTAAGACTTAAACCCTAAACCTTTGATTCCTAAACCTTGAACCCCAAACCATAAGCCCTTAATGATAAATCCTAAACCCTAAACCTTAAACCCTAAACCATGAGCCCTAAATTCTAAACCCTAATTTTTTTCACATTTATCATATTTCTATGTTTCGTATTATGTAAGTCAGGATGACCCATTGGAAGCTGGAAAAAATAAACATCACAACGTAATTTATTATTATTATTATTGGAAAATAGTTTTTTGAAAGGGACTATACCTTGTTCAAGGAAGCTCAAAAGATAGAATTCACAAATTAAAAGCAAAAAAAGCGAAAACAAGAAGATATAACACGAAATCCTAAAAGCAGAAAGTGATCTGCCAAATAAATGTAAAATAAGGATGGAAGCCTGTAATATTTTATTAATAATCAAAAACAAATTACAAAAGATGTGTTGCAATATTTATACATATTGGATAGCAATATACAAACAAATAAATGGATTACACGGGTACAACCGTGAGTCAATAAAAACAATAGTATTTTTAAAACAATACAACAACTCCCGTATGTTGAATAAAACAAAATAGATGGTTATAATTAAATATAACCATATAACAATTAATAAATAAAAAAACTAACTATGCAATGCATAATTAATTAAGGTAATAATATATTTACCCTAACATTACCCCCCTTAATTTTGCATTGCCTCAAGGGATGAGGAGAGGAACTCTCTAAACAACCTGAACTTGTCTAGATAGCTCACTACAAAACTAATATCTATTCTAATTTAGGTCAGGTAAATGAAACTCCCAACCAAGTGTCAATAGAGAGTGGCTTTTACAACAGGAAATGGATCTGAACGAGATAACTATAATATGTTTTCCATAGGTGTAGCAATAGGTGTGTAATCCATCATCTTGAATTTCTCGAGCATCATCTTGGTATATTTCAACTGAGAAAAAAATATGTGATTCTCTTTCTGCCATACTTCCAATCCAAGACAATAGTGCATTAGCCTGAGATCTATCATGTCGAACAATCGATTACTATATTTCTTCCTTGCATCGATCATCCTCACTGAACTTCTAGTGATGACTAGATCGTCAACATAGACAACGACAATCACAATCTCCCCCCCCCCCCCTTGATTTTTGAGGTAAAGATTGGGATCGTATGGATTTATAAAAAATCCATGTTGTATGATAAGTGTATCAATTTTGATGTACTATACCTAGGGTTCCTGTTTGAGGCCATACAGAGATTTCCTGAGTCTTCATACCTTTGCTTCTTGACCAGGTACAATATATCCAACAGGTTCAGTCAGGTAGACTTATTCTTGTAAATATTTGTTCTAAAAGGCACTTTTTACATCCATCTGATGGACTTTCCAACCAAACTGTGCAGCTAGAGCAATTATCATCTTGATCGTTTTGATCTTAGTTGTGGGAGAAAATGTCTCCTCATAGCCAATGCCTTATTTTTGTGCATACCCCTTTGCTACTAGTCTCTCTTTATACTTGTCTATGGTCCCATCTACTTTGGACTTTGTTTTGAATATCCATCTACATCCAATGTCTTTCTTTTCTGGTGGAAGATCGATAAGCTACCAAGTGTTGTTTTTCATCACTGAGTTATAATCAGCATCCATGGCATCTTTCTAAGAATTTGACTGTAGGGATTCGTGGACTGTAGAGGGCTCATCAGATTCAATAACTCTACTCATCAAAGCAAAGTTCATTTCTTCTCTTGCTTTAGTACTGTGAGTCTGTGGTGTAGGGGTGGATGTATCTAGTAGAGAATCCATTCTTGCATCTCGTAACATGCTAGTATACCACTTGGGCATACATTGAACTGTTCCCATGGGTCATGGTTATATCAAATCATCACCATCATCACTTTCATCATCAATGGGAACATCAGCTTCAATTTTTAAAACTGGTGAAAAATCCACATTAGGTGAGTCTGAACGAGGAGAATCTGCTTCCTTCTTCTCAAAGAACTCAACTTCTCTGCTGGTGTAGAATTTCCTGGTCTTTGGATCCATCAATCTGTACCCAAGATTTTCTTCATTGTAGTTAATGAAAATGAGTTTCTATGACTTCATGTCCAATTTATTTTTATTCTTCTTGGATATGTGCATACTTGCTTTGCACCCAAATACTCTAAGGTGTGCAACATATGGTTTTCTCTTTGACTATGATTCATATGGCGTTACTTCATCAAGAGAAACTGTGGGAACTTTGTTCAACAAATACACAGTTATCTTTTCTTCTTATGCTCATAATTTCTATGTAATTCCAAAATCATCGATCATGCATCAAACCATTTCCATGATAATATGTTTTCTTCTCTCAACAACATGATTCTGTTGTAATGTGTGTGGAGGAGGCATTTTTCGACGAATCCCTTGAGCTTGTAGGTATTCTTTGAACTCATCACTGGTGAATTCCCCCCCTCAACATGAGTGGAGAGTTCTGATACATAACGACTAATTTCATTCGCAATAGCTACTTTGAACTTCTTGAAGGTTTCAAAAGCTTCACTTTTCTTGTGAAGACAAAAAATGCACATTTTTCTTGAATAGTCATCAACACAAAGCATGAATAACTAATATCCAAAATGACTCGGTTGCATTAGACCGCAAATATCGATATGAGACAGATCAATCTTACCATGAGCTCAAAAATTACTCTTCTGAAATGAATCTCTGTGTTGTTTTCCTGCTAGGCAGTGAGGTCATTTATCTGTATCCTTTTGAAGAAATGGTAAACCATGTACCATATTGCACCGGAAAAGTATCTTGAGATACTTGAAACTTATATGACCAAGTCTCTAATGCCACAACTATGTAGAGGTAGATTTCTTATCCACAAGTGCCTTATCATCTCTGTGGACAAAATCAAGCTGGAACATGCATCCCACATTGAAGGATTTTGTAACTATTTTTGAGCCTCATGATTTATCTGGAATTAAACATGTTTTCTTTTTGGAATGACTATCAAAGTAAATTTTCAAGTTGTGATCTAGGAGTTGACTAACTAACAACAGATTTTTAGTCAACCCAGGGCCATATAGAACATATGACAATATATAATTGCGTGACCCAAGAGGTAGAGAAATGTTCCCAATCCCCTTAACTGTGTATGAAGAATCATCACCTAATGAAACATGGTTTTTCGAAGGTGTTTCCCTCATTAAAGTAATCTAGTCTTTGTGGCCAATCATGTGTCGAGTGGCTCCTAAATAAACATACCATACATCACTAGATGACATGGAAGGTTCACTTAATCGAGCAGTGTATAAGCAGTCTTCAGTATCTGAATGTTCTTCTTGCTCAACAATATTGCCTTGGTGATGGGGTCCTCTTTTCCAGTTCCCCATTTTTTTCCCTTGATTTTAGTTTGAATGTCCCTTGTGAGATTTCTAGTGTTGAGGTCCAGAGTTGCTTGATGAACCTTTCTTATAAGTTTTATACCAACAATCTTTCAATTCATGTCCTCTTTTACATATTAGACATTTATTCTTCTATTGTTTATCCCCTTGTTGATTCTGATTATGATATTGGGGTTTTTAATAGGAATCAAGTTTGCCTTTCCCTTTTCCTTTTCATTTTTGATAAGAAGAAAGTTCCTACTCCTCTTCATCATCGTTATTATACAAGGATTCCTCTTGTTGGAGTAGGTTTACCAGCTTGTACAAAACTAGTTGTTGTATCTGACAAGCTGAGTGTTGTGACAAAAATGCGGTATGAAGAAGGGAGAGCTCTTAGAATAATTGGAATGAGAGCGTCATCAGTGACCTCCTCTCCTAGGGCTAGAAGTGAAGCCATCAACTCTACAACTCTTCTCAAGAAAGCTTCTATTTTTTCATTTTTCTTAAACTTTAATGTGTGTAATTGACTCTATAAATTTAGTATGACATTCTTATTTTTGTCCTCGTAAACCATGCTTAAATTATCCTAGGCTTCTTTGGCTGTGTTGTCATCTTGAATGTAGGGTTGCACATCATCAGACACTCCAAATAAGATTACCAGCTTTGCCTTCTGATCTGATCTTTCAAACTATCATTGTTATGTTGTATCAGTAGTTGATCTGGTCAGAGAATCATTCACAACAAGCCAGATTTTTTCAAACTCAAGTTGTGTCTTTATTTTTGTCTTCCAGGCAGCATGGTTGTTTCCTCTAAGTACCTGTTAATCTGGAAGAAATAATTTATGGGCATTGGTGCCCATTTTGCAGAATTCATTAATAGGGTTAGGCTCTTATGAATCCTGGTATAATGTCTCCTAATCTATATATCGTCATTCTTATATACCAAACCTTTCTATATACGCATCGTTTAGATATAGCCGTCAGTATGTGGAAGAATATCGCCCTTTCGATATACTTGGAGGTACATGAAAGAGGCATTAACGAAAGTGAAAGAATTAAATACGTGGTACCAAGACAGTACTGAAAGGGGTCTATGTGATTATTGACACTGGATCAAAGAAATATCCTCATACATGCGCATAACTTTGCTATATAGTCAGATAATTTCTCAGTCCGGATTTAAGTCGTGCAATCATTCACAGACAGATGGAAGGGCTCAAAGTGTGTGCATTATGTCCTTATTACTCCTCGTCGATTTAAAGGTTTGATGCCCACACAACATTATTGTAGCTATATTAGGTGTTAAGTGCAGTAGTAGTCGCAACGACTTTACCCGTAAGCGCTTCCCAGAGGGACTGTTTATACTGAATGTTGCGAATGAGATCTAGGATCTTGTGAGTGTTTTTAGAACCAAATTTCACTATTTTTTATTAAAATTCTCTGTCAGTTTTATAGCAGTTAAAATGTTTCCAGTTGACTATGGCAACTTGAAAATTAGTACAATACACAAAAGTATATAATTACATTCAAAAAAATTGAAAAATTGAATGGCAGGAAAAAAAATTGTTTTTCGGGCCCTGGTGGCCTCCAGAGCCCAATACAGCTTTATGAGCAAAAAACTATAAACAAATGGCTCAAAATTCTGTTTTCAGCTACCCCTCCTTAGGAAAAAGTTTTCCAAAATAAAAGAATTGAGCAATTTTGGAGAATAGTTTTTGTTTACCCTTTTTAGGGTTTTTCTCATTAAATTTAGAGATGGCTTTAGTTATAAGTAAGGATTTAGCTGAGGTTTTTCCACTAGTTTTGCCTCCAAAATTGTCATTTTTTCCAAATTTGCCACTAAAATAAATGTTTATAAAAGCAAAGAAATGTGGTGGGGGTTGAACCCCTCACCCCTTACTCCCAAATCGTTCACACCATCTAACTAAGCGATCTAAGCACTTGTACAATAAAACGAAGCAAATTTTATTTAAAAATGAGAAAAGTCACAAACCTCTTAAATGGCGATGTGGCTTTGAGATGAGGTTCCATGTGGCAATATCAGAGGATTTAGGTGGATTAGGGTTGCATTTGCACAAAAAATGAATCTTAAACTTCTATTTCTACTGCATTATCACTTTGTTTATTCGTTGTAATTTGTTTTGCTTTCTTCCACCATGTATTGATTTTTCTCCAGCTTTTTTAACAAAGGCCGCTAGGTTTGGGTATGTTTTCATCATTTTTATTTAACTGTAGGGTCCTGCATGGAGTGTAGCTCATGGTTGGTATTTGAACGCTTCCAAATGTGTTTCCATATTTTTGTAATTGATGCCTCTGCTTGTATGTGTAGGTCAAATTTTTCTTTTAAGATTACAGGGTCATGGCTAGCCGCTTGGATATTTATTTCCACTGTTTATAGGCTCAATACATCCAACACGTACAGGACTTAATGTTTGGCCATGGAAACAAGTCTTGGTTTGTGGCTCAGTGTTGGCGTGGAGGCTTCTCGGTGGGAGCTTGGCTCTTTTTTCAATGCATACAATATGGATCGAGTATAATAAAATTCATTTGAATTCAACCAAACAACTCAATTTTATAGTTGGATCAACTCGCCAAATGCAATGGAACTCGTTCTGCTAAAACAATGCAAAGTATTTCAAAATCAATGCACAACTCGTTCATCTCTATTCAAATAGCTTGCTTTGCACAATGTTTAACTTGATGACTAGCTCGTTTAGGAGCTCAGTGGGGGGAGCCTCTAGAAGAAAATAGTAGAGTCCTCCAATTTTAATAGTATAGATAATATTATCTGTAACTAAACAATTTAGAGACAAAACCCCTGATGGGGAAAAATGATTTTTTTAAAAATTCATGTATATTTATTAGCTCAAGAAAAAAAAAATTCCTGGTGCAGAGAGCAACAAGAAAAAATAATTCTTTCCATTTACCTGGAGATCGCACAGGTGGTTGTGGGACTACAGGGAGTTCTGGGAAGTTGCGGGAGGCAACACTGTCTCTCCTATGAAGCAATTTTTTTCTCCAAAACTTTTCCTTCCTCTGCAACTTCTCTCCAACCTTGCCATGAGATTCAACTAGATTTGGTACCAAACGTAAAATAGGGACGAAAGCCTGTAATATATTATTAATAATCCAAAACGAATTACAAAAGATGTGCTGTAATATTTATACATATTGGACATCAATATAAAAATAAATAAATGGGTTGCACAAGTACAACCGTGAACCATTACAAACAATATTATTATTAAAACAATACAACAACTCTCGTATGTTATTTTTTTATAGATAATATTTAGAAAAAGGCTCCAAGGGCCTATTACAAAATATATTACATTAAGGGTCCACTCGAAAAAAAATATCTATCAAAAAAACATTACAAAACCCGCCAGAGTAAAAAAGGAATAGACCCAAAAGGAGCCCAACAGAAATAAAAACCAGCAGAAATGAGACCACTCCAACAGTCAGCAAAAAATCAGAAATGAAGCCTCAAACAAACTTAGCCCTAGTTCACGAGCTAGGACCAACACCATCCCATGGAAATCATCCTCATTAGAAGAACTGATATTCAGCTATCTCCTTTTACCTGTATCCCTAGCAATTAACCCTTGAAGGGTCTCAACCCTATTCTCTAGAACCTTCACCTCGGCATTCATCCTCTGCAAACCCCACAACAAATTATGATTATGATCTTTTACCTGGCTAACTGTATCCTCGAGGGCCTCAATCTTGTTAGAAAAGAAGATAAATATTGTATTTCCTTCTACCATGCTCTCCTTAGGCATGTTCTCATCAGCAACTCCAACAAGGTTTTGTAAAGCAATCACCGCATCCACCTCTTGCATAGATTTGTCCTTCATTTTCTTCAGCCTAATCCTATCGGCAAGAGAAATATGATCCTCCCAATCATTCCCCAAATGAATAACAACCCCCCTCCTTTGCAAAATAATTAAACCTTGATGATGAAGGACCTCTGTTTTCTCCTCTTTAAATTTTTTTACCAAAAAATTAAGGGAGTTAAACAAGTAAAAGGGAATACTCATTCTCCTGCCTCTGTAAAAATGGTTCAAGAGCATTAAATGATGAGAATGCATTTTCCGCTACTTCCCATTCAAAGTTATATACTTCATAATGTATAAACAAACCTCGACCCACCTCCCGGGTAGATATTTCCAAGCAATACCATCTTCCGTGAAACATATCTTCTTATCAATTTCCAAAAAAATATGCACTTCCTCTTGAATACGAGATCTATCCTTGAAAAATTTACATCCCCCATAGTCCATCTTGATCACATTACCAATGAAATACTCATACACCAAGAAACTCACACCCCTCATAGAGACAAAACAATTATTCCAAGCCAAATTAAATTCCCTCGAGATAACTTCATCAGCCCCCCTCAAACTCTGAACAAAATAAGAAATACCACCATCCTTAAATAGATCCCAGAGAAATGAATCCCTTTCCAAACTAGCTGACGAGGATGGCTTCACCCCAACCCTAGCCACACCCATCTCAAACTGACTACTGAAGAAAACTTGAAGAAACCTATAAAAAAACTTGAACCAAACCTTTAAATAACCATTCCTAACTAGCACAAACACTGTTATTATTATGACAATAAATCTCACCCATGGTGAATTTATTTCCTGGATGTCACAAATCCTATTCTCACGCCTAAATTTGTCTTTCTACATTTAGAACGTCCTTCGTAATTTGGGGTAACTCCACCTCATGCCGCCACCACCTTCTATGATGAATTTGACTGCCAATATTAGCCAATGTGTTAGCACACATATTAGCTTCCTGAAACACTTGATTAAAAAGAATATTTTCAAAATTTACAAGCATAAGCTTAGCATCTATTATAATAGAATCTATATTAATATGGTGCTTAGAGAGGCGTTTCATCACATTAATAATATATAAGGAATATCTCTCCACTTGAATTTTTTTAATTTGCAAAGAATTAGCCCATAGTAGCCCAATTAAAAGAGCATAAGCCTCAACATAGTTATTTCAATTATTTCCAATAGGTTCAACATATGCTAAAACCAAAGTATCCTCTTCATCTCTGATAATACCACCTACTACAGCTAAACCAGTACGTCCTTTTGTTGCTCCATAAAAATTCAATTTTATCCATCCTTCAGTAGGTTTCACCCATTTAGCACTACTTCTACCCACATTCTTCACCAGAGGAGCATGTTTTATAGATTTTTTGATTCCTAAGGCTTGAATAATCTCCTTCTCATGTCTAGGAAAACCTATTTTCTCTTTAAACTTCACAATAGAAAGATTATTTCTCAGAGAACCTAAAATACCACTCCCCTCCCTCAGAGATTTTTTTCTGTTTATCCCTAAAAATTAGGCCATTCCTTTCTAACCAAATCCCCCATAAAAAGTGAGGCACAACAAAACTTCATACCTTCGAAAGACTTAATGAAACAAAGGGACTTATCCATTGCATATACCAGTCATCAAAAGTCTCTGGAAAGACCCACAAAGTCTGGAAGACTTTCATAATATGAAACATAATTCTTCTAGAAAATGGACAATGAAGAAAGAGGTATTGAACCGCTTCACTATCATTTTTGCACAAAACACACCAATTAGGGATCATCATTCCTCTCACCTGTAAATTATCAATAGTTAAAATTTTATTATGGACAACATGCCACAAAAACAAATTAATCTTTGTAATAAGATGCTTATCCCATAATTTTTTCCAAAACGGTTGAGAAGGACATTTACAAGCTATACCATACCTAGTTTTGTCCGAATACCGATCATCCTTTGTCAAAGACCATATCAACTCATCCTCTTTCTGGACAACACGTATATGTAATCCTCTGATATTAACATTTAAATTTCTAATTCTTTCCTAATCCTCTTCATCCCTCCCTTCCCAATCCAACTATTTCCAAACCCATCCCCAATCATATATCTACCAATAGTCTCTAATCCAATCTCCCATGGTTAATTGAAAGTGAGATGAAACCTCTCTCCAATAAACTTGATGAACTAAAGGAGCCTCAACTAACCACCAGTCTTCCCAAAATCTAATTTTTGTACCTTTCCAATTGACCATTTACTATCTTTTAACAAAATATCTCTACATTTTCCCAAACCATTCCAGAAAAAGGAACCCTCTGGAAGAGCGCCAATAGAGACAAAAGAGGCTTGATCAAAATGTAAATACTTAGCTTTAAGGATTCTAACCCATAAGCCATATTCATGCTCCAAATGCCAACCAATTTTCACTATAAGGGATAAGTTCATACTCCTCATATATTTTAATCCCAACCCACCAACATACTTAGGAAGAGTCACTTTGTCCCAAGCCACCAACGAAATTTTATCTTTAGATTATGTTCCCTATAATAATAACCTTCGCTGAACCTGAGTAATAATCCATCTAATTTTAACTGGCATCTTGAACAGGGACATAAAATACACCACCATACTCTGAAGACAACTTTGAAGTAATTGAGTTTACCTGCCTGGGATAACAAAGTTCCTTTCCAGGTTGCTAACTTTTTTTGAAACATCATAATCAAAGGATTCCAACTTTCCAATTGCATCCTTCCTTTGAACAAAGGAATTCCAAGATACGAGGATGGAAACACCTAAATAGTACACTCCAAAACCGTAACAATTCTGTTTTGAATTTCAACATCCACATTAAAAAGGAGAACAAAGATTTTCCTAAAGTTGATGAGCTGACATGTAACCTCCTCAAAATCCTATAAGACTTCCTTAAAAACCAAAGCTTCCACTTGAGTTGCTTTACCCAAAAGGAAAGTATCATCCAAATTTTTTTTTAAAGCTATAGGATCTAGACCATTAGAAATAACTAACCCATGTAACTTATTTTTCAATTTACAGTCAGCACACAGTCTACTTAAAGTCTCTGCCACAATAATGTAAAGATTTCTTAACTCCCGTATGTTGAATAAAACAAAAAATAGATGGTTATTATTAAATATAACCATATAAAAATTAATAAATAAACAAACTAACTATGCAATGCATAATTAATTAAGGTAATAATATATTTACCTTAAAAGAAAATAACCTAAGAACAACAGCTAATCAGCACAACAACAGCTGATCCACACCAATTCAATGTCGAGGGCCAATAATAGCAGTTAATAGGACTTCCGATGACAAGCTAAATATGAGTCATCAATCGCAGTAAAACCCTCGCGAAAATTAAAAATACTAGCCAATAATACCTACCGAAGGAAAGCTTCGCAATATGTGATCAGTCTTAGGAATATTTTTCTTGTGGTGAACCTTATTCTAGCCATCACCTACACTTGAGGAGGGCATACGATTATCTTTAATATATCCTCCATTAGTGATAATTACCACTTCTAGATTGCCACATAACACATTCTCTATAAATTGCTCATAGCTGGGGTTCTTAACTCTATGTTTATGGACAACCTCATTTCTTGTTTCCACCACGTGATCTATTGTATTATCATTTATTTTATTATTTGAATTCTTTCGCTCACAGTTAGAACAGTAACTAAATTTTGCTATTTCAAAATTCAAATTAATTTCATTATTGTTCCCCATATATCATTGTAAATCATGAATATTATCTAACTACTCATTTTCAACATTCCTCACCTTAATTGCATGTTGATTTGGATTCTCGGGAGCATTAAATATTGAATTCAAAATTTTAATTGGTGTGGAGACTACCCGTCCACCACCGTACGAGTGGTGCTATGATCCTCCAGGAAAACTATCCACGAGAGTTCTGCTACCTCCCAACATGTCTTTTGTCTACTCCTATGAGCATTCATCATCCTCTTCCTCTACGTCTTTGATGTCATTAGTCTCTTCTTCCAGTAAAATATCTTTAAATTGGGCTATTGAGATATATAGCTCCTATTCCCAGTTTTCCTCTGGTTGTGAAGTCTATATATTCCTACAACACAATGAAAAAGATTCATTTCCCACTTTTCGGCATTTTTCACATAAAACTTGTGATTTTTCAACTATTATTAACTATTCGCACTGATCATTTGGGGTATTCAGAATAATTCTTTTTGGGATTTTGTCCACCACACGCATATTAACACACATCCTAGTAAAGATCAATCTTGATCATGCCTTGGTGGCTGGATCCATCACTATTAGGATTCCCATTGATCTTTTCAGACATAAAAGAACTTTGGGTTCCCAAAATTCTAACGGGAGATCTGGTAATTGAATCCATATCGGAAGAGCCAGAAACATGTTGTGAGGTTTCATCCCTAGAGACCAGCGACTCAAGCATAGGGAATATTTTCCATAAAATCATGGGCCTCCTAGTAACACCTTTTGCAAGTCAGCATCATCAAGGAAACATAAAAGAAAGTTATTCCCTCCAAGCGCTCTTACTTCTAGCTTTCATGCCCATTTCCTCTTGTACCATTCCCGCACAAAATCAATGTTCAGATGCATCCCTCCAAATCTTCCAATCGTTGCATTTTTAAATCTACATTTACCTCTATTTAATATCACATCAAGGATATCGAGATGACGATCATTGTCAATCCACTCTAGAAATATTTTCAGGGGTTCTCTAGTTGTTTCTCCAAACAACGTAGCTTCCCAAGATTTGGTTGCAGTTGGAGGAGCACATGAAGTAGCAAGAAGAGCCATGGAATAGAACCAAATTTCCTAGAACAAAAAACTTAATCTCAATGGAAATGGAAGAAACCTAAAGAATATACCATCGCGGAGGTGTAGGATCATAACTGAATTGCCTACAGTATCCTCTCCTATGGAGAAAGAGAAAGCTCTTCTGTTACTAGAATGGATAGAAAATTTTACAAAACTTCCTGAAGTGTTCAAAATAAGCATAACAACTGGGGAATAACTATGAACACAAAGGGGTTATCAATCACCTAGTAAATATTTCTTTTTTAGTTCTGAATGGGATTCAAATGGATTATGACTTAGTGACCTTCCATTCATTGATAATTCCTTCTATGATAAACCCATGGATTCTTTCAAAATCGCCTTCAAAGATATAGGGGTAGTCATCAAGCCTAGCGAAGGGTGTGATGTGATTTCCAAAAAACTTGAAATTCATACAAATTTAGAGGTCATAACACGAATTTACAAATACCTCTATTGTTATAAATAGAATCCAAGTAAATGTTTCTCCCTATATCCAAGGATCGAGGATTACTGGCATCTGTGGTAGGATTTGACATTCAGGAACATTGAGTGTCTGAATCATAATGTTGTTGCATCTAGAGAAACATTTTCAAACATTGGAGTAATGTATCTTGGAAAATAAAATTAAACCTCATAAATCCTCTCAAATTGACAACTTACACAAGCACTGAACATATCAAGCTTTGTTCTTAGAATGAAACCTTTGTTCCCGACAGCTTGCAACTGAAATAATTATTCAAAAGAACATAAAAAACATTTATTTTTACCAAATTGTTCTTGGATATCTGGCATTTACCTCATTCAAAATATCAAAAAATGAAATTCATCAAATTGTGATGACTCTCTTTGAATGTTCTACCTAGGAAATAGATGAACCCTTTTCAGTTGAATACTCTTTTTTAATACTAATAAGAATGGGTAAGGTACCAAAAATTACAGTGAGTGAAATAGTTCCCATGCGATGGGAAAATGAATATAGATGTATTGTGTAACATTTATTTCTACTGAATTGTTCTTGCATATCTGTAATTTACCTCCTTCAAAACATCAGTAGATGAAAGCCATAAAATTGTGATGACTCCGTTCGAATGTTTTTCCTACGAAGTAGATGAACCCTTTGCCCTAAACCGTAAACCGTAAACCCTAAACCCTAAACCTTAAACCCTAAACCATACGCCATAAACCCTAAACCCTGACCCTTAAACTTTAAACCCTAAACCCTAAACCCTCAACCCTCAACCCTCAACCCTAAAACTTGGACCATGAGCTCTAAACTCTCAATCCTAAACCCTCAACCCTCAACCTTAAACCTTAAACTCTAAGCCCTAAACCCCAAGACCTAAAACCTAAACGTTAAACCATAAACACTCAACCCTAAACCCTGAGCCCTAAACCCTAAACCCTAAACCCTAAACCCTGAGACCTAAACCGCAAACCCTAAACCATGAGCCCTACACCATAAAACCTAAAATTTAAGTTATAAATGTTAAATCCTAAACCCTAAACCCTAAACCTTGAACCCTAAACCCTAAACCCTAATCCCTAAACACTAAATACTTAACCCTAAACCCTAACCCTTAAACCTTAAACCCTAAAACCTTAACCCTGATCCCTAAACCCTACCATAAACCCTAAAAACTAAACCATAAAACCTAAATCCTAAACCTCAACCCTAAATACTAAACCATAACCCTGAACCTTGAACCTTGAACCATGAACCCTAAACCTTAAACCCTGAACCATGAACCCTAAACCCTAAACACTGAACCATATTTCATCAATATTTCCTAGTCTTGTGCCTAGATCCATCATTGAATCTGCTTGTACAACTACCTTGTTTATGAGAGATGGGACAAGTAACTAAATGGATATGACATCTACCTTGTGCCTTACAATGCATATTACACATCTTTGCAAAAAAAAATCTCCCCACATATACTTTCTCTCTTGAATGTAAATTTCTTTACACTCTCAAAAAAAAATTTCCTTTCTCATATTTCCATGTATGGTATTATACAAGTCAGGATGACTCATTAGAAGCTGGGAAAAATAACCATCACAACACAAATATTAATTTTAAAAGAAACATAAGAAACATAGAGAATATACCAATACAGAGGTGTAGAATCATAACCAAATTTCCTACAGTATCCTCTGCACTAGAGAAAGAGAAATATCTTTTGCTACTAGAATGGATAGAAAATTTTACAGAACTTCCTAAAGTGTTGAAAATAAGCATAGAAACATGGGAATGGCTAAGAACATAATGGGCTTATCAATCACCTAGTAAATCTTTCTTGCGTAGTTATGAATACGAGTCACCTGGCCTATGACTTAGTGACCTTCCATTCATTTATAATTCCTTATATGATAAACCTATGGATGATTTTAAAAGTGCCTTCAAAAAGATATGGGTAGTCATCAAGCCTAGTGAAGGGTGTGATGTGATTTCCAAACAACTTGAAATTCATACAAATTTAGAGGTCATAACAAAAATTTACAAATATCTCTATCATCATAAATGGAAGCCAAGTAACGGTGTCTCCCTATATCAGAGGATCGAGAACTACTGAGGTCTGTAGAAGGATTGGACATTCAGGAATAGAACGTTTCCATCCTTCTAAATATCAATAGATGAAAGACATCGAATTGTGATGACTCTCTTTGAATGTTCTACCTACAAAGTCGATGAACCCTTTTATGTTGAATAATCTTTTTCAATACTAATAAGAATCGGTAAGACACTGAACATTATAATGAGTGAAATATTTCCCATTTGATGATAATAGTTATATAGCTGTATTAGGTAATATTTCTTTGTACCAAAGTTTCCTTGGATATTTGGCATTTTACTCCTTCAAAATATCATCAGATGGAAGGCATTAAATTGTGATGACTCCCTTTAAATTTTATGTCTACAAAGAAATTGAAACCTTTTTAGCTGAATACTCTATCAATACTAATTAGAATGGGTAAGACACAAAACATTATAGTGAGTTAATGGGTGAAGCTAAACCTTAAGTGATCTGTAAACTTCTACTTTGGAACTCTACAAATCACACAACTATGTTGTTCTACTTTTAATTTTTGAAAATGACATATTTTCTTGAAAATTAGAGCTTCGTGACTGATTATCTAGTGCTATAGAAAGGAAATTGTAGAAAAGTAAATAATTCAAACTTCAACACCAACAATTTTATCCCAGAAACCTCCAAGGAGGAAAACCAGTCGAGAAGGGCAACTGCTCTTTCTTCCCACTTTTTTGTTGGTCTAACATAGACAATTACAGATTACAATAAGTATGAAAAGAAGCAACAGTGTAAACCTTCTCTCCAATTACTTGTTTTCTCTGTTTCTACACCTTGCTCCTACAGTTCCTTTCCAGCACTGAAGATCTTGCTCACTGCTCTCATTAAACTCTGCTTCTCGATCTCTCTGGATCTTTGAATGTCTATTCTCTCACTCCTTCCATGTATTTGTAGCCTTCCCATGTCCTCCTATGAACTGGAGGATGTGAAAGGTCATGGAAGGGAAGATACATGGCTGGGCACTTCAAGAATGCGTCCACTCACATTCCATTCTTCTTTTCTATTTGAAATTTTCAAGACCGCCGCCTTGTGCAGACCGGCTATCTTAGGACCGCCGCCCTTGCTAGGTGGCAGTTCTGAAACCGCCGCTCTACACAGAGCAGCGATTCTTTCTAGAACCTCTGTTTACCTCATTTTATTCATTTTTTGTATTCCTCCTTCTTGGTGCTGATGGAACTGATGAAGTGGTGTGTCTTTCTGGATCCCTATGGATCATACCTCCCCTGCTTAGGAGGCTTTTGGTCCCACAAAATCTTTGTTGGGGAGTGGTAGAGAAATAAACTCACTTTCGTGCTCATTCGAGTACCACTAGGTCTTCCTTGGTGTCTTCTCTCGTCTAACTTGCCAAGACTCATGTGGATCTCTGGTTTGTTGTTCTAGTGTTACATCCTCCTCCGATATGCCCCGAGTACAATCCTCTTTGGAAGGTAAATTTTGTATCTTTCCTTCTTTGTCATGCATAGATGGCCTTAGTGGATGTGAGCTCTTACAACTTATAATCGCATGCATCTGCATGAAGTATGGCCTAATGGTTTCTTCTCCAACTTTCTCAAGTAGGGCAAAGGTCACATATTGTAGTGGTTTAGTCCTTTCTTGTCTTTGTCCCTTGAGATGGATTGGCTGAATCCTCTCCAAGTACGTTGCTGCTATAGTCACCATCGTTCCTTGTATCTCCTCTTCTTCTTGCCACCCCACGGTCAAGTCTAGTGAATTAGTAGGTAGATATGGTCTCTGTATAGCGGAATTTTGTCTTTCTCCTTGAATGAGTGGTTCCTATGGTGGCTTATTCTGTAAAAAATGACAAGTGCTATCCAAATTCTCCATCCTTTGGTCAGAAATATCCATGCTCTCATGTCCATTTTGATTTTCTTCCAATGAAAGCAAACAAAACTGATGATTTTCCTGAAAACATCTTGGTGCTTGGTTGGCACTTACTATAGCATTCTTTGATTTTCTTTGGTGTGCCTGAATGTTAAAATTGACTCCATCCTTGACCCATCTGAAATGGTTCTCCCTCCTTGTGAACACAACATCCCTAATATACAAGTAAGGACTTCTGAAGATAACGTCAAATGCATCAAGTGGAATAATATCCACCTCTAATACATCTATGTATTGGGTGTTTATCGCAAACTAAAACTTACACTTCCTTGTAACTTGTATTTCTACATGATTCTTCACCCATCCCAGTGGGTATGGATGTGGATGCGCATAAGTCTCCAGACCAAGCTGTTTTACAACCGCATCAGAAATCAAATTTGACTGAGAACCAGAATCTACTAAAGCATTTACCTTAGTCTTCTTGATTTGGATTATGATTTGAAATATCTTACTCATCTCTTCTTCTTCTGCTACCCCGTACATGTTAGTGGCCATGCATCCCAGCCTCTCGTCTACATCCAAATCATCCTCAATCTCCATCTCTCTTTCTGTCTTCACAATGGCCATGGATTTCTTGGAATCCTTGGCTCGGTGCCTTGGGTGCGATTCCAGATGCAACTTCCAACATGTGGCGTTAGTATGTCCATTTACATAACAATTCTTACAGAAATTCTTAGGATCTTTACAAGTATGCAAAGCAGTATTGACATGTTTACCTTTCCATTTATCTTTTCTACTTGTCTTCCCATGTTCTTTGTCCTATTGTTCTGTTGACTGGTCTCCCTTTGGCTCTATTTCTCCTTGCTTCTTCTCGTCATCAATGTGGAGATCCTTGGGCTTTGTGGAGATTACCTTTCTCCGAAGGTGAGTGTGAATTCCTCCCAAATACATAGTCAGAATGTCCTCATCCTCCAAGTCCATATTAAGCAACATGGCTTGTCTCCGAAATTCCATAGTGTAGTCTTGGATGCTTTGACCGCTGCCCTATCTAAAGTACTACCACTTAATCATCATGTCAGTCTTATGGCCAATGGCATAGAAGTTATATCTTATCAATTCTTTAAAACCTTTCCAAGTACCGACAATAGGATGTTTCTTCTTCTCACAAATGGCTAGATGGGTTTCCCACCAAACTAGAGCATGACCTTCCATTTTGAGAAATGCAAAGGTGACCCTTTGTGCCTCAGTGACATTATGCACGCTAAAGTAGACTTCCAACTGTTTTAGCCATTTATCCAGTAATTCTACATATACTTGTCCTTCAAAATTCTTTATTTCCACTTTTGTTTCAACTTTACAAGGTGTATGTGCAGATTTTACCTTCTCGCTTACAATTGGCATCTCTTCATGCTCTTCCCATCCTTCCTCTTTACGGATCTTTCCGATACCAAATTTTTCAGCTAGTGCTCGAACCACTGATTCCATGGAATCTTGCTTAACCAAAGTCATCTTTTGTAGATCTGAAAGCTCTTCTTGTTTTCTATGCAATCTATCCATCATGGTCTCTAGCATTTCGACTCTACGGACCAAGTTCTCTTCCTCCATTTGAGCTCGAATTCTTTGTTTCCACTTCTTCGTAGAAATATCTGTCTCGCAAGGTAAAACTTCTTCACCTTTAGACCTTGTCATTATCATACAAAATCACAAGAAAGATTCTAATACCACATTCCTAGATATATAATCAGCTCTGATACCAAAATGATCCGTAAACTTCTACTTTAGAACTCTACGAATCACACAGCTATGTTGTTCTACTTTCAATTTTGTAAAATGACATATTTTCTTGAAAATTAGAGCTTCATGACTGATTATCTAGTGCTATAGAAAGGAAATTGCAGAGAAGTAAATAATTCAAACTTCAACACCAACAATTTTATCCCATAAACCTCCAAGGAGGAAAACCAGTTAGGAAGGGCAACTGCTCTTTCTTCCCACTTTTTTGTTGGTCTAACATAGACAATTACAGATAACAATAAGTATGAAAATAAGCAACAGTGTAAACCTTCTCTCCAATTACTTGTTTGCTCTATTTCTACAGCTTGCTCCTACAGTTCCTTTCCAGTACTGAAAATCTTGCTCACTACTCTCACTAAAATATTCTTCTCGATCTCTATGGATCTTTGAATGTACATTCTCTCACTCCTTCCATGTATTTATAGGCCTTCCCATGTCCTCCTGTTCACTAGAGGATGTGAAAGGGCATGGAAGGGAAGAGACATGGCTAGGTGCTTCAAGAACGCGTCTACTCGCATTCTATTCTTCTTTTCTATTCAAAAGTTTCAGGACCGCCGCCCTGTGGAGACCGACGGTCTCAGGACCGCCACCCTGGCTGGGCGGTGGTTTTCAAGACCGCTGCCCTATAGGGCGGTAGTTATGAAACCGTCGCTCTGCACAGAGCCGTGGTTCTTTCCAAAAACTCTATTTACCTAATTTTATTAATTTTTCTTATTCCTCATTCTTGGTGTTGATGGAGCTAATGAAGTGGTGTGTTTTTTTGGATCCCTTTGGATCATTAAGCCCTAAACCCCCATCCTTAAACCCTGAGCCCTAAAAATCGAGCACTAAACCCTAAACTCTTAAAACTAAACCATGAGCCTTAAACCCTAACCCCTAAACATTGTGACCTTAACCATAAACCCTGACCATTAAACCTTTAACCCTAATCCCTAAACCATAAACCATGTTTCCTATACCCTAAACCCTAAACTGTTAATCCTAAACCTTATACCCTAAAACCTAAACCCTAAACCCTAAACCCTAAACCATAAACCCTCAACCCTAAACTGTACACCCCAAACCCCAAACCCTTAACCCTAAACTCTAAACCCTAAAACCTAATTTTACAACCCTAAACCCTAAACCGTAATCCTTGAGCCCTAAACCTTAAACCAAAAACCAAAAACCTTAAGCATTAAACCCTAAACCATAAACCATAAACACTAAACCATAAAACCTGAGGCCTAAATCCTCAACCCTACACCATCAACTCTTAACCCTCAACCCTAAACCATAAAATTGAAACAATGATTTGTAAACCCTAAACCCTCAACCTTGGTCGCTAAACCATAAACCCTAAGCCCTAAACCCTAATCCCTAAGCCAAATCCCTAAACCATGAACCCTCAAACTGAAGCCTCAAACCTAAAACCTAAATGCTAAGCCCTAAACCATGAACCTTCAAAGCTAACCCCTAAACCCTCAACCCTGAGCTCTAAGTCCTAAACCCTAAACCTTGAGCCCTAAACCCTAAACCATGATATCTAAACACTAAACCCAAAACCTTGAGCACAAAAACCTAAACCCTAAACACTAAATCCTAAACCCTAAACCTTTAGCCCTAAACCTTAAACCCTAAACCTTAACCCCTTAACCCTGAGCCCTAAACCCTAAACCCTAAACCCTAAACCCTAAACCCTAGACCTTAAACCTTGAGCCCTAAACCATAAACCATAAACCATTATCTCTAAACCCTAATCCCCAAACCTTGAGCCCAAAAACCTAAACCATAAACACTAAACAATAAACACTAAATCCTAAACCCTAAACCCTTAGCCCAAAACCTTAAACCCTAAACCATTAAACCTGAGACATGAGCCCTAAAACCTAAACCCTAAACACTAAAACCCAAACCCTAAATACTGAGCCCTAAAACCTAAACCTTAAAACCTAAACTGTAAACATTGAATCCCTAAACCCTAAACCCTAAACCTTAAATTCTAAACACTAAACCGTAAACCCTAAACTATGAAACCTAAGCCCTGAACCCTGATCCCGAAACCTTAAACCCTAAATATTAAACCATAAACACTAAACCCTAAACCTTGTGCCATAAACTGTTAACCCTAACCCCTAAACCCTCCACCTTGAGCCCTAAACCATTAAATCTAAACCATGAGCCCTAAACCATAAACCCTAAACCTTAAACCATTATCTATGAAACCTAAAACGTAAACCATAAAACCCGAACCATGAGCCAAAAAAATAAAGCCCTAAACCCTAACCACTAAATCCTAAACCCTAAACCCTTAGCCCTAAACCCTAAACCCTAAACCCTCAACCCTAAGCCCTAAACCCTAATCCCTAAATCTTGAGCCCTAAACCATAAACCCTAAACACCAAATCCCTAAAACTTAAACCTTAAATTCTAACCACTAAACCCTAAACCCTAAACATCATTTTAGTAAGGATCTCATTTTAGTAAGAATTACACAAGCATCCTAGAGCTGACTTGTGGTCACTAAAGTGAATTATGGAACAAATTTCAAAATGAGTACCAACAAGTAGTGGTAGGGCCAAAACCAATAAGGTCCCTGGCTATATATTTTCACAAAACAAATCCTAAACAGTAAACACTAAATCCTAAATAAACCCTTAGAAACCTTAAACCCTAAACCATTAAACCTGAGACCTGATCCCTAAACCCTAAACCCTAAACACTAAAACCCAAACCCTAAATACTGAGCCCTAAAACCTAAACCTTAAAACCTAAACTGTAAACACTGAATCCCTAAACCCTAAACCTTAAACCATAAACACTAAACCCTAAACCTTGTGCCATAAACTGTTAACCCTAACCCCTAAACCCTCCACCTTGAGCCCTAAACCATTAAATCTAAACCATGAGCCCTAAACCATAAACCCTAAACCTTAAACCATTATCTATGAAACCTAAAACGTAAACCATAAAACCCGAACCATGAGCCAAAAAAATAAAGCCCTAAACCCTAAACCCTAAATCCGAAGCCCCTAAACCCTTAGCCCTAAACCCTAAACCCTAAACCCTCAACCCTAAGCCCTAAACCCTAATCCCTAAATCTTGAGCCCTAAACCATAAACCCTAAACACCAAATCCCTAAAACTTAAACCTTAAATTCTAACCACTAAACCCTAAACCCTAAACATCATTTTAGTAAGGATCTCATTTTAGTAAGAATTACACAAGCATCCTAGAGCTGACTTGTGGTCACTAAAGTGAATTATGGAACAAATTTCAAAATGAGTACCAATTCAAGTAGTGGTAGGGCCAAAATCCAATCCAAAAGGTCAAAAAACCTAGAAAATGGCTATATATTTTCACAAAACAAATCCTAAACAGTAAACACTAAATCCTAAACCCTAAACCCTTAGCCCTAAACCTTAAACCCTAAACCATTAAACCTGAGACCTGAGCCCTAAACCCTAAACCCTAAACACTAAAACCCAAACCCTAAATACTGAGCCCTAAAACCTAAACCTTAAAACCTAAACTGTAAACACTGAATCCCTAAACCCTAAACCTTAAACCTTAAATTCTAAACACTAAACCATAAACCCTAAACTATGAAACCTAAAACCTGAACGCTGAGCCTGAAACCTTAAACCCTAAATCCTAAACCATAAACACTAAACCCTAAGCCTTGAGCTATAAACCATCAACCCTAACCCGTAAACCCTCCATCCTGAGCCGTAAACCATTAAACCTAAACCATGATCCCTAAACCATAAACCCTAAACCTTAAAGCATTATCTATGAAACCTAAAACCTAAACCATAAAACCCGAACCGTGAACCAAAAAACATAAGCCCTAAACCCTAAAACCTTAGCCCTAAACCTTAAACCCTAAACCCTCAACCCTAAGCCCTAAGCCCTAATCCCTAAATCTTGAGCCCTAAACCCTAAACCCTAAACACCAAATCCCTAAAACTTAAACCGTAAATTCTAAACACTAAACTCTAAACCCTAAATATCATTTTATTAAGGATCTCATTTTAGTAAGAATTACAAAAGCATCGTAGAGTTGATTTGCCGTCACTAAAGTGAATTATGGAACAAATTTCAAAATGAGTACCAATTCAAGTAGTGGTAGGGCCAAAATCTTATCCAAAAGTTCAAAAAACCTACAAAATGGCTATATATTTTCACAAAACAAATCCTAAACAGTAAACACTAAAACCTAAACCCTAAACCCTTAGCCCTAAACCTTAAACCCTAAATCATTAAACTTGAGACCTGAGCCCTAAACCCTAAACCCTAAACACTAAAACCCAAACCCTAAATACTGAGCCCTAAAACCTAAACCTTAAAACCTAAACTGTAAACACTGAATCCCTAAACCCTAACCCTAAACCTTAAATTCTGAACACTAAACCGTAAACCCTAAACTATGAAACCTAAACCCTAAACCCTAAGCTCGAAACCTTAAACCCTAAACCATAAACCATAAACACTAAAACCTAAACCTTGAGCCATAAATCATCAACCCTAACCCCTAACCCCTCCACCCTGAGCCCTAAACCATTAAACCTAAACCCTGAGCCCTAAACCATAAACCCTAAACCTTAAACCATTATCTATGAAACCTAAAACCTAAACCATAAAACCCGAACCGTGAGCCAAAAAAATAAAGCCCTAAACCCTAACCACTAAATCCTAAACCCTAAACCCTTAGCCCTAAACCCTAAACCCTAAACCCTCAACCTTACGCCCTAAACCCTAACCCCTAAATCTTGAGCCCTAAACCCTAAACACCAAATCCCTAAAACTTAAACCTTAAATTCTAAACACTAAACCCTAAACTCTAAACATCATTTTAGTAAGGATCTCATTTTAGTAAGAATTACACAAGCATCGTAGAGCTGATTTGTGGTCACTAAAGTGAATTATGGAACAAATTTCAAAATGAGTACCAATTCAAGTAGTGGTAGGGCCAAAATCCAATACAAAAGGTCAAAAAACCTACAAAATGGCTATATATTTTCACAAAACAAATCCTAAATAGCAAACGCTAAATCCTAAACCCTAAACCCTTAGCCCTAAACCTTAAACCCTAAACCATTAAACCTAAGACCTGAGCCCTAAACCCTAAACCCTAAACACTAAAACCCAAACCCTAAATACTAAGCCCTAAAACCTAAACCTTAAAACCTAAATAAAAAACACTGAATCCCTAAACCCTAAACCCTAAACCTTAAATTCTAAACACTAAACCGTAAACCCTAAACTATGAAACCTAAACCCTTAACCCTGAGCCCGAAACCTTAAACCCTAAATCCTAAACCATAAACACTAAACCCTAAATCTTGAGCCATAAACCGTCAACCCTAACCCCTAAAACCTCCACCCTGAGCCCTAAACCATTAAACCTAAACCCTGAGCCCTAAACCATAAACCCTAAACCTTAAACCATTATCTATGAAACCTAAAACCTAAACCATAAAACCTGAACCGTGAGCCAAAAAACATAAGCCCTAAACCCTCAACCCTAAACCCTAATCCCTAAATCTTGAGCCCTAAACCCTAAACCCTAAACACCAAATCCCTAAAACTTAAACCTTAAATTCTAAACACTAAACCCTAAACCCTAAACATCATTTTAGTAAGGATCTCATTTTAGGAAGAATTACACAAGCATCGTAGAGCTGATTTGTGGTCACTAAAGTGAATTATGGAAAAAATTTCAAAATGAGTACCAATTCAAGTAGTGGTAGGGCCAAAATCTAATCCAAAAGGTAAAAAAACCTATAAAATGGCTATATATTTTCACAAAACAAAGATCGACTACAATATATATGGCTTGAAAGTTTTAGGTCATTGATGAAATTCTGAAAATGAGTAAGTATTGACCTTATTAGATTTTGAAAAATTATCTTCTAGATTATCATTGTCATAACTACGGGACCACTTCCATCATGTGCAATGTGACCCTAATTTCTTATATTTATTAAAATAAATTTAAAGTATAAGAAATAATAAAAGCATAAAGAAATAACAAAAGAAATATTTTATTATTTCTTTATACTTTTATTATTTCTTATACTTAACATTTATTTTACTAAATATGGCTCCTTGAAGCCCCTACAAACTTCATATAGAGCAAAATGCGTACACGTTCTGTGTTCATAGGTATGTGTTATAATGCGAGCGTATTATAATGCGAGCGTGTTATAACTTAGGGACATTATAACTTGTATACATTTTAGGTTCGTGAATTCCAAATCCTATGAAAACATAAAACAATCACGTTATTGAAAAATGTGATTGTGTTTTGTTCATTTTCAAGATTTTTTCCATTTTTTCCCCCCTACTTGATACACTTACCCAATATTTAATCAATAATTTTGTTCCAACTACTCAATGGATGTTTAGAAATTATTAGACAAGAATTAATTAAACATAAATAATCTTTATCACGGGGAACACATGGCTACTTAAGGATGTCAAGCATGTTCCTATGTTGAGGCGGAACTTGATATCAGCATGTCAGCTGGGTAGTAATAGATCTAGGTTAGTGTTGACAAAAATAAGCTCACACTTCTTTTTGGTCAACTAACACCATTTTCCATCTTTTATGCTTCAATCTAAATTTTTACATATTTTAAGCACTTAAGGTCCCCTAAAAGGATTTCCATCAGATAGGAAATTTCTTCCCCTTTCAAGAAATATAAAGAAGTCCTTTTAACTCCTCATATTTTGCAAATGGCAGGCCTTAGAAGGAGTTTTTGCCAAAAGTGGGCCGACAGGCCTGGGGAAGACTTTTTGCCAATGGGAAGATTGAGGACCGACGGGGTGGCGGGAGATATTTTTAAATTTTTATACTTTTCAAAAAAGGCACAAGGGGAAAATGTGGGCCGGCGGGCTTGGGAATGATTTCTTTTGTTAAGCGGGTCTACGGGGCTGCAGAGGAAATTTTACCCAAGTGTAAATTTGGGACGGTGGGTCTACGGGGCATTTTTAAACTTTTGTAGTTTTCGTAAAATGGCACAGTTTTCAAGTGCGTGCCAGTGATCCCGTGGATTATTTTTCACCAAATGTAAAGTCGCAGACTCAAGAAGGTGCCACGTGCCTCAATGGTGTAACTCCAAAGGTTAAGCAAGCGTGGGGTCGCCACGTGGTCAGAGTAGAAAAGAAGACTGAGTCAGCCGTTGAAGAGTCCAAGACTGGTAGAAGGAGCCATGCGTCAAATTGGTGCACCTTCAAGGGTCAAAGCCAAAGGCGGTCCCCCAAAAAAGTGCAGAGCTTCCATGTGTCCCAAGTCTGAAAAAGGGACAGAGCCGACCATTTAATCAACTAAGTATAAGAGGGTCGGCGGAAGCCTCCACGTGCCTCATTAGTGGCAACTTTAGAAGTGATACCTAAGGGACAGTCCCTAAATGAGCACGAAGCTTCCACTTGTCCTAAGTTTGAAAAGGAGACAGAGTCGGCAGTTGAAAATTCTCAGGGCAGCGGAATCCTCCACTTGTCTCATTGGCACAACACCAAGGCTGGGTCCAAAGAGCAGGTTCCCAAATGAGTGCGGGCTCGCCACGTGGTCAGAGTAAAAAAGGGGAAAAAGCTGGTCGTAGAATCAGCTAAGTATGGAAGGGCCAGTGGAAGCTTCGACGTGTCTCATCGGCACAACTTCAAAAGCGCGGCCCAAAGCGGAGACCCAAATGAGTGCCAACTCTCCACATGTCTAGGGTCCAACAGAAGTCAAATGGGCAAAAGGCCCGAATCGGCTAAGTATAAAAGAACTAGTAGACAACGCCACATGTCTCATCAGCGCAAATTCAAAGGCATGACCCAAAGCAAATAATCAAACAAGCGTTGGCCCTCCACGTGTCCAGATCTTGAAAAGGCATAATCGGCCATTGAAAATTCTAAACAGAGGCAAACCAGTGAAAGGAGCCATGTGTCTCTTCGACGCAAATTCAAAGGAAGAATCAAGAGTGGGTCCTCAAATGTGCATTGAGCCTCCATGTGTCTAGGGTCAGACATATGGCCCCACTAAACAAAAGGGACTTAGCCAAAACACAAAGAAATAGAACAGAGCTGCAGAAGGTGCCACATGTCTCTTTGGTGCAGCTTCAAAGGTATGACCCAAAAGGCATTCCCCAAACAAGCACCAACCTGCCACATGGTCAAAGTTCGAAAAGGTCATGTCAGCCATTGAAAATTCCAAAAGCCTACGGAGGCCTCCACGTGTCTCATCCACACAACTTCAAAATAAAAATCTGGGGGCAGTTTCCAAATGAGCGCAAAGCCTCCACGTGTCTCAGGTCGGGCACAATGTCACTGCCAATAGGAGGGACTCAAGCAGAATACAGAGGAAACTGAGGATCCCACAGAAGATGCCACATGTCAGTCTGGTGCAACTTCATGAGTGAGAGGCACAGGTTGAATCTTCAAAGCACGTGAGGCTACCATGTGGGTCTTGCATAGATGAACTCTTTTAAATATTGTGAGCCCGTGACCCTGATCTTCAGACAACCATATCTTCCAACCGGGAGCTTGGTTTTGAGCGGGAAAGGACATTTTAGAGAGCTCTTGGTGCCGGCTTCTCACCCACTACCATTATGTTTTAGTCCACCATTTTTAGGTTGTCAAGTCTCCCACCTGCCACCATGATGAAGAATGGGCTTCCTTTCTTTCCCAGTAAGAGATAGCAACGGGGGCATGGGTCTTGCAGTGAAGCTCATCATTGTTGCAGGTGGATTTTAATGCTCTTCCAGGGGTGGTTGAAGTAGAGTTTGAATTCTTCCATCCTTTCTCTCTTATTCTTCCTTTATATTGTAAATGAGGGGCATTTTCTCAAGGGTTGGTCATTGTTTCTCTCCTGCCCCCTCTCTCTTTCTTCCTTAGGGTCGAATGTGGAGTTTAAGCCTCTTCTCATGGCTATGTAATGGAATTTTCTTGCCTCTTGCCCACTGATGATGTACTGTGTGAACTCATGGAGCAATAAAATCTATTTTGTGATGCACTTTGTCCATCCTTTGCTTATTTTATTGTCTCTTCTTGCCTCTCATCATCACAGGGTATACTATGCATATCTCTGATGTCTCTTGCAGGTTCTGGGAGTTATGTTTAATGGGTTTGAAGTGGTGTTTTGTGTGAAATCTATCTCTCCACTTCAGGTAGTTGGATTTGTGATCATCCACTCACTTTTCTGGTGTATCACCACTTAGTGTAGGTTGTCTTTCACTTGCTCTCTCTCTCTCTCTCTCTCTCCCTGGTTCTTTGGAATGGTTAGATTAGGATTAGATTAGTTTTTCCTGCACTAGAGTAGCTTGTGGCAAGTAGTTTAGGAAGAAGAAGTCATATTTCTCAAGAGGGCCATCTCAAGTACGTAAGTCCCACAGCTTGAGATATGGTCCCATGTTGCGCAATCACACCGAATGCCTCACTCAGATATGAGGCCATTTGGGGGTGTTGTGATTATGCATCAACATTTAGTTTTATAGTGGATTCTTGGAAGGTTACTGTTGATGCGTAATAAGAGCACCCTTGAATGTCTGTAACTCAATGGGTTGAAATACTTAGTGTGATTGCATAACATAGAGATTTTCCAAAAGTGTGGGACTTTGTGATGAGGAAATCTCTCTAGATGAAGATCAGTTCATATTCCTATATTCTAATGTGCAGATCCAAATTGCAGAGGATCTACTCTAAACCTACTCTAACTTTCCAAGAAGACAGGGTTAAGAATATTACAACAAATTAAACCTAAAATAAAGAGGTGATGCACTAAAGGAATGTTGAACACCTACTTTTTCATTAAACACAAACCATAAAAAATTGTAATAAAACCACCATGCATAGATAACCAAGATTGCAATGAGAGACCAGAAGACAACAATGAACACAAGAGAGGGTTGAAATTTGTCCACATACTTATATTATGGCTCCAATGATTGGATACAATACATTACAATTGCTAAGCGGAAAGGTTGTGTTTACAGTTTAGATGGGAGTTTTGAACTCCATAAGATCAATTATAGACAAGAGAAGAAGGGAGGGTGCAAAGCCAAATTGTTCAACCTTTTGAAAAATGCCCCTCCTTACAATATATAGGAAGAATGAGAGAGAAAAGAGAGAAGAATTCAAATTCTTTCTCTAACCACCCTAAAATGCATTGAATTCACTTGCAAAAACGATGGGTTCTACTTCAAAACCCATGCATCCATGTACTCTTCCTTGTTGGGAAAGAACGGAAGCCCATACCTTCATTATTGTGGTATGTGAGAAACTTGGAACATCCTATTAAAATGGCAGACTGTATTTCTTAATTTTGAATAACTTAGTTGTGTAGAGGAGACTGAAAGCTTTCTAAAAAGTCCTTTCTTGTCCAAATTTTAGCTCCCAATCAAAATTTATGGCCATTTGAAGGTCGAGGTGTCATTCTGTGAAAAATGTGAGTTCTTGATCTTCCTTTTTCAGAGTCGGAAATGCTTGCAACCTCCAAAATCCTGAAATTTGGACTTTCATACATTTTGGTTTCAGAAGTCGGGTTACTTTTCATCAAAAAATCGTCCTAAGAGTTCTGAAACTCCGAAAATGCCGCCACGTTGACCCCGAACCAAGTTTGACTTTTTGAAATCTTAATCCTTTCAAGTTTAAGACTTTCGGGATTTTAGACATTTTTGGTCACTTTTCCTAATTTGCCACAGAAGACTCCAAAACTCATAATTCTGCATCTCCGAAACCCGAAAGTCTAAATTTTAGACTTTCAAGATTTTAGACATTTTGGTTTTAGACTTTTTTCAATGTTCATCCATTTGAATGAATTTAATATGGTTGTGAGTACTGTTAAACATGGTAAAAACTCAACTTTGATGATGAGGTTAGGGATTTGTTGATTTCGGGCTTTTTGCTCACGTTACTCAGATAGTTGGGACATTCTTGGTTATGGCTCCGTAACCCGTAATTCAGTCTCTAATAACTCAAAGCTTTCAGAAGTTTGAGGATGTAATCAGGCATGATCCTAAGTGCTTGAAATGCAAAGGACTGAGCACTGAAGATTCTTCTACTTCTGGAAATGCTTTGACGGTGGAGAGCAGAGGGAGACTAAATTTCAGAAACTTTCAGGGAAAGGTAACTATGGGAAGCTTTTCGATAGATTGTGAAAGACTCAAAGTCCAAGAGTAAGTTAGAATGTTGGCACTGTGGGAAGGTTGGTCATGCAAAAGTCTAAGATTGCTAGGCTCTTTAGAATTAAGAAGAACAAGAAGGATTTTTCCTCTTTCAGGTAAATTTGGTAACAGGTGATTATTTCTCAAAATGTCTCTTAATTCATTCTTTAGATAATATGTGATTAATCTTAGGTGTTAGACTTTAGGGGCTTCTTTCCATGCTACCCCCACATAGAGCATCTGATCTCCTTACTATATTCCCTTAGTTCAAGGTGATTTGTGGACCATGTATATCCATTGGTGATGATGAACCATGCAACATAGTAGGGAAAGGTTATGTTTAGGTGAAAATGTAGAATGGGAACACATGTTTGACTTAAGGATGTCAGGCATGTGCCTAAGTTGAGGTGGAACTTGATATCAGTGGGACAACTAGGTCACGTGATGGCTGTATGGTAAAGTTTTCCCGAGCGGAATTCTTGGATAACAGTTACCAAGGGAGCTCTTATGGTTATAAGAGGTAAGAAAAATGGTACTTTATATTTAACCAGTGGTGCTGATTATTACAATTTAGTTGTTACAGATGGAGATGTAACTTTATGGCACTAGAGACTAAGTCATATGAGTCATAAGGGCATACAGATTATAAAGGATAGGTTACCCAGATTAAAGGAGTTAGATTTGGACTTCTGTGAGGACTGTGTTTATGGGAAATAGAAGCGGGTGAGATTCCTCAAGGTTGGACCTACCAGGAAGGAGGGTAAGTTAGAGTTAGTGCATACAGATGTATGGGGACCAGGCTAAGGTAAAATCTATTTGTGGTTCATGTTATTATGTCACTTTCACTGATGATGTAACTAGAAAATTTTGGGTATATTGCATTAGAAAGAAATATGATGTGTTTGAAACTTTCAAAAGATGGAAAGGCCTTGGTTGAGAATGAAACAGGTCTCGATGCTAAAATGTCTCAGAGTCAGATAATGGAGGAGAATATTGCAGCAATGAATTTCTTGATTACTATTCAGTAAATGGGATCCATAGGCAGAGAACGGTTCTAAATACTCCATAGGAAAATAGAAGTGTTAGAGAGAATGAATAGGACAATCATGGAACGTGTGCTAGGTTCATGAGGTTACATGCGGGGCTGCCACTCATGTTTTGGGTAGGAAGCGGTAAGCACAACTATGTTTATCTAATTAATAGAGGACCCTCTATGGCCTTGGATGGAGGTATACCGGCTGAGGAGGCTTGGTCTGGTAAGAAAATTGATTACTCATTTCTTAGAGTATTTGGAAGTGAGGTATTTGTTCACATTGATAAAGATGATAGGACCAAGTTCGAGGCTAAGTCTGAGAAATGCACCTTTGTTGGATATGGTGAAGATGATTTTGGTTTCCATGTTTGGAGTCTTAAAGACAAGAAAATATTTCGGTCTAGATATGTATTGTCCTTAATGAAAAAATCATGTATAAAGATTAGTTGACAAGAACAAAAAGAGAAATCAAAGAAAGAATACATAGTGTTAGAGGAAATTATAGCATAGTAAGGTGTCCAAGGAGCCAGTTCAGGTTCAACATGTTTCGGCATAGCCAGTTCAGGTACCTACTCATCAGGAACCCCAAACTCCTGAGGTGAGAAGGTCTTCTAGGGTAAGAAGGGAACTTAAAAAATTTTACTCCATCATTTGAATTATTTATTACTCACTGACAGTAGAGAGCCAGAGTACTTTGAGGAAGCAGTGCAGGTGGATGCCAGGAAGAAGTGGGAGTAGGCCATAGATGAAGAGCATAGATCTCTTATGGAAAACTAGACTTGGGATCTGGTGGAGCTACCTAAGGGACAAGAGAGCATTGTAGAAAAATTTGGTGTATAGAATCAAAGAGAAAGATGGAGGCAAGAAATGATACAAGACCCAGGTTGGTGGTCAAAGTATTTACACAGAAGAAAGGTATAGACTTTGATGAAATTGTTTTCACCTGGTTGTTAAAATGACTTCTATTAGGACTATTCTTTGTTTAGTTGTAGTAGAAGACATGTACTTAGAATAGTTGGATGTGAAGACTGACATTCCTTCATTGTGAGTTAGAGGAGGAATTGTACATGCAACAGCCATAGGGTTATGAGGTCAAAGGGAAGGAGAGGTTAGTGTTTAAATTGAAGAAGAGCTTGTATGGCCTGAAATAAGCTCCATGACAGTGGTACAATGAAGTTTGACAGTTTTATGCAGGAGTCAGGGTTACTCCAGGTGTCACTCAAACCATTGTCCTGTACATTAAGAAGTTTCTTGATGGTATTTATATTATTCTATGCCTGTATATGTAGATGATATGTTTGTTGCAGGGAAGAACATGCAGGAAATAAAGGTACTCAAGAAGAAGCTAGGTGACTCTTTTACTATGAAGGATCTATGGGGGCAGACAAAACAAATCCTTGGTATGAGAATAACTTAGCAACAAGAAGGAGAGGAAGCTGGTATTATCTCAAGAAGAGTACATAAAGAAGGTATTGGAGAGGTTTAGTATGCAGGATGTTAAACCAATTGGTACTCCTTTGGTAGGTCACTTTAAATTATCAAAGGAGAAGAGTCCCAAGATTGAGGAGAATAAAATACAGATTTCCATGGTATCGTAAAAATAGGTTGTTAAGACATGTGACAACAAATAAATGCTAGATTAACGATGTCCCTTGAATAAGTTCACGATGTGCTAGGCAGAGCATCCGTCACCATCAAAACTTGCACAGATAACATAGGAAACCACAAAGTAGTACAATCTCCCATAATGTAAACATTAGCCACAACATGTCATATGAATGGAAAATGAGAATATAATGACAATTACTAATAAGAAAACTATTGACAGAGCAACGAGTTGCGAGATTAAAAATAATAATTCGTGGGTAAGACCCACTAGGCGTGTCATAATATGAGCTAGGAAAATAAAATGATAATCAAGAAAGTAAAGAAACTAACCAGATACCACCTCCTTCGTGATTCCTTAGAAAACCTCGGAATGGGTAGTGAAACATGGATGAGCCTTGGTTATGTGAAATGTAGGTGCTTTCCTCAAACCAGAGCAATGCCTTCTTTACAACAAGATCAACTTACTTTGCACCAATGGACAAATGGATTATGGATTTGGGATGCTTCAAGATGAGGCTATTTAGGCATTAGGACGAGGTGGGAAGATGCTCTTTGCTCAAAGGATGTAAGAGCTCTAACAAGATATTCAAGCCTATTTTTCATGTGTTTTAGAGGGGGGTAAGGCTGTATTTATAACATGGGAATTGGAAACTTAGAGGATTTTAAGTAATTGTAGTTTGAAAATGTGGGCATGGTTAGGTGAGTGGAGACCAAAAGGAGTGGGTGAGGATTAAACTTATATTTTTAATTCTCAAAGGGGGACATAGGGAATATTTGACATGTGAGGAAGATTGGGTTTAATTTAGGGGTTGAAATGGATTAATTAACCAATTAACATTGATTAATTCCATGGTGATTTTTGTGGGAAATGGAGTGGGGAAATTAATTGATTTGGAAAAGGTGTGAAATTAAGGTGTCTATAATACCTATTTCTACCCCTAAGTGATTAAGATAAATGTGGAAATATATTCTTAATCTGATTGTTATTGCAGCAGTAAATGAATAAACAATTAAGTACATAAATTAACCCAATAAAACTAAGCAAAAAATTATTAAACCCTAAGTGCAAAGAAGAAGTAAGATGACTTAGTTGTTTCACAATTATTCCTAGATTGTGCCAGAGTGTTGACCGAATTAATAAAGAGGTAGAAGTGTTGCACATAACCCCAAAAAGTGTACAATTCGATTATCTACATGGACTAGGGCACCTGGAGAGGGACAAGGGTTTCTGTAGGCACCCTAGGCCTGTTTTTAGGTGCATGTGTGTGTAGAAATTATCATAAAAGCTCCTCTGAGTCATCGCAAGTTGTTCTCCTTTGGTTTCTATGAGGTCTCACACTTATCGACAAAATCGTTGGAAACCTCCAATGAAATAATGACCTGCAAAACCCACAAACAGACATCAAATCCTAAAAAATAAAGATTCAGAATGAGGGATCAAATTGTCCTTAGCTGTCAAAATGGTGATCTTACAGCTAAGCATTGCACTACATCTCAAACCCAATGTAGTTTTATGTGTGTATGTGTTTCGAATTGTTCCCTAGGTGACTCTTGTGCAGGCCGCACTTGATAAGGAGCAAGTAAGATAGATGTAAATAAATTTAATAGATGTTTACATGCAATGGTTTGAACTCCCCTCCCATGAAGTGTATGTAGAATAACTAGCCCTTGTGTCTCTTGGATGACACTAGATGGATGCAATGGAGATCTTAGATGCTTGACAGGTGCAACCTTAGGTTGTGATAGTGTTATCCTGTAAAAGTGACGAGGGTAATTTTGCAGGTAACCATACCAAAATTTCTGTTTTGGTCCCCCTTTGAGGTCTCCTAATGTTCGAAATGGCATAAAATCCCTTTCTAGAAAATATCATTTTTAGAACTTGGTCATTTTCAACCTTTTTGGGTTGGGCGCAGTTTTCTTTCACATTACATCAACCAAAACTAAGCACCCTATATTCCTTTGGCGCATTCTATTAAGTGTCAACATTCCAAATGTTGCACCTCTTAATGTTGCGCCTGTCAAAGGTGCGCCAAGGTGCATGCGCCAACTTGTCAACACTCCAAATGTTGCGCCCCTCAATGGTGCGCCAAGGCATTGAAAACACAGTGTCGACACTTCAAAAGCTGTGCCATGGCACAAATATTTTCATGTCGACATCTCCCTAAGTGCGTCATAGAAAAATTTGGTGGCACATTTATTACACCTTTTACTATATATAGGCGCGTCTGACCTGTCATTTTCACAATTCAAAAAACATGAAAAAGGTTATTCCTCTGTACTAGTCAGCGTTCCTCTCAGCCCTACATGTTGCCATTTATCACATTCATGGATCCCACATCATCTCCTTTATCATTATATATTCCTAGTAAATGGTCATTGCTTTTCTTGTGGCTTTGTTGTGGTTTTTTCTATTGGTTTAGGTGGTTAGGATTGTTAATAAACAATGAACCTAAGAAGATACTTCAATCCCAATACATTATGTGAAAACCCACCTTCAAACCTTTTTCTCTCTCCTTCCAGATCTGCAAATACTGGAAGGCCCTAGCCACAAAACTACTGTAAAATCATTTGTCCCTTTCCATTCCCTGCTATGCTAAATCTTTTCCCTCCTAACCAGTTAAAAAACACAAAGCCTACCAAAAGAGTGAAAATCATATATTTTTGCAAAAGTAGCTAACTATATTTTCCTTCGGCAGCAAGTTTCATTGTTGTTACATATAAACACAGTCGCGCCATAGGCGCACTGTCCCTGTGTGTGGCATAAGCCTTCTCCGCACCTTGTAAAAACTCCAAAAAATTCCTAAAGCACAAGCGTAGGCGCAAGCGCACATACAGCTACAACAACATCTGAATGTTGTGCAAACCCTTTTTGTGCTGCGTAAGCTAAACCCTTGGCGCACCTCATCTTAATGTTGCATCTACCACATATGCACCGACAACGCACCCTAAGACCTTGCTACACCAAATAAATTTGCACCTAGTTAAAACACTTCATATGGCACAAGCGCACATCCATTGACACCAACATCTGAATGTTGTGTGTAGTCTTTCCATACCTCATGCCCCTTTTGGCATTTTTTCCTCACATGCAACACATTCCCAAAGTGCACCTTGCTTTTCTGAGACCCTGCAGCTTGCAGTAGAGCTGCGCCTTGCACCCAGAGACTCATAAATTGTTAACTTTTCATTCTATAAGCTTTGATGGATGACTTAACAGCTAACATGGCTCTTCTGCGATGGACTTCCCTAATTCTTCTTGCAGATCAAAAACTGAAATCAGATCCACACATGTCTTCATCAAGTAAGAATACAACCAATTCCAAGGGTAAAGACAAGCTAACAAAAGAAGAAATGATATATAAATACCAAAGGGTCAGGATGCCTAAATCCCATGTAGAGTGTGACCTGGATATCAGAGATTCATAACTTGACCACATTGACATGGAGGACTTCTAGGCCAGAACCAAGAAGGTCACAAGAATCCCATGGATGGACACATTGGTTGGAAGTGGTCTACACTTTGCTTTAGGTATTCCCATGAGTGTAATCAACAACAAGTTCATGATGGTAGTGAGCCATTGTTACAATAAAGACACAATATGTGTCCAAAATGAGAAGGGTGAGGTAATAATCAACATCACTTCCTGGCATTTTGAGATCATGTTTGGTATCCCTCACCATCGACATTTTATAGTGATAAGTAAAGAGTATTGCATGAAGGCATGGAACGAAAATGAATACAAATTCATGCAGTTGATGAATGGGGTATACCTAAAAAACAAGCAGGTGGTAAGCAGGTGGCCAGTAAGTCATTCATCGCAGTGAATTTTCAGAGGAGCTAAGTGACACCATCACTTTCATGAGCAGGGTGTTTGGTCTTCCCGATGGCCAATAATTTCACAAGTGGATGCTTAGATATTTAGAAACAATGAGAAAAAACATTCCTGATCAACATTTTGAATGGGTAGAGATTATCAGCAGCACCATCTCGGAAGCAACTTCAACAAATTTCAACAAATGGGAGGTTCTAAATGAACTACTATGTATTATATGTTGCTGCCTTAGAGAGGGACTACCCAACACTAAATCGATGTGGGGTATGGTCCCTAGGTCAAAAATATATGAGTACTATCTAGAGTTAAGAATGGAAAATAACATAGCATAATTCAACAAAATCAATGATGCCTTCTTCTACAGCATCATTTACCTCTTAAGGCCCAATATGACTCACGATTCGACATGACCAAAAGCATGGTAACCACCACAGAGAAGTAGGGAGTGTTATTCATGTAATTTCCCACTTTTACCTATCTCATAGTTGTTAACTTCTTGGGAGATTCCATCAATTTGCCAAGGTATGCAGGACCCAATTTGATCCTATTAGAGCTATCTAGATAAATTATCACATATCATGAAAAGAGTTTGAAAAGAAACAAGCGTGAAACTCCATTTCCCCTCATAGTGGGTAGGTACACCTGTACTTCATAGAGTAAATCCTAGGAAATGTTTGCAGAGATTGAATTTCTCAACTTGAAGCATAATTTCCTGGTGAGGCCAACCTTAGATCCTCATGATTGTCCTTCCAAGGGAAAATATTGATCCGATTCACATCCCTCATATTGAAGATATCTACATCAATCTATATCACGAAGTCAAGCTCAGATGAAAGGATCACTCTCACCTAGCCCTTGCAGAGATCATTCAGTATAGTGTGGCCATTTTCCCAAAGGGCTTCCAAGCAACTAATAAAGAGTTTGATTAGGTTTATCTAGACACGAATGGGGACAATTGGCTATTTTTTAAAATTGATAGGAACAAGGCACCTTAGACTATTGAGGAAAGGGCCAAAGGCACTCTGTAGCGTACTGAGTATTAGAGCAAGAATAATATTCTCATCTACCTTGAAGTAGACTTTACCATGTCTCTTTTGGGTAATGCACCCACCAAGCTGAAGAACTTTCCTAAAGGAAAAGGAAAAGATAAAGAGGGAGAGACAAACACTAGCTCAGGAGGAAATTCCTGAGAGCCCTCCTTCCACCGCCAAGGAGTAGGTAGTAATTCTAATATCCCTAGGAGAAGAAGAAGCGGTAAGTTCTCCAACGGGCGTACATCCACTCAGGATGTTGCCACTACTACAACTGGTGAGGTTCCCATCTATCCCATATTTCGCTCCTCCTTATCCCTCCTCATATTTCTCGACCAACCACTCCTTTGGTTGTGTCTTCTCCTCCGCATATTCTATTGTTCACCCTTCCTCTTCCTCCATCTTCTCTTCCCTCGTGAATCTGTCCCTCAGCATTTCTTCCCTCATCTCACAGATCCCTTCCACCCGCACGGTTTCCTCTCCTATAGTGACTCCTACCCTCATGAGTATTGGAGGGTTGGCTTCTTTTTTAATGCCACCACTGAGCGTCTTGACACATTTCCCCATGTCCACTGTAGTTTCTCCTTCTTCCACCCCCATTTCCTCCTCTTCTTTTGGTCCCACACCCCTAAGTCCAGAATGGATCTCTAAACACCTGAGTCAGCACAAGAGGGAAATTCCCCATTACACCTATGGAATTCTCTGTTATTCTAGCTAAAGGGGCTAAGAAGTAAAAGGCTATAACCTGCTTCTCTCAAAGCACTTAAGGTGAAACAGTTATGGATATCACGTACCCTGATCCCACAAAGGAGAAAAAGGATCTGTCTCCTATAGATTTTATAGTGACTCAAGTCATAATGGGAACATCATAAAAGAGCCTGCAAGGAGAGGCCTTATCCGTTAGTTGGATGCCCTTTGCAAAAAGCTTTAAGAGGTAAAGGAAGAGAAGAGAATATTAAAATAGACAAAACAAGCATCTTCTCCAAGCCCTTGCAAACGATGGGCAATGTACCTCCTGTAGCTGCCACCGAAACTCCTTAAGCCCTTAATTAGGAGAAAGATAAATGAGTATGCCAAGATTGGTGAGAAAGGTGTAGAAGTGTCCTCCTGGAGAGAGCAGATCCTCAAAGATAGTGAGGAAGTCATTGCAAAGTTCACAGAGCTCTATCAAAATATAGACCAAGCTATCAAGGAACTCCAATCCATGGAAAGACCTATCTCTAAAGAGTTGTACCATGCAAGGTTACAACAAGAGACATTCTAGAAGATTCTCAAATGCCCAGTCAATGACTTAATGAAATTTGGCGTCTTCGATCACCCAAGAGCACCCCCATAAAATCCTTGCTGATTTAGACTATTAGGTTGACCAGATGGAGTTTGTCTTAGAGAAAATAGATAAAATCAAGGAGGAAGGCTTGGATGCTATGCATCAAATGGAGTAGATTGTATTAAGGATGTCTCTAGGTTTACTCACCCCATCATACACCTTAAGGAAGACAGATGATACTATTTGACTTTTCAAAGGAGATCTCATTGCAGGGTTTAGACTTCAGAAGCCACCTTTCGATACAAAATATATCAACAACCTTCTAGCCTGCCGTGACTTTGTTGGATACCTGATGGAGGCAGGTAATGAATAATTAAAACTCTTGGAAATACTTAGATATAAACGGGATACTTGTGAAGTCATCGAGGATCACACCAAAGGTCCTGCTCAGGATCAACTTAAAAAGATGGTTAGCAACTTTGTGGAGTATCAAGCCTCAATTTCACATTTCCTCTCCTAAGCAGAAGCAAGACCACTCCTTTCCAGCCAAGGGATGATGATGAATAGGCTCCTTCCTTCTAGGATTTATTCCATTTTTGTAAAATATTTACAATAATGTTGGGATATATGATGACATCATCCATGTTGCATCATGGGATGTTGTTATCCACAAAATTGCCCCAAAGTTAACTTTTGAATTTTAAATATTTTGTAGATATTTTGTAAATCAGTTGTTGGATACTTTTTGTCTTCTTTCTCCTTCTCCTTCTATAAGTAATTGGAATTCTTGTTGTATTCCGTGTGAGCAAATTTGTATAATGAAAATAGAAGTGAGGAGAGAAAGACTTTGAGCCATCTTATAATAGAAGAAAACATTAATACAAATATTGAGACTTTGTGTTGAATTCATGCATTATATGCATTAGATCTTTATTATGTTAGATCTGTGTGTTTATTCTGTTAGATTCACCTATGCTTTTGCCATTTGTTTATCAGTATTTCTTTTTTTTTTTATGTGAGTAAGTTTGGCTCTATTTACTACCAGTCTAAAACATAGACCCTATGACCTTTCTACTTTGGAATTCTTTTCTTTTCTCCCTTCAGATCCACCTTTCTTCCATTCCTCCCTTCATTCCTCTTCTGTTCTTCGTCGAAACTATTTCCACCAAGATGAGATTCCAAACCCCCTTAAAGGTAGAAAACTTTAAGACTTGCACAGATTATTTTTAGTAGAATAACAATAAACCAGTTTCGCTTTGCTGTCTTAAAGAGGGGCTATGCCCTGCACACTGTTGGCCTATCTATCCATAGATCTGCCCACCTGACAGATTTTCGGACCAACATATAGCTAACACTTAGTGTTTGGTCCTTTTATTATAATCACATAACTTTATATTTATATGACTCCCTTACTTAAATCTCGTAATTAACCCCGAAAAGGCCAACTACCAAAAATATAATATTCTCAAATAGCCAGAAATGACCCAAAATATTTGAGCAAAGTACAAAGTGGTCAGGGGTGCCCAAAGGGGACGAGGGTGCTTGGCACTAGCGTCCTAGCTGGGCTCTGGTGTCTAGGATGATAAATGTTGAGGATTAAAAAATGAAGACTGAGCAAGTAAGGGTGTAATACCAAATGTGGCAATAGAAATAAAATAAAGGTGGCTAATGACATGGGTTAATTATCACTTTTCTTAGTTAGGAATCATATGAATAATAGTATGCAATCAATACTAGATAATTTCCCAAAGTACGTTATTTTGTATCTACATTTTCCTTCAATTTATGTTGTTGAGTGAAAGCTCGATAACATAAAGTAGATAGAGATGCGTACTTGATAACCATGTAGTTTGATACCGAAAGCATGCCAAGGAACAAGGAAAATCCTGGAGTGATAAAATATGGAGCATGGATGTTGAGGAGAAAGTGCAAAATGTTGTGATGAATATGACCCTAGAGAGGAAATACGTGTGTAGATGTCGTGATTGTTCTTGATGTCGATGCCTATGTGATTGATGTTGTTGTTGATGTAGGATTATGTTGATGATGTTGACTATCGCTTCCCATACAAACGGACCTGCAAAAGAGAATAATGATTAAGTAGCAAAAAATGCATGTATATATGATCGAAATGTGTAAAAATTATGTAAGGAAAGTATGTAAAATATGAAAATGTGAAGAAGGAACATGTGCACTTTATCCGTGATGAGAAAACGGGTGTAAAAATGATCCTAAAGATGTTACAAAATAATGAGTTTTTTGGGCGATCTCATGCTAGTTGCGCCAAGCACGATTTTTTGGGGCAATCTCATGTCAAGTCATAGAAGAAGTGTACGGAGAAAATTCTAGTGTTATCCTCCAATATTTAACTAATTCCCCAAATGTAGAACACCACTGCATATATTGTGTAAAAATTTGAATAATTCGATCCAACGTGAAAGTAAAAAGTGTTATGTAGTGCATACATGCCAAGTGCTAAAGATTGGGTGCCCTGTAAAAGCTACCAGATGGATTTCTATAGACTATATTGAACTTCCAAATACTGTGTAATTTCCCCTTGGTCATAGGATTCCAAGAAGGGTCAGGGAAACCTAGGCGCTATTGTCCCGGTCAGGGTGCTAGTGTCTATGTTATGTTAAGGACCCAAGTTTGATTCTGATACTGACAGTTGTGTTGCACCGGTACTGTGTTGTGTTGAAATGTGATTGTAAAAAACTATATGGGTGACTAACTCAAAAAAATGATGCCCCCCTCATTCAGGGTGTATGCAACTTCGCTGAAGGAGTACGCGGTCCAAATGAGGACCAACACTTATAATGAAATTGTGCCCTACAGGGGGAGGGAATGTGCTTGGTAGAGAATAAGGCACACACAAACAAAGTGGCTAGGAGACAAGTGCTACTACAAGAAAATAAAAACATGCATGTGTAAGACAAAATGTAAGATAATAAACAATCAGAAAATGTGTAGTCTAAGGTGCAATAAGACGCTAGAGACCGCAAAAAGTGGGTTTCAAACATGGGACACCACTCATGATGTCACAAGACACAACCCCGCACAAAAGAAATCAGAGTTGCTTCCGTCGCACCAGCCCACGTTTCAAATCTAACAATCAGGTTGCAGGTAGGCTTGAAAAATGGAGAAGCAAGGTTGGCTAAGGAAGAAAACAGTGCCAAAGAAACCAGAAGCTCTCGGGAGAGAAATGGGAAAAGGTTCAAAGGCTTTGGGCTTCACAAAAGATTTAGAGCGAGCCAAAATTGGCTAAGTATGGATGAATCAGTGGAAGCTGCCACATGTCCAAACGAAGCACCTTCAAGGGTCAAAGCCAAAGTCGGAGACTCAAACAAGCATGGGGATTCCACGTGTCTAGGGACCAAAAGAGAGAGCGGGCCCAAAATGACTAAGTATAAAGAGCCAGCGGAAGCTGCCACGTGTCTCAACGATGCATCTTCAAAGGTAAAATCCAAAGTGGAGACTCAAATGAGCGTGGGCCTTCCACGTGTCCTAGGTTCAAAAAAGGGATAGAGTCGGGGGTTGAATAGTCAAAGCAGAGGCAAGCCAGTGGAAGGAGCCAAGTGTCAGCACAACGCTACTTCAAAAGTAAAATTCAGAGTGGGCTTTCAAACAAGCGCCAAGCCTCCACGTGTCTAGGGTCAGACTTATGGCCCCACCAAGCAAAAGGGACTTAGCCAAAATACAAAGGAACAGAGCAAGCTGCAGAAGGCACCACATGTCTCTTCGGTGCATCTTCAAAAGGTAAATCTAGAAGCAGTCCTCAAACTAGCGCCAGCTCGCCACGTGGCCATGTTGAAAAGTCAAGGCGGGAAGGCGGGTTGTCGGAGGTAATTTTAACTTTTTGCCCTGAGAAGGCGTAAAGTGAAAAAATGAGCCGCATCTCTATTGATGCCTAGAGAAGCCACATGTCAAGCCCAAATTGCATGCGGGCCAATGCGCTTGGAAGAGAATTTTCGCCCAAATGGAAAATGCGGGCCGGCGGGCCCGAGGATGTTTTTTTGACAAAAGTGAATTGCGGGGTTGCGGGGCAATTTTCACATTTTGTATTTTTGGTGCCAAAAGGCACAAAGTGAGTTTTGGGCCCGCGGACCTGTTCTGCTAACTGGTTTTTGCCATTTTTGTACGGACCCGACTCAAACATTCAAATGGACATATCTTTCGATCCAGTGCCTAAAATTCAACAAATTTGGCACCATTGGAAAGGTCTCAACCTCATCTATGCCATGGGAGCCTGAAACTTTAATTTTGACGAGGTTAGGTGGGTGAAAAATGGGAAAACATCTTTTAAGCCATTAATGCAGAATCTGATTGCTTCAACTACCAGATCTGATTTGATTTGATCCACCATTCTTCCTTCTTCAACATGCTGAACAGACATGGGGAACAGACTTGACAGATTGTGGGTGGATTCACAGTGGGCATTGATGGTTGGTGGTTGGATTTTAAGAGCAGAGTCGAGTTTCTCCTCTCTCTTTCTGGTTTTCATCACCTATATATTGTAACACTTCTCATTTAAGAAGGGGGAGACATTCTAGGGTGTGGGGAAACTCTGTCAAAGTCATTTCCTAACTCCATTTGAGCTGTAAGCCTTCTCCTACACCTGGAGAGTGTATTTTTGCCTCTGAGCACCCATGTAATAGTTTGTGCACCTTATAGAGTAATAAAATCTTGTTTCGTGGCGTCTTTCAACCCTTGGCATTGTTTTGTTGTTTCTTTGTGCCTCTCTATCTCATGTTTTCTCCCTGTGTATGTATTTCATGTTTGCAGGTGTAAGATGTCATGCTTCGTGGAGTTTCGAATGGTGGATTTGGATCTGGGTCTGTGTCACTTTTGTCTGACCTCCCTCAGTCCCCTTTTCCCTATTTCATTCTCCCTCAACAGAGTATCTCACCACTTCCTTTTCTGGTGTATCACCTACTTAGTGTAGGCTCTTTCACCCTCTCTCTCTCTCCCTGTCTCCTTGGAATGGTTAGATTAGGATTAGGTTAGATTATGCCTGCACTGGAGTAGCTTGTGGCAGGTAGATTAGGAAGAAAGAACCAATACTCTCTGGAGGTCCATCTCAAGTTTTGCAAGTCCCACACTTGAGAGATGGTCCCATGTTGTGAAATCACACCGAATGCCCCACTCACACTCAGGCCATTCGGGGGTGTTGTGATTCTGCACTGATTGGAACTTACACTAACAGTTTTGGCACACCCGGTGGGACAGGTCTGAAGCACCTTACCACTTCATCTTAGCAGGTTGGTGTGTTCTTGTTAGGATTCAACCTTTTGAGGCACATTCAAAGCACATCTGGTGACTCCATCTGGTCAATAACCCATTCTTTGAGTTGTAGACCTTTTCCATCCATTTTCATTTTCACTCATCTTTCTTTCCACATCTTTCATTTTCTCCCATTCCATGAAGTTGTGCAATCATGACTTCATTCCCATCTCGGAACTCACACTTATAGCAGCAACAAAAGTACAATGCACCTCCAATGCATTTCCCAACTCCTTGAGATCAACATTATGATCAGATCCAGGACCATTATGCCTACCCATATGAGCAGGGTCAAAACCAGTTTGGATATGAAGCTTATCAAGAACAAGGGGACACATACAATGGTGACAACTACATGGAGAATGCTGGTTTGTTGGAGAAGATCCAAAGAATGGAGGCTAGCATGGTGCAGTCCATGACAACATAGATGAAGGCATTCAGGATTGGTTTCAGGGAACCTTGTCCATGGGGAGGCCCTTTTCCAAGACATTACAACCCTCAGGAGAAGCTTGACTTCATGGTTGAAGTGTTGCCTCAACTTACATAGTGGATTGAGGACATTGAGGCTTATGAGTTGGACACGAGACAACCTTGTCAATGGGTAAGTCAATCACCAGCTCCCTGTCCTTCATTTTCTCTTTCTCAAACTTTATCATTTCAGCATGATCAAGAGTCAAGCCCCTCAGTTTCTGCCCCAAGTGTTGATTTCTCTTCTCCATCTCCTGATCTTCCATCCCATCTCAGTTCTTCTACCCTTTTCCCTTCCAAGAAGTCATTCCCTCCAAACAAACAAGAAGTTCCACCTCCCTCCCCACCACAAACAATTACAAAGCTGGTTAAACCCCAACCTGTCACTCCTCTTGCTTTCCCAAGTCCATGTTGGGAAGAGACTCAAGAATCCAGTCAAGGAGAACATCAAGAAGAGGAACCCAACAGAAAAGAAATGATAGAAAATCTAAAGAGTTGGGCTACTAAATTTGGGTTTACAAAGATCCCCTTGATGGTTAAGCCAATAGAGGAGGTCAAGGTTGAAGAGCCAGTGGTGGCTGAGGCTGAGTTTGCAGTAGAAGAAGAACAAGAACAAGAAGAAGAAGATCAACAGTCTGTTTACTCTGAATGCAGTGTCCATAATGGCACTCTGTCTGAAGAGGATGCTGATCTAATCCAAGCTGCACAACTAGTTAAGGAGGAGGAACAATCAGCTCCAAGTCCCATTGAAGAGGAACAGATGGGAGAGATCAAATCAGAGTTGAAGCCACTCAATGAAGAAGGCATCATTGAATATTTTTTCTTTCATTTCAAGGGCCTGATTTGATTGATGAACCCATGATGGAGGAGGACCATACATTTTTAGAGGCTCCAAGTGTGGAGTGGGCCATAGAAGAACCTTCAGTTCTTCCTCCCACTTTATCCCCTTCAAGCTCTAATGTTGAAGAAGAGTTTGATCTTTCAAACTTCATGTTTGAGGATGAGGGGAACCATGGTGAGCAAGTTTCAGATCAGGAGGACACCATGGAGGAGGTTGAGCACATGCAATAGGAAAACAAAGAGGAAGATTATCTTTCAGACTTGGAAGATTTCTTTGATGGAGAGGAGCCCAAGGATATCACATCATTTTATCCTCTATCACTTACCTTCCAAGCACATGAGCCTGCTGCCATGGAGGAGAACATTCAAGTGCAACAACCTGCACTTCATGACAGCCCTCTGGAACCAAGGTTGGAAGATATGAGTCTTCCATGTTCTTCACAGGAGAAGGAAGAGAAAAGGCAAGAGGATGTCATCATCCCTCTCACACCATCCATCCAGGAAGGTCAGCAAGAAGACTCCATTCTTGGAGTTAAATTCAGAGCAAGGGGCACATCCAAAGGATCAGACCTTGCCCAATCAGGTACTTGGCTTCATTGGAGCCAAGGGAGAAGCCACAACCAGTCATGCCCACTTCTAAGCATGAGGGAGAGTATCAAAGCACCAAGGGTCAACATCAATACCTCTGGGAACCAAGTGAGCAATCAGACTTGAGGAGGTATTTTCTTGTTAAGTTGATACCTTGATGATATGGGTGGAGGATCGACTTAAAGTCAGTTTTTCACTCATCCAAGAAGCCATATTCAGTGACAAACCATTTACATGGCTGCCCCTTTTGAGAAAAGGAAGCTATTTCTCCCTTCCAGTTACAGGATTTGTTTGAGTCCCTTTTCTCTCTGGTTAGTATAGGAGTAGGAGTAGATTTTGTTTTCAGTAGAAGAAGTGCTTGTGCACACTCTGCATGTCTCATTTGAGGCATGTATGATTTTTTTCTTTGTACATAAGTTTTGTTCGTATTGCTCCAGAGGTGCAGAGGCCAGGCCCTTCAGTATTCATGATAGAGAGACCCATAGTTTCCTGTAACAGTTGCTAGTTTCAAATAAAACACAAATACAGAGCAACTAAAATCAGATTCGAGACAGTCCATTCTCGAGAACAGGTAAATCCCCAGTGGGGTGAGTTCAGGGTCAACAGGATGCAAGCGGCAATCAGGGAACAAGTTTCAAAGAGAAAAAAGTATCAGTATCAGGCTATCATTCTTGACTCCATGCCCAATGGATGCTTCAAGGCTACTGGTCTCTTCATCTAGCAGGAAGATGTCCCCGTGAGTCGCCAAATTGTTATCCCAATTTTCCCCTGGGTAAAATTGGTCAAACACGACCCCACATAGAAGAAACCAAGGGAGAAATCACTATCATCGCATGAGCCCACATTTCAAATCTAACAATCAGGTTGCAAGAGTGGGACTCTAAAATGGAGGAGCAGGGTTGGCTAAGGAGGTTTCAAAAACAGTGCCAAAAGGAATTAGAGCTCTCAGGTGAGAAACAGGGAAAGCTCAAATTCTTTGGGCTTCACAAATGATTTAGAGTGAGCCAAAATTGGTAAAGTATAGAGGAGACAACAGAAGCTGCCAAGTGTCCAAACGGTGCATCTTCAAAAGTAAATCCAAAAGTGGAGAATCAAACACATAAGCTTCCACGTGTCTAGGGTCCAAAAGGGAGAGTTGGGCCCAAAATGACTAAGTATAAAGAGCTAGCGGAAGGTGCCACGTGTTCTCGACGCATCTTCAAAGGTAAATCCAAAGTGGAGACTCAGATGAGTGTGGGCCTCCCACATGTCCCAAGTCTAAAAAAGGGACAAAGTCAGGGTTAAATATTCAAAGCAGAGGCAAGCCATCAGAAGGAACCATGTGTTAGCCTGGCGCTACTTCAAAGGTAAAATCTTAAGCGGGTTTTCAAACAAGCGCCAAGCCTTCACGTGTCCAAGGTCAGACTATATGGACCCCCAAACAAAAGGGACTTAGCCAAAATACAAAGGAATAGAACAAATCTGCGGAAGGTGCCACATGTCTCTTCGACATGACTTCAAAATCAAAATCCAAAGGTGGTCCCCAAACTAGTGCCAACTCGCCACGTGGCCATGTTGAAAAGTCAAGGTGGGAAGGTGGGTCGTCGGAGGTAATTTGAAAATTTTTTTGGATCAAGATACATAAAGTATAAAAATGAGCCTGCACCTCCACTGATGCCCAAGGAGCCATGTGTCAAGCCTAAATTACATGTGGGGCTGACAGGCCTGAGGAGTGACTTTTTTTGCCCAAATGGAAAATGCGGATCGGCAAGCCTGAAGATGGTTTTTTGACCAAATGAATTGCGGGGCTGCGGGGCAATTTTTTTCATTTTTTTATTTTTGGTGCCAAAAGGCTCAAAGTGAGTTTCGGGCCCGTGGACCCGTTCTGCTAACTGGTTTTTGCCATTTTTGTATGGACCTAACTCAAACATTCAAATGGACATATCTTTCGATCCAGTGCCCAAAATTCAACAAATTTGGCACCATTGGAAAGGTCTCGACCTCATCTATGCCATGGGAGCCTGAAACTTTAATTTTGATGAGGTTAGGTGGGTGAAAAATGGGAAAATGTCTTTCAGGCCATTAATGTAGAATCTGATTGCTTCAACTACCAGATCTGATTTGATTCGATCCGTCGTTCTTCCTTCTTCAACATGCCGAACAGACATAGAGCGGAAAGACTTGATAGATTGTGGGTGGATTCATGGTGGGCATTGATGGTTGGTGGTTGGATTTTAAGAGCAGATTCGAGTTTCTCCTCTCTCTTTCTAGTTTTCATCATCTATATATTGTAACACTTCTCATTTGAGAAGGGGGAGACATTCTGCGATGTGGGGAAACTCTGTCAAAGTCATTTCCCAACTCCATTTGAGCTGTAAGCCTTCTCCTATGCCTGGAGAGTGTATTTTTGCCTCTGAGCACCCATGTAATAGTCTGTGCACCTTATAGAGCAATAAAATCTTGTTTCATGGCATCTTTCAACCCTTGGCATTGTTTTGTTGTTTCTTTGTGCCTCTCTATCTCATGTTTTCTCCCTATGTATGTATTTCACGTTTGTAGGTGTAAGATGTCGTGCTTCATGGAGTTTCGATGGTGGATTTGGATCTGGGTTTATGTCACTTCTGTTTGACCTCCCTCAGTCCCCTTTTCCCTGTTTCATTCTCCCTCAATAGAGTATCTCACCACTTCCTTTTCTGGTGTATCACCGCTTAGTGTAGGCTCTTTCACCCTCTCTCTTTCTCTCTATCCCCTTGGAACGGTTAGATTAGGATTAGTTAGATTCTACCTGCACTGGAGTAGCTTGTGGCAGGTAGATTAGGAAGCAAGAACTAACTTTCTCTGGAGGTCCATCTCAAGTTTTGCAAGTCCCACAGCTTGAGAGATGGTCCCATGTTGTGCAATCACACTGAATGCCCCACTCACACTCAGGCCATTTGGGGGTGCTGTGATTCTACACTTATGCGGTAGATGAGACAAAATGGAATGTAGTGTGTTGGCTCCCAAAATTTCAGCCAAAGGAATTAAGCAGCTTATTGGAGTGGGTTGGATTTGATAAAGTGATGAACAATGAATTTTTTTTTCATTGATAGTTGGGTATTTTTTCAACACTCAACTTAATAACTGAAATCTGGGAGGTGATCAGGAGACACCTTGACAAAGGGGATGGCTTTGCCCTTCTATTCCTGGATCTTCCTAGACCAAGGTGAGAGAACCTATTTAGAGGATCTAAATAAAGGAAAATATTCTTAGCTTGTTTACCTTTATGATTTGTTCAACTTAATTTAAATTAAGTACAACTACAAATACAACACTCACTCATAAGATTTGTCACTTGATTATCGTACGCACTTGACACATCAAATACAAATCACATAGACAGATAATGATTAACTTCATATATTACATTTGCATAATAGTATCAACCAAGTGTGTTTATTTAATGATATTGGGTCATAGACTTAGTGTTATTATCATAAAAGCATATTGGTAATAAATAATTCTTAGACATGGCTTTGCAGAATAAGCATGTGTATGGTGTGCTGGTATGATATGCTTAGTAGGCATGAAGATAACTAGATGTTTTTAATTGAGATTTAATGGGGGAAGGTAATTTATTTTGTGACTTTGGTATGTTAATGTTCCCATGGAGATAATTCATCCTTTGATGTTGATGTCTGAAAATAACAATCAATTTAACATAGTTTGTGAAATAACATTTGCATTCATTGATACTCAATTTACACAAATGTTATCAACAGTCATTGTAATCCTAACTACAAATTGTGGAGTTATAGTTGAGATAAAGCACTTGCTATAATAATTTCATACACCCAAAGTACCCTTAAGGGATACCAATAGCCCTTCAAAAGTGATGCTTCCTTTAGGATTTTATAATCAGACTGAACTATTGTAAAGTATACACTACTCTACAATATTCTCACAATGACCAAAAGAAAGTAGCAACTTAAAGAAGGACCCTTGTGTAATCAACAAATTAAAACCAGTACAAGATTGTAACACAAACTATATTGCGTCATTCATTCTTTCAAAACATGAGAAACATGAAAGTATAGTTTTATCAAAATAAAGAGAATCTATTCATGTGAGTTGTGAGAAGGAGAAATAAATAAATGCCTTTAAAACTTGCTAATGTTTATACAATGCAACCACCTTATCACTTCCTCATAGAAATGGATACATACATTTTTTTTTTGTAAAAAACTAACTAGAGATTGGAACTTAAAACTAAAATTTATCAAAAACATTCAACAACTACCCCCATTCTACCTCTCACTCAAAATCAAATATTTTTTACAATATATAGAAGACGAGAGAGAGAGAGAGAGAGAGAGAGAGAGAGAGAGATAAAAATGATTTTCCTCTTCAACTACCAACAAGATGCATTAAAATTTTGAAAAGAAGCATAGGCAACCTACTAAGGTCATTCATTCCTTTTGTCTTACTTGTTGGAGAGGAAATAAGCACCGTAATTCATTAAAGGGGGTGGTTGAATAATACTGGAGCTGTAATATTGAATGATGAAGATGTTTTATTCTTGTTCTCCCACCAACTACAATCAAGTTATGAATCTGATGATTCCAAAGTGAAGGGCTCGAAGATAATTTTCCAACTATATAAATTTTTTCAAACTTTGATCTCTGGATCAAAAGATGTGGCCAGTTGAATATTTTTTTGTCAGGAAGCATAGAAATGTGACATGTGGCACACTTTGATTAGCTCGTGGATTACCTCCTGCCAATGTGTATATTTATTTTCCTTTACCACGTGTTCACATTTCATTTGGTCGTGGGGTTAGGATTTTATTCCTTTTACTTTTCTTCATCTCTTTATCCTTGCGAACAAGTATGTTCCTTAATGAAAATTGATCCACTAAGACAATGCCATGCTCCTCGCAAATGTCAGATTGTCCTTGAACTTGTACCGGCCACTACAAATCATAAGTCAATGAGATAGCTCCACACTACTTCATGGTGTTAGACCTTTAATATCCCTTTTTGACTACCGAGAAACACGAGCCAATAGAAAATCTCCACATATGGCACGCTTTCGCCTTTCATTGGTAGCGCCTTCACGTCACAATTTCCATCTTGGGAAAAATTTAAAAAAATTCTTCATACAATGCTTACACATATCCTTCCTTAACCGCCCTAACCACCCAGACCTAACATTGTTATTGAGCTTAATTTATTCCATAGAATTGAGATCTGTGAAATGCAAATGGCTTGGATACTTTTGGAATGCCAACACATGCCTTGTCTTTGATCATTGATCTTCTGTTGCATGGCCCTCCTGATTTTTGGTGTTTAAATTGACAGCCAAATGCACGTTAAATGGATTTTAAAATATAACTAGCTAAGGAATTAGCCATATCCTCCCACGGGTTTTTTAATTCCAATGGATGGTGCTTTTAAGAGGTGCAATTTGACAGCCGTATGAAATTTTTTGCCTTTAAAATTGGCTAATTCAATTTTAATTGAGTTATTCGATCATACATATTTATACTTCGTGGTCAAGTTTCATGATTTTGGGATTTCAAAGCTTCGTATTTCTAGAGAGAATGAATCATTAGGTGTTAATTCTAGGTTCTTTTTCAAAGATGTAAATGTATCTCAATCACCCACAAATCTGAAGCTTTTATACCTTGATCAACCTGTCCATTAACTAGTTCTTTTGAATCATTTCTTTCTAAGTCGACAAGGCACAAAAATCATTACAAATTGACAATTTTACCTTACTTAGATGATATTCGAAGCACAAGGAACAATATGAAGCACATAGATCAGTTACATTTACAGAATGTTTAGGAAAAATACCAGCTTGATCCAAGGTACTAGATTGAGGACCAACATAGTGTGATTGATAGGAACAGTGTGCCCCCTAAGTGGCTATGTATGCATGAAATGAGGTCCATTTTCATATTCCCCATTAGCATTCAAGAATGAACCGTAAACAAGAGTGAGTCATAGGGAAATGGTATAAAATGTGTGTGCTGGAAACATGCGATCGTCATAGCGCAAAGTATAGAGTGTGTGAGTGAACTTGTGAGTGTGGTGAGTTCCATTTGAGATGTAGACCCTCAGTAGTTGAGAATGGACCATGGAACTAGATTGCGTCATAGGGTAGTGAGTGCAGTGTGTAGATGTGAGAAAGACATGTCGTAAATGTGTAGATTAGATGTTGAGTAAAAGCAGATGAATGTGTGAAATGTCTAGTGTGTAATGTGTATGTTAAGAAAGAGATGTTGAATGTGATAATCATTTTGTTAAATGGATTTATCATAGGCATGTTGAGTGAGTGATGTGTATTATTGAATTTGTAATGTTTTGTGTTGATTGTGTGCAAGGGAGATGGGTTATGTGATGTAAAGTAGGTATAACGTAAAAGCGCAAAGTATGTAGGATGTTGGAGATATGACGAGTGTGTTGCAGGTGATGTCGAATATGTGCAAATAGTGTGATTAACTTAATATGTTGAGCATGTAAGATGTATTTTTGGGTGTGTTGACATTTTTTGAATGTGTAAAGTGATATGTTCATTTTTGCTAAAAATAAAATAATGATATGTTCGTTGTATTGTGTTGAACGTGTGATGTTATATGGTGAGAGAGGTGTGTTTCTTATATATTTTTGTTTGAGATGATCATGTTGATTGTATGTGAAAAAGGTGATGTATGTTGTATGTTGTAGTATGGAGCAGTTTGTAAATGTCTCGAATGGGTTGTATGTTGTGTTGAATGTGCGTAAAGAGTATGTGGTGTGATTGTATTGAGGTGGTATTAATAGATAGACATGAGAAGAGTGTATTGAAAATATTTTGAGTAAGAATGCGTCACAAGTATTTTTGTTGTATAGTGAAGAATATGTGTGATAAATAGGATGGTGTGTAATGTAGTGTGTAGTGTATGTGAGGTTTATGTGTATAGGATTCCCTCAACAGTCAAGTGTGAACCAGAACCCAAGAGTGTGTCATCGGGAAATTACAATACGAGCATGTATCAAGATTTATATGGTGTATTTACTAGATGTGAAGTGATGGGAAAATAAGACATTTGTTGATGCTAAAAGGGGGGTATTAGTGTGATCCTCCCCCAAGTGTGTAATAATGATAGTGATCAAGTAATTTCATCTAATAGGTTATAATTTTTATGATCAAAGGTCAAATGGTGAAGCATCTGAGACTTGATAAGTGATGGTCTCAGGTTGGTCAAGTAAGGATCCATTGAGACATAAATTATACATGCCCCATAGCATATTCTTCGTCATTGAAAGGAGGGTAATGGAAATCCATGTTGCATACCAACGAGTGAGGTTTGGTGAATGGCCAAAAAATGATTCATTGCAAATGAAGATGCGGCCAAATGGTATGGGGTATGATATATCAGTATGATTAGGGTCTAAAGTTCATGCAATGTAATCAAGCCAAGACTGGCCAAGCATAAGTGTAGAAGTGCAAGCAGTATGTGGAAGAAATAATGTGAAATAAGATACTTGAAGACCATAAGCAACGATAATTCGAACAAATCCATGATACAGATGATGATCATGAGGCAAAGGAAATATTTCATCAACTGTAAATCATGTTCGACCACGATTTTTCGTTTAGACCAAAACCCATAGGTGTTAGCATCTGCTAAAATCACTAGAGTTAGGATCTACAAGAGGCAAATATTCCATGTCATGAAACTCATGGGGAGCGTTGGACACACATACCAACAATCCCCCCCCTCAACCTTATCCAAATGAGTTTCAAACTTGAGACATGTCTCTCTGATACCATTTGTTGGATGATGAGTGTCATTAGACCAAAACCCATAGGTGCTAGTCTCCGCTACAATCACCAAAGTTAAGATCTATGAGAGGTGGTTATTCCATGTCACAAAACTCATGGGGAGTGATGGAAACACATGCTAACAAATCCTAGCTGATTCAACCCATCATGTGTACATATAGTATCTGAGAAAGTACGTTCAAATGGAATGTGTTCCCAATACGATTCATTCATGAAAATGTGCATGTAAATGGAGGTCATGGTAATGGAGGTTTCTCATAAGAAGATAAAGGAGATGGAATGACATCCAATGCCTAGACATGCCCCTGATAAAGAATCATGGAAGTAGTAGTAGCATGAGGATGCAGTGTTATAGATGGGACCATATCTAACATGTAAATAGCACCTTCAAGCGGTGGAAAATGAGGCAGAGTATCCATAGGTTATGGTTCATCATTAGTATCTTTTCTTCAAGTAGGAAGCATAGTATTGGGATTATGGACACAATATTTGAATGGGTGACGATCACAAGGAACTATATACTCTATGCCCTTATGTATTAATTTGACACGGTGATGTATTGTAGAAGGAACTACTTGTATGGCATGAAGCCATGGCCTACCAAGTAAATAGTTATATAAAAATGGAAAATCAATGACACAGAAAAATGATGTTAAGGGTTTTGATCCCTAGAGTGATGGGAAAAGTAATGTGACCTACGCATGGATGAACAAAACCATCCTATGCACGAAGAGAAAGACATGTTGGACTAATATTAGCAGCATAAAGACCAAGCTTTTAAAGGAATGACATAAGACAAAGATTAAGTTCAGATCCATTATCAATTAAATAATGTTTAACACCCACATTATAAATGTGGATAATGATATGCAAGGATGGATCATTGTCAAAAATAGTAAGATCAACATTAGAATTTGATGGGAAAGCAATATGCTAAGAAAATGCATCGAAAAATGTTTGGTATACTGTATCTGGATGAATATTAACAGAAATGTGAGTCGTAACTAGGAGATTTTTGATTTTATCTCTTAACTCAGGATTGATAAGCAAGAAATCATTAATAGAGATACTAATAGTGAAGATACCTTAAGAAGATAAGAATAGAGGCATTAGGATCTTAAGAGCATTTAGATCAAGTTCAGGTTCACCAAAATGATTAAGCTAAATATGGAAATATATGAATAATCTGATTGTTATTGCATCAGTAAATGAATAACTAATTAAGTACATAAATTAACCGAAGCAAACAAAGCCAAAATGTATAAAACCCTTAGTGTAAAGAAGAGGTAAGATGACGTAGTTGTTTCACAATTATTCCTGGACTATGTTGGAGTGTTGACCGGATGAAGAGAAAGGGATAAGCGTCACACAGGACCCCAGAAAATTGTGTGAAATGATGATCTTCTTGGACTGGGGTGCCTAGAGAGGGACGAGAGCACCTATGGGTTCCCTAGGCCTATTTTCTAGTGCTTGTGTCTACCGAAATGCTCAGAAAACCTCCTCTAAGTTGTCGCAAGTTGTTTATTGTTGTTCACCTTTGGTTTCTATGAGTTCACACAATGATCACAGAAGTCGTTGGAAACCTCCAATGAAATAATGACCTGCAAAACCCTCAAAGAGACATCAAATCCTAGAAAAGGAAGACGCATAATGAGGGGTCAGATTGTCCTCAGCTATCATAATGGTGATCTTACAACTGAGCGTTGCACTACATCACATACCCAATGTAGTTCTATGTGTATGTGTGTGCAGAATTTCTCCCTAGGTGGCTCTTGTGTGTGTCACACTTGATAATGAGAAAGTAAGCTAGATGTAGAGAAATGTAATAGATGTGTAAATGGAATATAATGAAATCCCCTACTATGAAGTGTATGTAGAATAACCAGCCCTTATTTCCCTTGGATGGTGTTAGACGGATGCAATGGAGCTCTTAAATGCTTCATGGATGCAACCTTAGGTGGCGACAGCTAATGCTTAGTGTTTGGTCCTTTAAATTATTATGATCACATAACTTTATATTTGTATGATACCATTGCTTGAATTTCATGATTAACCCTGAAAATGCTTACTACTAAAAATATAAGTGTTGGTGAGAAAAATTTTCAGGTAGACAAATTAGATGTTTCCACCAACGTTCACGGGGCTACACCCCTCTGCATTGAATGGTACAACTCCCATTATTGAAAGTAAACTAATCCTAATCCTATCTAAATGTTGTGGGTGGCCAAATTGATCGGGGATCACACAGGGAAACTCCACTAAACCTGTGGAAATGTGCTTGTACAGGGGTACAAGGGAGGCAATTGTAGCGATAAAGGGAAAAGAGGTGGAAATTATGCAAGGAAGATTACTGTCCTAAGTAGATTACAAATTTCACACCTAGTAACTGTAGTAGTTCAACCTTCAATATAGAGGAAATCATAGTGAAGCTAGCGGGACCAATGAATTAAAACAAAAAGTTTTTAAATTCATATATCAAGGACACTAAGTTCCTCTCCAATTCCATACAGGATCAACTATTCTTACAAAGTGCATAAAAGAGAGAAATAAAGGAAAAACAAGAAAGGCAAATAGAATAATTGTAGCTTTTATTCCATGTGTAGTGATGAATAAAAAGCTTCAATCAAGCTATCACAATTCACGATGCTATATAGTAGAAGCTCTTCAAAATTTTAAATCCCTTAGAATGGAGAGGCCCTACCAATTTATAGCAATCTGAATTGTCCTTTCACATCCCTCACATGACTCTTCATTTCCATATTCCACTCATGACCTCTCCTTTTCCATGAAATAAGAATTTTTCTTATAATTTTGAGAAAACACATTTTACAAATTTAAAATAGGTCACTTAAGTGAATAGGATGAAATACAATGATGACGCATAATGAAGAATTAGAATGGAGAGAGAAAGTAGAGAAGGAAAGAGAGGAAGAGGGAAGGGATGGAGGGAAAACATTCCTCGTGACGAAATGCTTTGAATGCCTTAATGCAGTCATTAAATTTGAGTGAAAATTTCTACCACTACTGATCCTCTACACTGAATAACATGTCTCCCTTGAATAACTTTGAATCACCTGACTCCTTAAGTGACGAATATGAATTCACATGATGTGCCTTTTGATGCCTTGTTTTGCCTCTGTATACCATTGCACTCAAGATGATGCTTCCAAGACCTATGTGAAGGTTTCATTCCTCCATTTAACCAATGAAACCATCTCATTATCTGAAGGGGAGTTCAAAAAGCAGTAAGGTGAGTGGAAACAAATTCGTATGAAACTTTCCACTCCCAAAATGAAATTTTTCTATTTTTAGAACATGAACCCATGCTCTGTTATTCTAGTACATATCACATGTCTTGCTCCAATTTTACCTTTTGAACCTTCTGCCATATTCCATCCCCCTCTGTTCCTGAGATATTGTTATTTTTAGCACATTTCTATTTTTAGCAGGTTGGTTATTTGGGGACCTGTTATTTTGGGAAGAAGTCATTTTCTATCTTACTTTCCATTTTACCCCTTTTCTGATTATCTCGAAAGATCGAACTTGTAATTCAGTGGTAATTTCCATTTATAGCATGTGAGGAAGAAAAAAATATGTTATTTTTAGTAAGTGGTGAAAACTACCTCGTTTGCGACGTGAACAACTTTATTGGATTTGGCTCTTCATCGTGAATTCGTGCTCCAATTTTCATCATGATTCGCTTACCAGAAAGTTCATAAATAAAATATGAAAAATTACACCTAGTAAGAGATTCAATCATGAAGCAACTAGGGTAGAATATTGATAAAAAAAACCAGTCCTTTGTATCTTGAGAAATTGGCAACTTCATCGTGCAAAAACTAGTTTGAGAGAAACTAGATGTTTTGGAGACCCTTCCCTCCGAATTTCAGATGATTTCTCCTGTCAGATCTTCAGGGATTTGAAATTTTCTTCAAAGAAGGTAGAATGTTGATAAAAAAAAAAATCCCTCCATATCCCTAAAAAATAGGTACTTCATGGCACGAAAAAATAGTTCACGTGAAACTAGATTTTTCAAGGATCGTTTGTGCCGATTTTCGTGCGATTACGCCTACTGGAACCTTTAGAAGTGGAGAGTTAGCTTGCTGATTTTTTCTTTGTCGTGTCATGGTAGCCATTAATGGAGATTTAAAAATTTTAGGTCTTTTTTTCTTCTTTGTTCACAACAAAAAATCATATTCTTGATATGGGTTTTTGTTTCTCATTCTACCGGTGAATTTTCTCTTCAAACTGATTGCTGGTTTGACAAGAAATCTGACTTTTGTCTTCATTGGGATGAGAGTAATATTTTTTTGCTGTGATAAATTCATGCAGTGGAAGGGAGATTTGAACATTATTTTTTATAGCCTTCGAGAATAAATAACATATCAGAAAATGGTTCTTCGTTTCATGCACCAGTTTGTAAGATATCTTCAAATCTTCATTTTACGGCAATAAGGATTTTCATATGATTTCTCCATTTCTCTCTTCTGTTCTTTGATCCTTGAGTTATCCTAATCAATACTGTCCTAACTTCTCCAAATACTTCAAAAATATTCTAAAATAACTTCTATGATGTTTCTATGCCTGTAAATTCTCCTATGAATTGAGCTAGTTTGAGGTTCAACAATCGTTTCGACTCCAGTGACATGGTGCACATGGTCTATGGGAATGGCCAATGGTAGCCCTTCCCAACACTACCCAAAAATAGCAGTTTTCAAGAACATTTTCAAAATCACCTGGAGTTGGGTTTAAATGCAAATTTCTTAAATCACCTAGGGGATAGGGTCCCCTCAACATCATCTAGGAGGTTATGAGGGACATCAATTTGCACGCGGAATCTCACGAAGAAACTTGGCGAAGATCTGATGATGAGGGGTTTGAGCTCCTACAAGCACTTGGGAGCTAAATTGGTGATCCGGGAGGTTGTATGGGTGACCAGAGGACTTATAGGGGTTGGACACATTTTTATATCCCTCATGTCCCTTTTCTTGAGGGACGAAATGGACATGAAATTGCGCCAGGCTCCTAGAGCTGACACGTGTCCTCATCAAATTTTGACTAACTCTTGAACTCGCTCCTTGAGGGTAACTTCAAACAGTGATATCTTGAGCTCCCGATGGAATTTTTGGAAACATTTTATATGATCTTTACTTAAAATGGGCTTCTCAATCCAATGGTGGGGGTCACAGATCTTGATTCCCCAATTTTTACTAGAAAAATCAATTTTTTTATCTAGTCATTTACTTGTGCCTAGAAAAAACCAGCTATAAACCTATTGTACCAAATTTTTGTTAAAAATATAATTTAACCATATTGTAGGTCTTCGAATTCCATTTATGATGATATATTTTTTGGATCCTAAATCTATCCAGAGCTCTCGGAATCACCTCTTAAAGCTCAGGAGCTCTTTTGATCTTATGCACTACCTAGGCCTATGAACCTTGTGTTTGATCAAAATGTCCTAACTTCTCCAAATACTTCATAAATACTCCAAAATAACTTCTATGATGTTTCTATACCTTCAATTATCCTTTGAATTATATTTGGTTCCTTCATTTCACTCCAGGGGGTGCATCGGTCTTGGGAAGGCCAGTGGTAGCCCTTTCCAAGACTGCCCAAAAATAGTAGTTTTCAAGAACACCTAAAATCACCTAGGGGTTTAAATTGAATTTCCTAAATCACCTAGGGGATAGGGTTAACATCATCTAGGAGGTCATGGGACTGACTGGGCAGGCCCGGGGTTCATGTGAATGGTAAAACATGAAAATTTTGGCATAGGGGTATCGTTGTCATGCTTGGAAATTGTCAATTTCCCTGATGCACATTTGCATGAAAAAAATAAGATGCTCAGATGGATAGAAATGACCCAAAATATGTCAGAAAAAGTACAAATAGGTTAGGGACACCCATAGGGGATGAGGGCACCTGATGCTGGCATCCTGGCTAGAAGTTGGTGTCCAATATGATGAATGTTGAGGTGTAAAAAGGAAAACTGAGCAAGTAAGGGTGCAAGACAAAATGTGTCAATAGAAAGCAAATAAAGGTGGTCAAATACATGGGTTAATTAATAATTTTCTTACTTAGGAATCATATTAATATTAGTATCTAATCAGTACTAGATAATTACCCAAAGTGCATGATTTTTCGTCTACACTAGGATAGAACCATCCATGTGGGATATTAGTGCCCATTGTTACTATCTACATTGGGTGTTTCTTTCCCTAAACTAATTTTGGCCTGAGTCAGATTCTAAACAATTTTATTATCTTTTGTTTGGTCAGATTTTTATGTGTACCATTTTTTGTCTAGTTGTTTGACTACTAAGAGGGTGAAATAATCACTCGATGATTTCCCTTGCTCATTTGGGGTGCATGAGATGAACCAATATGAGCACAGACCAAATGAGGAAAGTTGAATATGATGTGCACATATAAAATAGAAATCTTGTTTGGGGAATAGGGAATTTGCATGCTAACAACCATGAAACATGCAAAACAATAGGAAAATCTAGTATATAGTGTTAATGACAAACAAACATGACATGATGTAATAGAAACTAGTAAAAAATGTGTAGTAATATAGAAAGAGATTAGCATATTAGCTAATTGAAAACATGGGACGCCATTTAGGATGTCACAAGATACTTAAGGCCCTTAAGGCCCTCAAGGCCATTCAAGAAAACAAGAAATCAAGAAAATGGCATAGCCTGCAAACAATGACAATCAATACAAAAGTATAGACAAGATATAAGAAAATCATATAACCATGGTTGGGAGCAGGCCTGAAAGACAAATGGTAAATATAAAACACCCTTAGAAAAAAATATAGTATGTCACAATGTATATAGCTGCAAATAGGAATGAAAGTAGTAGATATCTCCACAATAGTACCTAAATATAGAGAATTGGGGAAGGTAAATTACCACAAGAGCCTAAGTGGTATTGGTAGATAATAGTTTCATGCATCATGCATCATGTGATAACCTATATATGGCTTGCTTTCACCTCAAAGTACCATGTAAACGCATATGTGTATTGTATAAAGACAGAACATACTATGGATAACAGTAACATGATAAACAAAGTGCAACATAGAATAGTATAGGCAAGAATACATGCAACCAATATTTAAGCTAATAGTTTTTTTACTTTTTCCCACATTTGAATGTTTTTGTATTACTAGAATATGAAATACTATGACTAGGGTAGGGGAGAAATGTTTCCCCAAGTATATGTGTGTAGATTAAGGTTGATGTAGGTAATTCCACTATCAATAGTTGTGTTTGAACCTATAAGAAGATATTTTCATTTGGTAGCGAGGGGTAAATGGTATGCCCCCAAGTGTGAATTACATAAGGATTTATGCAATGAGGATAAAGGATGAGTTCCCACTATCTACTAATGTGAGAGAGGATCACATGTGACCATGATCTGAGGACCTAATGCCATGTGAAATTACATGTGTCAAGTTGTGCATAGTAATACTATGTCATGCATGTGGGGAATGAGATCGTGAAGTGAGCCTAGATGTACCAGGTGTAGTATGCATCTTATGTGTAGAATTATCCCTATGACGAGTGTTATGTGATCAATGTCTCCGTTGTGGGTGAAAATACAAATTCATATGTGTATGAGACCTATGTAGAGGTTTGAGAGTAGTACAAGAGGCAATATGATCCCTAGATGGAAAAGTAGTGCATGTAAAATTCATATGACTATCATTAATAGATGTAACAGTAGGTTTAATATCAACTAGAGGTGTAGGACAAATAGAAGATGTAGATAAAGGATCACGTGGTGGGATACCTCAAATAGTGACAACATGATTCTCGTGTATGAACTTAAGGAATAAATGAACTATGGATGGGATGGATTTTTCATCCCTAAGACAAGGAATTCCTAATACCATGTCACAATGCTTAACCTCACATCTAACAAAGAAAGGCACAGAGATAGTAAGAGGCCCAACGGTGATTAGGAGAACCAAATGCCCATGAGAAGTAGGTGATCTACGTGTTAAATAAGATAATGGAAAGCCAATATATTACAAGAAAGATAATGAACATGCATTACACTTAAAAGTGGGTTAAAGATTATAATTGTGTCCCACATTTTTCTGCTTATTTTTGTTTTGAAGAAAACATGGCCCACAACCAAAACATGACCAAGAACATATAAAATGAGTGAACATTATTTTTGGAGAGCTTAAGTATACCAAGATGAAGTGCTTCCATAATTTATCTGTTTTTTTATAAATTTTTATAGTTTTTTTAAATATTTATTTACTAGTCATTTTTGAAAATATTTTTAGCCACCAAGTGGGACACACTTATATTCTTTGACATAAGTAGGATGCGCCATAACATTGTTAGTACCAACAGAAGCATTAATGTGTAATCTATGTGATGAAAGCGAAGTGTAAAATTCAGCATCATTAAAATTAATGACAAGGGGAGGGAGATCATTAGTACCAACAAGAAATCTAAGAGGATGATATGAAGATGATAGAGGTGGAACCACATGATAAGCATGATTGGAAGAAGATTCATGAGTTATTTTTTCGTATTTAGGTTGTGCATCATTGCAAATATTAAATCTTGTCATTTTCATTAGTATATTTAGAAACATAAATAGCAGGCTTGGGTAGCTTAATTCCAGTGTTGTCAATTAGATCACGGATATGTCTAAACTTAAAGAACCTATCTGTAGAATGGCCATAATATATATTATAATAACAGTATACATTTTCATCAAAAAAAATTCCATGAGGACAATTAAGATTTCACTCAAGAGGATATGGAAAAGAAATCATATATATTTCAATGAGTTGAGGCAAAAACATGTGAGGTGGATATGGCAATCTAGTAAAATTTCATTGTGTAGGTTACAGTCTAAAATTTTTAGGCTGAGCTATAACATTCAAAGTAGGCTTAGGATCACTGGGATTACCTTTAAAGGTTTATTTGGTTTGAAACTTGTTAGTAGATTGATTGGAAATATTATCACTATACTTAAATTTTCCCATAGAAAGTAACTTAGTCTTACATGATTTAAGAGTGTGACATAAATGATCGAAAGAATGAAAAGAATCAAAGAGTACACATTCTTATAAAGGATGAAATATACTTTGGATAAATATATCTTGCAATTCAGATTTAACAAGACAATATCCATTTTAGAAATATTGTTCTTATATCACAAAACATAGTCACTAAGATTTTCATTAGATCCTTACTTCATGTTGGCAGTTTGTGCATATGATATTTTAGTTTCAATGTTCATAGAAAAGTGATCAAAAAATAGATTTACTTAAGGAGTGAAATATATAATAGAGTGTAACGGCAAATAATAAAACCATCGCAAAGCATAGTCTTGTAAGCTCCTAGGAAATAAATTGGTCAATAATGTGTCATCATAAGCATAATCCAATCATGCAACATGAAATAATCTAAGATTATCTTGTGGATCTCCATGGATTTCAAAAAGAGGAAACTTGGGTGATGTAAAATTGGGAAGAAGTGGGTAATATGAAACTTCAGGTGCAAGAGAACTATGTAGGAGAAGTGAATATCAAGAGATAAAGAAGAAGAAGAAGAAGAAGAAGAAGAAGAAGAAGCATGTTGCAATTGATGAATTTGATCTTATAAATCATGGTACAATGAATATAAGGCATGGGTTCTTGAAGAGAAACTAGATTGGATATGAAAAATGATGGGGGAAGAAAGATAATTATTAGGGGTGGGAATGGTGACATGGTTGGTGGATGATCCCGCATTGGTGGGAGTGGAGGAGAGTGGAATAGAAGATGTTGTGGCCATAGTGGGGATAATATTAGTGTCTTGAGGGTTGGATCAAGAGATCTGTTAGATTCTTCACGAGTATAAAATAAAAAGATATCTAGGTTCTCATGATGATCAATAATGTATGTATTTAGGTTATTATTATTTTAAGTAGTAAACTCCTGAGAGGTACTTGTCATGATAGGAAATAAAGAGATTCGATAAAGGAAATGTAAGGATCAGGTTCCTAAAATTATTTAACAATATTTAAATATTTATCAGAGGACTAAGATTAAATAAATATATCAAAAATAAGCAATATCTAACATGTAATGGAAAACAAGTGCAAGTAATGAGAGGATAAGAGTGACTTAGCTTGTATATCACTGTTTGGACTAATTATGGGATATAATATTGGTGAAATAGGATAGATCTAAGTTGTATGTGATTCATCTTGAGAACAAAGATCTGAAATTATTCTTGATAGTAGCACCAAAAATAAGAAAGGACCTTCGGGGCACTAGTGTCTGTATTGGGTGCTAGTTTTCTGGCAACAAGTCTGGATCTAATATTTTTAGGGTTTGACAAGATCACCTCCACTTATGTATTTATCTCTCTAAATTTTCTATAGGGTTTCACTATCGCACTTGTTCCTACAAAACAAACCCTACCTACCTGCACAAGTCTCAAGAACACATTAGATGAAAAAAGCATGCATAGGCTTAGGTCAGAATGACCTCGGCAGTCGCCCTAATGTGATTTTCACCAAGCATTTCACTGCATTTCAAACTCAATGTAGTTCTTGTGTGTGTTTGATATAATTATGTCCCTTGAAGCTAGGTTTCCCTTATGTCATTCTCATGAAGATATTATGCTACAACTACTTTTTCCCCAAGATGAATGTGTGATATGGAATTAAGAAGTATCCCTTCCTATGCAGTGAATAATGTAGCCCAAAATGCATTCCTTGAGAGTTTCTTTTTTCCGAGTATGATAGCCTAATTTCCCAGCCCCTTATAATAGCGAGTAATTCACACACACACACACACACACACACACACACACACACACACACACACACACACACACACACACACACACACACACACACACACACACACACACACACACACACATGATTCCCTTATTTAAATATTATCATTATACAATTAAAAATTTGACCCATAGTGACAAGTAAAAGTTTTATAAAATATAACAATTGATGTGGCACTTTAAACATGAGAAAAGAGGGGAAAGAGATAGAAGCGTGCAAAGGAAGTAGTAATTCTTAGGTGCTCCTTTCCCTACTAGGTACTAGTATCTATAAATCTCTAAAGATAAGACAAAAAATAATGAGTTGGTTCACATGTTGTGGAATGTCCAAAATTAAAGGTGTGGTTCCATAAAAGAAGAGGACAAGAGTGTAGAAAGAGAAAACAATGTAAACTTAAAACAAAACAAGTGTTGTTAATGTCTAGTCTTTTTTATTAGGAATCATGCATATAATGACATATTTACTCAATGTGATTTAATAATATTAAGTGCTTGATTTCTTGTCTACACCAACATGCGCACTTATACCAACATCCCCAAATTTTAAAGGTCTATAAGATTTTTGTTCAACATCATCTTGTCATTTAAAGCTAACATCTCTATATGGAAAACAAATTAGCACATCAAATATTTACTAATTTATTAAAAATTTATACTTGAGGGGATGTCATGCCCGAAAAAAATATGAGGAAGTGGAGTTTGATACTGGTTGTGTAGTTTGACCCTAAAAGTTTATAAATAATACATAGGCCTTGTTAATTTTCATTCATAATGAATTCATATTACATTAATTATAAAAAGTATGAAAAATATATACTAAATTACATTTAATTTCATAAAACTTTACCTACTTGTCAATACCAAAGTTCAAATCTAGTAGACCATCTGTGAAAATGATAGTGTCCAACACAGAATCACGATGTGTCTCCTCTAATCGAACACCCTTCTCAGCCTGTGGAGCATCCTGACTAGGTTGTGGAGTATCCTGAGTAGATTATGGTGCATCCTAAATAGGTTGTGGAGCAACCTCACTAGGATATGGAACAACCTCAGTAGGTTGTGAATAAGCCTCACAAACCACATAGCTTTATAGACTCCCACAATCATGAAAAACTATGTTATATGATGCTTGATGACTCAAAGGACCAGCCTCGTCATCTTGGGAGAGATGGGTTCTATGTTGAAGCAATGTTTGTGTCAAATAACCAATAGACTTGAGTGTCTAAAACATGTTGAATAGATGAGTGAGAAAGGGGTCTAAGTGATCAGTTTTGTAAATGTTGTGCCCCCAATCTATCCTTTTTAAATCATTTTTCTCTTCCTTGGAACTCTAAAATATCAAAATAGTTTGGTAATTCATTGAGGATGAACTCACAAAAGATTTTCCTCAAGAAATGTTGTGGTACCTCAAAAAATTTGTAAGGTAATTGGTCAAAACCCATCCACCATCTATCCCAAAAATTGTTTTTATCCCCTCATGGCTACACCAATAGATCAATAATCTTTTGCAACTCAATAACAAGGGTGCATTGGTTTTGGGTTTAGTGAACAAATCACAAAACTTATATTTGGTGATTTTTTTCTTCACCATGTCGTAAGATAATTTGTATGACATTGAGGTTTCCTAGGGTATTTATTAAAATTTAAATTTGAAATTTGTTATTTTGAATCTCCCCTAAAATGTTTTCTCAAGTATTAAGAGGATGTCTAGGAATTGAGGGAGGTGTTTGAAGTATGTTTTGTTCACCCTAGTCTACAGGTGAAGGAGGGTTTTAAGTGAAGAGATTGAATCCACTGAATTTTTTTTTAAAGAAATCAAGAACAATACAAGGAAAAATTATTTTAATGACATAAATTCAATTAAAACTCTCCTTTTGGACTCTCCTCCATGGTGATTCGATCTATAGAAAAAAAAATTCACCTCCATAAACTTGTTTGTGTTTTATGCACAAAAGTGTTTTTGTAAGAAAATGAATTTGGAGATCTCAGCCAAGACTGGTATACTTTTTTCACAATCATAATGCATTCACATTAGAATGCAAGCACATTATGTCTTGGGAATTCCAAACTATAACGTGAGTACGTTATGATCAAAATAGCCAAATAGAAAAAAATTGATTGCATTTTTGGTCCCCCATCTCCATGTACATGCCCATATATATCAAAGTATCCATGGTCACATAATAGATGACATATAGATTTGGAAATTTTAGAGTAAATTCAAAGTTCAATATCCTATTTAAGTTCATATTTAATATATATATTTTAATTTTAATTCTATTTAATGTTCTTAGTTGTCAACACGCGCACGCACACACATATAATTGTTTTTTTTTGTGTCCACTTAAATCCATATTTTATGACTCTTTTTTCATGTTAGATAGGAACATAAATTATCTAAAAATAATAATTAATGACGAAGATGCCACTTTCTTAAAAACAAAATAAAAAGTATTTAATACATATTTTACAATTACTTATGCCTCTAAATCAAATTAAGATCGAAATCACCTATGGAGATAAGAGGATGATGGTAGAAATATTTCAAAATAAAGATTTGATAAAAGATGTGGCTCTTGCCAACTTACAGTACGGAAATTTTGAGCCTAACTTTATGTGTAGGTCTTAGATAAAGTTATTTTGATATTCTACTAGCATGAAGGAAAGCATCTCAATATGATGATTAATGCAAGTAGAAGGAAAATCACATTCTTCAAATTTAATGGAACATGAAAAATCATAATTCTCGTAATTATAAGGAACTCAATAACGTGTCATTTCTAATGGTTTATCCCAACAATCCAAGAAAAATATATAGTGTTTATTTTTTTTTCTTCTAATGGTTTATCCCAATAGTCGTTGCACCAAAAATATTCTATTTAACTTGATAAAACCAAATTAAACCTCAAATTTAAAAATATAATTTATAATCTTTACATGCAAACAGTCGACGCACCCATGCCCATCAAAAAGTAGAAACTTAATTAAACTTCAAATTTAAAAGTATAATTTATAATATTTACATGTAAATAGTCAAATCACCTAAATAGTCGCCACACCCAATAGTCACCACCTCCTTACAATAAAAATTTTCAACCAAAACAACAAATGACCCAAACATTTAGGTTTATAAATATTTCATAAATTATTGCCGTAACCCTTACAGCCATAAGTGTTACAACCGTAACTTTGGATTCCACATAGGACCACATGGTATAGTAACCCTTGTGGTCGTAACCTATGCGACTCGCACCACATGTCATACATCCCCTATGGCTATCACCAATTGGGTCACACCTTTGTGCACTCACCCGTAACCTCTTCCCCAAGAACCAGACTAGTGTTGGCCTTTGTATGCCATTAATGGATTTTTGTATTTATCTTAAACCTGATGAATGAATAAATGTGTTCATTTTTTATTAAGTCATTGTATCAGTATGTAAGCTCTCTATATATAATTAATGATGATGTGTTTGATTGCATGTTTCTTCTAACTTCTTAGTGCATTCATTTCCTCGAACCAGCAAGGGACCTGGTGCATCGGGCATGCCTTAAGGGATCCCACAGGAGAAATCTCATGAGATATGTTGGAACGTGTAGTGGTTCAAAAGGGATTGCATGCCTGTTGGGTCAATTTCTTCTAGGCTAAGTGCTTGGGAAAGCTAGGAAAACACCAACACCACTTCAATTCCTATATGCCTCTTTAGTTTGTTTTGGGATTCCTTCTACAATTCTAAAATATCCATTCATTGATATTATTAATCCCACAAATATTGGTGTTGTTGGACTATATTTAAATTATTGAAATTAATGCGATAAAACTCAAATAAATTGGCTTAGTAAAATGGTTAAGCCAGGATTTTTTCTTATTACACATTTTTCTTTTTTAAAATTGTTTAGTGATATTTTTAGAGTACATCAAATGTTTACATTTGTGTTTAAAAATCAACTGAATGACCGGTTTAGAATACTACACATATTTTGAGAGTTGTGTTTTAGAGCCAAATTGGTCATATAACCATAATGTGACTAATCCCCTTACATTGTATTTAAGTGATGTTAAAATATCATTCCATTCACCTATGTTGGGATAAGGAATATTTATTCAATGAGCACTATTGTAAAAAAACTAAAAAAATTATGGCATTTTTGTTGTAAAACTAAATTTTGGGATAAGGAATAGTTTTTCTGTTTTCCAGTCAACGGCATAAAAGGCTATTTAGTTCCTGGGGCTGTTTTCCAGTCATATTTTCTCTCTCGCAACGTGACAGCTTAAAGATGTCGCTGCGAATGCAAATTATGTATTGGGAGACTGGTCGATTATTAATTTGGCTCTGGTTGGTGGGAATCGCCGCTGCAATATGCCCTCCTGAGAGCTGTGGATCAACGAATCTGAGTTACCCTTTTTGGATTCACGATGTTAATTGTGGATACCCTGGTTTTCAGATTAAATGCATGGAAAATTCTACTGGGTGGCTCACTCCGTTTCTTCCTGCGTCTGTAGAGCATAATAGTGGTGATATGAATAATGATTTTGAGATTTTGCAGATCGATTATACAGGCTCTCTCATCATAAATTCGACTTCTCTCAAAGCCATGTCATGCAACGGAACGGATGATGCCTTTGTGCTGTTAACGTTACCTCCAGATGGCCCCTTCACCATTTCCTCCGTCAATAAATTCGTGGTAATTGGTTGCAATTCAATCGGTTCTTTTACAGTCAATAATACTGACCCGCAGAGCGAAGGGTCCTGTACATCTGCGTGTCTAAATCAATACGATCCAAAGTACTGCAACACATATGGCTGTTGTGAAGCAGGAATTCCAGGAAACAAGAGGATGATAAATTTCACTGGCGGTGGAATCACTTATCAATACTTTACGGATTGCGGGTTCTCAACTATACTAGACCCTGTTACCTGGGTTTTACCCTATAACCAGGGAGGATTGTTTTTCAAAGGTCATTACGGTTTCCGGCTGGATTGGAGCATTGGGCGATCGAATTGCGTAACAGCGAAGGGAACATCCAGCTATTCTTGCGCCGAGCAAGCTGAATGCAAAGACCAAACAGGCAGGGCATGTTTGCAAATGTCTTCCTGGATACAAAGGAAATGGGTACTCTAATGGCACGGGTTGCACAAGTAATTTCTGCACACTTTTGTGAAAATTAGAATCTGTACTGGTTACATAAATGTTTCAGGTTTACATTCTCCAGATTCCTAATGCTTTGATACTGATAATGGATGTTCAGATGTAGACGAGTGCAGTGATAGAAACTTAAATGAGTGCGTTGAACCATCGGAAGGAGGTATGTGTATAGATTTGCCAGGTTCATACAACTGTTCATGCACAGAGGGTTATACCGGAGACGGTTTTCAAAACGCGACCAGGTGCCAGCGGCTAAGGTCAGACAAGTCCGTCCTTAACGCAATTACAGGTGACTATGCCGCTTGTCTGGTTTGTTTTTTTTGGGGGGTTTTGTATTTGAACAATTATAGTTTGTAACAATTGTATGTTTGGTGAGAGAACAGGCTCTGTTTCTTCATTCATTGGAGTTTCTCTGGGAGCATGTGGGTTATTTTGGTGGCTGAGGCGGCGTCGCTTGAAACAAGAGAGGGACAACAATTTCCAGCTGAATGGCGGCATCCAATTGCAGCAACACATTGCTGCCATGGGAGGAAGAAAAACGCTCAGAATATTTTCAGAGAAAGAGCTCGAAATAGCCTCAAACAATTATTCATCAGAATTGGGAAGAGGCGGTTTCGCAACAGTGTACAAAGGAGTTCTTTTGGACGGCACACAAGTGGCAATCAAAAAACCCAAAGCAATTTCCACTGAGTTTCACAACGAAGTTATGATTTTCTCGCATATCAATCACAGAAACACTGTGAAAATGCTTGGCTGTTGCCTCCAAACTCAATTTCCATTGTTGGTATACGAATTTGTGTCCAACGGAACACTGTATCAGCATCTACACTCCGTGGATAAGCACCTTCCTTGGGAAACACGGCGGCGGATTGCCATCGAGACAGCAGATGCAATAGCATATATGCATTTTCAAGCCTCTCAGCCGATTTTTCATCGGGATATTAAATCATCAAATATTCTTCTCGACGACACATTCACTCCAAAAGTTGCAGATTTTGGCATTTCTCGTCTACGGCCTTCAGATGAACCCCACCTCAACACCATGGCTGCGGGCACTCCAGGTTATTTAGATCCAGAGTTCATAACAAGCGACCAATATACAGACAAGAGTGATGTTTTCAGCTTTGGTGTAGTTTTGGTGGAGCTTCTCACTAGTCTAAAACCCTTGTTGTCTCGAGAGGGAATTGTACACACTTTGTATGACCATTTCTTGTCCGCAATTCACCACAACCGCTTGACTGAAATCTTAGATTCCAATGTCGTGAACGAGGAAAACCAAGCACAGATGGAGAATATGTCAAAGTTAGCTCAGGCATGTCTACAACAGAAAGGAAGGGCAAGGCCATCGATGAGAGAGGTGGTGGAGGAGCTTGCTTGGATAAGAGCCGCCACAAAACACTCAGGGCTTTATACCAATGTGAATCTTGTTGAGCACAGGGGTGATTCAACACAAGCAAAGATGAATGGTTATACTTTGGCAGCAGTTGGTGAAAGTACTTCCGACGATCCTTACCCTTGGCCGGGTCTGAGTGAGATTATAACTTCAGAGGACCCTTCGACTTCATTGATTCAGACTCAATTGTCAGATATGTAGGCAAGATGATCGAGACAAGTCATTCAAATTGATCATGTATAGTTGCAATGTTGACCAATTAATGGTATTTTTGTATTCATTTGTCAATAATTCAAATTGTTAATATATATAAAATTTAAGTAGAATGGGTAGGCATTATTTGTTTCAAATCATTGAATATAAGAATATTTATTGACTACAACGGTTTGAGTTATTGTATTTTCATATGAATTTTAAGTAAAATGAATATGATTAATGACCATTTAGGGCATGGTCTTATGAAGGAGCTTCAGCTCTTATTTTATTGCAGCATAAAGTTTTACGTTTTTTTTAAAACAAGGTACGGGAAATAATAGAATCTAAGTCTGAAAAATAAGAGCTCCTGGTGAATTCTGACATATACCGCCCTTGGATGGTTTAGCACAAAGATTCAGGTCTGTACGGCTGCATTCGTCCACATCATCAAAGCATAAGGAATCTCCAGTGCCCAAAGAGGGGTGATTTTAAAATAAATACCTGCAGATTTGTAAGAGAAATACCTGTGCAAGAAGTGCCATTAGAGTAACCAGTTCCTTCATATCCAGGAAGACATTTGCATACATACCCCTTCCCTGATGGGGAATCCATGCATTCTGAATTGAAGGCGCAAGAGTAATTGGCCGTTGATTTGGCAATGGAGCAATTTTGTTGACCGATACCCCAATTAATGCGGAGACCATAAGAAGCCTTCCTTCCTTCTCCGAAAAACATGTTTGTATTCTCATCGACTATCTTGAAGGTAGTCGGATCAAATACAGTCGAGAAGCCACATTGTTCAACCTTCTTAAAATAAAAATAACCTCGGCCAATGAAATTTAAGAACTTCCAATTATCTGCAAGAACGGTTTCACAACACCCGTAATCGCAGTAGGCTGCACCACCAATATTTGCAGAGTCAGGTTTACAACTCACCTCGCCATACTTCCCATATGAGTAAGCACCGACCGTCCCGCAGCCAATCTCCACGAACCTGTTGGATGCGGAAATGGTGAATGGCCCCTCTGTAGGTAGTTGAAAGTACTTTCTCCTATTTATAGAAAAATTACACGACTTTGCTACCAGACTGGTCGAATTTATGATGAGATCCCCTGTATAATTGATCTCCATAATCGGAAAATCCTGACGAATAACACAAGTAAAATTTAATTCTTTATACGCAGGAAGAAACAGAGCGAGCTCCCCGGTAGAATTGTCCAGCTTGCATTTCATCTGAAAACTAGGGTATCCGCAATCAGAATTGTTAATCCAAAAAGGGTAACTCACATTCATCGACCCACATATTTCAGGTCGGCATGTTGCAGCGGAGGAAATACCCACTAGCATACCTATATTTTATAAATATATGTAATATATGCCCAGAGGTATATATTACATATATTTATATATTATAGGTATGCTAGTAGCAACCGCAAGAGTTGCATTATACATAAAACAATACCAAAAATAAAATATGAAAAATAAGGGGGAATTTAGTTCGTGTATGAATAAAATAAAATTTATAATTTAATATTATAATTATTTATTATCAAAACATAGTCACTTATATATAATTTTTTAATGTAATTATATTACTATATAACTTAACACGTATTTGACTTTAGAGAATGAGTATGAGCAAAAAAAATCAAGTTCTATAATGCACGAAGTGCTTATGGATTTTATTAGTAACCGTATTATCAAGTTAAAAAAATACAATCCTTTTTCATACGAATTGAAATGTGTAATGTACATCACATGTAAAGAAAAATTCATATAATGCAATGTGTGCTACATATGGTACATTATTTATATTCCAAGGACATAAGTCTTTTTTCATGAGCCTTCTGTTTCGAAAGTAGTTTTCCGTTCCTTCCTTGTTGAAAAATATTGTAAACAAGTTGCTCGAAATGAGAAACACTAGGTTGAACTAAAATAAAAGCAATATTCAAATTTCATTAACAAGGTTGAACTAAAATGTTTTTCAACATACATTGGATATCTATGACAGGAGCCAGTTGGGCCAAGTCGCTAATAAGAATAATCGTTAAGACTCTACAGTCTAAAACCCATTACCTAAAATTTCAAAAACAAGATTTTTTAGCTAGTTTCTTTGATTGTAACATGAGAACACAACATGCATTTTGACACATCTTCAATGTCACATAAGTTTTCCAAATGTAGCAAAAGCTTATTACAGAATTTGACATCAAGCGATGTCGATAGGTTTCAATTTCACCAAGCTCCCTGATTAGGAGTTTGTTATTTTACTTAATCATGACAATATACTAGAGCTTTAGGGTTATGATAATTTGATGATTCCATTCAAGATTACAATGATCAAAATTTCATTCATCCATTCGTTGCTATATTTGGCAATAACCTGATTGTTTGAGATGTCACGTGAGAGCTCTTGGGCAGCCAAATTGTTCGGTGAGGCTAACTGAGAAACTGTTAAGCTTTCGCCTTCTTGCAGAAAGGATGATCCACTATTGGAAGTATCATTTTGTAGTATTTAATACTTTTTGCTACACTCTTCCTTGGAGATAATGTCTTATTTAGAGGCCTTGATCCTATGGAGGGCCTTTCAAATTTGGGTTTATAGCTAAGGAGAAACAATGCACATTTATTTTGTTGTAGTCAAGTTTAAAACATTTAATTCTTTAGTCTAAGATAAAAAGTGATTGTCTCAATAGTCTATGGATGTGTTGATTCATCTAAATAATATTAAAAAATTATTTAGTATGAAAATTTAATTGATATTATTTCTTTCAATTCTAAAAATTCCATTCCAAACTTGATCTACAAAATTAAAAGATCAAGCTTGTAAATTTATATTGTTTTAAAACCAACGTACACTTGCAAATGGGTTATCTAATTTTATGGTAACATGAATTGATTTAAACAGATAATTAACATAAAAATTATTTGCATTTATTTTTACCTCCTCCAACTTGCATGACATTGATGATGAAGGTCTAAGTACTGAAATTTTAGTCTTTCAAGTTAGTAGAGTAGAAAGATGTATGCATGTAAAACATCATTAAGTAGACTTGGACCATTTCTTGCATGGAATATTGTATTTTAAGTTCTTCAAAGGATTTGGTGAAGGATAATATTTCCAATCTGTTAAGAATATTACTTCGATAGACTAGTTCAAATTCTATAATGTTCCTTTTTAATTTTACATAAATTTTCTAATTTCTTTTCCACAAATGTTCTTTTAAAAGTTTCTATTAAATTTAAAATAAAATTATCATGTCATGGAACATTGGATTTATTTTCAAAAATATAAAGTTTAACATTTCAAAATCACACTCGCATCACACAAATAACAAAATTTGAAATACATTCATTTGAATTTTTATGTGTTAGCATAAACATGAACATAATTTCACATGAGTTGCAAAGTACGCCGAAAGGGATGTCAATGTTGAATTTGCTAAAATTGTTTTGATGTGTTAATTTTTTTCTATATGTTACTGTAACTTGTCAAAAAATTCTAGTGTCTATGTATAGTTTGACACTTCATATACATGTCATCGTCGCATTCCATGAGACCATTGATGCATTTTGGAAAATAGTTCATGTGCCTTGTGTATGCTTCCACATTTTTCATACATGTCTACAAGGATGTTCACTGCAACTACGACATTTGAAAAACATCCAATTTCAATTATGTTTTAATGGATATCTATATCCTAATCTAAAAATTACATTTTGGCATATATTGGGAGGCTTTTGGAAAAGGTTATTGGGTATGGTTTAAAACATCCCAGTTGCATTTCCGTAAATGTTTCCATGGCCTTTTTAATAGACTTGTTTTGCAATGTATACCTTACAACTATGTAGTTTCACTAGATGACATTCGCCCAAGGCATTTTTTGAAAATTCTTAAAGCCTTGTCAAGAAAACCATTTTGTGCTTATTATGTAATCATTGCATTCCAGGGGACAATATTTTATTGAGGAATTTTTTCAAACATATCATGCGAACTATAATAACTGACAAAAGCCTCATTTCCCTCATGTTGTCATGAATGTACATAACTTGTTCCAAATCTCTTATTTGGGTGTAAGTTAAGAGTATGGTCGTAAAGATGAATTGACCAGGTTGTATAATTGTTTGTTGTATTTAGTGAAATGGCAAAAATACTTTATGGTGATGTATGTGTCTTATATTAGTTTCTTAGTTAAGAATATTTGTTCAAACATAGAATATTACATCGAAAGATTAATAAGACAACTAAAAGTCATACTCCAACTATTCCCATTAACTCTCTGACCAACATTGAAAAGTTAAAATCTAAGGCAATTACTCTTGTTTTAACATAAAGTTATTAAAAAGAGATTTAAAATATCGTATACAAAATCCAAATACTTTTCTATTTAATTAAAACATTATATTTGCAAAATGTAGTTATATTTTTATTTAGAATATCAAAACATTAGATTAACAAAATTCACTTATCTTTTTTATTGGGTCAAATTATTAGTAAAAAAATATATTCAAAATCAAATATCCATTTATCAAGATCTTATTTAAAAATGCAATAATGAAATAAATATTAATTAGAAAAATAAATCTAAATAAAATTTATTTAATGAAAAGGGGGACGGCTAAAATGTGAGTTATTAGTTGAAAAAGAAATGGCGAGTGGGCGAGGGAGAGTGGCGTGTGGAGTGGCGTGGAGTACAACGTAGTTTGAAAAATAAAAATGATCTCTAAATTGATTTAAAAATGGATTACCAGAAATTCATTCAGTCAGAAGCATTAGATATTTAATTGACAACTCAAACGATGCATATGTTTCGTGTAAATGCAAACAGAGTAGACATGCAACAAAATGGAACTAACGGCCGTTTGCTACCTGTTTTTACCGTAAGGAGGGACCCACTGTGACACGTCACCTAATATGGGAACGCAACGGCAAGTTACGGCGCTCCATTATCATCACTTGAAAGTCCTTTTAAGTTTCAAGTTCATTCGGTATTTAGTTTTAGTTTTAAGTTTAGCGTATTTTGCTTGGTTTTGATTTTGTCTTTTATGAGTATAAGTGTATTATAAAAAGTTTTTCAAAGGTCTATTTTATTATGTACTAAAATTTAAGTGTCAAATAATTTTTAATAGTTGCTAATATGGTTATTATTATTAAAAGTTTAAATATGTATGTCGATAGTTGAGTCAAAGTCAAAAGATTCAAAAGTCTAAAAATATTGTATAATTAAAAATTATCAAAATAGCCTTACGAAAAATAAAAGGTTTCACATTGCGGGGGGAAGTTATACAAATAAACCTAATGTAGAAATTTTTGAGATTCATATCTAAATTAGGCTAAGCTAGCAGCATGACACTAGAGGACGGAGGCACAGGAGGTTGGAGGTCAATCAATGACCTCTTGTCAGTCACAAAAGATGGGGCCCTACTTCTGGTATGGTACCTTGTTTTTTCAGTTTTGTAGTGTGGATTTCAGTTTTTCAAATTGTCAGTGTGGAGTGAAAAATAATAACAGAGGTTCATTCCTATTCACATGTATATGTGGTTATTCCTACATAATTCCCTAATGTAATAACATAGTGAAGAACAAATAGTACAGTGAAATGTAACATCATGATACTTGAAGAGGTTGAACAGTCATATGTGTTCCTATTCATACTTAGGTTTGTGATAAACCTTTGTAAAACTATTGAAGGTTTTGCAGATGGTTCCTACTTGAATTCCCACACTGATTAGGTCAGATGTTTTCCCTACAATGATTGGTTGATAAGCAAATGGTTCATGTACGTGTTCCCACACTAGTTCGGTCAGATGTGTTCTCGGCAGTGCTTGGTCGATAAGAAGTTGATGTGTTCCTTCTTCTACCTTGAGTTTGAGTTGTGTGCCAAGATCATGAATATGCAGAGGTCGCAGGCTGCGAGGAAGTGTAAAAGTTTTTCTACCATGTAAACACTAAGGGGGGCAATGTTAGGAATTTAGTATTTACATGGGTATTTACCATCTAGTAAATAATATTTACGGTTATATGGTTAGATCATATATTGTTGTATATAGCAATATTAGTTCGCATATAAGTTTGTTAAACCCATATCACTATTAACGAGTCATTTGTTTGTACTTCCTATTAATTAGGAAGTGGGTTTGTTATTTGTATGGCTATTTAATAGCCTTTGTGTTTGGTATGAAAATAATACATAATATCATTTGTTGTGAAAATCTCATACCTAAAAATAGGAGCAAAATTCCAATCGGGCCAAGTGGGTCATGTGTTTCACCAACAAATGATGTTTTGGTGTGTTTTTCAGGTTTTGAAACTTTGTATTGGGTTTTTTTTGCTTTTAGATCTTTTCTTTCTCTTGCAATTATTACTGATGCTTTTTATTTTCTCCTGAGGCTTTTTGTAGCTCGACGTGTTTAGCATTCTGGGGTATATTCCTTTCACCCATGTTTTATACGATTAACGTTGTACTATTATGTTTTATTAATAAAGGTGTGATTTAAATTAAAAATTTGATGTATTAATTTATTGATGTTTTACAATATCAAGTTATATAAAACTTGCTCAACATTTAGGGTCAAGACTCTAAGGGGAATTATTTCATGACAAACATTTCATTTCACTATCATTAACCACACAAACATTAAGAACACATTACACGAGAGGACTCCAAATCACCTAAAGGCCTTCTAAGACACTAAAATGAATATTGGGTGGTGTATTTTCAAGGTTTCAAATACCGATAATCTCAAGGAGGTAATACGATTAATTAAATCATTTTCTCTATGTACTCTACACCCTAGTAAGGTCACAACTATAGTAATAAAACACCCTGATCTCCCACAATCTACGTGCAACTTAAGGTAACTTCGATACTTATTTTCAAGCTAACACTCTTGTTTGAGATGGGTTTAAGGGGTTCAAACTTCCTATTCTCATGCGTAGGTAGCTAAAAACATAGGAACTCAAGTTGTTTACATTCATCTTAAAATGGTTTCACTTAATTTGGTTCATATACCATATTGCATTTAATTGTGTAACTCATTTGTTAATAGGGACATTTGTACGCTCATGAGACTACTAGTTCTTGTCCTAGGGAATCGTTTCTAAGAATATAATTGCATGGTTTCACATCATATGTATTCATTACACAATACGAACTAGTGGGAGAACAAGAGGGAAGAATCCATCGTTTAAAAGATTAAGTTTCATGATTATCACTTTTTTATTTATACTTTAATAGTTTATTTGATTCACATTAAAGTTTACACATCATGAATTCATTTTATCACAACATAAGATTGGTTTAAACATGTTACAAGAAAGATCTGAATTTCACTTTTCTCCTAGCACATCCTCTCATGGTTACATTTTCACAAACTAAGCATAAATTAAAATTTTATTATGTTCCAAAATCAACTCTTAGTATTGTATTATAATAACCAAAACAATAATTGAAATTAGGTATGGAATTCATTCATAACCTCAACTCCTCAAGATGACTTTCGAAGGGTAGTTTTGATCTTTTCCACCTAAAACCCTTCATTCTACTCATGTGCCATCCCAAGATGGTTTTCATTGGATTTATAGTTGGTTTCCCATGGAGTACTATCTTAAGAGAACACAGTATCCTTGCTACATACATGATGAACATTCTTAGGAGGAAGCCACATACTCTAGACAAATTTTAACCATTACCATTCCTAACAATCAGGTTCATGATAATGTTGTTAAACACACATGCTATGATGATAAATTGAATTTGGGATCTTCATTCCCTTAAGCTAGGAGATGCCGTCAAGTACAAGGAGCTAGGCTTATCCTAAAATTTCAGTCTTCTATGTTATGCAAGTGATTGTATAAGAAAGGTAAATCAACACAAGAATTTTACTTTGAGTTTGGCTGTTTATTTCATTTCCTTTCCTACAATTCCAAGTAAATAGATCAATACAAAATATATTAAATCATTAATTTCACACCGAAACACACTATAAAAGGCCAAACTCATTTTCAGCTAACATAAATACCCAACCTTTATACAAAACATAATTCTGAATCAAATTAACACCCACGATTAAATGCGCATTTTCCAAACACCCTAAAATGCTAACAACTCGTACTCATTACAGAATTCACTAATAAACATTTCAATAGGTGGTCGTCAAATTTAACCCTTACATCCACCCCTCCAAATTTCTAACCACCGACTACACTCCACCAATCCACTTCTTGTTATCCCAATTTTTCCCCCCAGAAAAATTGGTCAAACACAACCCCGCACAGAAGAAAATCTAAGGGTCGGCTCTGTCCTGCGAGCTCACAATCGATCCAAGAATGAAGGGGCAAGGTCGGCGGATGAGGCCAATAACATCAAAGGATGCCAAAGGCTCGAAGTTTTCAGACTTAGCCACATACGATCCGACTCGAGGCCAAACAACAAACTCGCAGAAGGCTCCATGTGTCAGCTCGGTGCAATTCCAAAAGGCGCATCAAAAAGACAGGACCCAAATGTGCGCTGAGCCTCCACGCGTCCAATCAGCACAGCGCATCTTCAAAGTCAAGCCCAAAAGGTGGTCCCCCAAACGAGCACTAGCCCACCACGTAGTCAAGGTCTAAAAAGGGGTCTCATCGGCCGTTGAATCGGATAAGTAAAGAACAGACCCGCAGAGCATGCCATGTGCCTCATCAGTGCAATTCTAAGGGTAGAATCCAAAGCGGGGACCCCAAATGAGCGTTGGCTCTCTACGTGGTCAGAGTCAAAAAAGGGGACAGATCTGGCCATTTAATCAACTAAGTATAAGAGGGTCAGCAAAAGCCTCCACGTGCCTCATCGGCGTAACTTTAGAAATGAGAGCCCTTAGCGGAGAATCAAACAAGCGCCAGCTCTCCACGTGTCTTGGGTCCCACAGAAGTCAAATAGGAACGGACCCAAATCGGTTAAGTATGGGAGGGCCAGCGGAAGCTTCCACGTGTCTCATCGGCGCAACTTCAGAGATTAAAATCCGGAGGTAGACCCCAACCAAGCGTGAAGCTTACACATGTCTCATCGGCACAACTTCAGAGGTGCATCCCAAAGAAGGTTTCCAAAATAAGTACGGGCTCGCCACATGGTCAGAGTAAAAAAAGGGACAGAGCAGCCCGAATCGGCTAAGTATAGAAGAGCCAGTGGATGGCACCAGGTGTCTCATCGGCACAAATTCAAAGGCACGACTCAAAGCAAAGACTTAAACAAGCTTTGGCCCTCCACATGTCCAGAGCCAGCAAAGGCAAAATTGGCCGTTGAAAAGTCTAAATAGAGGCAGGCCAGTAGAAGGAGCCATGTGTCAGCACAATGCAACTTCAAAAGCAAAATCTGGGGGTAGTTTCTAAATGAGCGGGAAGTCTCCACGTGTCTCTGATCGGGCACAGAGTCTCTACCAACGGAAAAGACTCGGGCAGAAGATAAAGGAGATAGAGTTGGCCCGCAGACAATGCCATGTGTCTCTTCGGTGTAATTTCAAGAGAGAAGGAAGTTACTGAATCTTCAACACGCATGGGGCTGCCGCATGGACCTTGTATGGACAGAATCTTTTAAATATTAAGAGCCTGTGTTAAATGCCTGACCCTGACCTTTAGACGACCATAAATTTTGACTGGGAGCTTGGTTTTGAGCGGGAAAGGACTTTTTGGAAAGATCTCAGCTCCTACTACCCACCTGCCACATTAATATTTTGGCCCACCATTTTTTAGGCTGTCAAGTCTCCCACCTACCGCCATGATGAAGAATGGGCATCTTTCTTGCCCAGTAAGGAATAACACGTGAAGGCATGGACTCTATCAGGGAATCCATCATTGTTGCAGACGGGTCTCAATGCTTTATAGGGTGGTTGGAGTAGGTGAATTCAATGTAATCTTAGGGTGGTTGAGGTAGGATTCAAACTTTACCTCTCTCCTTCTCTCTTTCTTCTATATATTGTAAAAGGGGCAATTTTTCTAAGGGTTGGTCATTATTTCTCTCCTGCCCCCCTCTCTCTTTCTTCCTTAGGGTAGAATGTGGAGTCTAAGCCTCCTCTCATGGCTCTATAATGGAATTTTCTTTCCTCTTTCCTACTGATGAAGTACTATGTGAATTATGGATAAATAAAATATGTTTTGTGATGCATCTTGACCATCCCTTGATTATTTTGTTCTCTTCTTACCTCTCATCATTGGAGGTTATATTGTCCATACTTTGATGTCTACTACAGGTTATGGGAGATTTGTTTAATGGGTTTTGAAGTGGTTTTCTGTGATGCATTCATCTCTTGTCTGTGGTGCTTTTATCCACCCTCTCCTTTGCTCACCTCTCTCCACTTTAGGCAATTGGATTGTGATCAGCCTCTTCCTTTTTTGGTGTATCACCGCTTAGTGTAGGCTCTGTTTTTATGTATCTCTCTCTCTCCCTATCTCCTTGGAAGGTTAGATTAGGATTAGATAGGTTTTTGCTGCACTAGAGTAGATTGTGGCAGGTAGTTTAGGAAGAAGAAGTTGGCTTTCTCCGGAGGGCCATCTCAAGTCCACAAGTCCCACAACTTGAGACATGATCCCATGTTTTGCAATCACACCGAATGCCCCACTTAGATCCGAGGCCATTTGGGGGTGCTATGATTTTCCCTCAACACATGTATTTATTCCTCAATACCTTTCATATTTATTTATTTTTTATTTTTATTTTTTGAGTCGGGCACTACACGATGTGTGTTGGCTTGCTCACCTATAGGATGCTATTTTTAATTCAAAAAGTTTATAAATACATGAGAGGATTAGAATATATTAGGAAAATCAAAGAATAAATATGAATAATCTGCACAAGAGTGATATTGAAATTATAAGAGTTGATTTTTATTGTATGAAGAGAATCCCTAAGCCAAAAGCATAATTCAAGCATCTAAAGACCATTCTATTTTTTTACTTGTTGTATCCACTTCAAAATATAATCTTACATCAAGATTAAATTTCAAAACTATTTCCTTAACATGAATTTGATTTAGATAGGCCCTACGGACACAAAATCATGCACTCTAGACATTATTTAGTCTCGGTCTCATACTACTGTTTAGAAGGTTTTTGAGTGAAGAAAGTACTAATTCAACCTCATCTTTTGGCCATCATCTCTTATTTTATTTCGTCATTCCTGACCTTGTACACCTACATGCTTGGTAAGCATTCCTCACTTTATGTTATTTTAGCCTCAACTGGGGCGCCCGGGTCATTACTGGGGTGACTATGAGAGCCCTGGTCCCACCAGGGTCACCTCGATCCTTTTTGCACTTTCCCACCACTTTTTGCACTCTTTCTAGCCATTTGAGATCTTTATCTTTTTGGCAATCATCCATTTCAGGGTTAATTACAAAATTAGATCAAGAGAACCCTATAAATATAAAGTTATAAGACCATAATGAAGGACCAAGCACTAGTCACTACTATCATCCACCTAGAGTTGCATTCATCTATTTCATTGGAGATCACTTGCATCCACATAGCTCCATCACAAGGTACAAGGCTAAGACATCTGCATCACACACAACATAGGGGGGGATTCTATTCTATTTCATGCACACATTCTATTACCATTTCTACATCTATTTATTTCTCGCTACTTCACAAAGTGTGACTGGCACAAGAGCACCCAAGGCACATTATGCACACACTCACCAGAACTACATTTAGGTTTGAAATGTAGTGCAACGATCAGTTAGTAAGTCCACTTTTGTGGCAGCTGAGGTCAGTCTGACCCTATCATATGCATTTTATTTTTTATAGATTGATGCTTGTTTAGGGTTTTTCAGCTCTTTCTGTTCATCTTGGAATGTCAGCGACATCTGAAGCAATACATCGAACTTGATGTGATAGAGAACAAGGGTTTCAGACCATCTGTCGAACCTATAACGATCAATTCCAGAGATTTTTAATAGACTAGAGTGCCCATTTTGTAGACTAGAGTTCCCGTAGGCACACCAGTCCCTCTCACGGAACTCTAGTCTAGATAGACAACCCAGATCCATCCTTTTTAGGGCTTCTACACATTTGTTCCTAATTCTATATTCTCTAGTTGCCTCTGTGACACAATACTGCGAGCATCCTCTATTCAGCTAAGTTATTTCCTCTTCTCTCTTACACATTAGGGTTGACATTTCTTTTTTCATTAGTTTCTTGGGTCATTTACATACTTATTTATTGCATTTATTTACTACATTTATAGTTGTTTATAGCTTGGATTAACTATAGTGCATATTACCCCATTTTTAGTTAATCATTTTGGTGAACTGGATCTTCAAATCCACCTTCGGTCTAGGGATTTTCTCATATTTTCTATCATGGCTTCTAATTTTTTTCAAGTCTTCTTGCTTCAATTCATTCAAATAAACCCATCTTGTAAAAACCCTCTTCAAAAAACCCTAAAGACTATGCATCTTCCTATCAACATATTGCCTACCCAAGTCAATGCTCTTTTTAGTCATCTTTTTTAGGACTCCCTTGATTCCAAATCCAATCAATATATTTGTAAATCCATTTAAGATCTTCATTCATTATTTCAAGATAAATTTCATTCTATGGCATCCATGATTACATCTCTCAAATCTGAAATCCAACATCTGAAGAACGCTTCTCAAGCTCACATTTTTTCTCCTTCTACATCACATCTTGAGTCTATGTCTACTACATGTGCTCACATTAGTGAACCTTAAGTCATACCATTACCAGAGCCTCTCATCTTTGACCATACTACTAGAAGAAACATGACATTCTTATTGCTCTTCTTAGTCGTCAATTGATTTCTTTACCTCCTACTTATTACTATCCTCCTTATTGGCTAGCAAAATATCAAGGTTGTCCATATTTCCATTATCATCGAGTCGATGGGCGTAATGAATACGATTGTTATGATTTACACCAAAGAATTAAAGATCTTGAGAATCAGGGTTTTATCTCGTTTGTTGCACAAAATTATTCACAATTTATTGAATTTATTGAGTTTTACAATAATTCTTTTTATTTGGGGAGGAATGTCTTCCCCCAATCTCATCCTCACATGACTAGTAGGATGCGAGGGTTCAACACCGAAGTTTGAGATGGAAAATCAAACGATCCAGGTAAAGAATTTTAGAGCTTTGTTGTAAAAGAGAGAATTTTTTGAAGGGGATATATTACCATCAGTAGGCTTCTAGGTATGAACATAGGTGAAAGTATATGAAATTAGGAGACATTATAAAAAGTATGATATTTGTAAAAATTAATAGGATCTATATTAATACTTCTCTCAAGATCATGAATATGAAGATGTGATTTTGGATGATGAAAATATTTACCAATGGAATGAATAATGTTAAATTATTCAGAGATAAGTAAGACAAAAGGAACAATGTACAAGCGAACGATTGTCTCTCAGAATAGAGAGCGCCTCAAGAATAGAGTTTCTTTAAATGTACTGCATTCATTGGTTCATCAAGTTACTGACCATCTTCAGTGGCCAATTTATAGGCTCTTGAGCCAAATTTAGCTGTAATTACATAGGGTCCTAACTAGTTTGGCTCAAATTTTCCTTGTTTTTCTCGCTCTTTAGTGCTATTATTTTGATTTTATTTTAGGATGAGGTCAGTAACCTCGAACTCTCTCGGTCTTAATTTTTTATGATAACTGCGTTGTAGACAGTTTTGATAGACTTGAACATGATTGAGGGCATTAAGTTGTTTTTCATCGAGAATCTCAAGCTCATAAAGCTATGATTGTCGATATTCCTCTTCATTAATTATATATTTAAGGGAGATTCTCAGGGATAGGAGTTTAACCTAAATATGTAAAATGGATTCACAACCATAAACGAGGGAAAATGGGGTGGCTCCTGTAGGTGTGGGATAAAATGTATGGTAACCTCAAAGAGCGGGGTAAATTTGAGTGTGCCAATTGCGTCCATGTGTATTGACAATTTTTCCATGATGGATTTTAAAGTCTTATTGGTTGGCTCCACTTGGCCATTACCCTGGGGGTAGTATGGAGTAGACCACTTAATTTTGATGCGAAAACATATGGCAAGATCTTTTACATCTTGGTTTTTAAATGATTTTCCATTATCTGGGACAAGAGAGGATGGAATGCCAAATTGGAAGATGATATTGTTAAAAATGAACTTTGATATTTGGCTGCCAGTAACATAGGTGAGAGGCATAGCTTCTACCCATTTAGTGAAGTAATCGGTAGTAGTAACGATGAATTTATATCAGTCAAATGATGTTGGTCTGATTTTTACGCTGAGATTGAGCCCCCATTAAGAGAAGCGCCATGGTGTGGTCATCGATTACAAGGCTTGGGAAGGTGCATGGATAGTATTTTCATTTTTTTAGACATCGTTCAATGAAAAAGTGGCATGTGTTACTTTCCATGGTGGGCCAATAATAGCCAACACGCGGTATTTTCTTGAGTAAAGGTATATCGTTCATGTGTGCTCCACAAATACCAGAGCGGACTTCAGTTAGAACATTAGAGGCTTCCTCTTGATTAAGACATTAGAGCAGGATTCCATCGTGACCTCATTTTTAAAGAGTGTCTGCTAATATGGTATAACGAGAGGCACGTTGTGCCAAAGCATGTTTATGCATTGGTTTAATGTTTGTAGGAAATGTTTTATCATGAATGAAGGTGTAAATATAGCTGCAAATAGGAATGAAAGTAGTAGATATCTCCACGATATTACCTAAATATAGCGAATTGGGGAAGGTAAATCACCACAAGAGCCTAAGTGGTATTGGTAGATAATAGTTTCATGCATCATGCATCATGTGATAACCTATATATGGCTTGCTTTCACCTCAAAGTACCATGTAAACGCATATGTGTATTGTATAAAGACAGAACATACTATGGATAATAGTAACATGATAAACAAAGTGCAACATAGAATAGTATAGGCAAGAATACATGCAACCAATATTTAAGCTAATAGTTTTTTTATTTTTTCCCACATTTGAATGTTTCTGTATTGCTAGAATATGAAATACTATGACTAGGGTAGGGGAGAAATGTTTCCCCAAGTATATGTGTGTAGATTAAGGTTGATGTAGGTAATTCCACTATCAATAGTTGTGTTTGAACCTATAAGAAGATATTTTCATTCGGTAGCGAGGGGTAAATGATATGCCCCCAAGTGTGAATTACATAAGAATTTATGCAATGAGGATAAAGGATGAGTTCCCACTATCTACTAATGTGAGAGAGGATCACATGTGACCATGATCTGAGGACCTAATGCCATGTGAAATTACATGTGTCAAGTTGTGCATAGTAATACTATGTCATGCATGTGGGGAACGAGATCGTGAAGTGAGCGTAGATGTACCAGGTGTAGTATGCATCTTATGTGTAGAATTATCCCTATGAGGAGTGTTATGTGATCAATGTCTCTATTGTGGGGGAAAATAGAAATTCATATGTGTATGAGACCTATGTAGAGGTTTGAGAGTAGTACAAGAGGCGATAGGATCCCTAGATGGAAAAGTAGTGCATGTAAAATTCATATGACTATCATTAATAGATGTAACAGTAGGTTTAATATCAACTAGAGGTGTAGGACAAATAGAAGATGTAGATAAAGTATCACATGGTGGGATACCTCAAATAGTGACAACATGATTCTCGTGTATGAACTTAAGGAATAAATTAACTATGGATGGGATGGATTTTGCATCCCTAAGACAAGGAATTCCTAATACCCATGTCACAATGCTTAACCTCACATCTAACAAAGAAAGGCACAGAGATAGTAAGAGGCCCAACGGTGATTAGGAGAACCAAATGCCCATGAGAAGTAGGTGATCTACGTGTTAAATAAGATCATGGAAATCCAATATATTACAAGAAAGATAATGAACATGCATTACACTTAAAAGTGGGTTAAAGATTATAATTGTGTCCCACATTTTTCTACTTATTTTTGTTTTGAAGAAAACATGGCCCACAACCAAAAAATGACCAAGAACATATAAAATGAGTGAACATTATTTTTGGAGAGCTTAAGTATACCAAGATGAAGTGTTTCCATAATTTATCTATTTTTTATAAATTTTTATAGTTTTTTAAAATATTTATTTACTAGTCATTTTAAAAAATATTTTTAGCCACCAAGTGGGACACACTTATATTCTTTGACCCAAGTAGGATGCGCCATAACATTGTTAGTACCAACAGAAGCATTAATGTGTAATCTATGTGATGAAAGCAAAGTGTAAAAATCAGCATCAATAAAATTAATGACAAGGGGAGGGAGATCATTAGTACCACCAAGAAATCTAAGATGATGATATGAAGATGATAGAGGTGGAACCACATGATAAGCATGATTGGAAGAAGATTCATGAGTTGTTTTTTCATGTTTAGGTAGTACATCATTGCAAATATTAAATCTTGTCATTTTCATTAGTATATTTAGAAACATAAATAGCAGGCTTGGGTAGCTTAATTCCAATGTTGTCAATTAGATCATCGATATGTCTAAACTTAAAGAACCTATCTGTAGAATGGCCATAATATATATTATAATAACAGTATGCATTTTCATCAAAAAAATTCCATGAGGACAATTAAGATTTATCTCAAGAGGATATGGAAGAGAAATCATATTTATTTCAATAAGTTGAGGCAAAAACATGTAAGGTGGATATGGCAATCTAGTAAAATTTCATTGTGTAGGTTACAGTCTGAAATTTTTAGGCTGAGATATAACATTCAAAGTAGGCTTAGGATCACTGGGATTACCTTTAAAGTTTTATTTGGTTTGAAAACTTGTTAGTAGATTGATTGGAAATATTATCACTATACTTAAATTTTCCCATAGAAAGTAACTTAGTCTTACATGATTTAAGAGTGTGACATAAATGATCGAAAGAATGAAAAGAATCAAAGAGTACACATTCTTATAAAGGATGAAATATACTTTGGATAAATATATCTTGCAATTCAGATTTAACAAGACAATATCCATTTTAGAAATATTGTTCTTATATCACAAAACATAGTCACTAATATTTTCATTAGATCCTTACTTCATGTTGGCAGTTTGTGCATATGATATTTTAGTTTCAATGTTCATAGAAAAGTGATCAAAAAATTAGATTTACTTAAGGAGTGAAATATATAATATAGTGTAACGGCAAATAATAAAACCATCACAAAGCATAGTCATGTAAGCTCCTAGGAAATAAATTGGTCAATAATGTGTCATCATAACTATAATCCAATCATGCACCATGAAATGATCTAAGATTCTCTTGTGGATCTCCATGGATTTCAAAAAGAGAAAACTTGGGTGATGTAAAATTGGGAAGAAGTGGGTAATATGAAACTTCAGGTGTAAGAGAACTATGTAGGAGAAGTGAATATCAAGAGATAAAGAAGAAGAAGAAGAAGAATAGGCTTGTTGCAATTGATGAATTTGATCTTGTAAATCATGGTACAATGACTCTAAGGCATGAGTTCCTGAAGAGGAACTACATTGGATATGAAAAATGATGGGGGAAGAAAGATAATTATTAGGGGTGGGAATGGTGACATGGTTGGTGGATCATCCCACATTGGTGGGAGTGGAGGAGAGTGGAATAGAATATGTTGTGGCCATAGTGGGGATAATATTAGTGTCTCGAGGGGTGGATTAAGAGATCTGTTAGATTCTTCACAAGTAGAAAATAGCAAGAGATCTAGGTTCTCATGATGATCAACAATGTATGTATTTATGTTATTATTATTTTAAGTAGTAAACTCATGATAGGAAATAAAGAGATTCGATAAAGGGAATGTAAGGATCAGGTTCCTAAAATTATTTAACAATAATTAGATATTTATCAGAGGACTAAGATCAAATAAATATATCAAAAATAAGCAATATCTAACATGTAATGGCGAACAAGTGCAAGTAATGAGAGGATAAGAGTCACTTAGCTTGTATATCACTGTTTGGACTAATTATGGGATATAATATTGGTTAAAGAGGATAGATCTAAGTTGTATGTGATTCATCTTGAGAACAAAGATCTGAAATTATTCTTAATAGTAACACCAAAAATAAGAAAGGACCTTCGGGGCACTAGTGTCTGTACTGGGTGCTATTTTTTGGCAACAAGTCTAGATCTAATATTTTTAGGGTTTGACGAGATCACCTCCACTTATGTATTTGTCTCTCTAAATTTTCTATAGGGTTTCAGTATCGCACTTGTTCCTGCAAAACAAACCCTACCTACCTGCACAAGTCTCAAGAACACATTAGATGAATAAAGCATGCATAGGCTTAGGTCAGAATGACCTCGGCAGTCGCCCTAATGTGATTTTCACCAAGCATTTCACTACATTTCAAACTCAATGTAGTTCTTGTGTGTGTTTGATATAATTATGTCCCTTGAAGCTAGGTTTCCCTTATGTCATTCTCATGAAGATATTATGCTACAAATACTTTTTCCCCCAAGATGAATGTGTGATATGGAATTAAGAAGTATCCCTTCCTATGTAGTGAATAATGTAGCCCAAAATGCAATCCTTGAGAGTTTCTTTTTTCCGAGTATGATAGCCTAATTTCCCAGCCCCTTATAATAGCGAGTAATTCACACACACACACATGATTCCCTTATTTAAATATTATCATTATACAATTAAAAATTTGACCCATAGTGACGAGTAAAAGTTTTATAAAATATAACAATTGATGTGGCACTTTAAACATGAGAAAAGAGGGGAAAGAGATAGAAGCGTGCGAAGGACGTAGTAATTCTTAGGTGCTCCTTTACCTACTATGTACTAGTATCTATAAATCTCTAAAGATAAGACAAAAAAATAATGAGTTGGTTCACATGTTGTGGAATGTCCAAAATTAAAGGTGTGGTTCCATAAAAGAAGAGGACAAGAGTGTAGAAAGAGAAAACAATGTAAACTTATTTAACAAAACAAGTGTTGTTAATGTCTAGTATTTTTTATTAGGAATCATGCATATAATGACATATTTACTCAATGTGATTTAATAATATTAAGTGCTTGATTTATTGTCTACACCAACATGCGCACTTATACCGACATCCCCAAATTTTAAAGGTCTATAAGCTTTTTGTTCAACATCATCTTTTCATTTAAAGCTAACATCTCTATATGGAAAACAAATTAGAACATCAAATATTTACTAATTTATTAAAAATTTATACTTGAGGGGATGTCATGCCCGAAAAAATATGAGGAAGTACAGTTTGATACTGGTTGTGTAGTTTGACCCTAAAAGTTTATAAATAATACATAGGCCTTGTTAATTTTCATTCATAATGAATTCATATTACATTAATTATAAAAAGTATGAAAAATATATACTAAATTACATTTAATTTCATAAAACTTTACCTACTTGTCAATACCAAAGTTCAAATCTAGTAGACCATCTGTGAAAATGATAGTGTCCAACACAGAATTACGATGTGTCTCCTCTAATCGAACACCCTTCTCAGCCTTTGGAGCATCCTGACTAGGTTGTGGAGTATCCTGACTAGATTATGGTGCATCCTAAATAGGTTGTGGAGCAACCTCACTAGGATATGGAACAACCTCAGTAGGTTGTGAATAAGCCTCATAAACCACATAGCTTTATAGACTCCCACAATCATGAAAAACTATGTTATATGATGCTTGATGACTCAAAGGACCAGCCTCGTCATCTTGGGAGAGATGGGTTCTATGTTGAAGCAATGTTTGTGTCAAATAACCAATAGACTTGAGTATCTAAAACATGTTGAATAGATGAGTGAGAAAGGGGTCTAAGTGATCAGTTTTGTAAATGTTGTGCCCCCAATCTATCCTTTTTAAATCATTTTTCTCTTCCTTGGAACTCTAAAATATCAAAATAGTTTGGTAATTCATTGAGGATGAACTCACAAAAGATTTTCCTCAAGAAATGTTGTGGTACCTTCAAAAATTTTGTAAGGTAATTGGTCAAAACCCATCCACCATCTATCCCAAAAATTGTTTTTATCCCCTCATGGCTACACCAATAGATCAATAATCTTTTGCAACTCAATAACAAGGGTGCATTGGTTTTGGGTTTAGTGAACAAATCACAAAACTTATATTAGGTGATTTTTTTATTCGCCATATCATAAGATAATTTGTATGACATTGAGGTTTCCTAGGGTATTTATTAAAATTTAAATTTGAAATTTGTTATTTTGAATCTCCCCTAAAATGTTTTCTCAAGTATTAAGAGGATGTCTAGGAATTGAGGGAGGTGTTTGAAGTATGTTTTGTTCACCCTAGTCTACAGGTGAAGGAGGGTTTTAAGTGAAGACATTGAATCCACTGAATTTTTTTTTAAAGAAATCAAGAACAATACAAGGAAAAATTATTTTAATGACATAAATTCAATTAAAACTCTCCTTTTGGACTCTCCTCCATGGTGATTCGATCTATAGAAAAAAAATTCACCTCCATAAACTTGTTCGTGTTTTATGCACAAAAGTGTTTTTGTAAGAAAATGAATTTGGAGATCTCAGCCAAAACTGGTATACTTTTTTCACAATCATAATGCATTCACATTAGAATGCAAGCACATTATGTCTTGGGAATTCCAAACTATAACGTGAGTACATTATGATCAAAATAGCCAAATAGAAAAAAATTGATTGCATTTTTGGTCCCCCATCTCCATGTACATGCCCATATATATCAAACTATCCATGGTCACATAATAGATGACATATAGATTTGGAAATTTTAGAGTAAATTCAAAGTTCAATATCCTATTTAAGTTCATATTTAATATATATATTTTAATTTTAATTCTATTTAATGTTCTTAGTTGTCAACACGCGCACGCACACACATATAATTGTTTTTTTGTTTCCACTTAAATCCATATTTTATGACTCTTTTTTCATGTTAGATAGGAACATAAATTATCTAAAAATAATAATTAATGATGAAGATGCCACTTTCTTAAAAACAAAACAAAAAAATATTTAATACATATTTTACAATTACTTATGCCTCTAAATCAAATTAAGATCGAAATCACCTATGGAGATAAGAGGATGATAGTAGAAATCTTTACATTTGTGTTTAAAAATCAATTGAATGACCGGTTTAGAGTACTACACATATTTTGAGAGTTGTGTTTTAGAGCCAAATTGGTCATATAACCATAATGTGACTAATCCCCTTACATTGTATTTAAGTGATGTTAAAATATCATTCCATTCACCTATGTTGGGATAAGGAATATTTATTCAATGAGCACTATTGTAAAAAAACTAAAAAAATTATGGCATTTTTGTTGTAAAACTAAATTTTGGGATAAGGAATATTTTTTCTGTTTTCCAGTCAACGGCACAAAAGGCTATTTAGTTCCTGGGGCTGTTTTCCAGTCATATTTTCTCTCTTGCATCGTGATAACTAAAAGATGTCGCTGCGAATGCAAATTATGTATTGGGAGACTGGTCGATTATTAATTTGGCTCTGGTTGGTGGGAATCGCCGCTGCAATATGCCCTCCTGAGAGCTGTGGATCAACGAATCTGAGTTACCCTTTTTGGATTCACGATGTTAATTTTGGATACCCTGGTTTTCAGATTAAATGCATGGAAAATTCTACTGGGTGGCTCGCTCCGTTTCTTCCTGCGTCTGTAGAGCATAATAGTGGTGATATGAATAATGATTTTGAGATTTTGCAGATCGATTATGCAGGCTCTCTCATCATAAATTCGACTTCTCTCAAAGCCATGTCATGCAACGGAACGGATGATGCCTTTGTGCTGTTAACGTTACCTCCAGATGGCCCCTTCACCATTTCCTCCGTCAATAAATTCGTGGTAATTGGTTGCAATTCAATCGGTTCTTTTACAGTCAACAACTCTGACCCGTGGAAAGGTGGGTCCTGTACATCTGCATGCATAAATCAATTCGATCCAAAGTACTGCAACACATATGGCTGTTGTGAAGCAGGAATTCCAGGAAACAAGAGGATGATAAATTTCACTGGCGGTGGAATCAATTATCAGTACTCTCCGGAATGCGGGTTCTCAACTATAATAGACCCTGATACCTGGAGCTTACCCCAAGAGGAGGTAGCATTCTTTACCAGAGGTCATTACGGTTTCCGGCTTGATTGGAGCATTGGGCGATCAAATTGCGCAACAGCGAAGGGAACATCCAACTATTCCTGCGCCGAGCAAGCTGATTGCAAAAACCAAACACCAGGGCATGTTTGCAAATGTCTTCCTGGATATGAAGGAAATGGGTACTCTAATGGCACGGGTTGCGGAAGTAATTTTTGCAAACTTTTGAAAATTAGAATCTTTACTAGTTAGAAGAATGTTTTAGCTTTAGATTTTTCCATATTTCTAATGCTTTGATGGATGTTCAGATGTAGACGAGTGCAGTGATACTGTAATGCCATGCTGGGCATGAGGTTCCTTTTCTGCGGCCTGCCTGGCGTGAAGGAGAAGCTGTTCCGTGGGAGGGTGCTGTTTTACTCTTTTTGGCAAGTGGTGTGTGGTTGGGCACCTCCACCAACTATCTTCTTTTTTCAAACATACTAGCTGTCACCAACCTACCATAATTTATACCTTGTCACCTCATTTTCACCTGCTCCTCCTTGACGTGTTCTGGATAGTGAATTCATTAATGGTGAAATGAAGGTCTGTCGCCCTGAGGTTGCGTGGGTGGGTGTGGATCCTCAAAATCATGCTGTACAGGCAGCTTCAGTGGAGCGCAGAACGGATCTTCGCCTGGAAAGTGCCGTGAGGAAGTGGGTCGCTATATGCAGCAGCTACAGGGTAGAGAAGTAAACTTACCTCAGAAAATCAGTGGCCTCCAGGGAGAGCAAGTGCGACAGCTGCTGCAGGGTGAGCCCAGGGAACCGTGGTGTTGATCCTGTTGTTCTGGTTGCACGCGACCACAGTCGTGATCAGTTGTTGCAAGATCTTGCAGCTGTAGTAGAAGCCTTTTTGAGCGCCTCCACCAAGCGGGTTGTCCAACTTTGTTGTTATCTGTTCAGTATCAATGCATCCTCGGATTCGGGATCCTCCTTCAAGATTTGTCTGTCAAATTTGACTATGTGACAGTGAGAGTGTTACCAGTGGTTCCTTTTTTTAACGATTGATCTAAGCTTCCCTTAAATGTATGTGGAGAGGGTTGATTGTGGATTTTATAGTGAATCTAAACTCGGGTTGCAGATTGTTCTTCCTTGCATTTGTGGTTCTGTACTACCTTTCTGAGTCCCGTGTTGTGCATTTCTGGTAAAGCTCTCCAAGTTTTACCCAGTTGGGTGGCCGAGAATTAATGGCGCCGGTCAGAAGATGAAACAGGTCTCTCAAAGCAGGGAACAGTTGCTTCATACGACAGGCCGCCATGAACATGACAAAGCTGCCAAAGTCATCCTGCAGCACGTTTGGAAAGAAGTATACTGTGTTATCAGAGAGGCAGAAATGTATTTGTAGTTGTTCTGGTCCTGAATGGTGGAAGAAGATGTTAACATTATCTGCTACAGGCGATGCCCATGCGTGTAGGCCCTTCGGTTAGTGTTTCCTGTGTTCGAAGTTGTTTTTTTTTAGCTATGCCTGAGACGGGAAGATTCAAGTGTGTCCGTGAAGAAGGAGAGGACTGGTGTGCACGTATTTTCTTGTTTCTACGACCTGCTCATCCTCCGGTTGCAGGCTTGCATTCTATGAGGGGTTTGGTCTTTTATCCAAGCTGTGCATGTCTGGAATGTTGGGTTGCATCAGGGGACATTTCAACATATACGGATCAAGTGCAATCACTTAGCTTTCATTAACGGCATGGTATTTGTTTTATTCGAGTTCACATCCCCTGAATTTGGAGCCTGATCCTAGAGAAGCACATGAATAAGAAGATTTAAGGAAGCATCCTCTGCATAGTATATTTTACAGCAGTACATAGCAGCATCAGGAGCGAGGATAGAGAGCTCGTTTTGGAATTCTTATGCAATGGGTCGAGTGAAGATGCTAACTTCAGAGTATGAGACAGCCACCAAATAACAAAGACTAAGAATCCTTCCAAGGATGCCGAGACAGGGGGTTTTGTTCTGTGGCAGATGATGTCAGATATGTGGTATGTAGAGCTTGTAGTTGCAGGCAACAAAGTCTATGCATGGAAGCAATCTAGTGTTTGGACAGCCACCTATTGCATCCTTCTAGTCGTGCCTTCAAAAGGGAATCCTGGTGTGGTATATTGCAAGAAAAGACCAGTGGAATAGAGGATAAAGGGAAGGGCGTGTGGCTGTAGCAGTCCTTGCTGGATGTACACGACTGGTGGATGTGTTAAAACAGGCAAGATAGACTAACCATATACATAATATGCTAGTATCTAATAACCTCTTGAAATGAAACTTTTTCTTTCTAGAAATTGGTTTAAATCTGTGATTTTGTGGATTTGCATTCAGTACATGGTTAACAGTTTGTTACTTCTGGATTTGCCTCTGTTGGTTGTTCTTGTTGACGTGATCAAACCCTTTTATATATAAAACAAACAAAGGTTCTCAGTGTATGCTTCGATTGATCATATGGAAAATATATATATATATATATATATATATATATATATATAATTTTAAAGTTACTTCCTTCTGCAAAAATGTTGTTGTTTCTTTTGTGAACCTGGGTATGTAATCGCCCCTAGAACGTTGCAGCGTTGACTAGTATTGGTTTCCTGTTATGTTGTTGCCCTAGAGGAAAACATACAGTTAAATTATTATTATTATTTTTATGATAAGCGTGATTATGCACTTCGTGTATTGTGCAAATTATTAGGGCTTTTGAAAATTAGAAGTTCAATATATATGCTTGTTAAGAAGGAAGTTTTGGGCCGAAAATATGTCCTGGGTTGATAGAAGGGCATAAATTATTGATAGAACCCCATTTTGATTCTACTCTTTCGATGAGTAAAATTTGATAAAATTAATGACCTTTATGGTGTTAAGATATGGTATGTTGATGATTCCTTGTGTGATCGATTTAATCATGTATAGACATAATGCCTTGATGGAGTAAGGTAATACCTTTCACGGTTCGTGAAAGTTAAGGTTTTCATCAACTGCTTAAGGTAACATGAAGTTCCTTAATTTAGTCAAACTTGTTTGTACTTCCTTCTTGATGAGTGACCTTTCATTGCAAATTTAGAATGATTGTGATGGAAGGTCGTGAATATATTTTGTTGTCAAAAAGGGAAAAGAAGTTATGGAATAGTTTGTTTATGTGTCGAACGTAATAATTGTGATTACATCGTTATAGAAGTTCGTTATTGGAGGATATCTATCTTCAATGGTATATTATGTGTTTAATCTCTGCATAGGTTACCATAAACTTAGTGACGAGATGTAAATTAAGGAGAGTTGAGAGACCTTTTCCTTGTATACATCGTTTATGATATTAGGAAGTGAGTTGATGTCGGAAAATTTCAACCAAGTCTAGATTCATGGTTATGTTCCTCTAGAACAGGAGGGTTATAAATCTAAGGTATTATGAAAATTGCAAGGATGTGTTTAGAGTACTAGATTGCCTACTCAACTTGGGTATTAATGAGGCTTGTCGCTATTCCGGCCCTGGTTATGTTCAGTAGGTAAGCTGTTAGGCAATACCTATTCCGGACATTCTTACTGTCCTTTCCACTCATCCTTATTAGCTATGAAGTCACTTATTACCTACGATATAATGGTTGTGGGTTTGAATATAAGATTTTCATCCTTTAAACCTTTTTTGATTACATGATGGAACTTTGGTTTACCCTCGTTGTTCGTTTATAGCCTATTAGGCCTATGGCCCTACGGAACGATTCCAAAACTATATTCTTTTTGGCAGCTAAGATCAGGTCTGGTTTTTATCTTTTGACTTCACCTTGAGAATGTGGATTGATGGGTTACACTTTAGATTTCAATCACGTAATCTACGGGATTACATGATTGAAATCCTAATACTCTCAACTCTTGTGTCTAATCATTTAAATTTCATAGTCTTGCGTATTTGGTTGTCAAACTTTTGTAGTTTTAGAGGTATTTTCATAACTAAAACTTATGGTTTTCTTCTTAGTTGATATGTTGAAAATTATATCTTGTTTCAAAAGGTTGTTAGAGGTTAGAACTTTGATCCATTTCCTGAAATAGAATGTTTCCTTTCATGGTATTGTTAGCTAGTAGCTTATTGTTGCTATGTATAGTCTTATCTTGCTCAGTTCTCGCGAACTGACTCAGGTTATTAATTGTTGCAGATGGCTTACGTGGTTAGATGATGGAAAGACTTGTAGATTATTGCATCAATCTTGGTTATGATGTTCCTTTGTACGAATGTGTATTATGTTATAAAATTTGGAAAGGGCCTTTGGACATTTTAGAAGAAGGGTCAGTGCCTAGTAAATGTATTGTAGAGTATTGTTGTTGTAACTGTTGAAACTTTGGCTTGTTTGGTTATCATGTGAAAGATGAAATTTGATTACCGCTTGGTTATGGGATATTCTAGTGAACTTTAACCCTTAGTATAGTAGCGGGGCATGTCCCATGTTATTACTCTCTTGCTCCCTAGTCATGGTTCAATAGAGATGGTATGTCCCTTTGATTTGTGCATCATGTTGGAATGAATTGATATAACCTTGTTTTGTTTCCGCAAACGAGTACTGTTAAAATTTTCTCTTGAGTTAAAATGTTGAGTTGTAAATCCTCCTAAGGCTTAGTAGCAATGAGTTTGTAAGCACTATAAAGTGAACTGGATAGTCCTTATAAAAGAAAAACTAAAATTTATATATATGAATATATTAATGTAGATGTGATCTACTTGATAACCTTTGAGACCTGGAACAATCAAGAGGAAACTATCTTTGTAACGAAATATGATTACTTATTATTCTTTATTCGAGCCAAACTAATAAACACTATCCTTTTTGGTGAAACCTTAAATGATCTCATGGTGAAATCAATGGTTAGATTTTAGAAAATGATAGGATTTAATAAGTAGGAGTGAAAGTGATTAATAAAACCTTAAATATCTCTTTATCGTTTGAAATGTTCCCCTTTGTCAAACTTAATTAAGTAAAGTCTAGATGGAACATTTAACCAATCTCGATAAACTCTTAACCTCAATAAAAGATTGATAGTAAACAATGTGACCCTGAAGCTAAATTCTGTTGTCCTGTTCTGTTAACCCTTGCCTTGATTCATGGTGATATTTCTTAAGCAAGGTCAAAATTTGATCCTTAAACAAGAAGGTTATTGTTATGAACCCTAAGCGGTACTTTCCACTCAATCGGAGCTTATGCCTTCACCTGTGCAATAGAGGTGTGGAACATGTGTTAGTGACTTGAGTAAGATTAATTAACCTTGTAAGAAATGGAAAATGTTCTAAAATCAAATGAATAAGAAAGATTTGGACATAAAATTTGATGATCCTAGTTTGGAAAGCTTGGCCTTAAGCTATTTAGTCAATAGTTGAAAATAAAGAAGTTCTCCCTTGTGAAAAGAATTGTGTGAATCATTACATGAAATTTTATAAGAACGTAAGTTAAGAATTAAGAGACACTTTAGTAAACAAGAAAATTTAACAAGAAATTCCTCATGGGATGCCCTAGCTGTGAGTGTGTCATGTGGATTGGACTTCCATGTTGTCTTGTCAAAAGAAGAGTACATTGTCCTTGATAGGTGTGAACGTTTCCGTGCTGACCTTGTGGTCTCCCCCGTAACAAGTGGTTCCTAGTGTTGGTTGTAACCTTGTGACGACATGTTGTGTCGTGTTGTGTCAAAGCAAGTAAAAAAAAAAAAGTTATCCTGTATTTCACTGTGTTGTCCTTGTGTTGGTATTTTTGGGTGTGTTACACTTTGGTATCAGAGCGTAGGTTCATGCTCTCGAACCTATGGGCCGGATTGGTGTTATATGATGATGTTACGTGGTGGTGGTGGTGTTACATGAGGATACTGCATGATGATGATGATGTTGCATGATGATGATTTATATTGGAAGAGTAATGTGCTTTAAACGTGATGTGATTATTGTCGTAATTATGATATTGTGAATGCACGTGATATGTATGTCACTCAGTGCGTATTTGTCATCATGTTGATGTGTTGGGGATGGAGAGTATTCTCTCTCCTTCTTGTGGATTCTATGAAGAGTTCACGTGTGAATTACTGTGTGTGATGTGTGAAAAGAATTATAATGTGGATGACGTAGTGTTGGAGCATTGTGGCATATTGTGATATGTGGGTGTATCAATGTGTTGTATGACTAGTTTGATGTTAAAAGAAACGAGTTGTATCATGATGTTTTTACCATGTTCTGAAGAAATGTGTGTACCACCTTGTTATGTTGCAATGGATGTTATGTTGTGATGTACTATGTTCATCGTATGTATGACTGTGCAAATATGTAATGCTTCATGTTGTGATTTTGGGGTCATACGGTGAGTGTATGAACCCTATCGTATGGTGATTGCACTTTGGGTGCAGAATGTGGTAAAGTGATGTATTACGCCCTGTGGATGTATGATTGTGATCTACCCTGTATACATACCATACGTGAGACGTTATGGTAGCTATGTGTGTACCACCATGGTGTTAGTGATGTTGTTGTATGTTATGTTGTGAACCTTACGCTAACCGATCCTGAGGGAAATCGGTAGAAGTGTATGTTGAGAGTGAGGAATGGTGTACCATGGGTCAATAACTCGAGCTAAAACTTGGTTTAGTAGATAACATGTGATTCTTTCCTCTCTCCCTATGTGGTTGTATGTATGCAACCTTAGTGTATCTATGACTATGTTTAGCCTTGTCGAAGGGTGGCGGGATGATTGGAGGTGATGACAGTTGTATTATTGATATGTATTTTACGAGCTGAGGCTCGATGTTCCGAGTGCTAGCAACTCGTTGAGTACCCCTTTGGTGGCTAGATAAGGCCACACAGTTATCGTAATGTGACATTATTATAAGTTGATTTTATTCGTAAATTGAGCTTTTACTTTATTTTGCAAGGACCAGCATCTTTTCTTGATTGCAATGCTTTACAATTTGGGCATTTCCTTGGTTTGTGGCACTAACATGGGGATTTTGATACTAACTTTGGCTATTTGGCCATTTATTTTAGCTTGATTTGGGGTCTTCTTTTAAATTTGGAATTCTTACCGCCACTTGGCACTTTGATTGGATTGTTGTGCTGGTTCTAATGTCCACTTGGCACATGGATTTTGACCCGCTTCGTTGTATGGGGGTAGGATTGTTGTGGATGGTTCTAATGTCGTGATGTGTGGAATAGGGTCATGGGATGCACCATGGATTGGTTGGACCTATGGACCCGCTTCGTTGTATGGGGGTACGCCCCAAGGGGTACATATAACTAGCGGGTTGTTGAACCACGCGTTATTATGTCACTTGGGTTAGGAGTGTTCGAACTCTATGTGTCTTGGACCAGAGGGACAACCGGCCTCCTTGAGGGAGGCATAAGAGTTTGAGGGAGGCATAAGAGTTTGAGGGAGGCATAAAAGACTTGAGGGAGGCATAAGAGTTTGAGGGAGGCATAAGAGTTTTGAGGGAGGCATAAGAGATTGAGGGATGTCATAAGTGTTGTGAGGGTGGACATTATGATATTTGTTGTATGGTACCTGTGATGTTTGATGTTGTGTGATATCATCGATGTTGAGTTATTTTGTGTATGTTGTCAGTATATGTGTTGTCTTTTGTTATGTATGTGTTACTGGATTCACGTAATGTCAGTGGATATGTGTTGTGATGTTGTTCATTGATCCCCTTGTGGACACTATGTACCTGTGGCATTTGTTTGGTGTTATGTGAGTCTTTCATTGATGCAAATTGAGGAAATGTCTAGTGGATTGTAGTACTCTTTTGTTTGAGTATGTTGGTATGTCAGTCATTGATGTGTGACGAGTACTATGTTATGTGGAGTGTGCCTATTCTATTATATTTGAGTAACCTTTTGTGGTGTAATACAATCTTGAAGTATATACTTGTGTGCTTGTGAATCTGTAGTGTCTTGTGAACCTGATAGGGTGTTGTGTTAGCAGTTCATGTTGGGCACCCACAATAAGGAATAAACCAAAACTCTTCAATGATGAAATTTTAAAAGCAATTAAACTAAGAATAATGCTAATGGAAAGAGACTAATGAGAAAGAATAATGCTTCTGCAACATTGGAGCTTAAAAATTCTACCAAATTGTTCTAAAGACTTTACTCGCTGCCGCATTTTCAAACCATAAAGTGTCTTCACTCCTGTACATGTTCTTGGATGCGAGTTTTCTTTACCAAATGTTCCTAAGGCTACCTTGAGGACGATGCTTTAATCAACTAAAATTGTAAACCATAGGGTGGACATTTCTTCTTTCTCTTCCCTTGTCACCTGCGTACCATTCTCCTTTCCTTGGCTGTGTGGAAGTGGTCGCATCGTGGATGAAGGTGCTTCTTAAGGGGAGGAGAATGGTAATGGCCTCCATCATACTGCTGGCAGGCTTCCTATCCCCAAAGCGTACTGCTCCTGAAATCCAACCTACCATAATTTATACCTATGTCACCTCATTTTCACCTGCTCCTCCTTGACGTGTTCTGGTAGCCGACACCTTTATTATGGTGAAATGAAGTTCTGTCACCCTGAGGTCCTGCGTGGGTGGGTGTGATCTTCTCAAAATCGTGCAATGCTGTAGCAGGATAAAGCTTCAGTTGAGCGCAACTTGGATTTCGCTGGAAAGTGCCGTGAGGAAGTGGGTCGCTATATGTTAGCAGTTGTACAGGGTAGAGAAGTAAACTTATCGTCACAGAAAATCCGTGCCGAGTTCCAGAGGATTCTGGACAGGTCCCAAGGGGACACCCAGCTGTAGGTGAGCCCAGGGAACCGTTGGTGTTGATCCTGTTGTTCTGGTTGTCACGCGACCACAGTCGTGATCAGTTGAAATGCAGGTATCTTGCAGCTGTAGTAGAAGCCATTTTGAGTGCCTCCAACAAGCAGGTTGTCCAACTGGTTGTTATCTGTTCAGTATCAATGCATCCTCGGATTCGGGATCCTCCTTCAAGATTTGTCTGTCAAATTTGACTATGTGACAGTGAGAGTGTTACCAGTGGTTCTTTTTTTAACGATTGATCTAAGCTTCCCTTAAATGTATGTGGAGAGGGTTGATTGTGGATTTTATAGTGAATCTAAACTCGGGTTGCAGATTGTTCTTCCTTGCATTTGTGGTTCTGTACTACCTTTCTGAGTCCCGTGTCGTGCATTTCTGGTAAAGCTCTCCAAGTTTTGCCCAGTTGGGTGGTTGAGAATTAATGGCACCGGTCAGAAGATGAAACAGGTCTCTTAAAGCAGGGAATAGTTGCTTCATACGACAGGCCGCCATGAACATGACAAAGCTGCCAAAGTCATCCTGCAGCATGTTTGGAAAGAAGTATACTGTGTTATCAGAGAGGCATAAATGTATTTGTAGTTGTTCTAGTCTTGAATGGTGGAAGAAGATGTTAACATTATCTGCTACAGGCGATGCCCATGCGTGTAGGCCCTTCGGTTAGTGTTTCCTGTGTTCGAAGTTGGTTTTTTTTTTAGCTATGCCTGAGACGGGAAGATTCAAGTGTGTCCGTGAAGAAGGAGAGGACTGGTGTGCATGTCTTTTCTTGTTTCTACGACCTGCTCATCCTCCGGTTGCAGGCTTTCATTCTATGAGGGGTTTGGTCTTTTATCCAAGCTGTGCATATCTGGAATGTTGGGTTGCATCAGGGGACATTTCAACATATACGGATCAAGTGCAATCACTTAGCTTTCGTTAACGGCATGGTATTTGTTTTATTCGAGTTCACATCCCCTGAATTTGGAGCCTGATCCTAGAGAAGCACATGAATAAGAAGATTTAAGGAAGCATCCTCTGCATAGTATATTTTACAGCAGTACATAGCAGCATCAGGAGCGAGGATAGAGAGCTCGTTTTGGAATTCTTATGCAATGGGTCGAGTGAAGATGCTAACTTCAGAGTATGAGACAGCCACCAAATAACAAAGACTAAGAATCCTTCCAAGGATGCCGAGACAGGGGGTTTTGTTCTGTGGCAGATGATGTCAGATATGTGGTATGTAGAGCTTGTAGTTGCAGGCAACAAAGTCTATGCATGGAAGCAATCTAGTGTTTGGACAGCCACCTATTGCATCCTTCTAGTCGTGCCTTCAAAAGGGAATCCTGGTGTGGTATATTGCAAGAAAAGACCAGTGAAGCAGAGGACAAAGCGGAAGGCATGTGGCTGTAGCAGTCCTTGCTGGATGTACACGACTGGTGGATGCGTTAAAACAGGCAAGATAGACTAACCATATACATAATATGCTAGTATCTAATAACCTCTTGAAATGAAACTTTTTCTTTCTAGAAATTGGTTTAAATCTGTGATTTTGTGGATTTGCGTTCAGTACATGGTTAACAGTTTGTTACTTCTGGATTTGCCTCTGTTGGTTGTTCTTGTTGACGTGATCAAACCCTTTTATATATAAAACAAACAAAGGTTCTCAGTGTATGCTTCGATTGATCATATGGAAAAATATATATATATATATATATATATATATATATATATATAATTTTAAAGTTACTTCCTTCTGCAAAAATGTTGCTGTTTCTTTTGTGAACCTGGGTATGTAATCGCCCCTAGAACGTTGCAGCGTTGACTAGTATTGGTTTCCTGTTATGTTGTTTCCCTAGAGGAAAACATACAGTTAAATTATTATTATTATTTTTGATAAGCGTGATTATGCACTTCGTGTATTGTGCAAATTATTAGGGCTTTTGAAAATTAGAAGTTCAATATATATGCTTGTTAAGAAGGAATTTTTTGGGCCGAAAATATGTCCTGGGTTGATAGAAGGGCATAAATTATTGATAGAACCCCATTTTGATTCTACTCTTTCGATGAGTAAAATTTGATAAAATTAATGACCTTTATGGTGTTAAGATATGGTATGTTGATGATTCCTTGTGTGATCGATTTAATCATGTATAGGCATAATGCCTTGATGGAGTAAGGTAATACCTTTCATGGTTCGTGAAAGTTAAGGTTTTCATCGACTGCTTAAGGTAACATGAAGTTCCTTAATTTAGTCAAACATGTTTGTACTTCCTTCTTGATGAGTGACCTTTCATTGCAAATTTAGAATGATTGTGATGGAAGGTCGTGAATATATTTTGTTGTCAAAAAGGGAAAAGAAGTTATGGAATAGTTTGTTTATGTGTCGAACGTAATAATTGTGATTACATCGTTATAGAGTTCGTTATTGGAGGATATCTATCTTCAATGGTATGTTATGTGTTTAATCTCTGCATAGGTTACCATAAACTTAGTGATGAGATGTAAATTAAGGAGAGTTGAGAGACCTTTTCCTTGTATACATCGTTTATGATATTAGGAAGTGAGTTGACGTCGGAAAATTTCAACCAAGTCTAGATTCATGGTTATGTTCCTCTAGAACGGGAGGGTTATAAATCTAAGGTATTATGAAAATTGCAAGGATGTGTTTAGAGTACTAGATTGCCTATTCAACTTGGGTATTAATGAGGCTTGTCGCTATTCCGGCCCTGGTTATGTTCAGTAGGTAAGCTGTTAGGCAATACCTATTCCGGACATTCTTACCGTCCTTTCCACTCATCCTTATTAGCTATGAAGTCACTTATTACCTAAGATATAATGGTTGTGGGTTTGAATATAAGATTTTCATCCTTTAAACCTTTTTGATTACATGATGGAACTTTTTTTTACCCTCGTTGTTCTTTTCTAGCCTATTAGGCCTATGGCCCTACGGAACGATTCCAAAACTTTATTCTTTTGGCAGCTAAGATCGGGTCTGGTTTTTATCTTTTGTCTTCACCTTGAGAATGTGGATTGATGGGTTACACTTTAGATTTCAATCACGTAATCTACGGGATTACATGATTGAAATCCTAATACTCTCAACTCTTGTGTCTAATCATTTAAATTTCATAGTCTTGCGTATTTGGTTGTCAAACTTTTGTAGTTTTAGAGGTATCTTCATAACTAAAACTTATGGTTTTCTTCTTAGTTGATATGTTGAAAATTATATCTTGTTTCAAAAGGTTGTTAGAGGTTAGAACTTTGATCCATTTCCTGAAATAGAATGTTTCCTTTCATGGTATTGTTAGCTAGTAGCTTATTGTTGCTATGTATAGTCTTATCTTGCTCAGTTCTCGCGAACTGACTCAGGTTATTAATTGTTGCAGATGGCTTACGTGGTTAGATGATGGAAAGACTTGTAGATTATTGCATCAATCTTGGTTATGATGTTCCTTTGTATGAATGTGTATTATGTTATAAAATTTGGAAAGGGCCTTTGGACATTTTAGAAGAAGGGTCAGTGCCTAGTAAATGTATTGTAGAGTATTGTTGTTGTAACTGTTGAAACTTTGGCTTGTTTGGTTATCATGTGAAAGATGAAATTTGATTACCGCTTGGTTATGGGATATTCTAGTGAACTTTAACCCTTAGTATAGTAGCGGGGCATGTCCCATGTTATTACTCTCTTGCTCCCTAGTCATGGTTCAATAGAGATGGTATGTCCCTTTGATTTGTGCATCATGTTGAATGAATTGATATAACCTTGTTTTGTTTCTGCAAACGAGTACTGTTAAACTTTGCTCTTGAGTTAAAATGTTGAGTTGTAAATCCTCCTAAGGCTTAGTAGAAATGAGTTTGTAAGCACTATAAAGTGAGCTGGATAGTCCTGATAAAAGTTAAACTAAAATTTATATATATGAATTATTAATGTAGATGTGATCTACTTGATAACCTTTGAGACCTGGAACAATTAAGAGGAAACTATCTTTTGTAACAAAACATGATAACTTACTTACTTTTTTTCCCGAGCCAAACTAATAAACACTATCCTTTTTGGTGAAATCTTAAATGATCTCATGGTGAAATCAATGGTTAGATTTTAGAAAATGATAGGATTTAATAAGTAGGAGTGAAAGTGATTAATAAAACCTTAAATATCTCTTTATCGTTTGAAATGTTCCCCTTTGTCAAACTTAATTAAGTAAAGTCTAGATGGAACATTTAACCAATCTCGATAAACTCTTAACCTCAATGAAAGATTGATAGTAAACAATGTGACCCTGAAGCTAAATTCTGTTGTCCTGTTCTGTTAACCCATGCCTTAATTCATGGTGATATTTCTTAAGCAAGGTCAAAGTTTGATCCTTAGACAAGAAAGTTATTGTTATGAACCCTAAGCAGTACTTTCCACTCAATCGGAGCTTATGCCTTCACCTATGTAATAGAGGTGGAGGACTATGTGTTAGTGACTTGAGCAAGATTAATTAACCTTGTAAGAAATGGAAAATGTTCTAAAATCAAATGAATAAGAAATATTTGGACATAAAATTTGATGATCCTAGTTTGGAAAGCTTGGCCTTAAGCTATTGAGTCAATAGTTGAAAATAAAGAAGTTCTCCCTTGTGAAAAGAATTGTGTGCCTATATAAAGGCGTGCATTGTATCTTTTAAAATATAGCAATATATCTTCTTCTTCCAGCGTCCATCATTGGTATCAGAGCAGGAGCATTAATACATTTGTTTATATTTGTTAATGGTTTGTTGTATAACCATTTTTCCCATGGTTGCCTCCCTCTCAGCCTATATAAAGTGTGTGCTCTGTATTCTTGAGATATAGCAATACATACAATCTTTTGGAGTTCCTATCAGTGGTTTCAGAGAACAGGTTATGCGTGAAGGAGGAGAGCAGGCATTGATTTGTCCCGTTTTCCCATCGTGAAGGAGGAGTTGCTGTCCCGCGTGAAGGAGGAGGTTTCCTGTCCCGCGTGAAGGAGGAGTGTGCCTATCCCACGTTTGCATTTTTACTGTGTGTGAGTGCGAGGAGACTGAGACCACCATTTCTTTGTGGAGCGTTTCTTTTGTGTGTGCATGGAGACTGAGGAGGTTCCTGCTTTGTGGTGGTGCGTGGCGCTGAACAGTGCGTGGACGTTGTTTGCTGGAAGTGCTGTCTCATTGAAGTTCGTGTGCGTGGAGAAGACTGTCCCGTTTTTGCTGTGCGTGGAGAGTGCTTGTCCAGTGTTCTTCTGCCTTGCGTGGGTTGCTTTGCTGAGTGGAAGACAAGAAGAAGAGAAAAACTGTGCTTGGTAGGAGCCCTCAAGGAGCCCTCAGTGACTATTTTGTTCTTCTTTGCTCCATTAAAACTGTGCAAGTGAAGAAAGCCTACAAATTTCAAAGCAGTGTGTGCGCGTATGTCTCAAATTTCGCGATGCACAAAGCACCGCGAGCAATGCACCAAATATTTGGGCATTAAATGATAACGAAGACACCACTGGGCTGTTCTTTGCCTTGGTCAACGAGCTACACAACACTGGGAACATTCTCTTTGACGAGATTGTAAAAGCCGAGGACTGTTGGAATACTTTTGGTTCGACGTTCGATGTCAAGCACGGCGGATTCGTGCAAAACTTGAACGTGGTTATGATGCAGATGAAGAATGCGAAATAGAATGCCCACAGGAGCATCGGTCCGTCCTCACTGCACGAGCCTATAGAGCCCATCTTCGGGATAGATTCCTTCAGTAAGCATTGTAGCCATTTTTGAAAAATAAATAAATAAATAAAATACATTTTTGAATTTTTGAAAATGTCTGCTCCAAAAATATTGCTATCCGATGCCCAACTCTTGAAAGGGCCAAATTTCGCCGCATGGAAAACCAAAATGCGGACGATTCTTCAATTCGAAGATCTTTGGGGGATTGTCTCTGGCAAAGACGCCCCTCCCACAGACGATGATCTGTTGGAAAAATATGAAAAGGCTGATGCGAAAGCACTAATGCTCATCACCCTGAGTCTTTCTGATGAGGTGCAGCCATACATTTGGGAAGCAACTGCTTCTTCTCAGGCATGGAGCGCATTGTGTACCATCTACGAAGCTAAGAATCTGACGACAAAGTTGCAACTTCAGACAAAGCTTCATACGATGAGTATGCATGATGGCGAATCAGTAGAAGCCTTCTTGCGGCGTGTAGCTGAGTTACGTGCAGAACTCTCTGCACTCGGTGAACCAGTGGACGACAAGTTGCTAGTCCCGCTCACCCTGTGAGCTCTTCCTTCACGGTTTCGGACACTGATCACCACGTTGACAATCACTCAACAGGAGGTGAGTTTTGCAACCCTGGTGAATTATCTCCAGCAGGAAGAAGCCATGCAAAATGTACAAGAAGCCTTCGAAGACAAGGCTCTCATCACGAGGCAAAAACATAAGCCTCAGAAAGGGCAATCAGCCCCCCAGAATCAGAAGCAGCATGCTCAGCAGCCATCTTCACAGCGGCCACCACAACGGCCACCCCAGAAGTAGCATAATCACAAGGCGGATCGGTGGTGTCACATATGCTCCACGGATACGCACACGACTGCGAACTGTTATTACAACGGTCGCAAGTATGGAAATTCTGGCGAAGAGAGCACTTCTGGCCGAGGATATTCCAAGAAATCCCGATGGCATGCTCGTAATCAGAGGCAGAAGGGCCACATTGCTGCTCAGCAGGATGCCACCTCCGATGAAGAGGTACCAGATACGACTCATTCTGACATTGTTCTAGTCTCACAGACTTCGCAGCCATCAGAAGATGTCTGGTTGATTGATTCAGGCGCCAGCAAACACATGACTGGCAACAAGAAGTTGTTCCATACTCTGAGTGACCGGCCCACTGGAGATCGGATCACCATTGCAGACAATCAAGAGTATATTGCAGCAGGGATTGGTGATGTCATCATTCCTCTTGGAACACGAAGATGTACACTCACAAAGGTGCTCTATGTTCCAGGTTTGACTTCAAATCTTTTGTCTGTAAGTCAACTTCTTAACCATAGAATGCAGGTTGAATTCTTTGTTGAAAAAGGGGTCAAGTCCTGCATCATTTCCCAGGGAGAGTCAGTCATTGCTCAAGCATTTCTGAAGGGCCGTCTATTTGCACTGGATGCGGTCACTTCATCTAGCGTTGCTCTCTCTGCATCAACGGCAGAGTCCACTGCACTTTGGCACTTTCGATATGGTCATCTTTCTGCCGGGGCTCTACATCAACTCAGTGCGAAGGAAATGGTAAGAGGGCTTCCTCCACTCTCCCATTCCTTACCTGTTTGCTCAGGATGTCTTGCGGGCAAACAACATAGAGGTCCATTCAAACAGAGCTCTTATCATTCTACAGAGCATCTTCAGGTCGTTCACACCGATCTGTGCGGACCCCTGCCAGCTAGCTTTCAAGGTTTTGCATACTTTCAGCTCATCATTGATGATTACTCACGGAAAATGTGGGTATATTTCCTTCGGAAGAAGAGTGAGGCACTTGCAAATTTCCAAACCTTCTACCAGCAAGCCACCAGGCAGTCTGGGAAGCCTCTTCTTCTCCTCCGCTCAGATCGAGGGGGGGAATTTGTGTCAAAGAAGTTCTTAGCATACCTGAAGCAGCATGGCATTCAACAACATTTGACTGCTCCCTATACGCCCCAACAGAACGGGATTTCCGAGCGCCACAACAGGACTGTCATGGAGATGGCTCGTTGTATGCTCTCCGACCGCCAAGTTGGAGGATCAATTTTGGGCAGAAGCAGTCCAGACAATAGTGTATTTACTCAACTAGGCACCCACGAAGATCTTGCAGAACAAGACACCGGAAGAGGTATGGACTGGTCGTAAACCTTCTATTCATCATTTGAGAGTTTTTGGTTGTACTGCATATATGCATGTTCCAGATAAGAGAAGGAAGAAGATCGATCCAAAGACACTGCCATGTCTTTTCTTGGGGTATAGTACTACCTCAAAGGCATATCGTCTCATGGATCCTGAGACGAAGAAGATCTACGAGAGTCGAGATGTGGTATGTGATGAGTCGTCCTTTGACTCCCTGCCACACAATGGAGATCCAGTACCGACCTCGTCACATAGATTGCTCACACATCCAGATGATGAGAAAGATGATTCTTCTCAGAGAGAAGAAGAGCTGAGTGGAGACTTGTTCGTTGATCTTGGCACACTGGAAAACACATCTTCACATCAGCAACGCCAACGTCCGAAATGGGTCCAGAGTACTATCAGGGATGCACACCTGAACTCACTTCCTGGTACTTCTACGGGAGTTAGAACACGAAGTCAAGCTAGACATGAGGTAAATTTTGCACTCATGAGTTCAGTTGTTGAGAGCACCGAACCTGACACTGTTCGTGAGGCATTAGACCAACCACAGTGGAAACAGGCTATGGATGCTGAATATGATTCCCTGATTCAGAATCAGACGTGGGAACTTGTCGATCTGCCTCTAGGTAAGAAATCCATTGGCTGCAAATGGATTTTCAAAACAAAATATAAGGCAGATGGTTCAATCGACAAACACAAAGCACGACTTGTTGCAAAGGGTTATGCTCAGCAAGAAGGAATTGACTATGACGAGACCTTTGCACCCACTGCGAAGATCAAAACCATCAGAGTTGTATGTGCACTGGCAGCACAAAATGGATGGAAACTTCAGCAGATGGATGTCAAGAGTGCTTTTCTAAATGGTGATCTACAAGAAGAAGTGTACATGGCCCAACCTGAAGGGTTTGTAGACGAGCATCAACCACACAAGGTATGTCATCTGATAAAGTCTCTTTATGGACTCAAACAAGCACCTAGGGCATGGTATATAAAAATTGATGATCACCTATTGCAGCATGGATTCACTCGTAGCCCCTCAGATACAAATTTGTATATCAAGAAGGTAGGAACAGAGATTGTCATTCTGGTTTTGTACGTAGATGATCTTGTGATCACAGGAAGTTCTGACAATCTTGTAGATGATGTAAAGAATGATCTGAAGAAATCCTTCGACATGACTGATTTGGGGCTACTTCACTATTGTCTTGGCTTAGAGATATGGCAGAAGAAGAATCATATCTTCGTCTCCCAGATGAAATATGCCAAGACACTCCTGGAAAAGTATGGAATGTCAGATTGTAAACCAATGTCCACACCTATGGAAAAAGGTTTGCAATTATCTAGATTCCAGGATTCACCACAGGTAGATGGCACTCACTATAGGCAGCTTGTGGGGAGTCTCATTTACTTGACTTATACCAGACCAGATCTTTGCTTTGCTGTGAGCTATCTCTCCAGATTTATGCAGGAGCCGAATAAATGTCATTGGATAGCAGCAAAGCATGTGTTGAGATATGTTCGAGGTATAGTTGACTTTGGTCTGGAGTATCAGAAGAACACTCAGTTCTTCTTACAGGGATATACAGACTCAGACTATGCAGGATCCGTTGATGACAGGAAATCCACTTCAGGATATGTTTTTCATCTCGGATCTGGACCTATCTCGTGGATCAGCAAGAAGCAAACTGTTGTTTCTCTCTCATCCACTGAGGCTGAATACCGCGTCTGCACGAGGAGCTGTGTGTGAAGCAATTTGGTTACGTCGCATTCTTGCAGATATAGGGATTCCTGAAGAGAAACCTCCCATCATTCACTGCGACAATCAAGGTGTGTTGAAGCTTGTGAAGAATCCTTTTTTTCATGAACGAACAAAGCATATTGAGGTCGAATGTCACTACATTCGTGAACAGGTCTTGAACCACCAAATTCAGCTCCAGTACTGCCCTACTGATTTTCAGATTGCAGATATTCTCACCAAGCCTCTCGGTAAGGTGAAGTTTGATTTATTTACGGGGTACATTTGTAAGAGCAATGTATTAAGGGGAGGAATGTTAGCATTAGCATTAATACATTTGTTTAATATTTGTTAATGGTCAGTTGTATAACTAGTCGAAATTTTCCCCGGTTGCCTCCCTCTCAGCCTATATAAAGGCGTTGCTCTGTTTGTTTTGACATATAGCAATACATACAATCTTTGGAGTGCCTTCTTGCTAATTCGAGATAGCTCTAAACGATGAGATGGAAAATCTAACCTGTAGCAATTTCCTAGTCAATATTCAAAACCTTAAACAATAGTTCCTAAGTCTTTATATATTGGGTGCAAACCCCCGTGCCTGAGACGTTCTTCTGACTACTCTAGACCATAGTCAACTGTACCTTAGACATATCTAGAACACATGATTCTAGATACTGCAACCCAATAGTGTTTCTTCGGACCTGAAAAATGTATTTGGAATAGACAAATCACAACAAAGAATAAGGTGCCTATTTTGGTATATGTCAAGTAAATGAGACTCCCAATAAGTTTTCTATTGTGAGTATATGATCTACTTGAGGAGATTCTTGCAATAATCTATAAAATTGTAAACCTTTTTTCATTGGAGTAGACATATGTTTACAATAAGACATGCCATACTTTTCCAAGAATGTATTGGCATATTTTATCTTGGAGATAGAAACATGATTCTTCTTCTAATACCAATGAAGGATGAGGAAGAAAATTTTATTAAATGAATAAGTCAAGGCATAAGATGCCAATGATATAAAAGCAAGAACGGTTCGACAGAACCAACGAAATAGGTTAGTGTATAGGGACAGTAACTGACCCTTTCTGTAGGTTATTACAAAACAATATTAATTTATTATTTATGCTAAAATTCACCCACTTAATACTGTGTTTTTTTACAAATATACCCCCAAAACAGTTCAGTAATTGACCTTGTATAAGAACAACTTGGTGAGTATATAAGTAAGAATTTAAAATATGTTGGGAAGTAACAGAGTTAGATGTGGTAAAGTGTAAGCTTGTTCTCAAATGTAGTGACATTCGACCTCAATGTTCTTTGAATCTCATGGAAAACTATATTTTTCACAATATTCAACACACCACTAATTGTCGTAATGAATGATGGTTGGATTTTCTTCATAAAATTCCCATATCAGCCAAAATGTTGACATAACCAAATCGCTTCACATAAAGATCCTTGATGTAGAATGATACTATGCCTCAGTGGATGAGAGAGCAATTTTCTAAAAATTTTCTTCTTATTAATGGAAACGAGATATGTCTATACATGAGATGAAAATATAACTTGTAGTTGATTTCCTATCATCAAGAGATCTAGCATAGTTCGAGTATTTATATCCTTGCAAGAATAACAAAGATTCTTATGATACTCCAGACCATAGTCAACTGTACCTGACTAGAAATATCTCATCACATGCTTTACTATTACCAAATGAAATTATTTCAGCTCCTGCATGAATCTAGAAAGATAGCTCACAACAAAGAAAAGGTTTGGAGTTGATTCTGGTACATGTCAAGTAAATGAGACAATCCCATACAAACTATCTGTAGTCAAATGTACCATCTACTTGAGGTGAATTCTAGAATCTATAAAGTTGCAAACATGTTTTCCATTGTTGTGGACATTAGGTTTACAATCCAAACATACTAGAATTTTCTAGGATTATAGAACTTTGGCATATTTCATCTGGTAGATAAAAATTTGATTCTTATCTACCATATCTCAAATCCAAGAAACATAATGAAGTAGCCCCAAATATGTTATGTCGAAGGATTTATTCAAATCATTATTAACATCTTCACAGAGATTTCCTGAACTCCCTGTGATCATAAGATCATCCACATACAAAACCAAGATGAAAATCTTTGTGCCTAAATTTTTGATATACAAATTTAAATCAGATTTTTACAACTAAATCAATGCTAGCAATGAGGTGATCAAATCATTTTATATCACCATGTCATGGGTTCTTATTTGAGTCCATAAAGATACTTTAAATTAGACAACATACCTTATGAGGATTTGCATTGAAAATCCTTCTGGTTGGGTCATGTATACATCTTCTTGAGTATCACCATTCAATAAATCACTTTTAATGTCCATTTGCTAAATTTTCCATTACATAGAAACCTTTGATGGTTTTGATCTTCACATGCAAGGGTCTCCTCATAGTCAATTCCTTCCTGTAAAAGCATATCCCTTTGCAACTATCCATTATTTTTACTTGTTAATAGATTCGATCTACCCTATATATAGTTTTTAAAATCCACTTCACAGCGCATGAAATTAAATATTTCCTAAGGAAAATCTGACAATGAGTGCTCTTGTCTGATTATGAATCAAAACTCATGGATGCAACAATGGACTGTATTACGTTGGATGTTGAGTGCCTGATGATTTGGCTTTCTCCAAGTGAAATCAACCACTAAATTTGATGACTGAAAGATTGGCCTACCATATGACTGCAAGATTTACCTCATGAATTCTCTTGTCTTCTGAAAAGTTCTAACTCCTGATGAAGTGTCTGAAAGAGAGTTCAGGTAGGAGTCCCCAATGGTGCTTTGGACCCACTTCGGATGTTAAAGCTACTATTGATAGGAAGAAGATTGTTCCAAATTACCAAGATCAAATAAAAAATTATCCTTGCATCTCATCTTTCATCTATGAATAATCCTCATGCTCATCATCTGACTCGTGAGATAAAATATGGGTCCTCCACCTTGGAGGTTGGTACTGACTCTTCTTTAACACCAGTGGAAATGATTGGAAAATGACATGACATTGTCAAAAACTCACATCCATTTCACTCTCATATATTTTCTTGAAGTCTCAGGATCCATGAGATAGACATTCCTTTGAGGTAGTATTATACCCCAAAAATATGCATTGGAGTTTTTTTCATCAATATTATTTAATTCCGTGAGAAGACTAACACATCATCGAACCTATTTTCCTGCAACATAATTTTGTTGTCAAATGGACAAGAAATCAAAGGCTTATGATTACTCCATACCACTTCATGTGGATTGTTCACCTGCAAGATCTTTGTAGGTTCCCTATTCAAAGATATACAACTATCTTGACCACTTCTTCCCAAAATTTGTTCTCCAATGTCGTCATGGTAAAAATGGTTATGAACCATCTCCATGATATTGATTACAACGTTCTACAATGTCATTGAGTGTTGGGGAGTATAGGGGTAGTCATGTGTTGTGTGATGTTGTGCTTCCCAGTCTTCTAAACAAGTTTCATTATAGAAGATTTGAAAATCACAAAATGATTAAATTTTCTTTAGGAGAAAGAACACCCATGTCTTGCTTAAAATAACCATTCCTTTCGAACAATTCGGAAATATGAAATCCCAAAAATAAAGCTAGAAAGGGTCTACACATATTGATATGCATGACCTTGAGATGGATCTTAAAAGGTTATGGAATGTACTTGTCTATAAACAGATCTAAATGATTAAAAGGGTTTTTTGTCGAGATGGACTTCAATCTTCTTGGTAGCTCCATGGAAATGATGAGATCAGAGTACTAAGGAATGTCCTAATTTACCAACGCCTTCTTAATATTCTACGATGATAGAAAGGGATGGTATAAGAATATGCCCGTAAAATCGATAATGCTAGAGTTGGTGGAATCCTTTAAGTTAAGGAAGATAAAGGGTATCTACAAAGCATGAAACTACATCTAATTCAAATAAACAGATCCTTCAAAAAATCTCTAGCAAGTGGCATTACCTATTATCCAAATAACTCTCCTAGTTATTTGGATGCGTTTTTACTTTCATTCTGGCTCTACTGCTTCACATTTTAGGTTGTGTGCTAGCAAGGTTGCTCATTTGGAACTTTTCATAGACTATAGTCCTCCCGCGTACTCCCCGCGCCATGTAATTCTTCCAGGGCACCTTGAAAACTTAGACTGCCTTCCAAATTGGCTAAATTCTGGGTCTTCCTATTGTGGTCGTCAAATTTTCTTTCTGTCATCGCACACCCTTTTTTATTTGGATATTTGTGCCCTGATTCTGTACTCTTATTTCCCATTTTTCTCTCCTTCCGGAAATTTTCCTCTTTCACAACTTCCGCTCTTAAGAAAATCTAAGTGTCGGCTCTGTCCCGCGAGCTTCCACTCGGGCCCTCTTTGCGTGCCCTTTTGTAGACATGTCTTAAAATCGGTAGTTTTATCTTCATCTTATATGCCCGCATACACCCTATTATGACACGCGCCCTCGTCGTGCACACCTTTCCTCTGTTTCCCTTTCGTGCCTCGCGCTTGACTCTCGAACTTAAAAATCAAAGATTCAAAATCAATCCCAGAGCGAGTCAACTCGAAGAAAACAAACAGAACCATGGAAGGTGCCATGTGTCAGCTTAGTGCACCTTTAAAAGGTGCGATAGAAGTTGGGTCCCCAAACAAGTGCAGGTCCTCCACGTGGTCAAAGTCTGAGAAAGGCAGAACTCGACTGTTAAAAATTATAAGCATGGGAAGAGCCAGCGGAAGCCTCCACATGCCTCATCGATGCAACTCCAAAGGTAAAATCCAGAAACGGGGTCCCCAAACAAGCGCAGGCCCTCCACATGGTCAGAGCCCAAGAAAGGAAAAACCAGCTATTGAAAAGTCTAAGCATGGGAAGAGCCAGCGGAAGCCTCCATGTGCCTGATCAGCGTAACTCCAAAGATAAAATCTAGAAGCGGGGTCCCCAAATGAGCGCAAACCCTCCACGTGGTCAGAGCCTGAGAAAGGAATAATTGGTTATTGAAAATTCTAAGCATGGGAAGAGCCAGCATAAGCCTCCACGTGCCTCATCGGCGCAACTCCAAAGGTAAAATCCAAAGGAAGGTCCCCAAATGAGCGTAGACTCTCCACTTGGTTAGAGCCCAAAGAAAGTTTCCACTAAGGCTGCTTGAAAATTCAGAGTCAAGTATGGGAGAGCAGCCAATCGGAAGCCTCCATGTGTCAGTGGATCAACACATCTTCATCGGTAAAATCCAAGGCAGGTCCCTTAAACGTGCGCTGACCCTCTACGTGTCTAGGGTCCAACATAGTTTCTCCAAAATAGGTGGAAAAGGAAGAACACAAAAGTCAAAGAGAGAAGAGAAGGCTCAGTAGAATGATGCCAAGTGTCCAACAGTCGCAACTTCAAAGAGTGAAAGGAGGGGATAAGTCTTGAAAGGCCAGCAGGGTGTCCTCATGGAGCTAACTATCAAAGAGTCTCACCCATGGAAAAGGGGTTTTTACATTATATATAGTTGGGCCCTTTACTCACCCAAGGGAACGAAGTAGCATGTTCAAGCGAATGGTGCCAAATGTTCAGTACATCACATTCCCAGGACCCTAAAAGGTAGCAAAAATCTTTTAAGAATGAATGGGATTCCATGTGGATCTTGCACAAATAGACTCCAAACCCAAAGCAGTTTGGAGATGATCATAACTTTCGATTGGAAGCTTGGTTTTGAGCAAGAGAGGACTTTTTGGAAAGATCTCACGTCTTCTACTCAACTCTGACTAGATATTTTAAGGCTGTCAAGATTATCACCTACCACCATAATGAAGTATGGGCTTCCTTTCTTGCCCAAAAAGGAACAACACATGGAGGCATGGATTTTGCAGTAGAATCCATCATTGTTGCAGGCGGGTGAATTTAATGTGTTTCTTGGGTAGTTGAGGGAGGATTTCAAAATTCTCCTCACCCCTTCTCTTTTATTCTTCCTATATATTGTGAGGAGGGGTATTTTTCTAAAGGTTGGTCATTTTTTCTCTCATGCCCCCCCTCTCTTTCTTCTCTACTAGGGTTGAATGTGGAGCTTAAGCCTCCTCTCTTTGCTTTATAATGGCATTTTATTGCCTCTTGCCCACTGATGATGTATTGTGTGATTTCATGGAGCAATAAAATATGTTTTGTGATGCATTTTATCCATCCTTTGCTTATTTTATTGTCTCTTCTTGCCTCTCATCATTGCAGGGTATATTGTGCATATTTTTGATGTCTATTGTAGGTTTTGGGAGCTTTGTTTAATGGGTTTGAAGTGGTGTTCTATGTGAACATTTATCTTTGGCCTGAGATGCATCTTGTCCATCCTCTCCATTTCTCACCTCTCTCCATTTCAGGTAGTTGGATTTGTGATCAGCCTCTTCCTTTTTTGGTCTATCACCACTTTAGTGTAGGCTCTAGTTTTATGCATTTCTCTCTCTCTCCCTAATCCCTTGGAAGGTTAGATTAGGATTAGATAGTTTTCCTGCATTAGAGTAGCTTGTGGTAGGTAGTTTAGGAAGAAGAAGTTGGCTTTCTCCATAGGGGCCATCTCAAGTCCGCAAGTCCCACAACTTGAGAGATGGTTCCATGTTGTACAATCACACCAAATTCCCCACTCAGATCCGAGGCCATTTAGGGGTGCTATGATTTTCCTCAACACATGTATTTATTCCTCAACACCTTTCATATTCATTTTATTTTTTTATTTTGTTTTTTTGAGTCGGGCACTACACGATGTGTGTTGGCTTGCTCACCTATAGGATGCTAGTTTTACTTCAAAAAATTTATAAATACATGAGAGGATTAGAATATCTTAGGAAAATCAAATAATAAATATGAATAATCTGCACAAGAGTGATATTGAAATTATAAGAGTTGAGTTTTATTGTATGAAGAGAATCCCTAAGCCAAAAGCATAATTCAAGCATCTAAAGAGCATTCTATTTTTTTACTTGTTGTATCCACTTCAAAATATAATCTTACATCAAGTGTAAATTTCAAAACTATTTCCTTAACATGAATTTGATTTAGATAGGCCCTACAGACACAAAATCATGCACTCTAGACATTATTTAGTCTCAGTCTCATACTACTGTTTAGAAGGTTTTTGAGTGAAGAAAGTACTAATTAAACCTCATCTTTTGACCATCATCTCTTATTTTATTTCCTCATTCATGACCTTGTACACCTACATGATTGGTAATCATTCCTCACTTTATGTTATTTTAGCCTCAACTGGGGCGCCCGGGTCATTACTGGGGTGACTATGAGAGCCCTGGTCCCACCAGGGTCACCTCGATCCTTTTTGCACTTTCCCACCACTTTTTGGGCTCTTTCTAGCCATTTGAGATCTTTATCTTTTTGGCAATCATCCATTTCAGGGTTAATTACAAAATTAGATCAATAGAACCCTATAAATATAAAGTTATAAGACCATAATGAAGGACCAAGCACTAGTCACTACTATCATCCATCTAGAGTTGCATCCATCTATTGCATTAGAGATCACTTTCATCCACGTAGCTCCATTAAAAGGCACAAGGCTAGGACATCTGCATCACACACAACATAGGGGGAGTATTCTATTCTATTTCATGCACACATTCTATTACAATTTCTACATCTATTTATTTCTCGCTACTTCACAAAGTGTGACTGGCACAAGAGCACCCAAGGCACATTATGCACACACTCACCAGAACTACATTTAGGTTTGAAATGTAGTGCAACGATCAGTTAGTAAGTCCACTTTTGTGGCAGATGAGGTCAGTCTGACCCTATCATATGCATTTTGTTTTTTATAGATTGATGCTTGTTTAGGGTTTTTCAGCTCTTTCTGTTCATCTTGGAATGTCAGCGACATCTGAAGCAATACATCGAACTTGATTTGATAGAGAACAAGGGTTTCAGACCATCTGTCGAACCTATAACGATCAATTCCAGAGATTTTTCACAGACTAGGGTGCCCATTTTGTAAACTAGAGTTCCCGTAGGCACACCAGTCCCTCTCACAGAACACTAGTCTAGATAGACAACCCAGACCATCCTTTTTGGGGCTTCTACACATTCATTCCTAATTCTATATTCTCTAGTCACCTCTGTGACACAATACTGCGAGCATCCTCTATTCAGCTAAGTTATTTCCTCTTCTCTCTTACACATTAGGGTTGACATTTCTTTTTTCATTAGTTTCTTGGGTCATTTACATACTTATTTATTGCATTTATTTACTACATTTATAGTTGTTTATATCTTAGATTAACTATAGTGCATATTACCCCATTTTTAGTTAATCATTTTGGTGAACCGGATCTTCAAATCCACCTTCGGTCTAGGGATTTTCTCATATTTTCTATCATGGCTTCTAATTTTTTTCAAGTCTTCTTGCTTCAATTTATTCAAATACACCCATCTTGTAAAAACCCTCTTCAAAAAACCCTAAAGACTATGCGTCTTCCTATCAACATATTGCCTACCCAAGTCAATGCTCTTTTTAGTCATCTTTTTTAGGACTCCCTTGATTCCAAATCCAATCAATCTATTTGTAAATCCATTTAAGATCTTCATTCATTATTTCAAGATAAATTTCATTCTATGGAATCCATGATTACATCTCTCAAATCTGAAATCCAGCATCTTAAGGACGCTTCTCAAGCTCACATTTTTTCTCCTTCTACATCACATCTTGAGTCTATGTCTACTACATGTGCTCACATTAGTGAACCTTAAGTCATACCATTACCAGAGCCTCTCATCTTTGACCATACTACTAAGAAACATGACATTCTTATTGCTCTTCTTAGTCGTCAATTGATTTCTTTACCTCCTACTTATTACTATCCTCCTTATTGGCTAGCAAAATATCAAGGTTGTCCATATTTCCATTATCATCGAGTCGATGGGCGTAATGAAAATGATTGTTATGATTTACACCAAAGAACTAAAGATCTTGAGAATCAGGTTTTTATCTCGTTTGTTGCACAAAATTATTCACAATTTATTGAATTTATTGAATTTTACAATAATTCTTTTTATTTGGGGAGGAATGTCTTCCCCCAATCTCATCCTCACATGACTAGTAGGATGCGAGGGTTCAACACCGAAGTTTGAGATGGACAATCAAACGAACCAGGTAAAGAATTTTAGAGCTTTGTTGTAAAAGAGAGAATTTTTTGAAGGGGATATATTACCATCAGTAGGCTTCTAGGTATGAACATAGGCGAAAGTATCTGAAATTAGGAGACATTATAAAAAGTATGATATTTGTAAAAATTAATAGGATCTATATTAATATGCTTCTCTCAAGATCATGAATATGAAGATGTGATTTTGGATGATGAAAATATTTACCAATGGAATGAATAATGTTAAATTATTTAGAGATAAGTAAGACAAAAGGAACAATGTACAAGCGAACGATTGTCTCTCAGAATAGAGAGTGCCTCAAGAATAGAATTTCTTTAAATGTACTACATTCATTGGTTCATCAAGTTACTGACCATCTTCAGTGGCCAATTTATAGGCTCTTGAGCCAAATTTAGCTGTAATTACATAGGGTCCTAACTAGTTTGGCTCAAATTTTCCTTGTTTTTCTCGCTCTTTAGTGCTATTATTTTGATTTTATTTTAGGATGAGGTAAGTAACCTCGAACTCTCTTGGTCTTAATTTTTTATGATAACTGCATTGTAGATAGTTTTGATAGACTTGAACATGATTGAGGGCATTAAGTTGTTTTTCATCGAGAAGCTCAAGCTCATAAAGCTATGATTGTCGATATTCCTCTTCATTAATTATATATTTAAGGGAGATTCTCAGGGATAGGAGTTTAACCTAAATATGTAAAATGGATTCATAACCATAAATGAGGGAAAATGGGGTGGCTCCTGTAGGTGTGGGATAAGATGTATGGTAACCTCAAAGAGCGGGGTAAATTTGAGTGTGCCAATTGCGTCCATGTGTATTGACAATTTTTCCATGATGGATTTTAAAGTCTTATTGGTTGGCTCCACTTGGCCATTACCCTGGGGGTAGTATGGAGTAGACCACTTAATTTTGATGCGAAAACATATGACAAGGTATTTTGCATCTTGGTTTTTAAATGATTTTCCATTATCTGGGACAAGAGAGGATGGAATGCCAAATTGGAAGATGATATTGTTAAAAATGAACTTTGATATTTGGCTGCTAGTAACATAGGTGAGAGGCATAGCTTCTATCCATTTACTGAAGTAATCGGTAGCAGTAACGATGAATTTATATCAGTCAAATGATGTTGGTCTGATTTTTACAATGAGATTGAGTCCCCATTAAGAGAAGCGCCATGGTGTGGTCATCTATTACAAGGCTTGGGAAGGTGCATGGATAGTATTTTCATTTTTTTATACATCGTTCAATGAAAAAAGTGGCAATGTGTCGGCATGTGTTACTTTCCATGGTGGGCCAATAATAGCCAACACGCGGTATTTTCTTGAATAAAGGTATATCATTCGTGTGTGCTCCACAAATACCAGAGTAGACTTCTGTTAAAACATTAAAGGCTTCCTCTTGATTAAGACATTAGAGCAGGATTCCATCGTGACCTCATTTTTAAAGAGTGTCTGCTAATATGGTATAACGAGAGGCACGTTGTGCCAAAGCATGTTTATGCATTGGTTTAATGTTTGTAGGAAATGTTTTATCACGAATGAAGGTGTAAATATCATGGTATCAAGGTTTATTTATACCCACAACTTCACATACCATTGTGTTCTCAGGACGATCATAAGTATGCAGTAAGAGATGTTCTATGAGAAAATGGGTCTGGGGTTGATTATATGTGATTTCTAATAGAGATCTAATAGTTTCCATGGCATCTGCAGATTTGCTATGAATTCTAGGGATTTGATTAAAGCTAATTAATAAAAAATAGTTGTGAAGGCTATCTACCATGCACTTATATGGAATACGTTTTTCATCCTTGACTTGGTATTGATCAGTAACCTATTTAATGATAAGTAAAGAATCACCAAATACAACCAAATCTTTAAGGTTCCAAGATATAGCTAGTTTTAACCTTGCTATGAGAGCTTCATACTTGGTAATAGTATTGGTACATGGAAATGATAATCAAAATGACTTGGCAATTAAATGTCCGCTAGGTGTGATAAGAAAAATACTAGCTCCTAATCCATGAAGATTACAAGATCCATCAAAATATAGAGTCCAGGTTGGCAGGATGTATATGTATAAAATATCTTCGTCAAGAAATGTAAAATCAAGTGGTTTTGTACTAAGAAGAGGTGCCTCACTAAGTTTGTTTGCAGGGGCTTGTAATTTAATTTCTCTCTGAGGAACAAAATCGACATCAAATTTACTAAGTAGGATGACCCAACTAGACATTATTCCTTTGAGAATAGGTCAAGACAAGATATACTTGAGGGGATCAAACTTATCGATTACTTTTTTTATGATTAAGCAAGTAATGACATAACTTATGGAATGCAAAAGTGACCGCCAAGCATACTTTTTCAATTTGGGAATATCATACTTTATGCTCAATAAGTGTTCGACTAAGGTAATAAACAACATATTCTTTTTCTTGATTGTTGTGTTGTGCTAACAAAGCTCCTATGGCATGTCCAGTGGCAGATGTATAAAGCAACATGGGTTTATCTGCAACTGGTGACATAAGCACAGGTGGGATGGAAAGGTATTCTTTCAACTTAGCAAAAGAGTCTTTACAATCTTGGTTCCAGTGTAACTACATATATTTCTTAAGTAATTGATTAAATTGATGACCGGCTAACTATGATATGAAGCGTCGAATAGATTGGATTTTTCCCTAGATAATGCGTAATTTTTTGATATTTTGGAAAGGAGGCATTTCCATGATGGATTTTACCTTTGCACGATCAAATTCTATACCTCTCTGTGAGATAATAAACCCTAAAAATTTTCCAAAGGTCATCCCGAATACACACTTCTTTAGATTAAGGTGAACCTTATACTCATGTAATCTGTCAAAAATGCATCTCAAAACACCTAGATGTCTTATTCATGTTTTTTATTTTTCTAATATGTCATCAACATAATCTTCCATGATATCATGTAACTGTTATCCAAATATCTCTCCTAGTTATTTTGGATAACTTGTATCTTCATTCTGACTCTGATGCTTCACATTTCAGGTCGTGCACCCATAGGATTGCTCATTTGGCAATTTACATAGGCTGTAGTCATTTTACATGTTCCCCACACCTTACAATTCTTTCGCGCACCCCTCTACAGACACCTTCCAAATCGGTTAAGTTTTGGGTCTTCCTATCACACGCCCTCCTATATTTATGTCATTGCATTCCCTTCCTCAGTTGGATATTTGTGCCTTGCTTCCATACTTGTCTTTCGCAAGTATGCATTCTTTTCTGCGGCACATGCACCTACACGTTCGCATTCCCTCCACTTTCCTTTTGCGCACTTATATCTTACCGCGTGCCTTGCTTCCTTGTCACCTTCTTTCCACGTGCCCTTGCACGCCTTCTTGCTTCTCCCTTTACATTCTTCTCTCCTTCCATTTTCCCCTTTCGCACCTTCCTCCTGCGCATACGCTTTCTTCCCTTCTTCCCATGTGCGCACCTTCTTTTCTATTCCCTCACACCCTACTTGCGAGACCTTCTGTAGATGCCTTAAAATTGGTCATCTGTTCTCTTCCTCTTATGCACCCACGTACACCCTATTGTGCCACATGCCCTCCTCGCACACGCCTTCCCTATGTTTCCCTTTCATGCCTCGCGCCTGACTCCTGAACTTCAAAATGCCATAACTTTCAATCCAGAGCTCTGATTTTCACAAAATTAAAGAAACATATCCATCTCCAATTAATTAAATACCTAGTCCCTTCAAATGACAGAAATTCCTAGCAAATCCAAAATAGCTACCTCCACTCAAAATCTCATATCTTTTGCATTTTTCAACAAAATCGGTATCGTTGGAATCGTGGCTCTAAGATTGACGCACATAAATCAATAAATTGAGGATTTGACAAGGAATTAATAGTGATTTCACAGAAAATGTGCCTAGTTCAGAAAAGTGTTTTATTTGGTAGTTGGGGTGCATTAATTGAAGCATGGGATGACATTTCTCACTATTACAAGTCATGGGACATCATGGTGAGCCTTTTTCAAGAAACAAAACATCATTTACTACCTCTTGCAAGTGGTGAGAAGACAGATTTCAGGATTTTCATTTTCCCTCCCTCTCTCTCCTCTCATATTTCTATAAATTGGAGTGTTGGGCTCATTGTAAAAAAAGAGAAGAGGAAGTTTGTTGTAGCAAAGCTCTGTCAAATTTTCTTTGTGAAGCCAATGTGTTACAGGACCTTGTAGTGGACTCCTTGCATGGTGATCCAGACCCTTACTTTGTAATAGATTTAACAGTGAATATCATGAAGCAATCAATATAAGTTTGTGGATGTATCTTCCCATGCTGTGTTTTGTTTTCACTCTTATTTCCCTTTCATTCTTCATTACAAGCATATTGTGTCTATTTTATGATCTTGCAGGGATTCATCATCATTGTGCATGAATGGATATTGTTGTGAATTTATTTTCTAGATTGTGGAGAGCTGCTATCCCCTTTTATTATACATCTTACTGCAATTTTCACACATTGGAAATCTATCCTCATCCACTTCTTTTATGGTGTATCACCGCTTTAGTGTAGGTTTTTTTTTCATGCACTCTCTCTCCCTGGTCCCTTGGAAAGTTAGATTAGGATAGATAGTGTTGTCTGCATTAGAGTAGATTGTGGCAGGTAGTTTATGAGCAAGAACTAACTTTCTCTGGAGGTCTATCTCAAGTAGCAAGTCCCACAACTTGGAGATAGTACCCATGTTATCCAATCACACACACTTGTGCAAACCATAGGGTGTTGTGATTTAGTAATAATAGTAACATATCATGAAATATGACTATTATGGCTCATTGATAGGTGGCTCTGGCATTTTTCAAGATGAAAGGCATGACCTTGTAGCAATAGGTGCCTCATGGTGTAGTAAATTTCATTTTGTGTTGATCCTCTTCAACAATACGTATTTGATTGTAGCCAGAAAATCCATCCATTAGGGAGAGCATGTCATGGCCTTTCGTAGAGATGGAAATCATGTCTATGTTTGGCAAGGGAAAGTCATCCTTTAGACAAGCCTTACTGATATATAAGAATTCAATGCATATCCTAATGTTGGGGGTTTTCTTGGCTACAAGAACTATGTTAGATATCCATTTAGAATAATCAACAGGTCGGTCGGATAAATTTGACTTCTAAGAGTTTTTGGAGTTCGGATTTGACAAGAAACGCTACTTTGGGATGTATTTTCTGTAGTTTTTGTTTTACAGGCTTTGCATCTTGATGCACCACAAGGTGATGTACTACGAGAGATGGATCTAAACATAGCATGTCCTTATAGGTCCATGCGAAAATATCTTAGAGTTCTATTAAGAGTGTTGTGAATTGTACACATTCTTGGTCAAACAAACTGATGCTGAGTTGTAAAATTTTTGGCTATTCAACGGTACCGATGTTTATATCTTTGGTTTCTTCAACGATAATTTTATATGTATCCTTTTCAGAAAATGATGCTAATAGTTTATGTAAGTCATCGGTGCCATGTGATTTGGGAGAATCAAAATAGGGTTTTTGTTTGTGATGTTGAAACTTTTTATTGACATGTTTTTTGATAAGGTGGCCACGAGATTTTGACTATGGGAATTTTTTTGTTTTCGCTTCTTATCTAAGGTTTCCAAAGGTAAAGGATCTGAATATTCTATTTCTTCACCCAAACAGGTAGATTCATCAAGGTTGATCTCAAATCATTTTTATGGTCAAAAATGGGGATTTGATCACGAGTTCCAAGCAACTCCTCAATGGCCTCATCATTTTAGAACATGTCCATGGCCACATGATATAATTGGTCATGGTCTATGAGAGTTGGATGCATAAGCTCCAAATCGATGATGTTGACGGATAAATGTTCAAAGTAACATTTTTTTTCAACAAGATCTTCAAAAAGGTTGTGTGTCGATCTGGTGTCACTATCAAAGTTGGTGTCATCATTGTCACTTGAAATTAATACAGGAGCTGCATTGAATTCCTTAAAACCCAAACCATGTTTCTTGTGATATTCGGTGTAAGTGATTGGGTCTAAACGACCTTGTCCATTTGGACCGAGTCCTTTACCCTTCCATCGTATGTTTTTCATCATTTGATGAGCTTTGGTAAATTGAGGATACTCATAACAGGGAGAAAATTCCTCATTATATAACCAAGATCTTGAAGGACTTGGAATATGTTCGTTTTCTAGATAACTGAATTTCTTCCAAACTGACTGACCCAATTTGTAAGTGGGGTGGATTCTAAGATGTGGAGTGTTGGGTTTGTCATAGGTGTGTGGGGGTTTGTTGATGTAAAAAGAGTCTACAAACTTTTGGAATTGATATTCACCGTATCCTTTGTCAATGATTTTGACTGTGTGGGACAGGGGACCAGTAGGTACCTCATGTGGTGAGGAAGTTAGTTTGGTAGTTCTTAAAGATGGAGAGAATGGGTTATAAGAAGAGGGGGTGGATTAGAGGATGAAGCTTGGTTAACTGAAGGATAAGGTGTCCTAATAGAAGAGATTTGGTTAGATGAAGAAGGTTTACTAGGCAAGGAAGAGCATTTTTTAGTGGAAGAGGGATTGTTGTCATAAGAAGAAGATTGGTTAATGGAAGAAGATGACTGGTTAGTGGGGGAGGACAGGTTGAAGATTATTGCTTACTAGAAGAGAATGGATTGCAAGATGTTGGTTGATCAGAAGGTAATGGTCGACCAGAAGATGATGGTTTCAGAGTATATTTGGGAATCGTATCTAGATCGATATATATTTCGTTAGGGATTATGTGAGGTGGAGCATACTTATCTTCTGATGGAAAATAGTGATCATGTCTATACTACCCTTCAAGGAATCTATAATACTCGAAAGGTTGGGAATCTTCACGTAATGTAAATTATTTTTCCAAGTAAGGGAATTTAATACATTGGTGAAACGTTGATGGGATGGATTTCATGGCATGAATCCATGGTTGGCCAATGAGAATGTTATATGCAACTTCTATGTCCACCACATGACATAACATTTCTAAAGTAATTGGTCCAACCTTGAGAGGTAATGTGATTGTGCCTTCAGAATTTCTTTCACTATTATCATACCCACGAATGGTTATGATGTTGTTTTGTAAATCATTTTTCGGTGTAACCTAGGCAACGTAAGAGTTTCATGGAACAAATATTTAATGTGGATTAATTGTCGACTAATACATTCTTGATCTTATGATGAGTTATATAACCCTCAACGTATAAAGAATGATTGTTAGTAATGTTGGGGTTAAGAAGGTCATCGGAACCGAATGATAGAATAGGATTGGGTACCAAAAGATGCACGATTAAAGCCTGGAATTGTTATGAATTGATGTCCTTTGGGACATGAGCATTATTCAATGTTTGTGTAAGGATGTGTTGTAGTGTGGGAAAAAACTTAAGTAATTCCATGATGGAAATGTTTGTTCTAGTATTTTCCAATTGTTTCACAATGTTGAACGACGACATAGGTTGTGAAGTGGAAGTGGCGGAGTTAAACGGTGGATTAGGAGGTGGTTTGGGAGACTAAGTAGTGGATTATTTTGTGGTGGGGACCTAAATGGTTTTCTATCTGTTGGTGATCACATAGTAGGTTCTGCTCTATATCGTAGAAACTAGGTCTTGGTCGTAGTCTATGGTTGAGATGACTTAGTCATACTCAATTTTGCTTGATGATTGGCCCTTGTCCTTTGAATTATCATCATGGTTAGGGGAGGCATTTCTAAATAGGTTGAGTGTTTTGTTGGGTGTTTTTTTGTCTTGGAATTATTTTCAACTTCTATGTCTCCGCGTTTGATCAAGTCTTGGACATAATGGTGGAGTTGCATGCATTGATTAGTAGAGTGCCCTTTTATGCGATGGTTATCACAATATTCATTGTCCTTATACCAACCCGGTTTGGGTTTCCCTTCTTTAAAGGGTTTTATGATGGGGTAAGTGATCATGTTGGAATTTTCTAAGTGATAGAAGACGCTATATAAGCTTTCTCCAAATGGAGTGAATTGTCTTCACCTATCTAGAGAAGGAGCTTCCTTTTTAGGTATTATGATCAATTGTTTGTTGGATTTAATTGCATTAAGAATATTGTTTATAATGTTTCAGACATGGCAAGAATAAGTAACATCGTCGTTGACTATATTTTGGTTATGATTAAAGAATTTATATTTTTCCTGGTTATGAGGGGCATCTCTATGAGGTTGGTCCTTAAAGGGTGTTTTAAGTAAGCCCTTATAAACGAGGTCTTTCTCGATCTGTGTTCCCTTTTCAATGACTTCTTAAAAATTACTTAGACAGTGCATTTACATGTGGAATGATAATTCTACAATTAGGTTTAGAATAAAAATGCTAACCAATTGTCTTTCTGGTATTGATCAGGGAAATCTGATTGCAATTCCTCACCATCGTTGCAAAAAGGAGGTGAAGTTTTCATTTAACCTTTGTCTAGTGTTACAGAGATCGAGCATGGATATTGTTGAGTCTAAGTTGAAGGAAAAAATTTTGATGAATTTTTCCAATAAGTCTACAAATGTTGTGATTGACCCTTTGGGAAGATGGAGGAACTAGTATAAGGCCTGTCCTCCTAAGATTTTAGGAAATAATCGTAAAAGATATGTGTCATGATAAGCTACTTTCTGAAATTGCATGTAAAATTATTTGACATGTTCACAGGGTCACCGTTGCCTTTGTATATATTTCAAATTTTGGAGTTTTACAGGATGAAAGAAAGGGTAAGCGTAACATTTCCATATCAAATGGGTAGGGGCATAGTTCTTCAAAGTTTAACTAGAATGGTGTCTTTCATATGTTTCCATTCTTGTGCAAATAGAAAGACAAGGGACGGGTTATCAAGGACCTCGTGAGTATGTGGTTCCAGATTGGTGTCTTTTTACCTTTCAATTCTAGTAGTTGCTTCCTCAAGTTTCCTTGTTAAGTCTTGGATTTTGGTGAATAAATCGTTGGTCGAAGAATTATTTGGGTTTGGTATTTCATTATGGTGACTCAATTCACCATTTTCTTTAAGTATATTTAGATTTTCAGTCCCACAGTCAAGAGGTATTTTTTCCCCATGGCTAGGATGCATAGTAGGTATTCATTCTTGTTTTTCTCTATCACCCTATCTACTTGTTCTTGTTCTTTATTGGTGAGTTCTGGTTGTGTGACTTATTCTTCATCATTTTAATGATTGTGACTATGTGTGACTACCATGGTGAGATAGGTGTGTGTTTGATTAAGTTGTAAAGGAGGTTATGAATTTTAAGAAAACATTATTAAGTGTAAGTGAGAACTTAGTTGCTTTGGATTTGTCTTGAATAAGCTCATGATTGCTGATAGGGAGAGTAACTCAAGCAAGTTAACTCAATATTATTGTGATATAACTCAAAATGGGCTATTAAGGGATTTGTGTCGTGTTGTGTAGATTTGGCTGAAACAAGCTCTAGATTATTGATAGGAAGAGTAACTCAAACAATTTGACTCAACACAATTGTGATATAAATCAAAACGAGTTATGAAGGGATGTGTGTTGAACGTGGTTTTAGATAAACTTGATAGTGGATTAAATAAGGAATGAACTCAAATAAGTTACTTAATGCCAGTTTGATATAGCTTGAAACAAGCTATGAAGGATGTTTTGACAATTGATGAGATAAGGAATGAATGTAAGTCACTCCATATCAATTTGATATAGCTTGAAATAAGCTACGAAGGATGTTTTGACAATTGATGAGATAAGGAGTGAATGCAAGTCACTCAATATCTATTTGATATAGCTTGAAACCAACTATGAAGGATGTTTTGACAATTGATGAGATGAGGAGTGAACACAAGTCTCTCAATATCTATTTGATATAGCTTGAAACAAGCTATGAAGGATTTGTTGTTGTCTGAAGCAAGCTAATGAAATCAATGTAATATTTTGATCTTTGTTGTTTGATTGATTCAGCGTTTTGTTTGATATGGAATCCGTTGAGAAATGGTTTCGTGGAACACAAATAGGATTTGAACTTTATAATGAAAACATTAATATCAACTAAGTTTTATGATAAGAATAATGCTAGTCTAATTTGTTTACAAACAACAAGAATTCATGTGTATCAAATTGCTTTGGCTCAAGAGGTAGATTCTTTGGGAATGATCATTGTTTCATGTAATCATATGGTATGTCATGGAATGGTGGATGCAGGCTCTTATAATTCTAAAAATACTCACCAATTCTCAATTAACTACTTTGGAGTGAATCACCACATCCAAAACAAGTGTTGGGAAAAGGAAGAAAGTGATGGGGGATGAATGTGTATGGTGTCCTTATAACACCCCAAAGATTTACAGGGACAATGCCCAAGATTCGTTGTTACAATTATTTAGGCATGAATCGAATGTTCCACATGATAGCATCACCTGTAAGTGGATAGCAGGGGAAAGGTAGATACCGAACATTGTGATGACATTAGGTCTCAAATTGCAATGCAGATGCGAATGTTGTTGGTGCATGGTAGTCAATTCCACGTCATCGGTGTAACATCGGTGGTGATGAAATCCACCTCTACTATGTGAAAAAATAAAATAATGATGTGGTTATCTGCAGAGCTCTTTCCAATTTGAAATAAATCACTATTAGAAAATGACAGTGTACTTGAGCGTGCTAAAAAAATTTGTTTCAGTAGTTTTCTTTGAATGGTGGTACTTTTGCAGGAAGGTTAAAATTTGTTTTTTTATTTTGTGTTTTTGATAATATTCCAATGAAGTTATCCTGTAGAAAAAAAAATTAGTAGTTATCCTACAAATGAAGTGTTAGAAAAGTGATCGTGGTTGTTTTTCATTTTCGAGATCACTCAAAGGCGTAGGAAAAGAGCATACATAACCAACGACCGGAAAAATATTAATAATGCAATGAAATAAAATAACAATTGAGATATAAAATAATATGAAAATGGATCCTGCAAACAAAGTTGGCAGATTAATAGTTTGAACTCCCCTCCTATCAAGTGTATGTAGAATAACCATCCCTTGTGTCCCTTGGATGGCACTAGATGGCTGCAATGGAGCTCTTAGATGCTTGATGGGTGCAACCTTAGGTGGTGATAGCTAACGCTTAGTGTTTGGTCCTTTATTATAATCACATAACTTTATATTTATATTACTCCCTTACTTAAATCTCGTAATTAACCCCGAAAATGTCGACTACCAAAAATATAATATTCTTAAACGGCTAGAAATGACCTAAAATATGTGAACAAAGTACAAAGTGGTCAAGGGAGGCCAAATGGGATGAGGGTGCCTGGCACTAGCGTCCTAGCTGGGCTCTGGTGTCCAGGATGATAAATGTTGAGGATTAAAAAATGAAGACTGAGCAAGTAAGGGTGCAATACCAAATGTGGCAATAGAAATAAAATAAAGGTGGTCAAAGACATGGTTTAATTATTAATTTTCTTACTTAGGAATCATATGAATAATAGTATGCAATCAATACTAGATAATTACCCAAAGTATGATATTTTGTATCTACATTTTCCCTCAATTTATGTTGTTGAGAAAAATTTTGATTACATAAAGTAGATAGAGATGCGTACTTGATAACCATGTAGTTTGATATTGAAAACATGCCAAGGAACAAGGAAAATCCTGGAGTGATAAAATATGGAGCGTGGATGCTAAGGAGGAGAAAGTGCAAAAAGTGGTGATAAATATGACCCTAGAGAAAAAATGTGTGTGTAGATGTCGTGATTGTTATTGATGTCGATGCTTATGTGATTGATGTTGTTGTTGATGTAGGATTATGTTGATGATGTTGACTATCGCTTCCCATATAGGTGGACCTGCAAAAGAGAATAATGATTAAGTAGTAAAACACGCATGTATATATGATCAAAATGTGTAAAAATTATGTAAGGAAAGTATGTAAAATATGAAAATGTAAAAAATGAATATGTGAACTTGATCCGTGATGAGAAAAAGGGTGTAAAAATGATCCTAAAGATGTTATAGAATAATGATTTTTTTGGGTGATCTCACGCTAGTTGTGCTAGGTGCGAGTTTTTGGGGCAATATTGTGTCAAGTCATAGAAGAAGTGTAGGGAGAAAATTCTATTATTATCCTCCAATCTTTAACTACTTCCCCAAATGAAGAACACCACTGAATATGGTTTGTAAAAATATGAATAATTCGATCCAACATGAAAGTAAAAAGTGTTATGTAGTGCCTACATGCCACGTGCTAAAGATTAGGTGCCCTGTAAAAGCTACCGTATGGATTTCTATAGACTATGTTGAACTTCTAAATACTTTGTAATTTACCCTTGGTTATAGGTTTCCAAGAAGGGTTAGGGGAACCTAGGCACTATTTTCCTGGTCAGGGTACTAGTGTCTATGTTATGCTAAGGACCTAAGTTTGATTTTGATATTGACAACACTATTGCACCGGTATTGTGTTGTGTTGAACTGTGATTGTATAAAACTGTATGGGGTGAATAAATCATACAAATGATGCCCCCCCTGGTTTAGGGTGTATGCAATGTCGCTAATGGAGTATGCGGTCCAAATGAGGACTGACCGCTATGATGAAATTGTGCCCTACAAGGAGATGGAATGTGCTTGGTAGAGACCAAGGCACACGCAAATAAAGTGGATAGGAGACAAGTGATAGTGCAAGAAAATAAAAACATGCATGTGAAAGAAAAAATGTAAGATGATAAACAATCAGACAATGTGTATTCTAAGGTGCAATAAGATGCTAGAGACCATGAAAATTGGTTTCAAACATGGGAAACCACTCATGATGTCGCAAGACAATCAAGGTTGATGAAGATAAAAGTGGAAAGTGTACACACAAGACAAAGGTCAAATCCCAAAAACAAGAGCATACAAAGAGCAAAAAATGATAAGTAATGTAACAGACAATCATGGAAGAAAATAGCCCTGCATAACAAATGTTGCACATGAAGCACCCATTAGCATGTTAGGAAGATAAAAATAATTTCAAAATGTGTATAATCTGATATATAAAAGTGCTATGGAAAATGAAACAATAGCACCTATAGTGTACGAAAATGGATGCCCCCCCATGAGCCTCTTTGGGACTGGTAATAGATACTGAGCCAAGAATCTTTGCTAAGTGTATAGATCTATAGAATCTAAAATCACAACTAGAAAGAAAGTGAACACGCATATGTGTATGATAAAGATAATGACATATAAGATATCTATCTAGTATGTTTAGTAAAGTGTACATATTAAAGCATAAGTAAGCAAGAGTAAATGTAACCAAGATATGCAATATGCGGTAGATGAGACAAAATGGAATGCAGTGTGTTGGCTCCCAAAATTTCAGCCCAAGGAATTAAGTAGCTAACTGGAGTGGGTTGGCTTTGATGGAGTGATGAACAATGATTTTTTTTTCATTGATAGTCGGGGATTTTTTCAACACTCAACTTACTAACTCAAATATGGGAGGTGATCAAGGGACACCTTGACAAAGGGGATGGCTTAGCCCTTCTACTTTTGGCTCTTCCTAGACCAAGGTGAGAGGACTTATTTATAGGATCTGAATAAAGGAAAATATTCTTAGCTTCGTTTCCTTTATGATTTGTTCAACTGAATTTAAATTAAGTATAGCCACATATACAATACTCACTTATAAGAGTTGTCACTTGATTATCGTAGGCACTTGACACATCAAATACAAATCACATAGACAGATAATGATCAACTTCATATATTACATTTGCATAATAGTATCAACCAAGTGTGTTTATTTAATGATATTGGGTCATAGACTTAGTGTTATTCTCATAAAGGCATACTAGTAATAAATAATTCTTAGACATGGCTTTGTAGAATAAGCATGTGTATGGTGTGTTGGTATGATAAGCTTAGTAGGAATGAAGATAACTAGATATTTTTAATTGAGATTTAATGGGGGAAGGTAATTTCTTTTTTGACTTTGGTATGTTAATGTTCCCATGGAGATAATTCATCCTTTGACGTTGATGTCTGAAAATAACAATCAATTTAACATAGTTTGTGAAATAACATTTGCATTCATTGATACTCAATTTACACAAATGTTATCAACAGTCTTCAGAATCCTAACTACAAATCATGGAGTTATAGTTGAGATAAAGCACTTGCTATAATAATTTCATACACCCAAAATACCCTTAAGGGATAACAATAGCCCTTCAAAAGTTATTCTTCCTTTAGGATTTTACAATCAAACTGAACTATTGTAAAGTATACTCTAGTCTACAATATTCTCACAATGACCAAAAGAAAGTAGCAACTTGAAGAAGGACCCTTGTGTAATCAACAAATTAAAACCAGTACAAGATTGTAACAGAAACTATATTGTGTCATTCATTCTTTCAAAACATGAGAAATAGGAAAGTATAGTTTTATCAAAATAAACAGAATCTATTTACGTGAGTTGTGACAAGGAGAAATAAACAAATGCCTTCAAAACTTGCTAATGTTTATATAATGCAACCACCTTATGGCTTCATCATAGAAATGGATACATACAATTTTGTTTTGTAAAAAACTAACTAGAGATTGGAACTTAAAAATGAACTTGATCAAAAACATTCTACAACTACCCCCATTCTGCCTCTCACTCAAAATGAAATATTTTTACAATATATAGAAGACGAGAGAGAGAGAGAGAGAGAGATAAATCTGATTATCCTCTTCAACTACCAACAATATGCATTACAATTATGAAAAGGAGCGTAGGAAACCTACTAATGTCATTCATTCATTTTGTCTTGCTTGTTGGAGAGGAAATAAGCACCATACTTCATTAAAGGGGGTGGTTGAATAATACAGGAACTGTAATATTAAATGATGAAGACGTTTTCTTCTTGTTCTCCCACCAACTATAATCAATTTATGAATCTGATGATTCCAAATTAAAGGGCTCGAAGATACTTTTCCAACTATATAAATTTTATCAAATTTTGAGCTCTGGATGAAAAGTTATGGCTAGTTGAATATTTGTATGTCAGGAAGCATAGAAATGTGACATGTGGCACCCTTTGATTAGCTCGTGGATTACCTCCTGCCAATGTGTATATTTATTTTCCTTTGCCACATGTTCACATTTCATTTGTTTGTGGGGTCAGGATTTTATTCCTTTTACTTTTCTTCATCTCTTTATCCTTGTAAGCAGGTATGTTCCTTAATGAAAATTGATCCACTAAGACAATGTCACGCTCCTCGAAAATGTCAGACTGTCTTTGAACTTGTACCATCCAATACAAATCATAAGCCAATGAGATATCTCCACACTACTTAACGGTGTCAGACCTTAAATATCCCTTTTTGACTACCGTGAAACACGAGCCAATAGAAAAGCTCCACGTATGGCACGCTTTCACCTTTCATTGGTTGCGCCTTCACTTCACAATTTCCATCTTGGGAAAACTTTAAAAATTTTGCTTCATACAAGGCTTACACATATCCTTCCTTGACCGCCCTGACCACCCAAACCTAACATTGTTATTGAGCTTAACTTATTCCATCGAATTGAGATCTATGAAATGCGAATGGCTTGGATACTACCGGAATGCCAACACATGCCCTGTCTTTGATCATTGATCTTCTATTCCATGGCCCTACTGATTTTTGGTGTTGAAATTGACGACCAAATGCACGTCAAATGGATTTTAAAACATAACCGGCTAAGGAATTAACCCTATCCTCCCACGGGTTTTCGAATTCCACTAGATGGTGCTTTTAAGAGGTGGAATTTGATAGCAGTATGAAATTTTTTACCGTTAAAATTGGCTAATTCAATTTTAATTGACTTATTCGATCATGCATCTTTATACTTTGTGGTCAAGTTTCATGCTTTTGGGATTTCAAAGCTTTGTATTTCTAGAGAAAATGAATCATTAGGTGTTAATTGCAGGTTCTTTTTTAAAGATGTAAATGTATCTCGATCACCCATAAATCCGAAGCTTTTATACCTTAATCAACCTATCCATAAACCAGTTCTTTTAAATCCTTTCTTGTTACTTTGATAAGGAATAAAAATCATTACAAATTGATAATTTTACCTTACTCATATGATCTTCAAAGCACGGGGAACAATATAAAGCACATAGATCAGTTACATTTACAGAATGTTTAGGAAAAATACCAGCTCGATCCAAGGGACTCGATTGAGCACCAACATAGTGTGATTGATAGGAATAGCGTGCCACCCGCGTGGATGTGTATGCATGAAATGAGGTTCATTTTCATATTCCCCCTTAGCAGTTAAGAATGAATCGTAAACAAGAGTGCGTCATAGGGAAATGGTATAAAATGTGTGTGCTAGAAACATGTGATCATCATAGCGCAAAGTATAGAGTGTGTGAGTGAACGTGTGAGTGTGGTGAGTTCCATTTGAGATGTAGACCCTCAGTAGTTGAGTATGGACCATGGAACTAGATTGCGTCATAGGGTATTGAGTGTAGGGTGTAGATGTGAGAAAGACATGTCACAAATGTGTAGATTAGATGTTGAGTAAAAGGAGATAAATACAAAACTCAACAATACTTCTAATCATAATAAGAAATTTAAGAAAGACATGTTAGAATGGAACTTTCAAGAATTAAGATAAACTTCTATTAGGATCAAATATCAACCTTTTACACCGTACACTTACATATTTTTATACAAAATAGGTGATTTTTGAGTTACTGTTATCTCATTTCTACCCTAGTGAAATTAGATAACTAGCAGCTTACTATGATAATTAATTAAAGGGACCCACTTGGTAAGAGATGGAAAAATCCAACACTTTTTCTGGAGCACCTCTGAACACAAAGCATATGATAAGAACTAAAGGAGGTTGAGAGAGTTACACTTTAAACTCGGGTGAGCTATTTCATCTATGTATACTTCGAGCTACCACAAGAAGACTGGGCTGGCTAGCTCTTACCGAGCCCTCCATGCACCCGGAGTTGGTTATAGAGTAAGAGGAAGAACATTGATTGTAGGTCGAGCTAAGGACATACAATAAAGGACTTGTCATGAGCCAGGTCTTCGGGTCACCAGATGAGCTTGGTGTCGCGCTATTTCAGTTACATCGTGGCATCGAGCCATGATTAGACGCAGCAAGATTAAGCTTAAGTGGGATCATGGGTCGAGCTAGAGCATTTGCGAGTCATAGGAAAATGGAAATACAATGAGTGGTTATGGATTCGACTTGGGCATTAACAATGAAGGAAGGTGAAGATCGATCCAAAGCTTGCCTTAGGAGAAGATGGCTCAAACCATCAACTTGTGAGTCAACCCAAGAAGATAGGCCATCTGAGCTCGACATGGTCAAACAAGAGGGGAATTGCGAGGGGTTGACATGTGTCCTCATAGAGAATTTTCAAAAAGGATGAGAAAATTAAATCCCCCAATGATGCACGGAGCTTCCACGTAGCATGGGCAGTCATTGCCACATTGCGTGCTAAGACAATGGAATGATTCGGCTATGCATTCAAGGAACCCACCATCTAAGAAACAACCCAATATAATAAACAACATGCTCAACATGCATTCAAAGAAAAGGTATGACTTAGTGAGTTGGCAAGGAGGACTCACCGCTTAAAAGGTGGAATTGACAATTGATAGACGTCGGTGGTGTCATTAGACGCAGAGCCTAAAGAGTAGTGGTGGATGAATCGGCGCATAACCAAGGATGAGGTGGTCGTCACGGCACCAGGGTGCAACTTGGCGTATTGGAGAAAGAACTTGGTGCCCAAAGATAGAGGCCTAACCCGATGCAAAGAAGGAATAGCCAGCTCAGCCAAGTTGGGTGAGATGGCAATTTTTAATCACCAAATGTTGATTCCCTCTCCCATTTGAATACAAACCTATAAATATAAATGATGGGCACATAAAATTTTAATGCAGAATAATTTTTGAATGAGGTAGAAACATTGGGAAGAGGGGAAAATCATTGAAATGTCTTTCCCAGGCATGAGTTTTAAATTTTACAAAGTCCCATTCTATTACAAACCAAGCCTGTGAAAAACAAAAGAGCTACATGTCACTCAGAAGGCTATAACTTGAGTATTTCTTAACAAAATTGCACAAAATTGGAATCGTGGGAATCATGGATCAAAGCCTAATGCACAGAAATCAAGAAACTCAAGAGATTAATGAATATTTGAAGGTATATTTCATAGAAAATGAACCTAGTTCAAGAGAGACAATTGGAGAGTGGTTGAGAATGCAATTAAATGAGTATGGCCATTCATTTTCTCCAACTGTGGGTCATGGGGACAGTGTGAGGAATATTTTGCAAATCTCTTTCCATCATTTTACCTCATTTATTGTAACTTACAAGTGGTGGGAAAAGCAATTTCGAGTTTACACTCTTCTCTTCTTCTCATTCTATATATTGTAATCGGGAGCTCATTTTTAAAGGGAGTTAGTCGTTTTTTCCTTTCTGTCCCTCTTTATTCTTTTCTAGGGATTGAACGTGGGACTCAAGCCTTTTTCCTAAGCTCTGTAATGGCATTTTTATTTCCTCTTACCTATTGTTGTTGTACTGTGCATATTTTAGGAGCAATATAATATGGTCCTGTGATGCATTTTGTCCATCATTTACATGTTTTTATTGTCTCCACTTGCCTTTATTCACTGCAGGTATATTGTGCATATTCCTAATGTTCACTACAGGTTTTGGAAGTTGTTCTTAATGGGTTTGAAGTGGTGTTATGTGTGAATCTATCTTTGGATTGTGGTGAATTTTTTCCACCCTTTTCATTGCTCACCTTTCCCCATTTCAAGGTAGTTGGATTCTTGATTAACATCCTTCTTTTTTGGTGTATCACCACTGTTAGTGTATTCTTTATTTTTATGCACTCTATCTCCCTGACCTGTTGGATTATTAGATAAGAATTAGTTTTCTTTGCATGCACTAAGGATAGATTGTGGTGGGAAGTTTAGGAGCAGGAGCCATCCTTCTCTGGAGGGTTATCTCAAGTTCGTAAGTCCCACAACTTGAGAGATAACCCAATGTTGCCCAAAAGTTAGGGATCCATAACCAAAAATCATCAGGGTGCTATTTTTTTCAACAATAGTACTGGCACACCCAGTGGGAGTGGTTTTAAGAACCTTACCACTTCATTTCATCAAGTTGATGTGTTCTTGGTGAGATTCATCCTTTAGAGGCACATGCAAAACATATCTAGCGACTCCATCTAGTCCGAACGACCCATTCTCAAAAAATTGTAGAATTTTTTTTCAACCATTTCCATTCATATTTCTTTCCATATCTCTCATTTTATTTCATACTATGAAATTGTGTAACCATGACTTCATTCCCGCAGTGGAATTCACACTTTCAGTAGTATAATCAGCCTCTAATAAGTTTCACAACTCCTCTAGATCAACACTATAACCATATTCAGAACCACTATGCTTACCCATATGAGTAAATGCCAAAAACCAGTTTGGATATGGAACCTATCACGAACATGGGTATGCATATGATGAAAATAGTCAAACAGAGGATGCTGATCGAATGGATATGATCCAAAGAATGGAGGTGGGCATGGTTCAATCTCGGGCTATAACACAAACGAAGGCATTCATGATTGGTTGCAGGGCACCTTGTCCATGGGAAGGCCCCTTTCCAAGACAATATAGCTCACAGGAAAATCTTGATTTATTGGATGAAATGATGCCCCGACTTACAAAATGGATCAAGGGTATTGAAACATATGAGAAAAGTGTGAGACAACATTTTCAATGGGTAAGTCAATCACCAACTATTTTTTCTTCTTTCTCTCCTTCTTAAGCTTTACTATTTCAACATGGTCATGATTCAAGCCCATTGTATGCTGCTCCAAATGTTGAGTTCCCTTCTCCATCTCCTAGCCTTTCATCCCATATCATTTCTTTAGCCCCTTTCCCTTCTAAATATCACTCCCTCCATGCAAAAAGAAGTTCCATCCCTCCCACCACTACAAACAATTGTAAGGTTGGTTATAGCCCAACCCAACCCTCCTTTTATTGTCTCAAGTTTATCTTGGGAAGAAAACAATACTAAAATCTATCAAGGGAAACAAGAATGAGAGTCCAGGAAAGAAGAAATAATTGAAGATTAGAAAATGTGGGCTCTTAGTTTCAGGATTGATAAGATCCCCTTGTTGGTTAAACCTATGAATGGATATGGAGGCCCTACCATGGGTGAAGGTTGATTTTGTAGAGGAGCAAGAACAAGAAGCACATGACCAATGATCTCTTTTCTCTAAATGTAGTGTGCAAGTTGGCACCATATTCTCAGAGATTAATGATTCATCTCAGCTCACATGGAATAGAAATGGAAGAAGCCACCCCAAATCCAAAGGAAGAGGGGTTTGTGAAAACAAAGGAGGAAAAACTCCATAAAGTGCAAAATGTTTAAATGGAATGTCATGATCCTCATTGTCCTACATTCCTAGAGCTTGTTGCACTATTGGAAGGTTGCGTTGAGCCACCATAGTCATCATCATCAGTTGCAACCAACCATGGAGAGCTTCATGCTATGGAGGAAAAAAAATCAGATTTTGGATCCTTGGATGAAGAAGAAATCATAGGAAGCTTCTTGCTTTCTTTTGATGTTGAAATTTTAGATTCTTCTTCTATCACATCTTTGTAAGAATCTGATTTTTTGGAGGAGTTTTATCTGTCAAAATTTATATTTGAGGAGGAAGAGGAATATGATGACAACAAGGTTAAATAAGTTTTCATGGAAAGGGTAGTGTTGGAAGAGGAAAAATTATATGTAGAGGAAGAGAAACATACAGATCAACATGTAAGCAATCACCTTCTTCCAAAAAGTCTACAAGATATCCCTATCCATGGAAATGAGATTAGAAAAAATGGGAAAATCAAAAGGATCAGCCCATTGGTCCCTAGGGCCATATGCCCAATTAAGTATTCAGCTTCATTAGAGCCAAGGGAGAAAACAACACCGGTCATGCTCACTTTAGAGCATGAGGCTAATCTTCAAAGCACCAAGGGTCAGCTACAACACCTCCAACCAAATGATAAACACCTTGAGAAGGTATTTTGTTTTTTTTGATACCATGGGTGGAAGAGTGGAAGGTAATTTCCCAATCTTATTGCAGGCCATGTCCATTGCCAAATTAATTACATGGCAACACTTTGTAAAAAAAGGAATCTATTTTTCCCTACCTATTACAGGCTTTGTTTAGTTGTTCCTTATTTTGGTTAGTGTAGGAGTAGGATTAGATTTGCTTTCAACAGAAGAAGTGTTTTCCCACACTCTTCATGTCTTACTTGAGGCACCTATGATTTGTTTCTTTTTTATATAGCTTTTTTCCATATTACTCCAGGTGGTATAATGCACCAGGCATTTCAGTTGTTGCAGTAGGGAGATCCATAGTTGCATGTAAAATTTGGAAACTTCAAATCAAACAAATGCAGAGCAACTAAAATCAGTTAAGGAAGAATCTTGTTGATTCTCTCTGAAGAATAGCTGAAGCAAGTTTCTATGCTCATGCAAACAATTAAAATTTTAGCCAATAGCCCAAGTCAGCAATCAAATCCATCAAAATAACATTGGACATTCAAAAGAAGAAAGAAAATCAGAACTTAATAGAGTTCCATGATGTCCAAATTGACAGGTGATCATCCTTCAACATCAATGGATTACACCTGCAGGAATGAGTGGAATTCAAGTTTAAAACAACTTTCTACTCTCACAAAACAAATTTCAACATTTTCTTATGAAATTTGGAGGGTGCGAGTGGCGGAGAACATTCCAGGTGCAAGCAACAACATTTCAAATGTTCCAAAGTAAAGTTTTCAGAGTTCAGATCAACACATGATGATTATGCAGACTTGTAATGCCCCATTCGCTGTTACCCAGTCCCTGACCTGCCAACCCTATTGCTAAGCCTGGGAGACTTGTGTACATGTGCTCTCATTGACCATTGTTGACCTTGTCCTTGTCTCAATGATGTTTTAGCACCTTCCCTCTCTTTGCTCTCTCGTGTCATTATTGACACCTCTGTGTGTGGACTGTGTAATGTCCTGTTCGTTAACCTATTCGAAGGAGGACCTTATTGTCGAGTGGGTATGTCAGTCTTTGTTAGTATGATTAATAATTATTTTAAGTGGTAATAATAATAATAATAATTAAATAATAAAAATTATAAAATGAGAGAGGAATCTCCAGATTAGAGGCTGGTTCCTCAAACTCCTCTGGTTTAGATCTATATTTTTCACAACTGCAGAGGTTCTAATCCTAATTCTACCCTAGATTGCAAGGAGACAGGGATAAAAATGCAAAAAATGAAACTAACCTAAAGATGGTGATGCACCAAAAGGAGTGGTGAATATTTTTGTCATGCAAATAGACACAAACTAGAGATTGCAACATAAAATCATACACAGGCTGATAAGATATAATTTAGGATCTGAAATTAAGCAAATAATACAAACAAAGGACTGAAACCCATTCACAAAGCTTGCATTACCATTTCCAATGTCAAAAACCACTGCATTACAACCTCAGAGAGGTAGAAAACCTGTTACAATCTTTGAAGAGGTTTGATTCTTGCAACAATCACTTGCTGGAGGTGAAATTAGAAGTTTGCTATGCCAAAAAGTGTTCAACCATGAAGAAATGAGCCAAATCTGGCTTTTACAGTACATGGGTCGAGCCCAGGAGAGAGAAAATGTGAAAAAATGTGGGAGCCATTCCTCATTGATTGCAAATGCATTAAAACAGCATGGGGGTCCTTACAAACCCATACCCTATCATTTTTGACCAAATTGGAGAAGAATGTGACCCATTCTGTATTAAATTTGGTCGTTGAAATGTCATTTCTGGCCATGGACACGTACCAGATCCGTTTTTTAATTTTCTCTCTCCAAAATGAACCAAAATTATAAATTTACCATGGAATCATGTAGATAATTTTAACAGCTTTCCAATGATATAAAGAACGTGCAAATCCGAGCTCTGGATCAAAAGATATGATCGTTTGAAGATTTAGGGCAAAAACGGGCAAAAAATGGATCGGCGAGAAAAAAATTTGAATTTTACCTCCGACCTCCAAACTCCCTTGCCACGTGGCAGCTTCCTATTGGTTGCGGGCCTCCAATGGGAAAATTTCCCACAAAAACTCCACCGAGCCATAACTTGAAAAATATGAGGAGTTAGGAGGCAAACTTTACCTTTCTGGAAAGCTAAGAGAGGGCTCTATCTGATGGTGCCATCTCCAGAAAGATTTGAGTGCCTGAAAATCAAAAAATGAAGACTGAGGCACAAGAGAGGTGGGAACACAAGGAGTTAGCCATCCAAAATGAGCAGGGGCACATTTTGGATAACAATTTTGGCGACTCAGAGGGGTCATCTGCCTGCTGGATGAATGATCAGTAGCCTGAAGCAATCCATTGGGCATGGAGTCATGAGTAGTAGCCTGAAAACTGATCTAAACTTTGAAAACTTCCCTCTGAACCACTTGAATCCCACTGGACATGGAGTTGTTCTCACCAAAATGCCACCAAAACGAACTGTGCAAGAGCGAAACCAACAGCACCAAAAACTATGTACAAACTGAAAATCATACATGCTCCAAATGGAACATGCAGAGTGTGCACAAGCACTTCTTCTACTGAAAGCAAACCTACCTACTCTACTCTAACTGGAAGCAAAGGTGAGCTAAACGAACCCTGCAACTGGTTGTGTAAAATAGCTTCCTTTCTTCAAAATTGGCAGCCATGCAAATGATTTGGAGCTGAGTATGGCTGATTGGATGAGTGGAAAATCAACAAGAAGCTGGTCTTCTACCCAAATTAGCAAGGTGTCAACTAAAAACAAATCCAATACCTCTTTTAGTTGCTCTGCATTTGGATTGGAGAGGTATGACAGCTGATCCTTGGAACTTTGCAGCTCATCCTCATGCTTAGAAGCAAGCATGACTGGTTGTGACTTCTCCTTTGGCTCCAATAAAGCCAAATAACTGATTGGGCAAGGTATGATCCATTTGATATGCCCATAGCTCTAATTTTTAACTCCAAAAATGGAGTCTTCTTGTAGACCTTCTTGGGTGGGTGATGTGGAAGCAATGGTAGAACCTTTCTGCCCTTTCTCCTCTTCCAATGAAGAACTTGAAAGATTAAAATCTTCCAATCTTAGTTCCAAAGAGCTACTATAAGATGCAGGCTGCTGCAAATGAATGCTCTCCTTCATGACAACAGGCTCAAGTATTTGAGACGTGGAAGATGAAAGAGAGAATGGTGGAAACTCAACTGGTTCTTCTTCATCAAAACAGTCCTCCAAATCAGACAGGTAAACTGCCTCATTGTTGTCCTGCTGCAAATGTTCAACCTCTCCCATGGCGTTCTCTTGATCTGCAACTTGATCACCATGGTTTCTTTCATCCTCCAGCATTGAGTTTAAGGGGTCAAACTCTTCTTCAGTACTAGAACTTGAGAGAGATGAAGTAGAGAGAAGAACTAAAGGTTCTTCTATAACCTGCTTTGTGCTCAAACCCTTTGGATCTGCACTTTTCTCCCCCACAACTAGAATGTGCTCCTCTTCTTTTGGATTTAGAGCAGCTTCCCCTTCCTCTTGCTGTCCCTCATGACTGATTTTTGCAATTTGAATTGGATCAGCATTTCCTTCAAATAGGGTGCCAACATGGACACTATATTCTGAACAAATTGATTGTTGATCTGCAACTCCTTTTTGCTCTTCTTCTACTGCAACAAAATCAGTCCTGACTACCATTTTTTCTTTAACTCCAACCTCTTTTGAAGGCTTCATCAGCAAAGGGATCTTCTTCATCCCAAATTTAAGATCCCAACTCTTCAAAATTTGAATTTCTTCATCCTTGTTTGGCTTCTCTTTTTGTTGTCCTTCATGATTGATTTTTGCAATTTTTTGTGGTGATGGAGGAGGTAAAACCTCTTGTTTCTTTGGAGGAGATGACTGTTTGGAAGGGAAAAGGACAGAAGAATTGAGATGAGGTGGAAGACTAGGGGGTGGAGAAATGGATTCAACACTTGGGACAGCAGACGGAGAGTTTAAAACTTGACACTGCTGAGATAAAACAGATTGGGAAAGAGGAAAAGAAAAGGCATGAGATGGTGTGCTTACCCATTGACAAGGTTGCTGAATACTCCTCTCATACACCTCTATTCCTTCAATCCAATTTGCAAGCAATGGCAGCGTTGCAATCATGAAGTCAAGCTTCTCTTGAGGGCTGTAATGCCTTGGGAAAGGTCCCACCCATGGACAGGGTGCTCTACAACCAATTCTAAATGCTTTCATTTGTGCTTGAACCCTGGGTTGCACCATGTTTACCTCCATCTTTTGGATTTTCTCCAACAAACCAGTATCTTGCATCTGATTGTCTTCATTATATGCACACCCTTGCTCTTGGAAAGCTCCATAGCCAAACTGATTTTGGCATTGCTGCTCATATGGGTATGTATGCTGATTTTGAATTTGTTCAAAATGCTGATTTGGAGGATTTAAAAAACATGTTGGAGGTGGGAAACATTGCTGCTGTTTTAAATGTGAGTTCCATGATGGAAATGAAGTCATGATTGCACAACTTCATGGAATGGAAAAGAGTGAAAGAGATGGAAAGAATAGTGGATGGAAATGGATGAAAAACAGGTCTGTAACTTCAGAAATGGGTTGCTGATCAGATGGAGTCGCCAGATGTGTTTGCAAGTGCCTCCAAAGGCTGAAATCTTCACAGGAACACACCAACCTGCAAAAGATGAAGTGGAAGACCTCTAAGGTCCCACCGGGTGTGCCAAAACTGTTGTTGCAAATCAGCAGCACCCCTGGATGCAAATCAAGGTTCTGAGTTGATGTTTTAGGCATCCAGTGTGATTGCACAACATTGAAACCTCTCTCCAAGTGTGGGACTTGTGAAACTGAGAGAGGAATCTCCATATTAGAGGCTGGTTCCTCAAACTCCTCTGGTTTAGATCTATATTTTTCACAACTACAGAGGTTCAGATCTTAATCCTACTCTAAATTGCAAGGAGACAGGGATAAAAATGCAAAAAATGAAACTAACCTAAAGATGGTGATGCACCAAAAGGAGTGGTGAATAATTTTGTCATACAAATAGACACAAACCAGAGATTGTAACATAAAATCTTACACAGGCTAATAAGATATAATTTAGGATCTGAAATGAAGCAAATAATACAAACAAAGGACTGAAACCCATTCACAAAGCTTGCATTATCATTTCCAATGTCAAAAACCACTGCATTACAACCTCAGAGAGGTAGAAAACCTGTTACAATCTTTGAAGAGGTCTAATTCTTGCAACAATCACTTGCTAGAGGTGAAAGAAGAAGTTTGCTATGCCAAAAAGTGTTCAACCATGAAGAAATGAGCCAAATCTGGCTTTTACAGTACATGGGTCGAGCCCAGGAGAGAGAAAACGTGAAAAAATGTGGGAGCCATTCCTCATTGACTACAAATGCATTAAAACAGCATGGGGGTCCTTAAAAACCCATACCCTATCATTTTTGACTAAATTGGAGAAGAATGCGACCCATTCTGTATTAAATTTGGTCGTTGAAATGTCATTTTTGGCCATGGACACATACCAGATCCGTTTTTGAATTTTCTCTCTCCAAATTGAACCAAAATTAGAAATTGACCATGCAATAATGTAGAGAATTTTAACATCTTTCCAAAATGTGAAGGCATACACATCGCATGTGAACTGTTTGAAAAAATACCTGAAAGATAGGAGGTCTCCTGGACTGCAATAATAGCAGGATACGCAAATTAAATAATAAAAATGATAACAATATTATTATTTTAATTATCGATAGACGATAACTTCATCAGTTGATCATCGATTTGTTATCAATTTCATTGTTGATTTTTGATAAGATGATTTAATTTGTTTGGATTGATCGCCTCGTTCTACGTGAGAAGACAGTCTCTTGTTGTGACGTCGCGGTCGGTCCGGTGTCTTGCATTCGGTTTCGAACATGCCTCTAGGACAGAAGGAGATTCTTGTTCGTCTCGCTGTGTTGGTTGTTGTATGCAAAGGAATATTATTAATTATATTTGTAAAAAGGAAAATTTAAAATAATAATAATAATAATAATAAAATAAAAGAACTAAAATTTAAAATACTTGTGATTGTGGGGGTAGATTAGGGCAAGTGGAGAAGGGCAAAAAAGATCAAAAGTGTGGCGTTAGGGTTTTATCCTTTTGGATATTGGAAGGGGTGAATTTGGGGAGGGCTGTGGCATGGAAGACTCAAAAACCTAGGTTCTTCTCATGGAGTGACAGGGTCGCGGCCAAACTTCCAGCCTTCAAGCCTATGGGCACTCCTCTTCGTTTTGTTGCAAGGGAATAAGCACAAAGACAGGAATTTCTGTCAGTTGTTGGAGTCACAATTTTTTTTGGGGGGGTGCATTTTCTGGTTGTCCAAAGAAACGAATGAGATAATAGCTCTTTGGAAGGGCATTTTTTGTTTGCAGTGTATAGAAGACATGGGTTTTCCCTCTTAGGGTAGTCATGTTGTTTCACCATGAAACAAACAATGTCTCCAACCTGATCAGTTTACATTTTCCAGCAAATCCCCAAGCCATTCGTGTCTGCCAGCACCTCGCGTGACTTCTTCCAGTGCATAAAAGATAGAAAAACTTGTCAGATGTTGAAGCTGTAGAATGCCTTGGTAGATTCATATGCAAAATGTGGAGCAGTATAGGAAAAGCCCATTAACTGTTTGATGGAATGCCTCGAAGAAATGCAAGGCTCATGGAATGCCATGATGGCAGGATATGCACAAATGAGTTTGTTGAAAAGGCCTTGGAAACTTCCAAGCAAATGCATTTGGTATGTGTAAGCCAGACTCCACAGCCTTTTTTCCAGCAACCTCCCAATTGACTGTCAAAATGGGAGCTTTAGAACAGCACATGGACATCCATCAAAGCATCATGGAAAGATAATAGTTTTTTTAAATGTCTTGTCAGGTGCCCAGATTGGCATGTATGCAAAATGTGAAGGCATACACAATGCATGTGAACTGTTTGACAAAATACCTGAAAGATAGGTGGTCTCCTGGACTGCAATGATAGCAAGATATGCAAAAAAAAATGGGTTTGATTAAGGAAGGCATTTGGACTGTTACTGTGAGAACTCATTAAGTTGTTAATGTATTCCTTGATGCATTGTATTTGTAACAAAGGTTTAGTTTCCTGGAAAAAGAGTAACAAATTGTTTATTTGTATGCACAAAATATGGATTAAGATTGATTGGCAAAATGGCATGTGAGAGTTGTTTGAAATAGAAAATGCGGTCTCTTGGGATCAAGGATGACTACTTGAAAACACAAAATGGTTCTTTTTGATGAGACATGGGTGCACAACGAATGGCTTGGTTTGCATGTGACTACCTGGCATCATGTGGCAACAATGGTGGTCTCGACGGATTGAGTGTAAACTGCTTGGAGCCCCTTGTACCGTTTCACTCATCATTTCCAAGCATGGTTCTTCTTCCCTTACCTCTCATAATTCTCGTGTTTTAGTTCTCTTTTGCAACTAAATAGAATTTTAAATTATTAGGATTTTAAATATTTTAGTTAAATGTCCCTTCAACTCGTTGCAAAACAATAAATTGTCGTGTAGTAACTCACGAAGTCATTATAACTCGTCTACTTTAAACCATGAACTATCACCCTCACTTAAAGATGATTTAGAAAAATCTTACCCATCTTGATCACTCCAATATTTTTCTATCGACTAGACAAATTTGACTCCCCATTGATAAAGTTGACCGTCTCCTTGTTTTAAATAGTTAAATTTTGCATTTTTCGAAGACTCACTAAGTACCCTTCGTAACTCTGGAAACGAGATGTGAAGTTTCATTCGTGTACCTTGGTATACGAGGAGTCACCTTGACCTTTGGTTTGATCTGAAATGAACATATGACATCCTTTTGACGCTCTTATAGGAGCCCTGTTACACTGGTTTACAACAATAGAAAGTTGTTAAAACTAGAAAGTTGGCTTTCGTTTTGGACCGCCATTTGAAACCTGGAAAGAGAAATCACGTCCCGTCTTCGCAAACCTCTAGCGTTTATACTAGACAAATGCATGGAACATTCAGTATAGGAAAGAGCACTTTTCGGGATAGTTTGGCGAAGCCATTTTGTAGGCCTCCGGTCGCAGTTTGACGAGGTCAAACTGGACCAATTTCGTCTTGTCGCTCTAGAAAACTTGTTTGCCATTTGAAAATGGTTTACTAGTTCTCAGTCCCGTCGACTCTGATGAATTATCCTTATATAGGGGAACTAGTAGGAGATGTCTCGTTGCATGCTTCTCCAATCGAACATCAATTATGGACGTGGATTTCTGGGCCCTCAAGCTAACTTTTGTCTTTTTACAACTGGGTGAACTACAACTAGTGGCCCCGGAAGAACTAGCCACCAAACGCAAACCGTTCATTCTTTTTCAATTCCGTCAGTTGCTATGAACTCTTGGTATATCTGGGACACGTAGAAAGTTGATCGTGGAGGGTGTTCTCATCGGAAGATAACTTTTGGAAGTGGTTTCTTAGCCTCCGAGCCCGTTTTGTACGTTTTTGTAGCTAGTAAGAAAATGTAAAAATAGAAAGTTGCGGACCCTCGTAGGGTTGCCAAACCACCCTGGAAACTTTTAACACATGCAAATAACTGTTTAAAACCCTTTAGTGAATCTGTTGTGTGAAATAGAACTTTTGACAAAATGGTGTTTTCTCTCTCTTCCCTTCTCTTTCTCTCTCCTGGGTTACAAAATGAATAAAAATGAAATGCAACGAATACATGTTTCTAGACCTTTTTATTTCGATTGCAAATTGTAATTATTATCATATGTAAATGGGAAACTGAAAAAATGATACTTATGTTAGGTTAGGGTGGATGCCATGCCAGCGAATTATCGTTGATATCATGCTCACGTGGGTTTTGCAGGATGGAAGAATGACGACGAAAAAGGTGATGTGTAATTTAATTATTATTATTGTAATTTTTATAGGTCATTGTAAAATGAATAACTGTCTAATGTAGTCTCTTGTTACAAAAAAGTTATAATTGAAATTTGTTAATATGCATGAGATGCTAGTTTTAGGGATAACTTAGGAAATGTGCATCTAATCACCGGTTCAATTTGATTCTTAGTTGTGTATGGCAAAAAGGGTTTGATTTATATATAGTAAATTGAAATTGAAGTTAATATATTGTAGTACTTTCTCAGTATTCAATAAATGATTAAATTAATTACTGGGTTATCTTCTTACCTTGAAAACATAATAAAGAGTTTTAATGGGAACACTCAACCTTAATAAAATATTCGTGCATAACTTGCCTGCATGTGTGATCCTTTTTACCATATAAGAAATTTAAGACCGTAGAACGAACTTAAGCTTTGCACTCGATGGAACACTCTAGGTTAGGTAAATAAAACCCCTAGTTGGAGTTTACCGTCATAGTCATTATGTTTAGCGACATTGTCGTGAACCCATATTTTAGGAATGTCATGGTCCAACTTTATCCAGAGTATGCGGTTTCCTTCTAGTTTTGGTAATCGCGAGAAGAATGCCCTCTCTTCAGGTCTGACACCAGGTTGAGTGTTGAAGACCGCTTTGGAAGTCACCTTATGAGTCCTTGTTCGAAGGAACGACTAAGCGGTGCTACCTTGGTTTCTATCAAAATAACATCTTGGTATCTTCTTGAAGGTGGTTTAGTATAAATATGTCCGCTTGCCTTAAAATCATATATAGTTGAGGCGTAAATCATTAGGTGCATATTGGAATAAACCAAACCTCAGTTGATTAGGAGGTGTCACTTGTGGTTCATGTATAGTTACAATTCTTCCAATTATGTGTCTCTTCAAGATGTTAGACAAATACTTTTGTAAGTCCTGTTACAAAACAATGCTAATAACGAGACCATAGTGCGATGTAAGAACATATCATATAAGATGAGAATCGAGATTGGAGATTAGGATTAAGGTCACTCTTGGAGTCCTTATAACTTATTTAAACTTTTTCATGCGTCGCAAAGAATATAAATTGCCTTGGTGTGACCAAACTTCAAGAAAACAAAAGACATACATATATAAATCAAATTTGGAATTCAACAAGTTACTGAACTATAATGATAATGGTAGCAAAATAACTATTCCGTGATCGATGGATGTTCCTGGGGAAAAAAAACTATTTCAAATCTATGTCTTCTTTAATCCCAAGATTTCATCTTGACATCACGTTAGGTTCACTTGTGTAGCAAGGGTAAATTTTAAACATTGAATAAACGTTTTGGGAAGCATAATCTTAACATAAGAATGAGAGAATTATAATTTTGTATGAAATTTGAAATATGGAAAATACTTATGTAAGTTATGAAGATTGTCATAAGGGTAAAGAGCAAAATTAAGTGGTTGAACAATAAGTGAAATGTGAAATGAACTTTTAGAACATGTAGGTGGAAAAAGGGAGAAAATTATATTTACATAATAATGTTCTTGGAATTTAGTCGTAACTAAAATATATTTAAAGTAATGAGTTGTCGGGGGTTTGCCGTTCCTAAAGTCATGTCTTCTTGTGGTTGGGTCATTGCTAGTATTCGTTCGTTGGGAAAAGTGTGGCATCGACATGTCGATGTCGTCTGCATGTGTCTATGTGAGTTGATGACTTATGTGATTGTCGCATGTGAGTCGAGTTCTGTACTTGGAGCCCTTACTGTGTTGTGTGTAGTGAGCAATGTAAGTCAAAAAAAAAATTATCCTGGTATTTTACTGTTGTATTTGGGTGTGTAAAATGTGGGCACTACATATGGTATCAGAGTGAGGTTCATGCTCTTGAACCTCTGGGATTGGATTTTGTGGATTTGCATGATGGTGATGGTTTCATGATGGTGATAAATATTGGAAGAGTAATGTGTTTTAAGAGTGACGTGATCTATGTCGTAATTGTGATAATGTGAACGCACATGATGTGTATGTCACTTAGTGTGCATTTGTTATCATGTTGATGTGCTGGGGATGGGAGTATTATCTCTCCTTCATGTGGATTCTATGAAGAATTCATGTGTGAATTATTGCTTGTGATAAGAGTATTGACTCTCCTTTTCGTGGATCCAATGAGGAATCCGTGTGTGATGTACCGCCTTGTTTTGTGTGAAATGGAATGATATTGTGAATTGCAGAGTGTTGGAACATTTTGACCTTATGTGATGTGAAGATGTATTGATGTATTGCATGAAAAATTGGTGTAGAGTGAATTGAATCATATTGTGATGTTGTCACCGTGTTGTTATGAGTTGTGTGCACCGTCGTGTTGTTTTGCAATTGACTATATGTCGTAATGTTAGACATTGTGTTCCTCATATGTATAATTCATGTAATATGTGATGGTTCATGTCATGATTTAGGGGCATATGGTGAGTATGATCCCTAGTGTACAGTGATTGCACTTTGGGTGTAGGATGTGGTAATGTGATGTATCATAACCCGTGAAAGTAATGATTGTGTTATACCCTGTATATATATACCATGCGCAAGACGTTATGGTTGTTGTGTGTGAATTACCATTGTGTTTGTGATGTAGTTATGTGTATGTTGTGGACCTTACACTAGATGACCCTAAGGGGATAAATTGTCAAGAGTGTATGTGTGGAGAGAGGAGGCATGGACCAGGTTGTCATAATCTTGAGCTGAGTACAAGTGAGAAAGTGGAGTCTTATATAGACTGAAAACCCACTTTTATCTGTTTAGTATACTTCGAGCTTGCTCAGTATATTGTGGGTGCGCACCACCTTAGGCTCAACTTATGCAACCTTGAGTCCCCTGCTCTTTCCTATTGGATTGTTCATTGAATAATCCTATGTGATTTTGACTATGTTGATCCTTGTGGGAGTTTGGAGTTATGATTCAGGCAGAGATGATGACAGATACATTATTTGATTTACTCATTTCTGGTTACATGTATATTTTCACGAGCTGAGGCTTGATGTCCGAGTGCCAGCAACTCGATGAGTACCCCTTTGGTGGCGGTATGAGGCCACATAGTGATTGTGATGTGCTATTTTCTCATTACATATTTTATTCGTAAATTAATCTTTCTCTTTTAGCTAGAACCAGCCGTTTTCTTGATTGACATGTTCTTATATTTTGGGCATTTATTTGATTGTTGCATTAACATTTGGATTTTGCACTAACCATGGCTAATTAGCCATTTGTTTTTCTTGGTTTTAAAACTTTCTTTTCATATTTGAAAGTTTTGTAGCCTAGCCCAAGGCTTTTGATTTTGCCACTTGGCATTTGATTGGATTGTTATGCTGGTTCTAATGTCGTAATGTGTTGGAATAGGGTCATGGGATTAACCATGGAGTGGTTGAACCTATGGACCCGCTTCGTTGTATGGGGGTACGCCCCAAGGAGTTACAGATAACTAGCGGGTTGTTGAACCATGAGTTATTATGTCACTTGGGTTTGGGGGTGACGGGGCTCTATGTGCCTAGGGCCATAGGGTGACCCGGCCTCATTTAAAAGGAGAAAGGAGACGGGCCTCTATGGTTGAGTGACCTGTTATTCTTTATGGCACTCTATGGTTGAGTGACCTGATATTCTTGATGGGGCTCTATGGTTGAGTGACCCGACTTGGTTCTGGCACTATGTTTCTCCCTCTTGGGAGGTATATGGAGATTATCTGGTGATGCTTTGGGGAGGTATATGGAGTTGTATTTTGTTTCTTTTGGAGATATCTGGAGTTGTTTCGTGATGCCTTGTGATGTGTGGAGATTGGTATAGTGAGTTATGTGTACCTGTATGAGTCTTTTTAACACCTTGTTATGTTTGAGGCTTGAATCTTCCCTTGGTTGGTATGGACTATTGGATATTGTCTTGGCACTATGTTGGTGCAGTCATGGATTTTTGGGTCTTGTGATACCCGTTGTATATGTATCAACGTGTTGATTCTGTTTGTTAGTCATATGTGTGTACTAGATCTATGTCTAGGACGTAATTGTTGGAAATTAATTGTTATGTGGTCTACTTGTTGTCATTCCATGGTTTGGTGAAACCCTTGTGATGTGTTACGGTTGTGAAAGTATGTAAAAGTATGCTTGTGAAAATTAGGTGTTGTGTATAACCCTGGTAGGGTGTTGTGACTGTAGTTCATGATGGGAACCCACAGGAATGAATAAACTAAAATTCGATAAAAATGAAATTTTAAAGGACTTGAATTAAGAATAATGTTAATGGAAAGAGATTAATGAAATAACGAATAAGAGAGAACTACCAATCTTCACAGAACCTTGAAAGTTGAAATTTCTACCAATTGTTCCTAGGGCCACCCCATGACCGTGCTTTTGTGTCTGAAATCTTAACCTTAGAGTGTGCCTTCGCCATATTTGTTCCTTGTTGCTTACCATTTCTCCTTCTTCATTGTATGTTGCATCGAGGACGATACTTTCTTAAGGGGAGGAGGATGTAATGCCCCGTTCACCTTGTTCCCCACTTTTTCCCTGGCATGCCGACCTTGTTGCTAAGCCTGGGAGACTTGTGTGCGTGTGCTTCATGTTGACCATTGTTGACCTTGTCCTTGTCTCGAGTGATGTTTTCAGCACCTTCCCTCTCCTTCTCTTCGAGTCGTTATCGACACCTTTATTGTGGACTGTGTAATGTCCTGTTCGTTAACCTATTCGAAGGAGGACCTTATTGTCGAGCGGGTAAGGAGTATTTGTTAGTATGATTAATAATTATTTTAAGGGTCCATAATTAATTAATAATTATAATAATAATGATAACAATATTATTACTTTAATTAATGGACGATCACTTCATCAGTTGACCGTCGATTTGTTATCAATTTCATTATTGATTATCAAGCCCATACGATTTTATTTCCTTTGGATTGGTCACCTTTTCACGCAAAGAAGACAATCTCTTTTTGTGATGTCATTCTGTGTCTTATTTCAGTTTAAACACCTCTGGGATGTTTTAGAGTCTTGTTCAGTCATGTGTTGGTTTTATTACGCAAAGGAATATTATTAAAACTGTAAAAATTAAAAAGGAATTAAAAAATAAAATAAAATAAAAGAACTAAAATTTAAAATGCCCGTGATTGTGGGGGCGGATTAGGGCAAAGTGGAAGAAGGGCTTGGAAAAAGTGCAAAGTGTGGCGTTAGGGTTTTATCCTTTTGGATTTTGGAAGGGGCGTTAGCTTTGGGGAGGGCGTAGTGGACCCTAACTCCACAATGAGTTCAGCATCCTCCCAGCCTTGCCAGACTGCCACGTGAAGAGCAAGCAAATTTTTTGTTTCTATGCATAAAGACAGAATTTGTTGTCAACTGAGTTTTTGGAGTCCAATTCCAAGCAAATGCCCACATTTCTGCGTTGTCCAGAATAGAACGAGACAACAGCTCTTTGGAAGGGCATTTTGTTTGTTGCGTACACCTGCATGGGTTTTCCTTCAGGGCAGTCATGTTGTTTCACCATGCAAAAATGGAGGAGGTTTTTGTCTGATCAGTTGTACATTTGCCAGCAAATCCCCCAACCTGTGCAAAAAAAATGCCCAGACCTGCGTGGACTTCCATCAAAGCATAAAAGGTAGAAAACTTTGTCAGATGCAAGTGCACAAGTGCCTTGGTAGATACATATGTAAAATGTGGAAAAGGCATGTGAACTGTTTGACTAAATGCCTCAAAGAAATGCAGTTCTCATGGAATGCCATGATGGCAGGATATGCACAAAATGAGTTTGTTGAAAAGGCCTTGGAAACTTCCAAGCAAATGCATTGGTACGTTTGAAGCCACACCTCCACACCTTTTCTCCATAACCTCCCAGCCTGTGCCAAATGGGAGCTTTAGAACAACGCATGGACATCCATCAAAGCATCATGGAAAGATAATAGTTTTTTTTAAATGTCTTGTCAGGTGCCCAGATTGGCATGTATGTAAAATGTGAAGGCATACACAACGCATGTGAACTGTTTGACAAAATACCTTAAAGATAGGTGGTCTCCTGGACTGCAATGATATCAGGATATGTAAAAAAATAAATGGGTCTGTTAAGAAGGCGTTGTGACTGTTTGACAGAATGCTTTAAAGAGATTGGTCTCATGGAATATGCAATGACCATCAAGTGGTAATTCGTAGGATGCAGCTTGTTGGTAAAGGCCTTTGAAACTTTGATGGCAGAATCCTTTGGCTGGTAAAGCAACATTAACAAAAAAAAGATTAACACCCTGGTTCCTGTATTTGTTGCGTTCAAAATAAGTGTTTTAAATTGGGATATGCGCAAAATGGATTTTGTTGAAAAGGCAAAAATGTGATCTGTTGATATAGCAAAATGATATGTCTCTTGGATCGGGATGACTGCTTGAAAAAACAAAATACTTCTCTGTTGGATGAAACATGGGTGCACAAGAATGTTTTTGGTTTGCACGTGCAACTTCCCTGTAGACATGTATGCAACAATGGGTGAGGTGCTCGTGAACTGGTTGAGAAGTGCCCAACTGCTTGGAGCCCGAAGCTTGTACCGCTTTCGACTTCGTTCTCCAGGCATGGTTCTTCTTCCCTTACCTCTCATAATTCTCATGTTTTAGTTCTCTTTTGCAACTAAATAGAATTTTAAATTATTAGGATTTTTAATACAGTTAAATGTCCCTTCAACTCGTTGCAAAACAATAAATTGTCGTGTCGTAACTCACGAAGTCATTATAACTCATCTACTTTAAACCATGAACTATCACCCTCACTTCGAGATGATTTAGAAAACTCTTACCCATCTTGATCGCTCCAATATTGTTTTATCGACCAGACGAATTTGACTCCCCATTGATAAAGTTGACCTTCTCCCTGTTTTAAATAGTTAAATTTTGCATTTTTCGGAGACTCACTAAGTACCCTTCGTAACTCTGGAAACGAGATGTGAAGTTTCATTCGTGTACCTTGGTATACGAGGAGTCACCTTGACCTTTGGTTTGATCCGAAATGAACATATGACATCCTTTTGACGCTCTTATAGGAGCCCTGTTACACTGGTTTACAACAGTAGAAAGTTGTTAAAACTAGAAAGTTGGCTTTCGTTTTGGACCGCCATTTGAAACCTGGAAAGAGAAATCACGTCCCGTCTTCACAAACCTCTAGCGTTTATACTAGAAAAATGCATGGAACATTCAGTATAGGAAAGAGCACTTTTCGGGATAGTTTGGCGAAGCCATTTTGTAGGCCTCCGGTCGCAGTTTGACGAGGTCAAACTGGACCAATTTTGTCTTGTCGCTCCAGAAAACTTGTTGCCGTTTGAAAATGGTTCTCTAGTTCTCAGTCCCGTCGACTCTGATGAATTCTCCTTATATAGGGGAACTAGTAGGAGATGTCTCGTTGTGTGCTCCTCCATCGAACGTCAGTTATGGATGCGGTTTTCTGGGCCCTTGAGCTAACTTTTGTCATTTTACAACTGGGTGAACTACGACCAGTGGCCCCGGAAAACTAGCCGCCAAACGCAAACCGTTCGCTCTTTTTCAATTCCGTCAGTTGCTATGAACTCTTGGTATATCTGGGGACACGTAGAAAGTTGATCGTGGTGTGCATTCTCATCGGAAGATAACTTTTGGAAGTGGTTTCTTAGCCTCCGAGCCCGTTTTGTACGTTTTTGTAGCTAGTAAGAAAATGTAAAAATAGAAAGCTGCGGACCCTCGTAGGGTTGCCAAACCACCCTGGAAACTTTTAACACATGCAAATAACTATTTAAAACCCTTTAGTGTATCTGTTGTGTGAAATAGAACTTTTGACAAAATGGTGTTTTCTCTCTCTTCCCTTCTCTTTCTCTCTCTCTCTCCTGGGTTACAAAATGAAGAAAAATGAAATGCAATGAATACATGTTTCTAGACCTTTTTATTTCGATTGCAAATTGTAATTATTATCTTATGTAAATGGGAAACTGAAAAATGATACTTATGTTAGGTTAGGGTGGATGCCATGCCAGCGAATTATCGCTGATATCTTGGTCACGTGGGTTTTGCAGGATGGAAGAATGATGACAAAAAAAGGTGATGTGTAATTTAATTATTATTATTGTAATTTTTATAGGTCATTGTAAAATGAATAACTGTCTAATGTAGTCTCTTGTTACAGAAAAGTTATAATTGAAATTTGTTAATATGCATGAGATGCTAGTTTTAGGGATAACTTAGGAAATGTGCATCTAATCACCGGTTCAATTTGATTCTTAGTTGTGTATGGAAAAAAGGGTTTGATTTATATATAGTAAATTGAAATTGAAGTTAATATATTGTAGTACTTTCTCAGTATTCTATAAACGATTAAATTAATTACTCGGTTATCTTCTTACCTTGCAAACATATTAAAGAGTTTTATTGGGAACACTCAACCTTAATAAAATATTCGTGCATAACTTGCCTGCATGTGTGATCCTTTTTACCATATAAGAAATTTAAGACCGTAGAACGAACTTAAGCTTTACACTCGATGGAACACTCTAGGTTAGGTAAATAAAACCCCTAGTTGGAGTTTACCGTCATAGTCATTATGTTTAGTGACATGGTCGTGAACCCATATTTTAGGAATGTCATGGTCCAACTTTATCCAGAGTATGCGGTTTCCTTCTAGTTTTGGTAATCGCGAGAAGAATGCCCTCTCTTCAGGTCCAACACCAGGTTGAGTGGCGAAGACCACTTTGGAAGTCACCTTATGAGTCCTTGTTCGAAGGAACGACTAAGCGGTGCTACCTTGGTTTCTATCAAAATAACATCTTGGTATCTTCTTGAAGGTGGTTTAGTATAAATATGTATGCTTGCCTTAAAATCATATATAGTTAAGGTGTAAATCATTAGGTGCATATTGGAATAAACCAAACCTCAGTTGATTAGGAGGTGTCACTTGTGGTTCCTGTATAGTTACAATTCTTCCAATTATGTATCTCTTCAAGATGTTAGACAAATACTTCTGTAACTCCTGTTACAAAACAATGCTAATAACGAGACCATAGTGCGATGTAAGAACATATCATATAAGATGAGAATCGAGATTGGAGATTAGGATTAAGGTCACTCTTGGAGTCCTTATAACTTAATTAAACTTTTTCATACGTTGCAAAGAATATAAATTGCCTTGGTGTGACCAAACTTCGAGAAAACAAAAGATATACATAAAAATCAAATTTGGAATTCAATAAGTTATTGAACTTTAACAACTATGGTAGGGAAATAACTATTCTGTGATCGATGGATGTTCTTGGGGAAGAAGCTATCTCAAATCTATGTCTTCCTTAATCCCAAGATTTCATCTTGACATCACGTTAGGTTCACTTGTGTAGCAAGGTTAAATTTTAAACATTGAATAAGCGTTTTGGGAAGCATAATCTTAACATAAGAATGAGAGAATTGGAATTTTGTATGAAATTTGAAATATGGAAAATACTTATGTAAGTTATGAAGATTTTCATAAGGGTAAGAGCAAAATTAAATGGTTTAACAATAAGTGAAATGTGAAACGAATTTTCAGAACATTTAGGTGGAAAAAGGGAGAAAATTATGCTTACATAATAATGTTCTTGGAAAGTTAGTCATAACTAAAATACATTTAAAGTAATGATGTGTCGTGGGTTTGCCATTCCTAAAGTCACATTTCTTATGGTTGGGTCATTGCTAGTATTCGTTCGTTGGGAAAAGTGTGGCATCAACATGCCGATGTCGTCTGCATGTGTCTATGTGAGTCGATGACTTATGTGATTGTCGCATGTGAGTCGAGTTCTGTACTTGGAGCCCTTACTGTGTTGTGTGTAGTGAGCAATGTAAGTCAAAAAAAAAATTATCCTGGTATTTTACTGTTGTATTTGGGTGTGTTGAACTCGGTGCCGAGCTGTGTCTATTAGGCCGTTGGATCGAGCCATCATTGGAGGTAGCAGGATCAAGCTTAAGTGGGATCATGGGTCAAGCCAGAGCATTTGTGAATTGTGGGAAAATGGAAATATATGCATATTTATTTTTAATTACAAAAAATATTATAATATATTTTTATGTGTATGCGTGAAATTGATATTACCATATAATAATATCAATAAAAGGATCAATTAATATTGACTTAAAATAAAAACAATAATCTTAAGTTCCAATAATAACTGAAAAATAATAAAAATATTTAAATTTAAGCATCTCTTAAATGTTGACGCCTCAAACAATTACGAGTATATGTATAGGAATTAATCCTCCTTTATATCTAATGACATATGGTGAAAAACATAACTCTTAGATGCAACACCTCTACTCATTTATAAACCTAAATAAATACTCATCCCAATTTATCGTTGTTTAAGTGTATACCAATTTAAACTACTAAATGTGGATATTGAAACATATGAGAAAAGTGTGAGACAACCTTGTCAATGGGTAAGTCAATCACCAACTCTTTTTTCTTCTGGCTCTCCTTCCCAAGCTTTACTATTTCAACATGGTCATGATTCAAGCCCATTGTATGTTGCTCCAAATGTTGAGTTCCCTTCTCCATCTCCTATCCTTCCATCTCATCTCGATTCTTCTTCCCTTTTCCCTTCCCAGCAGTCATCTCTCCATGCAAACAAGAAGTTCCATCCCTCCCACCTCTACAAACAACTATAAGGTCGGCTGTAACCCAACCCAGCCCTCCTCTTTTTGTCTCAAGTTTATCTTAGGAAGAAAACAATACTAAAATCAGTCAAGGGAAACAAGAAGGAGAGTCCAATCAAGAATAAATAACTAAAGATTGGAAAATATGGGCTCTTAGCTTCGGGATTGATAAGATCCCCTTGCTGGTAAACCTATGAATGGGGATGAAGGTCATTCCACGGGTGGAGGCTGATGTTGTAGAAGAGCGATAACAAGAAATAGATGATCAATGATCTCTTCTATCTGAATATAGTTGGCATATTGGAACCATATTCTCAGGGATTGCTAATTCATCTCAACCCATGGAATTAGAAGTGGAAGAGGAATCCCCAAATCCAAAATAAGAGGAGCACGTGCAAACAAAGGAGGAAAAGTTCCCTAAAGTGAAAAATGTTTCGATGGAGTGTAGTGACCCTCAGTATCCTACATGCCTAGAGCTTAATGCATTATTAGAAGGTTTCATTGAGCCACCACGGTCATCATTAAAAGTTGCAACCAACCATGGAGAGCTTCATGTTGTGGAGGAAAATAAATCAAATTCTGGATGCTTGGATGAAGAAGAGATCATTGGAAGATTTTTGCTTTCTTTTGATGGTGAAATTTTAGATTCTTCTCCTACTACATCTTTACAATAATCTAACTTTGTGGAGGAGTTCGATCTCTCAAACTTCATGTTTGAGGATGAAGAGGAAGATGATGACAACAAGATCAAATCAGTCATGAAAAAGGCCATTTTGGAAGAGGTAAATTTTTTTGTAGAGGAAGAGCAACATTCAAATCAACCTACGACCAAGTAGCTTCTTCCAAAAATTCTGCAGGACATCCCCATTCATGTAGATGAGCTTCGAAAGAATGGGGAAATCAAAAGGATCTCGCTTCATTGGATCCAAGAGAGAAGCCAACACCGGTCATGCTCACTTTGGAGCATGAGGATGATCTTCAACTCACCAAGGATCAGCTACAACACCTCCAACCAAATGATGAACATCTTGAGGAGGTATTCATTTTGTTTGTTGGTACCTTGAATGGAAGAGTGAAAGGTAATTTTTCACTCTTATTTCAGACCATATTCATTGTTAAATTAATTACATGGCCACACTTTGTAAAAAAGGGAAGCTATTTCTCCCTTCCTGTTGCATGTTTTGTTTATTTGTTCCTTATTTTGGTTTGTGTGGGAGTAGGAGTAGATTTGCTTTCAGTATAAGAAGTGTCTGTACACACTCTGCATGTCTTGCTTGAGGCATATATGATTTGTCTTTTTTGTATATAGCTTTTGTCTGTATTGCTCCAGACGGTACAATGCACTAGGCCTTTCAATTGTTACAGCAGGGAGATCCATAGTTGCATGTAAAAGTTGGAAACTTCAAATCAAACAAATGCAAAGCAACTAAAATCAATTAAGGAAGAATCTTATTGATTCTATCCAAGAATAGCTGCAACAAGCTTCTACGCCCATGCAAGCAATTAAGAGTCCATCCAGCAGCCCAAGTCAGCAATCAATTCCATCAAAACAACATTGGAAATTCAGAAGAAGAAATAAAATCATAACTTAATAGAGTTCCATGATGTCCAAATTGACAGGTGATCGTCCTTCAACCTCAATGGATTATAACTGCAGGAATGAGTGGAATTCAAGTTTAAAACAATTTTCTACTCTCACAAAACAAATTTCAACATTTTATTATGACAATTGGAGGGTGCAAGAGGAAGAGAACATTCCAGGTGCAAGCAACGACATTTCAAATGTTCTCGAGTAAAGTTTTCAGAGTTCAGATCAACTCATGAGGATTATGCAGACTCCTTGCCCAATGGAAGGATACAGGAAGCTAGTCATTCTCCAGTTAGTAGGCTAACGGCCCCTGTGAGTCGCCAAACTGTTATCCCATTTCTACCCTAGTGAAATCAGATAACTAGCGGGTTACTATGATAATTAATTAAAGGGACCCACTTGGTAAGAGATGGAAAAATCCAACACTTTTTCTGGAGCACCTCTGAACACAAAGGATATGATAAGAACTGAAGGAGGTTGGGAGAGTTACAATCTAAACTCTGGTGATCTAGTCCATCTCTGTATACTTCGAGCTACCACAAGAAGACTGGGTTGGCTAGCTCTTACCGAGCCATCCATGCACCCCGAGTTGGTTATAGAGTAAGAGGAGGAACATTGCTCACAGGTCGAGCTAAGGATATGCAGTAAAGGACTTGTCATGAGCCAGGTCGTTGGGTCACCGGATGAGCTCGGCGCCGAGTTGTGTCAGTTAAGTCGTTACACCGAGCCATCATTGGAGGCAGCAGGATCAAGCTTAAGCGGGATCATGGGTCAAGCCAGAGCATTTGTGAATTGCGGGCAAATGGAAATATATGCACATTTATTTTTAATTACAAAAAATATTATAATATTTTTTTATGTGTATGCGTGAAATTGATATTACCATATAATAATATCAATAAAAGGATCAATTAATATTGACTTAAAATAAAAACAATAATGTTAAGTTCTAATAATAACCGAAAAATAATAAAAATATTTAAATTTAAGCGTCTCTTGAATGTTGACGCCTTAAACAATTGCGAGTCTACATAGGAATTAATCCTCCTTTATATCCAATGACATATGGTGAAAAACATAACTCTTAGATGCAGCACCTCTACTCATTTATAAACCTAAATAAATACTCATCCCAATTTATCGTTGTTTAAGTATATACCAATTTAAACTACTAAATGTGGATCGAGAGTGTTTCCATCGTTGTGCTTGTCCAAATAATATACGCACTGACATTATTCAACAAAAATTTATTGTTTCATAATCAAAATGTCAATAGAGGAACCAACTTAGAACGCCTTCAACCTAAATACTTATACACCCAATCGGTGACATGTTTAAAAATGATCCCAAGCCAAAAATCAAATCTCAAAAGTGGTGAAGATGCTGTCGGGATAAGTGTTGACTTAATAACTCGTATGTCGACAAAAACGTGTGTTGAACAATGCAATTTGCCATTTTCTATCTTACAATTTGTACGCGTAACGCGTTCACAGATTACAGCGAAACCCCACACAATTCTGGAGTTGGTATGTGACTTTTTAGCTATTTTCAATCGGTTGTTACACCTTAGAATTCTTCAAACAGAGCATAAACGTAAATATGCAGAACACATTGAATTCTAGAATCCAGATAAACAAATAACTCACGGAACGAAATTGTTTTCTTACAAGAAGAATACCTATTTCAATGACGAACATTTTGTGAAGCTACAGATCAGTAGGTTCAGAGAAGGTGCAATGACATTTTTTCTGTTTTCCAGTCAACGGCACAAAAGGCTATTTAGTTCCTGGGGCTGTTTTCCAGTCATATTTTCTCTCTTGCACCGTGATAACTAAAAGATGTCGCTGAGAATGCAAACTATGTATTGGGAGACTGGTCGATTATTAATTTGGCTCTGGTTGGTGGGAATCGCCGCTGCAATATGCCCTCCTGAGAGCTGTGGATCAACGAATCTGAGTTACCCTTTTTGGATTCACGATGTTAATTGTGGATACCCTGGTTTTCAGATTAAATGCATGGAAAATTCTACTGGGTGGCTCGCTCCGTTTCTTCCTGCATCTGTACAGCATAATAGTAGTGTTGATATAAATAATGATTTTGAGATTTTGCAGATCGATTACAGTGGCTCTCTCATCATAAATTCGACTTCTCTCAAAGCCATGTCATGCAGCGGAACGGATGCTGCCTTTGTGCGGTTCGTGTTACCTCCAGATGGCCCATTCACCATTTCCTCCGTCAATAAATTCGTGGTAATTGGTTGCAATTCAATCGGCTCTTTTACAGTCAACAACTCTAACACGTGGAGAGATGGGTCCTGTACATCTGCATGTCTAAATCAAGACGATCCAGAGTACTGCAACAAGTATGGCTGTTGTGAAGCTGGTATTCCAGGAGATAAGAGGATGATAAATTTCACTGGCGGTGGAATCAGTTATCAATACTTTACGGATTGCGGGTTCTCAACTATACTAGACCCTGTTACCTGGGTCTTACCCTATAACCAGGGAGGATTGTTTGCCAAAGGTCTTTACGGTTTCCGGCTTGATTGGAGCATTGGGCGATCGAATTGCGTAACAGCGAAGGGAACATCCAGCTATTCTTGCGCCGAGGAAGCTGAATGCAAAGACCAAACAGCAGGGCATGTTTGCAAATGTCTTCCTGGATACAAAGGAAATGGGTACTCTAATGGCACGGGTTGCGCAAGTAATTTCTGCAAACTTTTGAAAATTAGAATCTTTACTAGTTAGAAGAATGTTTTAACTTTAGATTTTTCCAGATTTCTAATGCTTTGATAGTGATAATGGATGTTCAGATGTAGACGAGTGCACTGATACAGAGTTAAATGAGTGCGTTGAACCATCGGAAGGAGGTATGTGTATAGATTTGCCAGGTTCATACAACTGTTCATGCACAGAGGGTTATACCGGAGACGGTTTTCAAAACGCGACCAGGTGCCAGCGGCGAAGCTCAGACAAGTCCGTCCTTTACGCAATTACAGGTGACTATGCCGCTTGTCTGGTTTTTTTTTTTTTGGGCTTTGTATTTGAACAATTATAGTTTGTAACAATTGTATGTTTGGTGAGAGAACAGGCTCTGTTTCTTCATTCGTTGGAGTTTCTCTGGGAGCATGTGGGTTATTTTGGTGGCTGAGGCGGCGTCGCTTGAAACAAGAGAGGGACAACAATTTCCAGCTGAATGGCGGCATCCAATTGCAGCAACACATTGCTGCCATGGGAGGAAGAAAAACGCTCAGAATATTTTCAGAGAAAGAGCTCGAAATAGCCTCAAACAATTATTCATCAGAATTGGGAAGAGGCGGTTTCGCAACAGTCTACAAAGGAATTCTTTTGGACGGCACGCAAGTGGCAATCAAAAAACCCAAAGCAATTTCCCCTGAGTTTCACAACGAAGTTATGATTTTCTCGCATATCAATCACAGAAACACAGTGAAAATGCTTGGCTGTTGCCTCCAAACTCAATTTCCGTTGCTGGTATACGAATTTGTGTCCAACGGAACACTGTATCAGCATCTACACTCCATGGATAAGCACCTTCCCTGGGAAACACGGCGACAGATTGCCATCGAGACGGCAGATGCAATAGCATATATGCATTTTCAAGCCTCTCAGCCGATCTTCCATCGGGATATTAAATCATCAAATATTCTTCTCGATGATACTTTCACTCCAAAAGTTGCAGACTTTGGCATTTCTCGTCTACGGCCTTCGGATGAACCCCACCTCGTCACCATGGCTGCAGGTACTCCAGGGTATTTGGATCCAGAGTTCATAACAAGAGACCAATATACAGACAAAAGTGATGTTTTCAGTTTTGGTGTAGTTTTGGTGGAGCTTCTCACTGGTCTAAAACCTTTGTTGTCTCAAGAAGGAATTGTGTACACTTTGTATGACCGTTTCTTGTCCGCAATCCACCACAACCGCTTGACTGAAATCTTAGATTCCAGTGTTTTGAATGAAGAAAACCAAGTACAGATGGAGAATATGTCAAGGTTAGCTCAAGCATGTCTGCAACAGAAAGGAAGGGCAAGGCCATCGATGAGAGAGGTGGTGGAGGAGCTTGCTTGGATAAGAGCCGCCACAAAACATGCAAGACTTTATACCGATGTGAATCTTGTTGAGCACAGGGGTGATTCAACACAAGCAAAGATGAATGGTTATACTTTGGCAGCAACTGGTGAAAGTGCTTCCGAGGATCCTTACCCTTGGCCAGGTCCAAGTGAGATTATAACTTCAGAGGACCCTTCAACTTCATTGATTCAGATTCAATTGTCAAATATGTATGCAAGATGATCAACACAAGTCACTTTGATTGATCATGGATGTTGAAATGTTGTAACAATTCAAATTGTTAATATATATGAAATTTAAGTAGAGCGGGTAGGCATTATTTGTTTCTTATCGTTGAATATAAGAACATTTATTAACATACAACTCTTTGAATTATTGTATTTTCATATCAACTTTAAGTAAAATAAGCATTATTAATAACCATTTAGAGTATGGTCACATGCTTCTTCTTAAAACAGGGCTAAAAAAATAGAATCTAGGTCTAAAAAAATGAGCTCCATTTTTTTTTGCCCCCTAAACTTAAGAGGTAGGTAGAGAAGGGTGGCTGACAGTTTCCCCTACAATTTAAGCTGAATTTTGTCCATATGGAACACAACATGCATTCCCTCCATTATTTTTTGGTGATTTTAGAGGGAAATATGATTTTTATTTACCTACAAATAACCAAAAAAATCCAATAGTATCCTATAATAACTTAGGAGGTATTGCTGAGGAAAGTAATAAATAAACATGGTACCTTAAAACTGTTAAATGCTCCTAAATTTTCTGGGTAGCATCCGTTGAGACATTTATGGAGCCCCCCTCCATGAAACCATGGCCTTATATATAAAATATTTGTAATAATTTGCTAGAAGGTGTCCACTGTTGAAGATGTCCCTGCTGGAAGGTGTCAAATTCCGACGACTTTTCCCAGCAATCAATTTTCGCCACATTGTTCATCCCTGCCTATACTTATGAGTGATGTGATTAGGGTTGTGGCATTGTGTTTACCCAGGCTGAAGAGATTGAGGGATGTTGACGGCGAAGCCATCGGTGCACTTGTGAAGTACTGCTCAAAGCTTGAGGAGCTTGGGTTGTTGGATTGTATGAGTATTAATGGAGCATTGGGAAATGCGGTATCGTCGAGGTTTTTATCAATTGTTGGATCGAGGAATATTAAGTGGATCATGGTGTTGCCGAGATTGGTTGCTTTAAACGTTTCTTGGACTGATGTGACACCTAGTGCAACAGAGTTTGTGTGCTTTGAATTGTCCTTTGCTAGAAGATAGTCGTCATCAAGGTAACAACTTTTGTACAAATAGTATTAAACACTGAACCTCAAATATGGAAAAAAAAAAAATGCTCCATTAAAAAAATATGATAAATACGAAAAAAAATATACGGTAAATCATATATTTTAAAAATATCATGTAGATTTTTATATTTGTTAAAACATAATTTTTCAACAGATTCAAAATTACGATGTGTGAAGAATTTGTGTATGTCCATAATAAATTGCAGTTTTTACAACTCAATATATTATCCGACTTGTGATCACTCTGTACTACTAGCATGTTATAAAATATTAAAAGACGTGTTTTTAATTATTAATAAACAAAAGTAATAATAATAGAAGTTTGAGATCAGATTTGTTGAGTTTTATGTTTTTCTTAGTTTTTTAATCCACGTTTATTAAATATTTAAATTTTTCTGTATTGTATTATTTAAATCTTGAAAAATACACGGTGGATGCAAAAATACGGAAAACGTCATTATGTTGCGTACAATTCTAAGGCAAAGGTTCTCCTGGAGGGTTTCACTGAGTCTAAATTTATTTACTTACAAGGGGGTTCAAGAAGCAAGCATTGTCACTTGGAACTTCTACAAAGGACGAAATGGTTAAATTTTGGAACGCACCGAACCTGAAATTGAGGGGATAAGAGTCTGATAGAGTTGACTGAATGGCTTGAATGGGTTCTTTCTCATGCATTGCTACGGATTGCAGAGAGTAATGCCAGTTTCTGGCTGAAACAGGGTACCCCCATATTATTGAGCTTATTAAGAAGCTCGCAGGAAGACATCTAGGAAAGAGCAACAACTGGCCTTGCGACATTTGTCGTTGTCGATGATGAAAATACTATGATTGACCCTTCAAGGGCAGAAGCAAGGTACAAGGGACAATTTCGGTTGAGTACAGAGTATGTAAATACAGATCTACGACAATGGTTTTAGGACAAATTATGATTGTCTCATCTCATAATTTCTTAATTTAACTTCATCTTAGTTGGCATTCTAGTTTTTATATGGTATAAGCATATTTTGGCTGACAACCCAATATAGTTTTGGAATCATTTGGTTGTATTTTTTATTTTTTTATAGTTTATATCAAAATTATTTAGTATTTTCATAATTATGATATGAATAAAAAATATTAATATAATGATCATTTTCATAATTGCTAATTTGAAAATATAGGCATATTAATAAGTGATCTTTTTCTAACTGCTACAAAAATAATTGTTGACCAAATGTAGTGCCCCTCCATTCCAATCCTCAAACCGCACCCCTGTTAGTTGACAAAACATGGAGAACGACACTTCCTCGTCATCCTTTCAGACCCATCACTTTTCTTGCAGAATAATAAAAGCACTTTATTTTAGATTCGTAGACTTTAACCACGTTGAAACCCTAGTTAACATTGTAAATTTAGCATAAATGGATCGTTGTAGCAGATTCTTTATCTTTGAGAAGAAATCATCCTCTCGCTGTCGTTTTGTGTTGTGGCTTGTTTTTAGGAACTCCTTATGCGAATTGAATTGTTGATGTGGCTGCATCCTAGTTTAAACGACCTTGGAAACTTGGGACCAGACATTCAACGCCCATCGGGCATAATGGAAATTGGACTGTTGTAAGATGTTGTAGCTGCACTGGTTTTGGTAGACATGTATACAAAATGTGGAAGCATTGACATGCTCTCAAAACTTTTGACTAAAGATATAAAAAAATGTCTTTGTGTGGACTACAACGATTGCCAGGATACGCACACAATGGATTGTTAAAAATGCGCTGGGAATTTTGCTAATGCTTTGACTGGTGTAAATCCAAATGCCACAAATTTTCTGGCATCCTCCTTGCTTTTGCCTAGAATAGGAGATTTGGAGCAGGGTACTCTTACCTAAATGCCTGAAAGAAATGTGAGCTCTGAAATAGGGTTTGGACATCCATCAAAGCATAAGAGTTATAGGAATTTTGTTAGAGGTTTTAGTTGGAAGCGCTCTGGTAGATAAACATGTAAAATGTGGAAGCATGTGCTTTGCATGTGCATTGTTTGACTAAATGCATGAAATAAGGGACTCATGGACTGCAATGACTGCAGGATATACACAAAATGGGTTGTTAAATCAGCTCGTTTGACCATATGCAACCCACAGGTGTCCAGCCTGATCAACTCCATGTTTGTTAACATCCACACAGCTAGTGCCAAAATAGTAGTGGTTTTGAAATAAGATTTGGGCATCCACCAAAGAATTATGGGGATGATAATTTTTCAAATGTTTTAGTTGTAAGTTCATGATAGATATGCTCACACAAAAAAAAGGGAAGAAAGAACAAGGCATGTGAAAAGTTGACAAAATGCCTGAAAGAATTGTGATCATTAGATTGAGGGGATTCCAGGATATGTGCATTCCATACATGGATAAGGTTAGAGGAACATTGTTTGATGTTGTAGCTTCTCGTGCTCTAGTAGACCATTAGCAAAGTGTGGAAGATTATGTGAATCTCGTGAATTGTTCAATGAAATGTAAAGGAAACGGGGTCTTATTAAATGTGATGTTGGGATTTTGCTTAAAGAAGGCATGGTTCATATCTCCTTATCTTTCATAATTCTCGTACTTTAGTTTTTATTTTGCAACGAAATATAATTTTAAAAAGCTTAGGATTATCATACATTTAATTTTTTTATATTAACTTGTTGCAAAACAATAAAATGTCGTATCGTAACTCACGCAATCAAAATAACCATTTTGTAGTCAACCATGAACTTGAACCCTCATTTTGAGGTGATTTAGAAAACTTCTTGACCAAACTAGATCACTATAGTATTGTTTTATTGAAAAGTTGAAGTTGACTTCCCAGTAAATATGTTGACCATCTCCTTGTTTAAATAGATAAATTGTGATTTCTGGAGACTCGAAAAGTAACCTTCGTAACTCCGGAAAGGGGATGTTAAGTTTCTTATGCGTACCTTGTTATGTGAGGAGTCACTTCAATCTTTGGATTGACCCGTGAATGAAAATTTGTGATATTTTTGATGCCCTTATAGGAGCCCTATTACACCATTTTGCAGCTGTAGGAAGCTGTTAAATTTGAAAAGTTTGGTTTTGTATCGGCTCGTCGTTTGAATCTTGGACAATGAAATGCATATCCGCCTTCGTAAACCTCTAGTATTTTTACTAGAAAATTGCATGGAACCTTCAGTTTGGGTAAAAACACTCTTCTTGAAAGTTTGGAAAATGCATTTTATAGGCCTTCAGTCACAGTTTGACTAGGTCAAAACTGGACCAATTACAACCAGTGGCTCCAAGACAAACACTGTCGCCGTTTGAAATCGTTTGCTAGTTCTCAATCCCGTCAACTCTGGTGAATTCTCCATATATAGGGGAAATTGTAGGAAGTTTCTCATTGCATGTTTGTCCATCGAACATCGGTATTTGGATGTGGTTTTCTAAGCCATCAAGCTAATATTGATCATTTGCAACTAGGCCAATTACGACCAATGGCCTCAGAAAACTAGCCGCCAATCATAAATTGTTCACCAGTTCTGAATTCTGTCAGTTCCTATGACTTATTGGTGTATAGGAGGACACATAGAAATGTACTTGTGGTGTGTTTTCTCATCGAAAGACAACGATTGAAAGTAGTTTTTTTAGCCTTTGAGCCTAAAATGGGCATTTTTGACAACTAGCAGGAAAATGTAAAAAGAAATTTGTAGGACCCCCCATTGGGTTACCCAACCACCATGGAAACTTGTTAACACTTGTAAATAACTATTTGGAACTCTATCTTGTGGATTTTTGTGTGAAATTTGACTTTTGGAAAAATGGTGTTTCTCTCTCTTTCCTTTCTCTTTCTCTCTCCTTGGTTACAAAATGAAGTGAAATGAAATGAATACATGTCTCTAAACCTTTTGTTTCGAATTCAAATTATAATCATTATTATATGTAAATGGGAAACTAAAAAACATTAATTATGCTAGATTAGGGTGGATGTCATGCCAGCGATTTATCGTTGATTTCATGCTCACATGGTTTTACAGGATGCAAGAAAGATGGCGAAAAAGTGCGTTGTGAAATTCATTGTTTATTATTGTAATTTATATAGGTTATGAGAAAAATTTATATATGTACAATGTAGTCCCATGTTACAGTAAACATTGTATTTGAAATTTGCTAATATGTATGAGATGCTAGTTTTAGGGATACCTTGGGAAATGTGCATTTAATCATAGGTGTTCTTTTGATTCATATTTACATATGGGAAAAAGGGTTGGATATATATATATGTGTGAAACTGTAGAGGAAATTCCAACATTTGCAAAGTATGAAAAGTTTTATAATTGAAGTTGTGTAATATTTTAGATGTCAGGGTTTAAGGGGATGTTCATCCACACATGAGTGTTATTTTTATCCTCAAATTTTGTATTATAAAATTTGGATATGTATGTTAAATGAATTTGAATTTAAAAATGTAGTGCATTTAAGGTTCAATAGACGATTAATTTTAGTGTGTTGTATTCTTACCTTGTAATTGTAATAAAGAGATCTAAACCTTGTGCTTGACTCAGCCCTACTATAGGATGTAAACTAACTTTCATGTTGTGAATCCTTTTAGTTGAAAAAATTAAAACCTTAGGACCAAATAGTCAATCTCTACACATATGATGTCATCCGTCTTCATGATATTTCTTAGCCCGTAAAGAAATTGAAACTGTAAAATGATCTTAAACTTTTGTGCTCGATGACACCTCCTAGCTTAGGTAAATAAGACCCCTAGTTTGTGTTATCATCATGGTCGGTATGTTTAGCATTACCATCGTGAACCCGATGGTTAGGAGCGACCTGGAAAAACTTTATCTGGAGTAAGTAGAACTAACACCTCCTTAGTATCCTAGTCATCTACCAAGTCTTACGAAGTTAGACCTAGAAGTTAACTTCATCTTTGAATGAATTCCTTGTGGGATCCAGATGACACAAATGGACCTAGTGCAATAGTTGTACTATGACTTAAACTCTTGTTAATGATCTCTTTAGTTCCTCACAGCTAAATGTGTTACTTTGGCTAGTGACAATATAGCACCTTGATCTTTTATAGAGGGTTTATAGGGTAAATATGTTTTCACACCTTAAGGTTGTTTAGCATAAATAGTTACTCTCTCATATATAGGGCGTAGATCCCTTAGGTTAATTAGAATTAAACTAAACCTTAGTTGATTAAGAAGGTTATCTTGTGGGTAGAAAATTATAAGTAACTCTTGCAAATGAAATTGATTTGAAAGATGTTGACTTAAGAGAACCAGGAAACTAGAAAACTTGGTTCCTGTAATCCCTTGTTATGTTGTTTATGACATTAAGAATAAAATAAATTTCACATGTGGTATCGTGAAATGCAGAAAGATGGGATCTCACCTTGAAAACAAATCACTTGTGGTTTATGTGTAGGTTATAATGCTTCCAATCATGTACTTCTTCAAGATGTTAGTCAAATACTTTCGTAACCTCTTTTGTTATAAAACAATGCTAATAATGAGACCATAGTTGCAATGTAAGAGTAAATCATATAAGAGTAAAATGAGATTTGAGGTTAGGAATAATGTCACTCTTGGAGTCCTTATAACTCAATTAAACATTTTCATGTGTTACAAATAATATGAATTGCCCTTGGTGAGATCAAACTTCGAGAAAACAATATATATATATATATATATCCAAATAAAATTTCTTGATGTGGAAATGTTGAATGGATTCAACAAGTTATTGATCTATATTAACTATGGTTAGGGAAATAAATTTACCATGATCAAAGAATGTTTATGGGGAAAGGGTATCTTGAATCTAAAAATCTCCTTCAAATCCTAAGAATTCTTTCTTGATATCATGTCGAGATTCACTTATGTAGTAAGGGTAATTATTTAAACATCGTATAAACATTTGAGAAGCATATTCTTAACATAAGAATGAGAGAATTAAGAACTTTGTATGCAATTTGAAATATGCCAATTAATTATGTAAGTTAAGGAGATTGTTGTAAGGGATAAAGAAGCCAACTTAAATGGACGAACTGTAAGTTGAATGTGAAATGAATTTCAAGAATCTGTAGGTGGAAAAAAGAGAAAATTATCCTTGCATAATAATGTTCTTGGAATGTTTATCGTAATTAAGATGTAATCATGGTAAATGATGTGTTGTGGGTTTTCCAATCCTTTGGTCACTTTTCTTGTGGTTGGGTCATTACTAGCATTCGTTCTTTGGGGAAAGTGTGGCATCAACATGTTTATGGTGTTGTCATGTGTCTATGTGAGTTGATGACTTATGTAAGTGTCTTATGCGTTGTTGAGTTTCTCTACTTGGAGCCCTTGTGGTGTTGTGTAGTGAGCAATGTAAGTCAAAAAAAAATTATCCTAGTATTTTTACTATTGTATTTTTGTATGTAAAATGTGGGCATTACATTTGGTATCAGAGCGGAGGTTCATGCTCTCGAACCTTTTGGGCAGATTGGAGTTGTGATGGTTTTTTCATGGTGGTGGTAGAGACCGGAAGAGTAATATGATATAAGCGTGATGTGAACTATGTTGTAATTGTGATATTGTGAATGCACATGTTGTGTATGTTATGGTGTGTATTTGTTATCATGTTTATGTTCTTTTGATGAGAGTATTCTCTCTCATTTTCATGGATTCTTTGAATATTCCACGTGTGATGTACCACCTTATTGTGTGTGATAAAGAATGTTATTGTGGATTTTGGAGTCCTAGAGCATTTTGGAGTTATGTGATATGAACTTGTATTGATGCGTTTGTTAGTGTAGAATCACAGCACCCCCGAATGGCTTGGTTGTGAGTGGGGCATTAAGTGTGTTTGCACAACATCAAACCGTCTCTCAAGCTATGGGAGTTGTAAAAATTGAGATGGACCTCTAGAGAAGCTTGGTTCTTGCTTCCTAATCTACCTTCCACAAGCTACTCCTGTGCAGGTAGAACCTAATCTATCCTAATCTAACCATTCTAAGGGGACATAGAGAGAGATTGAAAGAGAGCCTACATTAACTGGTGAAACACTAGAAAAGGAAGTGGTGAGATACTCTAATGAGAGAGGATGAAATAGGGAAAAGGGGACTGAGGGAGGTTAGACAGAAGTGACACAAACCCAGATCCAAATCCATCATTGAAACTCCATGAAGCACAACATCCTGCACCTGCAAACATGAAATACATGCACATGGAGAAAACATGAGATAGAGAGGCACAGAGAAACAAAAAAACAATGCCAGTGTTGAAAGACGCCATAAAACAAGATTTTATTGCTCTATAAGGTGCACAGACTGCTACATGGGTGCTCAGAGGCACAAATACACTTTCCAGGCATAAGAGAAGGTTTACAACTCAAATGGAGTTAGGAACAACTTTGAAAGAGTTTCCCCACATTCCATAATGTCTCCCCTTTCTCAAATGAGAAGTGTTTACAGTATATAGACGATGAAAACCAGAGAGAAAGAAGAGAAACTCAACTCTGCTCTTAAATTCCAACCACCAACCATCAATGCACATTGCGAATCCACCTACAATCCTTCAAGTCTTCCTCTCTATGTTTTTTGGCATGTTAAAGAAGGAAGAATGGCGGATCAAATCAAATCTGATTTGGTTTTTGAAGTAATCATATTTTGCATTAATGGAATAAAATAACTTTTCCCATTTTTCACCCACCTAACCTTGTCAAAATTAAATTTTTATACTTTTCACGCACCTATTTGACCTTGTTGCAATAATATGTGGATTTTGCAATAACTCCCATGGCTATGTAGACAAGGTTGAGACCTTTCTAAAAAGTCTTCTCTTGCTCAAATCCAAGCTTTAAGTCAAAAGATATGGCCATCTGAATATTTTGTATTGAGACTGTGCAAAATGGTGAAACGTAACCTTTGCAAAGCGGATCCACGAGCCCAAAAATAAAAATTGCACTTTTTGCAAAAAGAAGCAAAATCACAAAACCTCCCACAACCCCGTAGGTATGAAATTCAATTTTTCCTAAAAGCTCCTGCAAGCCCGCATCCTTCTCATTTTTCTTCTTGGCAAGAAATCTCCCACGGGCCCGTGGGCCCACACTTACAAACTGGGATTTTGTGAAAGTGGTTAAAAATGCAAAAAAGAAAAATCCTGTGGTCCCGCAACTTAATAATTCCCAAAATTCATCTCCAGGCCCGTCAGCCCGCATTTTCCACTTAGACAAAAAGTCTTTGCTGGGTCTGTCGACCCACTTGTAATTTAGGCTTGACACGTGGATTCTTCGCTGGGGATCTATGGTTGAGTGATCCGGCTTGGTAATTTAGGCTTGACACGTGGATTCTTTTGGTGTCGGTGGAGGTGAGGCTTGCTTTTATACTTTATGCCCTCTATGAAACAAAATCCAAAAAAACTCGAACTGCCTCTAGCGACCCACCTTCCTACTTTGACTTGAAACATATCCATGTGTAGAGTCGGCATGCGTTTGAGGACCACTTTTGGATTTTTCTTTTGAAGTGTGCCAAAGAGACACGTGGCTCCTTTCATGGCTTTTCTCTATTTCTTTGTATTTTGGCTAAGTCCGTTTTGTTTGGTATGGGCTATATGTCTAACCCGAGATACATGGAGGCTCAACACTTGTTTGGGATTATCCCTCCTGATTTTACCTTTGAAGTTGTGTCAGGTCGACACATGGCACCCTCCACCAATTCTTTTATAATTAGTCAATTTCAGGCCGGTTCAACTTTTGGACTTTGACCACATGGCAGATTGGCATTAGTTAAGGGTCCTTCTTTGGGCCGTGCCTTTTGTATTTGTGTTGTTGAGGCACGTGGTACCTTCCGCTAGTTCTGCTCTATTTAGACTTATCGTTTGTCGTTTGTGTTGTGTTGAGTTTTATGTGGTACATATTCCGCTGTCAGTTACTATTGGGCACCTATTTAGATTTATCAATAGCCGGTTCTGCCCCTTGAATTCTTCTTTTTGGGCCTAGGACATGTGGAAGCTCTATGCTCTTTTGGGATCTACCTCCATATTTTTCCCTTTGAAGTTGCACCAAGTCAACACGTGGAGGCTTCCACTGATCCTTCAATACTTAGTCGATTTAAATGGCCAACTCTGTCTCCTTTTGACTTTTAGACATGTGGATGCCTGACACAAGTTTAGGAACCCCCTCTTTGGACCCAGTCTTGGTGTTGCGCCGATGAGACACATGGAGGGTTGTGTTTCCCTGAGACTTTTCAATGTCCGACTGTCTCCTTTTGGACTTGGGACACATGGAAGCTTTGCGCTCATTTAGGGGTTGTTCTTTGGACCTACTTCTAAAGTTACATCATTTGGATGTGTGGAAGCTTAGCGCACATTTGGGACCTACCTTTTTTATGAATTTTTTGGAATTACACCAAGCTAACACATGGCACCTTCCATGAGTCTTCTTGTTCAACCTCGAGTCGACTCATTTGCGGCTAAGTTCTTTGGACCTAACTTCTAAAGTCTTTCCTCATTGGATTGGAAGCTCCTAGTCGCAGCCTTTGGGCCTACCTTTTTTACTGCATTTTTTGGAATTTCACTAGAGCTAATACATGACAAGCCTTCCATTGCAGTATTCTTGTTCACCCCGAGTCTTAGATTTGGATTTGAGTGCTGAGCAGTCTGCAAGACTTTGAGCCTTTCCTTATTTTCCTCCTGTGAGCCTTTGGCCATCCTTGTTGTCATTGTTTGATTCCAATTTCAATCCGAGCTCCTAAAATTGGATCTGTTCATGTACTCATAGATTTGATTTTATAGTGTAAGGTTGCCCTAATATCCTGTATTGTGATGTTTCCTTAGTGTTTCCTCTTCTGTGCGGTGTTCATGTTTGACCAATTTTAATGCCCGAGGGGTCAAAACTCCCCACATGAGAACCATGAACAACCTAGGCATGACATAAATTGTTGGAGTAGTGAATTGAATTTATTTCTTGTTTCTCACTGTGATGTTAAATTGTACCAAGGTCTCAAGGATGTTATAATTCAACTGTGTAACTTTTCCCATACAACAATTACTAATCCCCACATTGATAAATCAATGGAAGTGTAATAAATCCAACCTAGGCTTAGTTAGAAAAATTATGGAATAATTTTTTATTTTTTATTAGGATGTTCTCTCAAGGACCATTAAATTTACTAATAACTTCTCCCATTACAACAATGTACTAATTATACATTATAAATCAATAAGTGCAATAAATCCACACCTGAGCTCAAATCTCCTATAGGGATATAATATTATATATATCTATATATACATTGACATTATAGCTAAAAATTCCTTGATTAAAACTTTAGGGTTAAGGGACCAAAACAATTAAATACCCAAGGTATTTAATTCCACGATATCCAAGACAAGAGAAAAGTTTAATTATAGGGGGAAAAAAATACATAATTAAAATTATCAGGGTAAATTCTTACTTACCCACTCCCAGAACTCACTTAAGGATTTAATATGATTTATCTCATATTTAATGTACTCAAAACTTCCTAAAAAACATTTCCATTAGATAGGAAATTTCCTCACCTTTCCAGTGATATAAAGAAATCCTCCTAATTCCTCATATTTTCCAAGATATGAGCCGACGGACCTTGGGATAAAAATTTTCCCCAAGAGCGGGCCTATGGGCCTGGGGAGGAAAATTTTCCCCTATCTGCGAGCTTCAGAGAGAAATTTTCTTGGGATGAATATATGTGTGTGTGTGTGTGTGTGTGTGTGTGTGTGTGTGTGTGTGTGTGTGTGTGTGTGTGTGTGTGTGTGTGTGTGTGTGTGTGTGTGTGTGTGTGTGTGTGAGCGAACCTACAGGCCTGGGGAATAAAATAATAGGTATGATAATTCTTAGAATATTACAAATAAAATGTATAACTAAAATAATATATATTAAATACTAATTATCTTTATCCCATTGCACAGTTGTATTGACAAAGTGGGGAAGAACTATATAGCAAGTATATCCTCTTTTGCGGACAAAATTGCGGGATCTACCTCCGCGCGCCCACAAGCCCATGAACGGGACACGTGTTAACATTGTGGGCCTGTAGCTTCAGCAGGAAGAGTTGGGACGTCAGGGAATCTTAAGAGGATTCACATGATTGTTTAGCCCAATGCAACGAAGCGTTAAGGATGGGGGGTCGATCACGTGGGCGGAACTTTTGGTGATCCGCACCTTCGCCGACACCCAAGGGGCACAATGTGTCAATCCCGGAACCGTTTGCACGAGGAAAGCGTAACTTGCGGGTATCCCTTAGAAAGTCCCTGAGACTCTTTGTGCCAAAAAGTCTAAGGGTTATCCATTAACCCATGCCTCCAACTACTCGCTAATTGATGTTACTGTGCTCAAGACTCAAACATTGGCTATTTTAGAGGTCATCAGGCCACCGAAGGAGATTCCAAATTTTAATTTGGTCTAAGGTTTCAAATGGGGCCATTGAAGTTCTGCTTATGCAAATGGTTTTTCTTAGTAACATTTCCTCATGTAAGCCATCATGTGCCCAGGCACCTGATTGGCTACGAGGCCAGCAAGGTGGCGGGGAAATATGGCGAAAATTTCATTTTAGGAAAATTTTGAAAGGTGATTTTTTCAGAGTAGGTTAGTGTCCTATTCACCTAAAATTTACAATATATATATTTTTTGGGGTCGGCTTCGCCTACATTTGAAAACATATCCTATAAAAACCTAGGTGATTCATCGGGCAGTATACTACAGTACTACCACCAGTACCTTACCAATATCATGCATATTCTAAGCACCAGGGATATTGTTGACACATGATAGGGATATTTGTTGACGTACGACAGGGATATTGTTGACGCGCGACAAGGAGGTATTGCAGACATGCGACAAGGAAGTATTACAGACACGTGACAGGGAGGTATTGTAGAGCGCGACACATGATAAGGAGGTATTGCACGATAAGGAGATATTGTAGATGCGTGACTCGGTTTCCTCTTATGCTTGCAGCGCGACTGAAGACGCGTGATTCAGTTTCCTCAAACACACGACTTAGTGTTATCCCTGATGCACAACTCAATTGTCTCTGACGCATAACTTGGTTCTTTTACTGACACATGAAATTGTTCAGAATAATGGAAGGTGCTAGTCCTCAGAATCTGAAGACCAAAAAAGTAACTAAGAAATCTCAGAAGTCCCTGTTCAAGTATTTTGGAAACTCTACTGATATAGATAGTGCACAACCATTAACAACCATATAGCTGCCACTAGAAAGAATCAGAATACTAACTGTGTGGAAGGTAATATTGAGGTGGACATGCATTTTTCACAGTATCAAACAAATGATGCCTACGATGATACCATGCCAGATCTTGAAGATATAACTTTTGAGATGCCAGATCCTGAAGATATTCTTCCTGTTGGGGTGCAACCAGGAGTGCATCAAGATATCACACATATAAATACTCAGAAAAATGGAACACAGAAATCAAATTCAAAATCTGGTTCACAAAAGAGGAAACCAGGTGATTGTGTTATTGCTCAAAATTCTACTCAAAAAAATACAACATTGAAAACGAACAAGAAGATGTGGACCATTGGGAGAACATAAAAGTTTGATTGGGCTGCCAAATTTCTGTTTATCGAACCTATACAATCATCTAATTCATAAGAGATCCCATCTGAATGTACATGTACAATATGTACGTGGAAATTGGGAAAGCAACACAAAATGCAAATGAAGTTGGACACTATAGAAAAACATTGTGGAAAACAATATTTGACTGTAACGGGGGCGGATTGCCAGATAATCAAAACACACAGGTGGAAAACTAAAAAAGAATAAATGCATGTTAAATAAATTGTGCATTATGAAGTGGAGTATAAAAAATGTTGACATCTCATGGAAAAGGGAGGAACGATCACATCGCAAATTGGTAAGATGAATCAAACAAATCTACATGTAAAACTCATATAGTTCTCTACTTTATTTCACATACTAAAGAAAGGAAGACCAATTTCAGTATTTCCTCGATTTCAAAGTTTTGTATCAATATAATGGAATGCCCAATGTACCTTAGTCTCATTGGTCTGAAAGTAGTGGATGGGAAATGGAAAAATGCCTTTCGATGATAGAGAAGGAAGATTTGAAAGAGAATGTAAAAAAATCAAAGTTTATCTCTCTTTCAATTGATGAAGTGATAGCAGTCGACAACATTGCATGGGTATGTATCCACGTCTATACTTTAGAAAATCATATAAGGACACCTCATCTGCTGGGTGTTATGAAAATGGTTGAAAACTGTAATGCCGAAAACCTACATAAAATAGTTGTTTCTCATTTGAAAGATATTGTTGGAATGATTGATTATGAAATTGCTACAAAGTTGGTATGCATCGGAGCAGATGGTGCATCAGTCATACAGGGTCACCGAATAGGGCCGTGTGTTAGATTACAAACAACAGTGGCCCCATATATGCTACCAATTCACTGTATGGCTCACAGAATGAATTTAGCATATAAAATGGTAAGCAACTATGAAAATGTTGCTAAATTAGAATACCTTATAAGAGAACTTCATGCCTATATGGCAAGCAGCCCAAAGTGATTTCTTGAGTTCCAAAAATTTACAATTGGAATTACAGATGGAAAAAAACTTCTGAAGGATGTTGAGACGAGATGGATCTCTATGTATGAACCTGCATGCAGATTTCATGAGGAGTATCCTTCGTTGGTTAGTTTCATGCACAAATATCGTCATGAAGTTGACAGGGTGAGGGACTTGTTGTTCCGTTTAACTGATTATGGAGACATTGCTTACATTGGTTGGTATTCTTCCAATGTTGTAGGAGATCAATACACTGATGAAGCATGCACAGGGGAGATTAATCTATATTGTGGATTTTATACGGATGAGAAAAATGGTATGTCAAAGTCTTGATATCTTGTATTGTTCCCAAGATAGTTTTGATACACCTATTTTCGAGAATTGGAAATCTTTATTAGATCTTAAAAATCCCAGTAACTATTTGAGATTTAATATCCATGATCACCTCTACATCACTGTTAATGGGAGGGACATACCACTGTACATTTTGCAAAAACGTCAAGATATTACAAGATCATAACGAGAAGATGTTCTCGTGACACGTAATCTCTTTGAGTCTGTTATAGTTGAAACAAGAATAAAGCTTTAAAAAAATTCAGAATCCTTATCATCATAAATTAGAGAACGTTTCTCCAAAGATAAAATTCTTGAAGCAATGGGTGTGATGAATCCTAATTTTTGGAATACTGAAGGTGGTCGTGCAGACTTTGTAAGAAAGCATTTCCATAAATCCATGGGTACAATAATGGAACATTTCATAAAGACTTCAGAGTTCAAGGGTATGGAAATCAAAGGTATACTAAATGCTGATTTATTAAAGTTTCAATCAACAAATTTTGCAACAACAATGAGGAACCAATATAAAAATTTAGAAGAACCTTCTAAAAGTGGTGCTATTACAAGGATATGGCAAGGAATATATCAAAATTCTATTTTACAAGAAGACATCAGTGAATATTTTAGATCATATGAGTTATGTCTGTGGAGGACGAAAACAATGATTTTGGGGTCTGTGGAGGACGAAAGGGTTTTTAGTACTTTATCATTTATAAATTCAAAACTGAGAAATAGGTTGGATAAAAATATGGAAAGTTGCATGAGGTGTTATGTATCTTGCTACTCCATGGAAACCTTTCCTTTCGACAGAGCAATTGCACATTGGAATTCCCTTTGTGAAAGAAGAGGTGTGAATAATATAGCTACAAGTACAATTGTTCCCAATGATGAGAGTGGAATTGGTGCATCGTCACACTCTACAGAAGAGAACATCAAGTTTGAAGAAGCTATTGATAATGGATTGTTTCAACTTTAAATAGGTATCTCCTTGACCTTACTTTTATTGTTTGTCACCTTACATTTTAACTATGGTTATTAATTCAATTTTATATTAACTCTACAAGATGCAAATATTGACTGAGATTTTCTTTTTTATCAAATTTTTGTTTCAGCTCTTGTTATCATTAAAGATATTACAGATATATATATTTACATTTATTTAAATACAATTATTTCATCATTTTTTTTTAAAAGGTGGGTTGACATCCATCTGAAGAAGCTCGATCTTCTCGGGACTGAAAATGTCATGCAACTCACCCATCTATCTACTAATCTATTTCTCATGTTGAAATTTTCTTAAATCAAAGATCTAGCACACTACGAAGGATGATTTCTCATTTTCCTTCCATATGCTTTTTCACAGCCATCTAAAACACAAGAGGTAACGTAAACCCTATCATATTACATTTCTTGATTTTTTACAATTATGTTTAATTTATTTTTATATTTGCAAAATGCTTTGATATATTTTTTAAACTGTGGGATAAAATCACACAATCGAATTTTACAAAGAGGAAGATTTTTCCATATTATACAATTCATCATCCACGATCCATTATACAATTCATCATCCACGATGGTGCTTGAAGCTAAATCTACATCCACATAAAATTCATCATCATCCATATATATTCTAATGTCATCATCCACATCTAATGTCATCATATCATTATTTATCTATTTTAAATGTGCAGAAATGTCTTTGTCTTAACACATTCCATTTTTTTAAACAATTATCCATTATCATCATTCATCATCATCTATATCCATTCTAGTGTCATATTGTCATTACAAGTAGAGAAAAAAAGATTTTGAGAATGTTTAAATGTATCTGTCGTACTACATTCCAATTTTTCTTAAAACAGTTACCAATTATCATCATCTAGATCTAATGCAATCTAATGTCATTACAAGTAGAGAAGAAACATAAACACCATATACAATCTAGAAATTCTATACATAATATATAGGAAGTTATGAAATTAAAGATAATAAATTTTCAAAGGCTATCACATTCAAGTTTCAAATTTCAAATCCAGATAATAAATTTCAAATTCCATGACCATCACATTAAATGTTTCAAATTTTCAAATATAGATTATAAAGTATTTCAAACTTTCAAATTTAAAGATTCTATTTTCCAAGTTTCCACCCTCAATCATGAAATTTTTCAACCCTCAATTTTCTGTACCCCTTTCCCCAATGGCTTCCATTCCCGTACTCCTTTCCCCAATGGCTTCTCCACCTGTACCACTTTCCCCAATGGCTTGAATAATCCCAGAACTTATGAGATCTTCCGCAGCATTGTCTAGATTCTTTACAATTCTTTCTTCTTCCTTTGTCACATCTCCATGGGATAGCAAACTTGGATCTGCAGCTGCCTTGGTTTTGAATAAAATTTCAGGGTCGAAGCCATGCTCTTTAATTACCCTTTCAGTTTATTTTTTTTTTGTTAACCAAAACAATATTTTCCTTCAAATTCTTCGCTGCGGATAAACTGTTCTTCGCAGTTTCCAAGTGAACTTGGAAAACCTTTGCTTGACTCTTCAAATTTTCATATTTCAACTGCACAAAAAAGTGATCTCAATTAAAAATATTACTAAAATAAGAAAACTTCAAATCAACAAAAAATATTGTTTGAAAGTGATAATACTTACAACCGCTCTATCTCTCTCGACATTTGCAACTGCTACCATCTCCTTGTCCTTAGACCATTTGTTAAAATATGTCTAGGCTTCAACACTAATATTTTCCAATTTGTTTAATGCTTTATCTAAAATATCATCTTTATAATTGTTGTTATACGTGACAGTCCCACTTCTTACTTGGGTAAGTAAGGAATCGATCTTCGCAGGTTGATTCTGGACTGCAGCGTATAAACTATCCCTTTGCCAATAATTTTCAAAATGACTTATTATCTCATTGATTAGTACTTTATCCCTTCTCTCCCATTCTATGAGCTGATTTATATGAGGTAGAATAAACTCATTGACAAGGGATTAAAAATCATAACCAATTAAGTTCTCTAAAGGAAAAGGTATTAACTGTTCATCATCTGTATCTGATGAAGATGATCTCACTATAAAGGTATGGGGGATTTTTGGTTGATCATCGACTAATACTTATTTTTGCCCTTGGGTGGCCTGATCCTATTCATGATAAAATAAATACAATATTCAAATAAATAAATATAAAATGAGATGTAATGAAAGTTGAATAAATTATGTTGAAATAGAAGTATGTCTGCTAGCCTTGAATCATCTCGCACGTGTATTGAAAAATCATGTTGGGTAATTGCTATCAATGCCCAAGTAATCTTCATCTAAATTTATATTATTTAAAATCAATATGCCTGTTTCACTGGGCAAGCCACCAAGAGATAGTGATTAGAATTCGAAACGAGAAGGCAATGTTTACGTGTCCCACTAGGGGCCGGAGGAATTGGCATGTGTTTACCAATGTTGTCCTTTTTTATTGTTCCTCTGGTTGGCATTTTGAATATGATTGGTGGAGGGGGGTAGTGTCGATGTTTGTAAACAAGGAAAAGGACTACAATGTGCTGAAAAGTTTCAAGAAAAATCATACGAAAAACTGTTAAACTATGTAAAAACTACGAAATTAAATGAAGTACTATTCAAAACTTGTACTAAAGTAATAAAATCATACCTTGTTGTTGAGGGGTAGCTTTTTATGGTCCTTGAGGTGGCCATGTTGGAGTAGTAATTGGTGATTTTTGAGCTGTATGTTGCTAGGATTACTGAGGTGGTTTTTGAGAAGAGACAATTACATGCAAACTAAACTGAGTGAGTTGGTGAAGATGGTTGACTTTGAGAAGCAGGTATTTAGTCCAAATCCCTTGCAATGTCAGCAATAGTCGATTATATGTCAATTCAATATGGTAAAACTTAAATGGTAAAATGAAAATACAAAATTGGAATTTAAATATAATATATGTAAAGGTATTACTTCTCTGGCGTTTAACAAATTCAAACGGTTGGCAGTTCGGTGATGAGTGAACTTCCATTTTAGATTGTGAATATGTCGATGCCTCAGTGTTTTGTTGGCATATTCCTCTTGATTCCTCCTTTTTAGAGGAAGGGCCTCCAAAAATATTCTCTGGATATAGTAAATAGTTAATACATGTTGTCAGTCTAATGTTGAAATACAAACTTTATATTTTATACCTTTTATTCTTGAAATGGAAGTGATAAATTTGTCAACACCACGTCTGTGCAAGTAGGAATTGGTTTTTCTTTTAAATTTAAAATAGCCTCGTAATAAAGGCCAAGGAGATAGTTTGAGGAGTGAGTGACTGGTTTTTCTGAAAAGCTTTGCATTTGTAATGTCAGTTCTTATTATTTTTGGATTAAAAGGTGCACCAATCAAATTTTTTGCTTTCTAATAGTTGCAAGAATGTATGCAATGGCCCAATTTGGTATATCTATTTTCCGACCCTGCAAAACTATTCTGCCTTGAAAGAAGGAAATCATAGCAGAAAGAAAGTGGTGTGTAATTCCTTGTGTATCGACACCATGTTTAGATTTATTGACATGAGCTGCAAATTCCAAAAAACCATTAGAATTAATATCAAATTATCAATTTGAATTGTATCAAAATAAGAAACTGAATACAAAATGATGAATGAAAATAGATTACACTTACAATCAACATGGAAACCAAATGTTAATTCGAGATATTTCTTATCGTCTTCCATGAGTGTTACCTTCATTGTAAAAATAGGTAAATTTTTGAATGGGAGGCCTGTAAACTGATGAATATCCGGTGGGTCGATACCAAATTGGAGCATTCGACCATCACCCACAGTAACACTAAAGAGACCGTCCTCTGTATTGTACGAGAAGAGAAGGTAGTTAATAATATCATGGTCTATTTCGAAACGGGGCATGCTAATGAACCCACCAAACTCACATGCATCCATCATATCCTTGTATTCCGAATTCATTTGTAAAACCATCTAGATGTGGGGGCACAAAGCATTCGTATAGAGTATCTTGCCCGTGGATAGGGATTTTGGGTTGACTGGATTATCCTCTTAGGTTTTTTTCATGATCTTGGGATGCAATTTTAGTTTCCATTGTCAGTTGTGCTCGAGCTTGATTGTACCTGACCTGGATTCCTATAAACAATAAAATTCGGGGGCCGGAAAGTGTAAACATGAAAATGACCGGTGGGAGGATATTTATAGGATAATAACTAGGGATTCGACAAGGCTAAGACACACAACAAATAGGATTTGTTGATCACGCGTCAACAAAGATTTGCTAATGTGTGTGACAAAAAATCTTTGTTGATGCGCGTGTCAACAAGGCTTTCTTGACGCACGTCAACAAATCTTGTTGACGCATGACAACAAATCTTATTGATGCGCATCAACAATATTTGTTGTCACGCGTCAAAAAAGCTTCTTAACACATGACAAGAAGATTTTGTTGATGTGCACGTCAACAATCCTTATTGACGCGCGTCAAAAAGATTTGTTGTTGCGGGTTAACAAAGCTTCTTAATGTGCGTCAAGAAGACTTTTTGATGCGTGAAAACAAATCTTGTTGACGCGTGTCAACAAAGCTTCTTGACGTGCATCAAGAAGCCTTGTTGATGCATGACAACTATGCGTCAGTTTTTTCCACTATACAGTCTCTATTACTAAAAAACAAAGGGAAAAAATTTAGTTTTGAAAAAATGGTAAATTTGTCTTTCTGTGAAACCGGTTCTAGGGATATTCGCCAGGTATATTCCACCTCCGATTTCTAGGAGATCTCTTAAAATGAACCCTACATGTGGCGAAGATTCTGGAAGGAGGGCCATGGTTCATTGGTAAATCTCATGTGACTTTTCAGAAATGGGATCCGGCCTTTAACCCTTATGGGACGTCTATTTCGGAGTTCCCAATTTGGGTTGATCTCCCAGGTTTACCCCTGGAATTCTTGGAGCTGGAAGTCCTCATTGGTATTGTGAAAAGTCTGGGTAATCCTAATTCTCTGGATCTGGTTACTAAATAAAATACTATACTTACTCATGTTATATTCTGTGTCAATATGGGTCAAGATTCAAGTATGGAAAGTAGTATCAAGCTATTAATCCCTGAGGGAGTCTGGGTGCAGAGATTCTACTATGACTCGTCTCCTATTTCTTGTAAAAATTGTAAGTTGGTGGGTCATTATCAGAGAACTTGTCCTCTTCTGAAGAAAAAATAATAATGATACTAAGGTCAAACCTCAAAGGTTAGTCCCCTTTAAGGAGGCTAAGGAATGGAAGCTGGTTGGGAAGAATGGTAAAGTTGTAGAAGACATGGAACAGGAAGGTTCTCGGGAGGTTGCTAAAGAAGAGGATCCTCTGGTACAACTTAACATACTTAGCAAGGATGGGGCTGGTCCTAGTTCCAAAAGAAATTTAGTGATAACGAAGAGGTTAATGACAGTGAAGAGGTTATTGAAGAAATTTTTTTGGAAGAGGTGGTTCTAGTAACAGAGGCTGGAGTAAGTAATGCCTCGGAAGGTAATGACTTTGCTTTGCAAGTTGCTTGTGGATTATCATTGGATGAGGTATCGTCTATTGGTCAGAGCTTCATTGGTCAAAGACAATTAGAAGTTCTTTCTATGTATAATGGTTTTGGGATCTTATTGGACTATGTTGTTGATACCTATGATATTTTGGGTTCTACGAAGACTCCAGTAAGTAAATCTAAACCAGTCACTCGTAGTAATTCTAGAGCTTATTTTGGTAAAGATTATGATCTGAAGGGAAGGAAAAGTAATAAAGAAGTAAGGGAGACTAATTCCAGGAGGGAAGTAGATGTTAGTATTCAGAGTACTCTGGGGAGTTTGTTTCCCCAAAATAAGAAATGTTAAGTGATTTTTCTCTCTTGGAACATTAGGGGATTGAACAATCCCAGTAAACATAGAATTTCTAAGGATCTTAGATTTAAAAATAAACCAGATATTTTCATGCTTCAAGAAACCAAAATGAGTATGGATAGATTTAAAGAAGTGGGTAAGTCTATTTGGAAAGAAAGTTTTTGGGAGGGGTGTAGTTCTTCGGGATCCTCTGGTGGCATTTTCACTCTGTGGGATACTAGATTGGTGCAGGGAATTCTTATCCTCTCGGTCCCAGGACATGTGGCCATGTGCTTCATAGAAATTGTCTCTAAAAAATCCTAGCATGTCTCTAACATTTATGCCCCCAATCAAGTTAGTGAAAGAGGAAATATTTTGAGGGATCTCTCGAGCTTCAAACAACTGTTTAAAGACAAAGATTGGATTATTGGAGGAGATTTCAATTCCCCCCTTTCCCCTGGTGAATAAAAAGGGGGCCTAACTTCATATTCTGAGAGTATGGAGGATTTAGCTGACTTTCTCAATAGCAATGGTCTGTTTGACTTAGATTTGGAGGGATCCAAATTTACTTGGGAAAACAAGAGAGTGGGATCTAAGCTTATCCAAATTAGACTTGACAGGTTTGTTGTGAGTCACCTCTTCATGATTAATCAGTTATATTCTATTAAAACTCTCCCCATAATCGGATCTGATCATAATCCCCTTATTCTTGCTTTTGGGTTGACTCATTCAAATAAATCTAGACCTTTCAGATTTGAAAAGATGTGGTTAGATCACCCTGATCTAGTCACCATAATCCAAGAATGGTGGAATATTAAAGTCTTTGGGGTTGTTAGTTTCAGATTGAGTTTCAAACTGAAGCATCTTAAGAGTAGCCTTAAAAGGTGGAATAAGGAGATTTTTGGGAATATCTTCCAGGAAAAAAGTAGAATTTCTGAGGATTTAAGGAATATTTAGGAACTTATGCAGAATGATGGCCTTAATCTTGTTCTCAAATATCAAGAACAAAAACTCTTGATAGATTACCATGAAATCTTGGCTAAAGAAGAGGTTTATTGGAGACAAAAGTCTAGGGTGAAGTGGCTTAAGGAGGGGGATAAGAATACAAAAAAATTCCATTTCTCTACTACTTCTCGAGCCAATATCCTTAAGATAAATGAAATTAAGAGTGAGAATGGTGAGATTGTTTCGAAAAGCAAGGATATTAATCAAGCTATAATAAATTACTTTAAGGATCTATTTAAGCATGGACAGAAAGTGGAGGAACAGGCTCAAAATAAAATCTGGGATATCTTCTAGAAGGTAATCACTCTCAATGAAAATTGGGATCTCTTAAAGATCCCATCGGAGGAGGAAATTTGTTTCTCGGTCTTTAATATGGAACCTGATAGATCCCCGGGCACGAATGGTTTTCCGTCTTTCTTCTATCATAAATTTTGGGAGGTGATAAAGAAAGAGGTTATTGAAATGGTCCAATATTTATTCAAAAATGGTAAGCTTCTGAGATAAATGAATAATACCTTCCTGGTCCTTATACCAAAAATTGTTGGAGTTAAAGAAGAGAAGGATTTTAGACCGATATATAAATTATTGACTAAAATCATTACTAGCAGGATTAGAATGGTTCTCTCAAATTTCATCTCTGGGAATCAAGGTGCTTTTGTCCCGGGAAGCCAAATCACTGATATTATTATTTTGATTCAAGAAATCATTCATTTCATCGAAAACTTTGCTAGATCGACTATGTTCCTTAAGTTGGATATGCATAAGGCCTATGATAGGATTACTTGGTCTTTTCTTCAGGCCATTCTGGTTAAGGTTGGCTTTGATATCACTCTGGTAAATATGATAATGACCTGTATCTCCACTACTATCTATTCGGTCCTGGTGAATGGTAATCCGGAAGATTTTTTCCAAGCAAGTAGAGGTTTGAGATGAGGTGATCCACTTTCACCTTTCCTCTATGTTATTATGGTTGAACCTTTGAGTAGAATCTCTAACCATGCCATGTTTTATAAAAGCATCCAAGGTATTAAAATATCCAATGGTCTCCCCCCTATCTATCTTAATCAGTTTGTGGATGATATTTTTTTATGGGTAAGGCCTATGTCTAAGAAGCCTCCAATTTTAAGGTTGTTCTTAATGATTATGAATTGGTCTCGGGACAGATGGTAAACTTCCATAAAAATGTTGTTTATTTCATTAATGTGGAGCTTCAAGTATAGGTAAGATTAGCTCGTATACTGGGATGTAGGATTAAGCATTTCCTCATTTGGCATGCAAGATACACCAAGAAATGATTAAAAAAACCATAAAAATACACATCCCCAGGAGCTTTGGAGAAAATAAGATACAGATGCATAGTTGTCATTGATTTCCCTTTTGAATTTGGACCGTCCACATGGAAGATCTAAGTTAAGATGAGCTTGGGGGTTCTTCTTTACCTTTTACACCTTTTGGAAAAAATGAAAAATTTCTCAATTTACTCCACCCCTTGTCTGCCTTTGAAAAATGGGCTTGACACAAGTCCCAATGTGGGTCCCAAAGGAACCATAGCCCAATTCTACTATTTTACCTATTTTTGGAAAAAGGAATATTTTCAAAAATTTCCCCACATGCCCAACTCCTCGCCTTTTGACTTTTCAAACCACCATGTATCTCAATGGTGCATTTTTAGATGGTCCCTAAAAGTAGACACCCCAAACAAGCATGGGATCAACACGTGTCTCAGTCTGGCAGTGTTTGTTAAAAAGTTTGATAGTTCAGTGGAAGGTGCCATGTGTCCAAGGTATGAGACAGTCTTCTTCATCCATTGAAAAGTCTAAGAAAAAATCAGAGTGAGCGGAAGCCTCCAAGTGTCCTCCTGGCGCTTCTTCAAAATAAAACTCAAAGGCCAATCCTTAAACATACGCGGTCCCTCCACGTTTCTTAGGCCCTTTAGGAAATTGCTTGAAAGGTCTAAGTAAAGGAAGGTCCGGCGGAAACCTCCATGTGTCTTTATGGTGCAACTTCAAGATGGTCCTCAAGAGCGGAGACCCTAAATGAGCGTGGGCTCACCACGTGTCCCAGGCCTTAGAAAATTTCTTTAAAAAGTTTTAAGTATAGAGCGGAGCTGGCGGAAGCCTCCACCTGTCCCTCTGTCGCATTTGTTAAGGTGGGACCCTGAGGACAGATCTTCAAATGAGCACCAGCCCACCATGTGTCCACGGCCCGCCAAATTTTTACCAGCTGCATGAAAAATTTTTTTCTAAGTCTGGGAAAAGCAATAGAATCCTCCACGTATCCACCTGGCACAACTCCAAGGCCAAACAAAAAGGAGAGTCTTCAAAAGAGTGCCATTCCTCCACGTGGACAAGTTTTGGGTAAAAATGATCCACAAAGTTTTAGAGTTCCCCACCGAGCCGCATCCAACCGAAAATGGCCACATTGCCACTAATGTAGAGAAGTAAATTTGAAGGGAAAAACACACCCGTCAAGCTGTAAAAATGCAGGGAAACCATTGTTTGAGCCTGGAAATGAAATTTTCTTTAAGGATAGAGAATCTGGAAATGTTGTAAGGTTCAAACATGATCCTCTGAGCTACATTCAATCACATTTCCTCAGGTATTTGGGACACAAAATGGCAGGGACAACAACACACGACTGCAGAAAATGGAAGGAAATGAACAACCTGATTTTTACACCCAATTGATAGACACCTTCAGATGGATAGAGAAACAAACAACAAATTCTGGATTTTTAAGTGACCTTTGACCAAGGAGGAACTAATCATGGAAACCAAATGGAGGACAAATTCTTCAAGCACCAACACAGGGAGATAAAAAATGTGACAGAGGCCACAAACTGAGGGATTTTAATGGAAAATGGGGCGAGACTAATTTGAGCACCAACATCGGCTCTGAATTGGGGATGAGCACTCCCTGTGAGTGCCACAAGAACCAAATAATAGACCAAGTGCCAAAAAACATCCATTGGGCAAAGGAGTCAGCTTGTAGAGTAGAAAACTAGAACCATCTCCTAAAAATGAACTGAGGAACCTAAAAAACCAGGTCACCAAGGACCAGAATGAGAAAAAACACAAAAGACATAAAAGCAACCAATGAACTATACACTATACAAATGATGCTCACCTTGATTCTAGGGAATCAATCTAGGAAATGTTTCAAATGCCTTCCATTAATAGGAAATTCGAGCAATTCCCCATCCAAGTCTTTCAAGAAGAAGGTATGTTCACCAATCTCGAATGTCAATGGAGTAAGGGCCCATCCATAATGCATCAAATTTACCATGCTTGCCCTTGTCTTCATGTCTGCAATCCCATAATAGCACAAGATCTCCAATGCTGAAAGCTCTAGGAGTGACCTTCTTGTCAAATAACTTCTTCATTTTTTCTCTGAACTTCACATGCCTTTGGTGAGATGCTCTCCTTTCTTCATCAAGTTCAACAATCTGGTTAATGCGAGCATCATATGGACTAACTTCTTGATCTTCCATATTGTTGAATGAACTGATATGAGGATAATTGCATATACAGGGGCAGCAGAGCTTGAGTGTCCATACACCAATTCAAATGGAATTTTTCCAGTAGCTCTTTTAACAGTAATTCTATTAGCCCAAACAAAAAACTTCAACTTCTCACCCCACTTCCTTTTGTTCAACTCCAAGGTTTTCCTTGATCTTTAATATATTTTTATTGTTGGACTCTTCTTGTCCATTTCCTTGGGGGTTATAGTTGGAGGCATATGTCAAATTGATCCCATATTCTTTACACATTGCCACCAAAGGTTTAGCTCTGAAGCTCATGGCATTGTCAGCAACAATTTTAACTGGCACTCCAAACCTGCAAATGATATGGTTCAACATGAAGTCCATGACAATTTGGTGTGTTTCTCTCTTGGTGGGGATTGCCTCCACCCACTTAGTGAAGTAATCAGTGGCTACAAGAATCCACTTATGGCCAGCACTTGAAGGGTCTGAAATCTCACCAATGAAATCCATTCCCCATTGCTTAAACGGGGCTTCAATTGATACAGGCAGAAAAGGAAGGGAGCCTGAAGCTTTCAGTCTTCTAGAAAAATGCTGGCAACTCTCACATCTTCTAACCAACAAAATTATATCCTTGAAAAGAGTTGGCAACCAATAACCAGCCCTCAGGATCTTGTGTGTGTGACTTTTCCAGCAAAATTCCCCCCACAAACTCCTCCATGGAGATCAGAAATTATCTTGGGGGCTTCATCTTCAGTAATGCACCTTAAGAGGACTCCCTCGGGGTTCTTCCAAGCTAACCCAAAATCAGTAATGACATATTTCTGGGAAGCCAACTTAAGAGCTCTTTTCTTATTTTTACTCAAATACTCAGGGAAGTATAGATGTCTGAGATAAAAAATTATATCTTTGTACCATTCAGAACTCACCAACTTTTCAAGGACATCCACCCTTCCTTCTTCTACTTCATTTCACCTCAATAGTTTGCATGTTACTCTCAGCCATAAGTTTAGCTAAGCCCAAACCTCTTACCAATTTCTTGGTTTTGGATATCCATGTCATACTCCTACAACTTGTTCACCCATCTGCATCTTTTTCTTGAGACCTCCATCTCTGATAAGACATCTTTCACCATGGTGTGGGGAACATAAGAAACAACTTTAGAGCTCAAAATGTAAGGTCTGAAAACCTTTGTTTCTTTTACCAAGGAAAATGCTTTCTTCTCCATAATGGTGTACTTCAACTCAGCCCCTTGTAATGCCTTATTGAAAAAGGCAATTGGCCTCTCATCCCCTTCATCATCCTTCTGCAACAAGACAGATGCAATAGTGTTCTCTGAAGCAAAAGAAAACATTTGAAAAGGCTTCTTATAATCTGGAGCTGCTAAAACAGGGGCATGCTTTAATGCTTCCTTGATCCCATTGAAATCCTGAATGGAAGCCTCTTCCCATTTGATAACTTGGTCCTTTTTTAGCATGCAAGTAATTGGAATGGTCAACTCAGCAAAGTTTGATATGAATCTTCTGATAAAGTTTATTTGCCCAAAGAAGGACTGAATTCCTTTCTTGGTTCTTGGAATTGGGACCTTGCTGATGGCCTCTACCCTCTCAGGATCAATCATGACACCATCCTTTGATACAATGTGACCAAGAAACTTGGATTTTTGCACTTCGAAATGGAAATTCTTTGGATTGAGTGAAATGCCATACTCTCTGCATCTTATCAACATCTTTTCTAAATGTTACAGGTGATCACTTCTTCTCCTGGAGAAAACTGTCACATCATCCTGATACACAGTAATGAAGTCATTTATATATCCTGAGAATGCTACATCCATTACTCTCTGAAAAGTAGCTCCAGCATTCATCAGGCCAAACGGCATCCTCACATACACATAGGTACCCCATGGAGTAGTGAAAGCAGTTTTGATTCTCTCTGATTGCTTCACAACTACCTGGTTATACCTAGAGAAACCATCCAAAGTAGATAACAACTCAGATCCAGTAACCAATTAAAACATGTTATCCATGTTTGGTAAAGGATAATTATCCTTCATTGATGCTCTGTTCATATTTCTAAAATCCACACAACCTTATATCATCATTCTTTTTTCTAACTGGCACTAAGTTTGTAACCCAAGAAGAATACCTTGTTGGCTGAATGATCCCTCCATCCCTCAGTTTCTTCAGTTCTTCTTGCATATTCACAGAGAGGAGTGGATTAATCAGCCTCAACTTTTGTCTGAATGGTTTTGCATTAGATTCCAAAGGAATTTCATGTTGAAACAAATCCTCTCTGTATGCCTTTAACTCAGAATAAGACCAAGCCAAGCAGTCCTGATATTTCTTCAACAATTGGACATAGGACTATTTTTCCTCCTTGTTCAGATTGCTTCCCAACCAGATCTTCCTTGGTTTCTCCTTTGTACCTAGGTCATGCTCCTCAACATCCCTTGAGGCTGCTATATGCCTATTGATAATGCAATCAACATTATCAAAGTTTGATTCAAGAGCAACCAGTCCTCTAGGAATGGTATTAGTTTTCAGTTGGATGATGTCTTTTCCAAACAAAGTTTCTTTACCTTCTGCTGCACACACCATTGGCTCCCAATCAATACACTGATCAGAAAACTCCCCTTTGTTCTACAGAAATCTTTTGACCTGAGCATCATCATCAAAAATTTGCCAATGTTTAATGTTGTCAGGGACAGATGGCCTTGTTAACACTTCAACATCATATTCACAATATGGGGACATTGCACAATTATCAAACCCAGATCCCAATACTGCAAGCTTGTCTGCCATAACATTGAACTTCCTATCATGATGCACAATGTTAAATGAATCAAACATCTCAATCAAGTCCCAGACTGCATGCTTGTACTGTTTCATTCTCTGATTCTTAGTAGCATACAGTTTTCTGATTTGTTTAACAATTAGTTCTGAATCTCCCTTAACAATGATGTCTTTAACATAGTATTTCCAAGAAATTATCAAACCTAACAACAATGCTTCATACTCAGCAATGTTGTTAGTACACTCAAAGTTAAGTTTGAAAGAAAAAACAAACTCTTCCAAGCTTGGAGAAATCAGAACTACACTGACACCATTTCCAAATTTGGAGCAAGCTCCATCAAACAACAAAGTCCATGGAGAGCCTACTTGTTCAAGACTCTTACATTGATCCATTTTTTCTCTTTCCCATCAACAAATCCAATAAAGTTATTAGCATCAACACTTGTGTAAAACAGTTCATAAGATGCATTGTTGGGATCTTCAATGAGATGCACCATCTTCTTTTCTCCATACAACTTGACAAGGATGCCCTCAATTAGGATGGTGCATAGGACATATCCATTTGAACACTCCCACCAACACTTGCAGCCCATTTTCTAGACAACAACATACCCCACTTGGCTGGGCAATCAACAATAACAACATCAAGTTTCAAGTTCCTACCTGGATAAGCTGCAAGTTGTACCACCAAACCTTTCACACATCCCACCACTGGCACCTCTCTGGAATCCATGGTAGTGCACTTCCCATATGCTATTGTTACTTTGATATCCATTTCATTCATGACTTCTAGAGGCATAACATTGCATGATGCCCCCAAATCAAACATACAGTTGTGTAGCAATCTATCCTTAATGATCAGAGTGGTGAAGAATGGATCTACATTTAGCTGAGAATCTACCAAGGATGTTCCCAAATAAACCTCAGGTGGTTCACCTAGTTCTTCCAATGTTGGTGGTGTTTCTAGCTCTTCAATGATTGGAGGAGTCTCCATAATGTTTACATTTCTGCCTGGGGTACTCTTCTCTTCTTTCAATCCCAAATACTCAAATGCCCTCTTCTTGTGCTCAGGAATCCTAAGAAGCTCAATAATTGGAACACTAACTTTGATTTGACTCAAAACTTGGGAAATGTCATATGGAACACACTTTGGCAAGGCAACATTGGAAGGGAGATTGACACATTCATCAGATGGCACGGGATTTTTGACAGTTTGGGCATGAGGAGAAGTATGAATCTTGTTTGGGACAGCAAGGCCTTTGGAAGGTGTATCTTTCTTAGGAACCTCTTTAGGAATATTTGAAAGCAATGGAGTTTTAGGTTTGGCTTGAGGCCCTACTCCTTTGACAACTCTACTCCTAGTATTATAATCCTTTTCTTGAGCAACAACAACGTTCATCAATAACTACCTATCCTCCTCAGATGGGATTCCTCCATCATACTTCTTTATCATTAAAGCTCTTAAATATTCAAAGTCATTATTGGGAAATTCAAAATCTTGTACAATATCTATTTCTAAAGTATGAGAGGGAGGAAGAAGAGGTACCCGGTGAATGCAATCCCAAAAATCAGCAGCAGTTCTAGCACTTATTACCTCAGTTGAAGTTGCTCCTTACTGTGAGCTTATAGAGCACTCCATCATGCATGCATCATCATCAATGTTATCATCATCAGCTTCCTCTTCTACTTGCTAATCTACTTCACATGGAGCATGGGGCATGAAACATCTGTCACACCAATCAATTACATATGTTTCTTCAACAATAACAACTCTGGCAGCCAAAGGATCAGGCACCATTCTATTTTCCCTAGCTTGGGGATGTCTATTTGCAGATCCCATGGGTCCCTTGCCTCTATCATCAGATCTCTACTCATTTCTAGGATGATTGGTAAATCTTTCTTGGCCTTGTTGCTTATGTGCTGGCCTTGTGAAATCTTCCCAATTCCTTTCTCTTCCTCGGGCTAATTTGTATGAGATTTCTTTCACAGCTCCTACCAAAGTTTTCACAACTTCCTCCAAATCAGCACCTTACTTGCTTGAGGTCTTTCTGGGTTAACCAGTTTCACACCTTCCCTCTTAGGAGGTTTTCCAATTGCTTTAATGTTATTCTCAATTTGCAGAGCCATGGTAAAGGCCTACCTCAAATTGGTAGGGTTTTTGTCCCTCAAGTAGTAAGCAGCTTTCTTATCAAATGCATCTGAATACTTTATAAGACAAGATTCATCACATGGCCTTAAACTTACAGGAAATCTCCTCAATGTCTTATTAAATCTAGTGTTGAAGTCATGCACTGACTCATTAGGATTCTTTTTAATATTCTCAAATTCTGACAAAAGAAACCTAGGATCTGTTTTGTCACCATACTGCAATCTAAATGCATTATTCATTTCAGTCCAAGAATCAATGGAATTATCTGGCAAAGCTTTATACCAGTCCCTTGCATCTTCTTCCAAAGTATGGATAAACAATTTGATATATACATCTTCAAATTCAATCTCAAAGTCTTCCATCATGTTGATAAAAAGCTTTAAGTGTTGATCACTAGTTATAGCATTATTTCCTTGGAACTTTGGTAGTCTATTTCTTACATCTTGGGGAACTGCATTTGGATAACCAACCATCCCTCTAAAATTTATAGGACCAAAAGTATTTACAACAAATGGAGGTTTGGGTGGGGGATGGGCCATGTTGTTTTGAGGAGGTGACCTTGGAGGAGAATCAAACTGATAAGGGACAAGGGGTCTTTGAAACACAGGAGTATAAATTCCAAAATGGATATCCCCTAAAGGCTTTGTTTCTTGGAAAACCCTATCAACTTTGGAAAACTCAGGGGCAGAATGAGAAGAAATTTTTTCAAATTCAAATGAAGGCCCCTCTCCAGATGGAGAATTTAATTCCACAAAAAGACTACCTGATTCAGAAGCACTTGAATGGAAATCTTCAATGATAGGCTGATCACTTTCATCAATGGAGATCTCTTTTCTTGACTGTTGATCTCCAACAACTCTCCAGGATCTTCTTCCTTCTGAATTTGTTTTTCCTAGCTCTGGAAATAATGTCCTAGTAGGATCCCTAGTGAAGAAAGATCTTCTTCCTTCCAGCTTTGCAAAGATTAGTAACAAATCTCACTTGACAGAGGTTAAGACACTGGTATTTATAAAAAAAATCAGATCAACATGGAGTCACCACTAAGGATTTCCACCTTAGTTGTGCAAATGCACTAAAAAATATGATCTGTCAAATGTTTGTCAACACTAGAAACTGGAAATGGAAAGATCTGACCTTCCTTTACCCAGATTTATCAATGAAACTTAGTGCAATAACTATAGAAACTAGAAATATTACACAACACTTGTAATTTTGAACACTTCTTATAGGCGCGAACACACACTGATGTTGAAACAATGTACTAGCACTTAGAGCATATAGGAAATGTTTATCAGGGGTTGAGTATGAACTAAAATCACAATGTCCCCGACAACGGTGCTAGAATGGTGTTGATGCCAAATGGTACCCAAATCAACAGATTCTCCCAATTCAAAAAATGAGTTAGCATCACAAATCAGCCTTTTGCCAGAACAGGAAGCTTCAGAAGCTGAGACAAGAAGCTTAGACCATGTTGTGTGTCATTTTGTAGCCAGGGAAGAAATGCAGCTTGCTCTTTGTCACTCAGATGTGGAGAAATGGGTAGCACCCTTAAGAGGATTTGATCTATCCTCACTACTTTATGGTTGTGCCTTTCAACCAGGGTGAGAGGACCCTTTTGTAGCCATGTTGTTTGTGGAGGAGATGGAGATGTCCTTCTTTACAAAGTTATTAAGAAGACCTTGAAGAAAACATGATCAATACAACAAAAATCTAACTCTCACGAGTTGTCACCCTAGATAATGGAGATATTTTCTGAGCAAGGTTCAGGCTACTAAAGACAATGAAAACCTGATTTCTTCTGTATGTTTTGGTAACAGAGATTATGAATTTGTACACACATGGGACAAACAGGGGTAGTATGGGTAGGATTGGTTGTTTTTAAATGAATTTTGGTGGGAGGTGAGGCAGAGTGGATTTTGACTCGCCAGATCTTTGAGAGATTTTACAAAAATGGAAGGCTTGACCAACAGAATGCTTCAGAATAGCTAGAATGTTCCTTTAACCAGAAGGTGTGCTTCAATGGAGGCCCAGATCAGCACGTTTTCACACAAACTTTAAGAATCCAAAATGAAGGCTCAAATTGGAAAAACTTAACTGAACATTATCAACCTTTGTTTTATCACGCCTAAGATACCCTCAAAGGCTAACAAACAATCTTAATCATCATGCTAGGAGTAAAGTGATTTTAAATTTGTTTATTTCACTATCAAATGAAATCTCTTCTGATAAATGAAATTACAAATGCCACCAAACTATCACAAAGCTAAGATCTTGTGTGATTCACAAAGATTTCAATGTAAGATTGCAATGGGAACAAGAAAAACTATTTGCAGACATTCAGAGATGAAGCAGACACAACTTTTCTCAAATTAAACACAGATTAACTCAAATTTGATTAAATTCATCAGCAGGGGAAAGTTTCTAGAACAATCTCAGAGCTTGTCAATGGTTGTACACTTGCAACCACCTTGACATGATCAAATTTAACACAAAAAGAAATAAACAGGTTCCTCAGATAATGTCTCAGAAAGATGGGCTCTGTCAAACTTTTCTCTTAGGAATTAGCTTCTGACCTCTAACACTCCAACCATTTGCATGAAAAATTCATGCAATTTATAACATTTCATTTACAACAGAGTTTTCCCCCCAAAACAAAAACATTCAAAGCACCATTGTGTTACGACCTTTGATCGTGACTCTCAGAATCAGATTTGCAAAAAATTTGTCAGGTGCACAGAGGGAAAATCTCTCCAAATATTTCCAGCATTCAATTCTTCACCTGGTAAGTTGTTCTTCATCTCACGCGCCAACTACTTCCTCCTCTAATCTGTCAAATCTGGTTCTTTGTGTGCCAAGGAAGGAAAGACTAGAAAATCAGATCGAACCCAATAGTCAGATCACATCTTAATGGTAAAAGATGTTTTCAGATTTTTTCCCACCAAACCAAGATATCAACTGGTTTCTTGTGTGCCAAGGAAAGAAAGATCAGATCGAATCTGACAGTCAAATTACATCTTTAATGGTAAAAGATGTTTTCAGACCTTCCCCACCAAACCAGGGTATCAAATTAATTTCCTCTTCATTTGGCATGTAGGAGACTCCAAGAAATGATAAAAAAATCCATAAAAATTCCCATCCCCAGGAGCTTTGGAGAAAAATGACAGAAAATCAGATACAGATGCACAGTTGTCATTGATTTCCCTTTTGAATTTGGACCATCCACGTGGGAGATCCGAGTTAAGATGGGCCCGGGGGTTCCTTTTTACCTTTTACACCTTTTGGAAAAAATGCAAAATTTCTCAATTTTCTCCACCCCTCTACCTTTGAAAAATGGGCTTGACACATGTCCCAATGTGGGTCCCAGAGGAACCACAACTAAATTCTACTATTTTACCTATTTTTGGAAAAAGGAAAATTTTCCAAATTTTCCCCACAAGCCCACCTCCCCACCTTTTGACTTTTCAAATTACCACGCATCTCAATGGCATCTTGAGATGGTCCCCAAAAGTAGAGACCCCAAACAAGTTTGGGCTCAACATGTGTCTCATTTGGTAGAGTCTGTTAAAAAGCTTGAGAGTTCAGCAGAAGACTCCATGTTTCCAAGGTCCGAGACATTCTTCTTTGACCATTGAAAAGTCCAAGAAAAAGGTAGAGTGAGAGAAAGCCTCCAAGTTTCCTTCTGGCACTTTTTCAAAATAAAACCCAAGGGCCAGTCCCCAAACATGTGCGGTCCCTCCACGTGTCTTAGGCCTTTTAGGAAGTTTCTTGAAAAGTCTAAGTAAAGGAAGGTCTGGAAGAAACCTCCATGTGTCTTTATGGTGCAACTTCAAGATGGTCCCCAAAAGTGAAGACTCTGAATGAGCGTGGGCTCACCACATGTCCTAGGCCTTAGAAAATTTCTTTAAAATTTTAAGTACAGAGGAGCTGGCGGAACCCTCCACCTATCCCTCTGTCACATTTGTTAAGGTGGGACCCTGAGGCAGATCTTCAAATGAGCGCTAGCCCACCACGTGTCCATGGCCCACCAAAACTATACCATATGCATGAAAATTTTTTCTAAGTCTGGGAAAAGCAGTGGAATCCTCCACGTGTCCCCCCGGCACAACTCCAAGGCCAAACAAAAAGGTGAGTCTTCAAACGAGTGTCGTTCCTCCATGTGGACAAGTTTTGGGTTAAAATGATCCATAAAGTTTTAGAGTGCCCCACCGAGCCACATCCAACCAAAAAGGGCCACGTTTCCACTGATGCAGAGATTTAAATTTGATGGGAGAAACACACCCGTCAAGCTGTAAAAATGTAGGGAAACCATTGTTTGAGCTCGGAGATGAAATTTTCTTCAAGGACAGAGAATTTGGAAATGTTGTAAGGTTCAAACATGATCCTTTGAGCTACATTCAATCATGTTTCCTTCAGGTATTTGGGACAAAAATGGCAGGGAAAACAACACACAACTGTGGAAAATGGAAGGAAAGGAACAACCTGAGTTTTATGCCCAATTGACAGACACCTTCAGATGGACAAAGAAACGAAAAACAAATTCTAGATTTTTAAGTGATCTTCGACCAAGGAAGGGACTAATCATGGCAACCAAATGGAGGACAGAGTCTTCAAGCACCAACATGGGGAGATAAAAAATGTGATAGAGGCCACAAACTGAGGGATTTTAATGGAAAACGGGGTGAGACTAATTTGAGCACAAACATTGGTTCCGAATCGGGGATGGGCACTCCTTGTGAGTGCCACAAGAACCAAATAACAGACCAAGTGCCAAAAATATCCATTGGGCAAAGGAGTCAGCTTGTAGAGCAAAAAACCATAACCATCTCCCAAAAATGAACCGAGAAACCTAGCAAAACCAGGTCACTAAGGACTAGAATGAGAAAAATCACAAAAAACATAAAACAACCAACAAACTATACACCAACAAATGATTATCACCTTGATTCTGGGGAATCAATCTAGTAAATGTTTCAAATACCTGCCATTAACAGGTGATCCGAGCAATTCCCCATCCAAGTCTTTCAAGAAGAAGGTATGTTCACCAATTCGAATGCCAATGGAGTAAGGGCCCATCCATAATGCATCAAATTTACCATGCTTGCCCTTATCTTCATCTCTTCTATCCCATAACAACACAAGATCCCCAATGTTGAAAGCTCTTGGAGTGACCTTCTTGTCAAATAACTTCTTCAACTTTTCTCTGAACTTCACATGCCTTTGGTGAGATGCCCTCCTTTCTTCATCAAGTTCAACAATCTAGTTAATGTGAGCATCATTTGATTATTTTATATAAAATAAATATGGAAAAAGGTGGGATTAATTAGTACTTTATTCACTGGATAACCTTCTAAATCATAGTATAAGACCGGGCTAAATAATGTTTAAAGTGCATAATTTGTGTCTACACCGGACTGTCCTCAGATGCCATAATGGTTGACTTACAACTAAGCATTGCACTACATCTCAGACCAAATGTAGTTCTCTGTGTGTGGAAATATTCCCTAGGTTACTCTTGTGTGTGTCGCACTTGAAGAAGTGAGAAATTAGCTAGATGTAGAATCTAAATAATGTGTGCATGGAAAGAATAGAATCCCCTACTAGTAATTGTTATACAGATGAACTACCCTTTGTCTCTTGTGATGGAGTGAGATGGATGTAAATGAAGCTATGAATTCATTTGATGGATGCAACTTAGGTGGAGCTAGTATATGTGTAGTGTTTGGTCCCTTATTAGTCACATTAATTTATATTTATATGATGGTCCCTTATGCATGATCACATTAATTTATATTTATATTTTCCTTTGTCATATATTTTTCCAGTAATTAACCACGAAAAGGCCGACTACTAACAAGATAATAAGCTCAAATGACTATAAATGACCCAAAAAGTCTGACCAAAGTTCAAAGAGAAAAATGGCACCCAGAGGAGACGAGGGCACCTGGTGCTGACGTCTTAGTTGGGCGGCGGTGTCCAGGATGACAAATGTCAATAGGTGAAAAGACAGACTAAGCAAGTAAGAGTGAAAGAATGAAAGTAGAAGCATAAAGCAAAGAATTGTGGCCAAAGACAGGGGTCAATTATTACTTTTATTACTTAAGAACCATATGAATAGTAGTATGTGATCAAGATTAGATAATTAGCCAAAGTTCATGATTTTGTCTCTATAATAGGACCAAATAACTACATTATGTATTTCCCTTATTTTATATGGTCTTGACTCAAATTTTATGTCTCAGAGCTTATTGCATTGTAGTTCTATAACTTTATATTCCCTCCATTTGTCTATAAATATGCTTCATTTTATGTCACTCCTATTTGTAAAACCTTACCATAAAGTATAATGAACTACAAAAAGTAGAAACCCTACAAACATGTAATACCCTTCATCATTTAATATTAAATAACAAAAAGATAAATTATTTTATGGTGAAGTTGGACTTACCTTTTTGATCAACCCCTAACAAGATAATCCAAGTGTTGTAATACATGCCCTTGAGATCAAGACTCATCTAGTTATCCAAGGCGCATAAGTAAGTAAGAATGTGATATAAGAGAGCCATGTCTAAGTTCCCTTGTGTCTCTTAACACAATGATATTAGGCTAAGTATAGAGTAGAAAATGTACCCAACATGATAGTAATGTGTTGTAGTTTTCTTTAGCTAATAGAATAAAAACTTTTCTCCATTAAGGAACTTTAAGGATCCTAGGAGTTATTTTTCTTTAAATAATACATCTCTCCAGAACTTGTTCTTGCTTATAAGTGCATGAAGAAATAATATTTAACATTTCGAAGTGGAATTTATAACTATCATTAATTTGATCCTAAATGATGTCTAATTTATTTAGGATAACTATATTAATCACTATCCTAAATGATCTTTGAGCTATGAGGCCCTTGAGTTTTTTTGGATTGATATTTAGAATATGATCTTATAAAAGTGTTAGGTGAGTATGAAATGTTATGTTGGTATTATTATATATTACTTTTTAGGTTAAAAATATGATAAAGTGGACTCTAGGATAATGAAATGATAGAATTAATATATACGCATTGAAATTAGACTTAAAAGATGAAAGGATGAAATACCATAGACCATTCTATCCTAAACCATATTGTTTTTCCTAGGTAGTTTTTGATGTAAAACCAATATTTATGGAATGAATCCTAGAGGTAGTTAATTGGTTTTTTAAATTAATGATTTTTGAATGAATGAAAAAGTAGAGTGTAGAGATGAGAAAGTCAGGAAAGAACTAGGGAGATGTGTTGTTTGTAGTTAGAATGTGAGTATTTTCTTTAGCATTGGAATAGGGCTTAATCAAAGATGTATCACTGCTAATTTTGATTTTTAATTTACTAAATTCCTAGTAGTACCTTTAGCATTGGAATATAATAAAATGTATCACTGCAAAAGGATAAGTTACTAAATTTGAGAGTCTACATATACCATATGGGATTTGTAGAGTAATTTATAAAAGGCAAAAACACCCACTAGTCACTAACTTCTAAAAAAGTATTAGTTTTCAACCTTTAAATAATTATGTGTGTGTGTGTGTACACACACAAATATATATATATATGTGTGTGTGTGTATGTGTGTGTGTGTGTGTGTGTGTGTGTGTGTGTGTGTGTGTGTGTGTGTGTGTGTGTGTGTGTGTGTAAGGATAAATTACTAAATTTGAGTGTCTACATATGGCCTATGGGGGTTGTAGAGTAATTCATAAAAGGAAAAACACCCACTTGTCACTAACTACTAACAGTGCATTAGTTTTCAACCTTTAAATAATTATGTGTGTGTGCATACACACACATACACATAATCTGTGTGCGCGCGCACACACACACACACACACACACACACACACACGCGCGCGCGTACGTACATACGTATGTATATATTTGTGTGTGTGTGTGTATGTACATGTATATATACATGTACATGTGTGTGTGTATTTATGTACACACACACACACATGTACATGTATATATACATGTACATATACACATACACACACATACATACATATGTACGTACGTATGTATGTATGTATGTGTGTATGTACGTATGTATGTGTGTATGTGTGTATGTACGTATGTACGTATGTACGTGTGTGTGTGTGTGTGTGTACATAAACACACACACACACACACATACATACATATGTACGTACGTATGTACACATGTATGTGTGTACACACGTACACATGTGTGTATGTACACACACATGTATGTTATGTATGTGTGTATGTACGTATGTACGTATGTACGTGTGTGTGTGTGTGTACATAAACACACACTAGCTTTTACACACACATTCTACACACATGTCTACACACACACACACATGTATTTAATGATACATTTATACACATGGACACATAGATTCATTGAATGTGAAAAATATTTCCACTCTGGGTTTTTATCCTAACATTTAAATAATTTGGGGGTGAATGTAATATATTAATTCAATTTATTTTCTCCTTTCCTCTTTACTATTATGGACAAATCCAATCATTGAATGTGAACTTCAGTGATCCACTGCATATATGGATTACATTTATCCTAAGCAATTTACACATAATTATGGGGGTGAATGTAATACTATTAATATCAATTTATTTTCTAACATATAAAATACTGATATTCCTATTTGACAATCCAAGTATGTTGCTAACTATGCAGTGATAGTGCATCTTTATGGTGCATTACATTCACATAATGCAATTTACTTCTGACATACTTATTAGATACAACTTTAATATCAACATTGATTTGTGTATTGTTGATACATTGATGACAAATCAACTGAAATTCCTAGGGTTTTATTCCTTAAGTTGTTACTAGTATGCACTGATACTCATCTTTTTGGTGCATAATTTAATAAGATGAACTTTCACTGTCTGAGTTAAACATTAGAACACTGATATATACACATTGATTTGTGTATTGTTGATAATTGATGACAAATCAAAGAAAGAAAGGGTTTTATTCCTTTCATTCATTAATTCCATTTCGTATTAGGGTTAAAAATAAGATGTACTTTCAATGTATGAGTTAAACATTAGGACCTGAATATACACATTTCACGCTTTTCAAGATTGATAAATTTTTAGAAGTTTTGTCCTTTAATCTTGGTATTTATGAGGTATAAAAATGGGGTGTCATTAGATTAAAAATACCTAAAACACATGTAATGATGAGATTTTAAATATTACATATTAATATACTCTTAATATTGGAACCCCATTTAGAGCACAACCTTATTAATACCAATATACCATTGTAAAAATTTGAAAATAAAAAAAAAAGCACTTTTGCATATTTGTCTTTTTTTTTTTGTTTTTTTGGTCTACTTAATCTCATTTGGAATACTAAAAATCTTATTTTTAAAACATCCTTTACACATGATATATGAATTATTACCCAAAACAAATCCATCAAATTCATAAAATGTGTACACAAATAGCTTAATCTATGAAAATTATGTGCATTTTAAAATGGACGACCATTTTGAAGCCTTTCATGATTTTAGTTTTGATATACTTGTAAATATTCTATGTTCCAATAGAAATATAAAATGTGTCATTCATTTTATGTATAAATATATTTAAATGCTTAGATAAATGAAAGTTGCATTTTAATTACTATTGTCATCAAAGTCAATACCTAAAAGCGGTCAATACAACTATGTATTTATATGTTTGTTGTTAATTACTATTGTCATCAAAGTCAATACCTAAAAGCGGTCAATACAACTATGTATTTATATGTTTGTTGAAAATTTAATTTAGGACCAAGGAAATAGGTCTATAAATATGGGTTCCTATCAGCCAATAAAAATCAGCATCAAGCATTGATTCTAGTTTTTTTTTGTCAATATATAAGGAGTAACAATGTGGGTTTTGACTTCTGTGTAAAAATTGTCATTTATATATATTTTTATCATCAAATTTATTTATAAGTTCACTTATTCATAGATTATATTTAAATTTCATTCTTATATTAAATTTAATTAATTTTAAATTATTGTCTACAAACTTATTTGTAATTTTTTCTATTCTTGTATATATGTATGAATGTATGTGTGTATACATATATGCACGCGCGCGCGCACACACACACACACACACACACACACACACACACACACACACACACACACACACACACACACACACACACACGCACGCACGCGCGCGCGCGAGATGTAATCGTTAATAAACATGGATGTGATATAGTATGTAGGGAGTATTGCATCCCAATCCTAATTTGATTGTGATTGAAAATCTTCTTTCAACCACTTTACTTGCTAATACAAAAGAATTTGTTGACGAGTCTACTTTGTTTAAATTGGTAGATCAACTTTCTATTAAAAATTATATGGAGGTTAATGATGTTTTGCATGGTACCAATGCTACCAACAACATTGTAGTGCCCACTTCCCTTTGACACTTTTGATATTGATCATGATACTGCTGACTATATTATGGACATTATTATAGTTTTGATTTAGTATGGTGTTAGATGTCAGATCATGGATTATTGTTGACTTTGATTCATATATGATGCATGATGATTATTAGAGACATTTTATATAGATGTTGACATGCTGTTGGACATGGTTATATATATTTATGGATGTTGTTAGGACATGTCATATTTGGATATATTGAGTAGACTGAGAAAATTGAATTTAAAATTGATGATTATATAGTTGATGATGAAATTCTAAGTGATATTGTTGATTGTCTGGATGTTGTTGTGATTCATATATATATATATATATATATATATATATTGATGATTTTGAAATTATATTATATTCATTTCGATGTTCTGATATGGCCACGAGGCCGAAGGGGTATTTATATTATGCAGGTTAAAAATATCACAACAAACATCGAGGCATTAGAGACCAACCACATTGGAATTCTAGATGAATTCAACAAGGTCACCATGTTGTAACTTGTATTGTTTGTGTGTGTGTGTTTGATTGTTAGGGATTCCAATGGGGGCGATCACCTTTAAATGTGACTAAGGGTTATGTTTATTTATTTATTTGGTTCATTTATATTGATGTTTGTATGTTTTTATTAAGTGATGTGTTTACCCCTTTCATTATTTATTAATTGTGGCAAATTAATGTGAGTAAACATGTTGTTAAAATTAATTAATCAAATTGGGACATAAGAAAGTAATTATTAGAGTTGTTGGCCTAAAATTAAAGTGTTGTAAAAAATGTGTGATGTGTAAATTAATTTTGGAGTATGAAACACTCCACCTCCTTTTGAAATTCGAAGTTGTCCTTGGAGGCTGATTTTGGAAGCTTATGGAACAAGTTAAACTTGTCTCATACCTCTTAAATTTGCATACCAACCTTACCTCTGGTTGGAGGGTCTAAATCTAGCCTTCATTATGCATTTTTGTAAGTCAAGTTGTACGCTTTAATTGCACTTTCTTACATGATTTCAATTCTATTCCTTATGAGGTGTGGGTTTGATTTGAGTGTGTAAGTAAAACTATAATTTAGTCACCTGCTTATTTATTGTGCCTTGGAGATTGAATTTGACTTATGAGTTAGAGTTGAGGATGTGTGATGGGGAATTCCACTTGGATCCACCTCATCCTCTTCTCTTCCCTGTCTATATATTTGAATTCATTTTATTGATTGGGGGTTACACTTTTGGTTGCTTCACTTTTGGAGACTTCATTCTGGGTGAATTTTTCTTGCCATTTTGGGAGCTCTTGCTTGGAGAAGTTTTTGGAAGATTGTTGCATGTTTGTGCTTGGCTATTTTAGATTTCTTGCATTGGGATAAAGCTTATTGTTTTGTAACTTGGAACAACTTCATCATGGAGAGGTCGGAGCTTGGATCTTGAAATGGTCTTCTTATATATATGTAAAAAGTCTTGTGTGAATGTTTTGGTATATATTGTGGGCTGTTGGGTAGATGGTTTAGGGATGGTGTAGGAGAAGACAATGGGGAATTTTGTGGGAGGCATAAGTGTTTTAGGGAGGTATAAGTGTAGAGGGAGTTGGGATTTGGGTTCCACCTTACAAAGAAATAGCTTGCATTTCTTTACTCATTATGGGGTGCCATAAGAGGTTGGGGAGGCATAAGGAAATGTGAGGAATAAGGGGTACTTGCGGGAGGAATAAGGGCATGTCAGGGATTTGAAATGATATATATTTTGGTGGTTTGTTCTCAGGTGGTGATACCCATTTCCCATTTGGGAGGCATATGCAGCATCCCCCATAGTTTCTTTCTCCTTTGAATTGCATGATGAAGCCTAAGTGTTGTTTGTTGTTTTATACTATGGTGGAAAACTGTAGTTTTGTTTTGGACTGTGTGTTTATGGAAGCATGTTGCTGCCATGAGTTGAATCACATCTTCCATTGCTTTGTGGTTGGGGCTCGGGGCCCAATGAACAAGGATGGCTTCTCTGTGTTATTGGATGTCTTGGTTGGGTGAAGAGCGTTGCCTTTCCCCCACTATTGTTGTGATAAAAAATGGAAGAATGATAAATCTACATGTTGTTGTTTTGGAGCAAAGGAAAATGAAATAAAACAGTTGATAGTCCCTTGTTGAGATAAATCTTATTGCAACCTTCCCACTTGAAGTGGATGAACTTGTATATGTTTTGTAATAAAAATATGTTTTATTGAATATCAAAGTCATAAGATTGAAATGTAAAAGAGATATACTCCGTTTCTATTCTTTTGAAAGAAATAATTGTATTATGTATGATGAATTTGAAGAATGAAAGAAAGAAGTTGTAAGTTGTATTTTTGGAACCAATAAATGATTTTATTACCTTTCTCAAATTGCTTTTTGGTATTGAATCTGATCATTTAAATGTATTTGAAATCTTTTTTTGAAAGGAAGAAATACGTGTGAGGAAAACACAGAGCTTTGTCTTTTGAAATGTGTAAAATTAGAAATCAGAATTGCATTTTGGTTTTGAATAGTTTGATTTGAATCAACTAAATGTATTAGATTGGAATTGGAATGTATCCTAATACTTGGAAGAAGAAAATGGAAAATAGATCCTTTCGAATTAGATCTTTGTTAGACATTTTCTAACTAGAAAATAATTATCAGAAAATGTATAAAACGGCCTTGCAGACTAGAAAAGACATTTTAAATATGCATACAAGCTAAGAAAGATCAAAATGATCCCACACAAACTATAATACTTAAGAAATTTTCATATAACCTTTCAAAATTGGGCTCAAACAATTTCTCAGTCGTTTTTGCTGTTAAATTGGGAAAATTAGAATTGATCTTCAATCAAAAAGTTTAACCTTTGAATTCTATTCTAAAATATTCCAAGTAAAATCCTCCATGCCTTTTTGACAAGTGGAATAAGAATTAACAACAAATTTGAACAAAATTGATAAGTTAAAAATACCAAATCACTTTCTAAGTGACAGAAAGACGTTGTCTCAAAATTTACTATTTAATATTTATCAAAATCAAATTACTAAGGTTAATGTGAAAAGAGAATGTCAAGATCTTTCCAGAAAGTCCTCGTTTGCCAAAACCTGAATTCCCAATCAAAAGTTAAGGCTTTTTGAAGTTTTTACCTCATTTCGGGCTTAAAATAATCTAACTGTCAAATTTTAAATGAATAAAATATTCTTGGGCGGACCCAAGGGCTAAAAATTTTCTTTTTTTTTTCTTTTTTCCCAAAACATGCAAAGTCATGAAGTTTCCCACCGCTTGGCTAATCCACAAGCCTTCATTTTGTCTAAAAATGATCTAAGTCCAAAAAGTTAATTTGGAAATTATTCCTCCACGGCCCCTCCGCCCTACAGCCAATCATTGATCAACATGTGGCTTTGTTGGGCGTCGGCAGAGGCTCAGATCGATTTTAACCTAAAGTGCTTTCAAAAATAAAATTGGAAAAATTTGTAAGTTTTCCCCAAAGCCTCATCGGCCCACAGGTAATCAGATGTTACCACGTGGCTTCACGAGGTGTCGGCGAAGGATTAGATTTTTTTAAGCCTTAACGCTTCAGAAAACGTTTGGGCAAAAATTCCAAATTATCCTTACCGGCCCTCCAAACCACAACTAATGGTTAGCTGACACGTGGCATATTCTCGCGTCGGCGGAGGTATAGGTTCCTTTTGACCTTTTTGCCCTTCCTTTTGAATAGTCAAATTTTCCAAATGTTCCCCACTGACCCGCTAACCTGCAGCCATTAAGGAGCTACCACGTGGCCTCCCTGGGCGTCGGCGGAGGTGCAGGTGTAAAATTCGCTTTGTCCCAAAAGGTTAAAAGCACTAAATGCCTTCCCGCTCCACCGGCCCACATCTGGGAAAATTTTTCTTCCCCGCTCCGCCGGTCTGCTTTTCTCCTCCAGGAGAATTTTCTCTCTGAAGTTCGCAGGCCCTCGGAGTCTGGGAAAATTTTCCTCCCCAGGCCCACAGGCCCGCTCTTGGGAAAATTTTCACCCCAAGTTCCGCCGGTCCATAACTTGAGAAATATGATGAGTTATGAGGACTTATTTATATCACCGAAAAGGTGAGGAAATTCCCTATCTAATGGGAATGTTTTCAAGAAGTTTTAATTGTGTTAATCATGGGAAAAATCAAATTGAATCTTTAACTGAGTTCTGGGAGTGGGTAAGTAAGAATTTACTCTGATGATTTTAAATATGTATTCTTTTCCCCCACTGTAATTAAACCTTGCTCTTGTCTTAGATCTTATGGAATTAAATACCTTGGGTATTTAATTGTTTTGGTCCCTTAATCCTAAAATTTTAATTAGGGAATATTTAGCTAAAATGTCAATGTAATCAGTGATAAAATTAATCCCTAAGGAGATTTGAACTAGGTGTGGACTTATTACACTTGTTGCTTTATACTGTGGAATTAGTAATTATTATAATGGGAAAATTTATCAGTTGAATTTAATTTTCCTTGAGACTTTGGTTGTTAACACTTTTTTTAAAAAAATTATTCCATAATTTTGTAACTAAACCTAGGTTGTTCATGGGTCTCAAGTGGGAGATTTTAGTGGATGTTACAATTTTCTCACAACATAAGATGGTTTAAACATGTTACAAGAAATATCTGAATTTCACTTTTCTCCTAGCACATCCTCTCATGGTTACATTTTCACAAACTAAGCATAAATTAAGATTTTATTATGTTCCAAAATTAACTCTTAGTATTGTATTATAGTAACCAAAATGATAATTGAAATTAGGTATGGAATTCATTCATAACCTCAACTCCTCAAGATGACTTTCGAAGGGTAGTTTTGATCTTTTTCACCTATAACCCTTCATTCTACTCATGTGCCATCCCAAGTGGGTTTTCATTAGATTTACATTTGGTTTCCCATGGAGTACTATCTTAAGAGAACACATTATCCTTGCTACACACATGCTGAACATTCTTAGGAGGAAGCCAAATACTCTAGACAAATTTTAACCATTACCATTCCTAATAGTTAGGTTCGTGATAATGTTGTTAAGCACACATGCTATGATGATAAATTGCATTTGGTATCTGCATTCCCTTAAGCTAGGAGATTTCGTCAAGTACAAGGAGCTAGGCTTATCCTAAAATTTCAGCCTTCTACATTATGCAAGTGATCGCACAAGAAAGGTATATCAACAGAAAGAATTTTACTTTGAGTTTGACCATTTATTCCATTTCCTTTCCTACAATTCCAAGTAAATAGATCAATAAAAAATATATTAAATCTTTAATTTCACACCGAAACACACTATAAAAGGTCAAACTCACTTTCAGCTAACATAAATACCCAGCCTTTATACAAAACATAATTCTGAATCAAATTAACACCCATGATTAAATTCCCATTTTCCAAACACCCTAAATTCTAATAACTCATACTCATTACAAAATTCAATAATAAACATTTCAATATATAATATTATTGTTGATATAACCTATAAAATTACAATTTTCCAAACAACATGTTACTATGAAATCACTAGTACACTTTGTTTTCTCCATGTCTCGGTACCTACAACCACCACGTGGTTAGCACAAATGTTGGCATGACATCTAATTAAATGTAGAATAATTTACATTTTTTGTTTTCCATTTACATAATCATAATACTTCACACACAACAAGACAGGGTTATAGACATATATTCATTTCATTTCTTAACACTAAGGGAGGAGAGAGAAAGAGAGAGAGAAGAGAAAAAACACTATTTTCCCAAAAATCAAATTTCTCAAAACAAAACACGCAATAGAGTTTGATATAGTCATTTATACAAGTTTCTCATCGGTTAAATTGACTTGACGAGGGTCCTATGACCTTCTTTCACATTTTCCTACTAGTTTGCGAAAATGTTCAATTATAGCTCAAGGGATACAAAAATGTGTTAAAAAACTAGCTTATGATGAGTGAATGCACAACGGGGAAGTACTTATAGAATCGCCTATATACCTAGAATTCACAGGAGTTGGCAGATCATAGAACTGGAAAACGGTTTATAAATGGCGACTAGTTTTTCGAAGCCACAGTCATAATTGGACTAGTTTGACATGGTTAAACAGTGACTAGAGGCCTACAAAACTACCTTGTAAAACCTACTAACATGTTTTTTTATCTAAACTAATGTTTACATGCATTTTTAATTTATAAATTTACTAGAGGTTTCCAAAGGTGGGTAGCCATTTCTTCACTCAGGGTCTAAATGACAAGCCAAAATGAAACCCAACTTTCAAATTTTAACAACTATTTGATGTTGCAAACAAGGTCAACATGACTCCTAAGTTGCTACAACAAATGATGACATGATAAATTTAGGGAATTTTGAAATATGTTATGGCATCTCATGATGAAAAGGTACACAAACAAAACTTGATTTCTCATTTCTGGGGTTCGAAAGAGAGTTTTGCAAGCCTTCGAAGATTATGGTTTTCTAACTTTGCAAAGTAACAAAATGGTTGTTTTAGTTTAAGAATCATCTAAATCTTCCCAGTACATGCAACAAGAACACCAAATTTTCATACCTTCTTTTAACAATTTATAAAATTTTGGTTGTATGCATAGTTGTTAGATAATATATAACTCGGGTTATATAAAACACGAGGTGAAGTTTTATTGATTTGCACTACAAGTTCGTTTAAAATAACCAGTTGTATGATAATCTAAGGGTTTATATTTCTATTTTATTGCAAATGAAGAACTAAAAGTACAAAAATTATGGAATGCAAAGGTAGAAAGACCATGCCTGTAGGAAGCGAAAATGGTCGAGGTTGTGGAGCTTGATTCCGCATCTCAAATAGGCATTTTGTCAAATGGCTTGCATACATTAGGGAAAACTCCTCCATTTTTAACCTTCCCATGAATTCATCAACACCAAGAAATGAATCCACACAACCACCACAATTTTATCCATCACTTGATTATAAATTTTAGAATTTCCTCCAAATTACCAACACGACCAAGGATTGCAACCAATAAGCATGATGTTCAAAACTTACGTAGGCCATAAGCGGCACCCATGTCATAACAATATTTATAGCCCTCCCCTAAACTAGCATGGACAACCAGAATAAACACAAATGAGCTTACACAGTCAAGTAAGTTACAAGACCTTTTCAACAAACCCCTTTTGTGCATATCCATCAATGACTGCATTCCATGAGAATGCGTCATGCTGAGCCAATTTGAAAAACAATACATGAGCCTTATATATAATCCCCCATTATCCATGGTTAAAACCAACACTTGCACCACCATGATAATCGATTGATAAGGAGTACTAGAAATTAACTTGACTATCAAATGTTGCACATGGGATACTGTATGTACCAAAAATTATAGGGTACAGTACCACCAAAATGATGTTACACATGCCCCAATGATGATACAGGTCACCTCGCAAGGTGTTCGGATCCAGAAAAGCTCATAAAGTATATGTTAGCATCCTAAATGCTTTATCCATGTTCCTTGTGCTTTGTTTTATTCCTCTTCCCTTCATTTCTTAGCTTTTTGACCTTTAGTGACGAAATCGCCACCTTGGTAGGGCGACGGTCTTGTAACCGTCGCCCTGCTTAGGGTGGCGGTCCTTCACGCGTTTTCCAGCACGTTCTTCTGATCACGACTTGCGTAAATTTTCAACTTTCACTAGCTTTTCTCAACTGCCTTAGCTTGTATTAATTTTTTATGTCCCCTGGAATAGTGTTTCTCCATTGTTTAATGGTAAAAGAGTTCTAATAGGAATCACCTTTGGGTGAATGTGAAATCTATAAATAGCTAGATTGTTTTCAAGCAAATGCCCCCTCAAAACTGCCTCTCAATTTCTCATTTTCCATTGTTTAGTCTCTCAATTCTTGCTTAGATTTCATTTTGTTTGCATTTTTTACATCCATGTTATTTTTTCCTTTGTTTTTAGAAGCTATTTAATCTTCTTGCTTCAGTCTTGTTCATCGCTGTTCATACAAATTAGTTTAGAGCAGAGTAGTGTTAGTTATAGATTGCATCCATTAGAGTTGTAGGATTTGTTCTTCACAAAAGGTGGATTCTAGAATCTCTCGATACTCTTGTGTTGTATTCCCGCAATAAATCCTACTAGGAATTACATATGCCAAGCTCCTTCTCTTGCGTTGTCCCTCTCCTACTTGCATTATATTTGGTCTATATCCAAACTTCCATTGTTTGAATACCTTTTTCTGTTGATGCTAGCATATACAAACTCTTTTGGATTCATGTGAACACGAAGGAATGAGGAGATAATTATGAGGGGACAAAGTCATACACTACTGGATTCGCCACTATTCTACAAATTCCAGGTTTTATTTGTCAAAGTTCTAGTTAAAATATATCAAATAGAGTAGTGAAACATTTCATTTCAGTTAAATTTCATTCTCGATATTACCAGCGAAGTTATGGGGATTGATAGTTTCTGAGAAACTATGATTCATTCCTCACTTCTGAGGTAGGATCGATAATCTTTCAGTTAAGTTAATCAGCTATCTAGTTATTTAGGATAAACTCACAACTACACAGGCAAGTAGCTACACCGGGCTACCTTGTTTGTTTTAATTTTGTTATTAGATTAGTTGTCATTTTTTTAATATATTAGATTAGTTGTTCTTTCAATTCCATTTAAAATTCTATTAAAAAAATATAAATAGAGAGGAATATATATATGTTGTAGATATATCTTGCATAGTTAATTTATTCCATGTTTCAGTTAGGTTTACATTAACCTTGTATGACAATCACAGGACCTAGAGAGCCTAGGAAATACATTTTTGAGCCAATCATGCCTCAACCCAATATTTTTTTAGCAATAACTGACATAGACCAAAATCTCAGAATTTAGGTCTTCTAAGCAACAACAGACCTACAAGAAATCAACTGCATAACTAAGAGTATTAAACATAGAAGATGAGAAAGCACACACGTTCTGGTCAAATTAGACCAAATAATAGATTTCCTTGATAGATATCATATACATCCGTATGACTGTAGAATGACCTGAAAGAGGAACAAACATTCGGCTGTGATCCACTAGTCTCCACATCCAGACCCAAGAGACCTCCTCGTTGATATAGACACCAGCTTACGTATCCAAGTTGCCGTAACACTTGTTAGGTACTCTTAGAAAATTTTGCAACTTTTGGTTCTAAACGTAGAGGCCGAAAAGGGCATACAATTATTGGATACTCAGAATTAGGAATTGATTCCTCACATGAAGATAGGAGATCTACAACAACTACGAACTTCACAGTTGTGATCCATAGGTCCCACAACCCAACGGGCCTACCAATCAATCCAACATTGACGCTAGTTTGTGAACATTAGTGTTTAGATCCTCTCCACTCCCACCAGACATTATCACACAACTATCATTATTAAACGTAGCAACTAATCAAGCTAAAGATTTTTGGACTAGACCAGAGAACCGTCCATAAAACACCAAAATATCCACTACATATTTAGCCATTCCATTTTCATGACCTTGTCGGGAGACATATACAAAGCATCCACAGGTTATCTTCCACATATCCCACAACCCATAGATCGGATCACAGACAGTAGCTCAATATTGATTAGAGCCTTCGAGTAGCTATCATCATTGAATGATCTATCACACTGGTTTAGGTTAGTGAGAGCCTTCTTTTCCTTAGATTCACATATCCCATGCCATTGCATGTTGAAGACATAAGATTACCTAACTAGCTCATCTACATCCCACGTGTATTCTATCCCCACCGGCTCTCTTGGCACGACCTCAGGAGGTGGGGTGCGAGGAAGAGTCACTTGTAGATTCCCATGCTCGCATGTCACTTTTCCATCATACAAAATTGGTGAACCGGACGTGAACCTTCCTACCTTCTGGTTCAGAGTCTAATTTCTACTTGTTCTTCCAATTAGTATACTTTTCATCTTTTCCACCTCATTAGCCTTCACATTGGCTTCACCAACAAAATTGGTGAACCCAATGTGAACAAACAATGGCTTCATCTTCTCTACCTCTTTAGCCTTCACATCAGCTTTATCAACAAAATTAGTAAAACTTACGTAAAAGGAACAATTGTTTCACTTTCACACTCTTCTTTTAATTTTATCCACCTTCGCTTCTTTCCCATTATTCTGCGGGTATTCATATACACCTCGAATATGTTGGGATTCGATGCATATGGCAGACCTCTCCCAGGTCTTGAAGCATACTACGATCAACTGAATAGACAACCATCACCCTCGCTCTCAGCATGGGGTGACAACTATTCAACTAGCTGGTTTTCAACACAAACTCCACCTGTAAAGGACTAGATATAGTTCTTCTTTCGAAATAGAGGAGTTGGATCAGCTCACTCAAACACAACAACTAAAGCCTTCAGGATCGAACAACATGACACTCACTGGAGAATCTGGTTCATCTCCTCAGGTGTTGCTTAGATCGCAAATCAGTAGACAATCATATCCATATCTATTTTTAGATGATGAATACTTAAGCACGTTATGCTAGGAGTGAACAATGCTCTCAAAGTATGTACCCACCTATAGGAGGTTTGCAAATATAACCCGAGGTCTCATTCCAAGAAAACACCCCCATTCCTCCACCTATAGGAAATGCCCTCGGTGATACTTGGCAGGGCAACAATCAATTCATAGTTGGGTACTATATGCCTATACAACCTCAAGGTATACAACAAACACCACTAAGACAAAATACCGTGTCTTCACCAAACGAGGTCATCTCAGCCTTAGTTGAGAAAGTTAGAGGGTTGGAACTTGCTCAAGCAAGTCAAAACTCGCAATTCATGCAGGCAGGAACTTCCAATCCTCCACATCAGCCTAGCCAAGTAGACCTCCTCACAGGAACAGGCACATTGGGCATGCCTCCTCAGTATTCACAACAAACGCCAACTAGAACCGCATTTTCTAACGCCGCTCCAATAGAAAATATGATACCTCCCGGTTTAGTACAAAACAATCCATTTCTGAACAATGCTCCTCTATACTTAAACATGTATTCCAAATCACCACAGGGAGATATGTTCTCTTCTCCCGGCATGTTCGCTCAACCACAGGGATTTCCTTATGCCCCTGCAAATATATATGCTACACCATATCAACAACCCATTCCACCTCCACCCCCTCAACAAACACTGTCAATGGTAGAAACCTATGCAATAGGAACTTATTCAGAATATTTGAAAGAACCTCTTGACTTCACTATACGAAGCGTCATGCTTCCAAGACCTCTCCTTGATCTACCCAAGTACAAAGGAGAGGGAGACCCAAATGCACATATTAAGGCCTACGCCACAGCCATTCAAGAATTGCTCCCTTGGGATGGAGTTGTTGCTAAAATATTCTCCAAAAGGTTAGAGGGTATCGCCCTTGATTGGTATTACAGAATACATGAAGCCTCAATACATTCATTTAAACAACTCGTTTCAGAGTTCATCAAGGCGCTCGACATGAAAAAATTGTTGAGAACAAGAATCAGGGAATTCTTGCATATTAAGCGAGAACACAATGAATTTGTTGCTCATTTCATCCAAAGATGGTGTATAGTCCTCTATTCTTTAGCAAGCGCTCCAAACATGGATCAGATAGAACTATGTGATTTATTCCTTCATTATCTCAATAGAGTGATAAAGGAAGAAGTCCAGAAATTCCCACTAAGAACTTATGATGAAGTGCTCGAGAGCGCTCTCCGAATAGATCAAGCTGCAATAGACAGCGGTCGCAAGACATATGGAACAAATGGGAGGTTAATCATCCCCAACCAAAACACTATGACTTATTCTACCACAAACGCCAATCAAGGACCTAAAATCCTGAACAAAAACTATGGGGTGACAACAGATGGAGTGACTAACCAAGAAAAAAAAGAAAACGTTGTAAATGTTCCACCACCAGTTAACAATCAACGAAACAACAATTTTACCCCAACAATCAACACAGTAGATTTTAATCATCCCCAATAGCAACAATGACAACAAAAGCAACGTCAGATCCAAACACACGGTCCAAGTCAAAACTCAACTAGATATCAAAACCAAATCCAAAGACAACAACCACAAAACGTTAATCCTAATAGTCAACAGTTCAATTAGAGTTTTGGACCACAACATGCGCCAAACCAACAACCTAGGAGTTATAATCCTAACTCATATTGTGGTTTCCACAAAATTCGAGGTCATGACACTAGGACTTGCCACAATTACAATAAGTTCATGCAACGTCTACCAGAAGAACAAATACAACTTTTCATAGAAATGTTCTTAACATATTTTGTGACACCTATGCCAAAAAATTTCATAGGGGAAGTCTCCCCCCAAAACGCACCTCTTAAGATCTTCAATGATCCACTTCCAAATCACAATAACAATAATAAATTAAATCCAAATGGGATAAACAAAGGCATAATGACAGGAAATAACGATCACGAAGCCTCAACTTCGCTAAATCCACCTGTCGCACCACAATTAGGAAATCAGCTGTGAATAGTTAGTCTAGTGGAGTTAGATATTGAGCTTCACGTAGAAGCCATAACAAGAACACGAGAATATTCTTCTCAACCAAATCCAATCTATCCACTAGAACCAGATAACATTCAACAAACATTGGTAAAACCCATGGGTGCTTATGATTTAATTAATGACTTAACAAAGACCTCTCACATTTCCTTTTTGGATTTGTTGAAAAACTCTCCTGCGCATAGGGCTGATCTGTTAGAAGCATTAGGTCTAGGTCATTTTAATTAACATCACTCCACCTCCCGAAACACAAGTCAACCAGATAGACTTCGATATCCACCCTCTAGGGCAGCCAGATAGGGATACCGAGTTTATATTCGACATGCAAAATGCCGACAGATGTTGAAATTGTGCCTAGAGGTGATCCGGCCTTGCATTTATAGGTGTGGGTTTACAATAATTACGTTAAACGCGCAATGGTGGACGATGGGGCAGCAGTTAACATTGTCCCCTTCTCTTTCCTTCAAAAGCTAGGATATGGAGAAACAAACTGTTCCACAACAAGAAATACGCTAAGAGGTTATGATAGCCTTAAAGCTACTTTAATTGGGACTATAATATTACCAGTCACCTTAGGACCCAAGACAATCCTCACTGAGTTTTATATCATAGATCGGGAAACCAACTATAATATGATCCTTGGTCGACCATGGATACATTGCATGAAAGAAATTCCCTCTACGTTATTCCAGGAAATAAGATTCTTACACTTAGGAAAGATATTCATAGCAAAAGGTGACCCAAAACCATTCGACATACACCTAGCAGACCTGAAGAAAAGACCAGGCGTTCACTCTGAGTTTGAACTCCCAACAAACCAACTTAGCAAACCAATTGACTCAAAACCAGAAGAAAAATTAATACCTACAACAGAACTAGAAATTACGAACCTAGTCAAGAGCATCCCAGCCCTCAAGGATGAAGCTAACATTGTAGAAACAGTGTCATTAGGAACCACTACAAAAATTGTCAAATTACTAGAACAAGATCTACCAATTTTCCTACCATTTGACTCTGCAGGTATGGGATGCACCCTAGGAGTTGGTTCTCTTCCAACGGAGGAACTTTACATGGTAGAAGTAACCAAAATAGAATAAGTAGACGTGAAGAATGTCCCAACATCCATCTTTCCTAGTAAATATTGGGCTCTCCATTTTGAAGGAGCTAGATGTCACTATGGAGCCAGGGCAGGCATAATCTTTACTTCTCCTAAGGGAAAGATCCCACCTTTTGCTTTTTAGTTGAACTTTGAATGTACAAACAACGGCGCTGAGTACGAAGCCCTCCTCCTTGGCCTCATCATAGCCAAAAGGATTGGTATTAATGACATCAGAGTGTTAGGAGACTCGCAGTTAGTTGCAAACCAAGTCTTTGAAGTATATGAGACTAGAGCTGAGCACTTACAGCTCTATAAAATAGTGGTATTAGATCTAAGCAAAAGATTTGATTTCATATCCATTGAGGCAATCCCACGAGAACAAAACCTTCTCACAGATTCAATAGCAACTTCAGCTTCACGTTTTACCCCAAGTAATGAGTTGGAAGATACAAGTTTCAAGGTATCACTTTGTACTGAACCATTGGTGAAGAAAATGTCAACAAACCCTCTGCTAACACATGCAGCTGAGAATGAATCTCCTATCTTACATCATGTTGATAGTGATAAAGTCACTCTCGAATATCTAAACACCTATGCGGAGCTACACCTTGCTCACCCTATAGTTGATCTTTCCCTAATACCACACTCCTCTTCCTACTTTGGAAATCCCATGGTATATTCTCCTCCACAAAAGGATCTCGATATCTACAAGATAGAAAACAGAGAAATTTTGGAGCTACCTCTAGCCCCACCTAAATTTGAAGAAGGTAAGGCTTCTTTGATAGAAGAAACCATTGACATAAACATTGGAATGGAGGAAGAACCAAGAATTTTGAAGTTAGGATCCTCGCTAACTCCGAGAGAAATAGAAATACACACCCAAATTCTCAAAAAACATCAAAAGGATTTTTCATTTAATTATAAAGAGATGACAAGTATTACACCACAAGTTGTGGTACATAATCTTGTCACTAAACTAGATGCGAAGCCAGTTAAGTAGAAGTCAAGACCAATGAAGCCAAAAGTGGCTCTCATGGTAAAAGAGGAAGTAATAAAACTTCTCCAAGTAGGATTCATCAAACCAGTCGATTATTCACAATGGGTGTCTAATATTGTCCCCGTCCTCAAAAAGAATGGGAAGATACGCATTTGCATAGATTTTTGGGATATTAACAAAGCTTGTCCCAAGGATGATTTCCCATTACCATCCATTGACGTCATCGTTGACGCAACAGCTAGATTTGAGCTTTTGTCTCTCATGGATGGGTTCTCAGGATATAATCAAATCAAAATATCCAAACAAGACCAATCCAAAACCACGTTTATAACCCCCTGGGGAACTTATTGTTATGTTGGCATGCCATTTGGTCTTAAGAACACCGGTGCTACATATCAGTGGGAAATAATGTACATATTTCATGATCTTATCCATAAAATTGTGGAATCATATGTGGATGACTTGTTAGCCAAGCCCAAGAAATGTTGTGATCATCTGGAGGTGCTCTGTATCATCCTCTCACGACTAATTGAGTATGGTGTCACATTAAACCTAGAGAAGTGCGTTTTCGGTGTAACAAGAGGCAAACTTCTAGGATACATTATATCTTCATGAGGGATTAATGTTGATCCGGCCAAAATACGGGATGTTCTCGAAATGATCCCACCTTCAAAACAAATCTAGAATCAGGACATTTCTCAGGAAACTCGGTGCAATCTGAAGGTTCATCCCAGATTTAAGCTTTTCCATTCATCCAATCAATAATCTACTCAAGAAAGATTATAGCGTCAATTGGACTGAAGATTGCAACGAAGCCTTTGAAGTATTTAAGCGCTTCTTGTTGTCACCACCCATGCTAATGCCTCCCAAACCAAACCACCCTTTAATCCTATACTCACGAGCCACTCACGTCTCTCTGACATGCATGCTGGCTCAAGAAGACTATGACAAATGAGAACATGCAATCTATTTCATTAGCCGAACATTGCTCAATTATGAAACACGTTACACACAGGAAGAGAGAGAATGCCTTGCCATAATTTTTGCAACAAAGCACTTGAGACATTACATGTTAAACCAAGAAACAAGGGTCATTGTAAAGACAGACCATTTACGAACATTTCTTACACAAGGATCTTTATCTAGAAAATTTGGCCATTTCATATCCCTAATGGGAGAATTTGAGTTAACATTCGTAAAAAAAAAATCCGTCTAAGGACAAATCATTGCATACTGGTTAGCTAACAATCCACTAAATGGAGGCAAACTGGTAGATCTAGACTTTCCCAATGAATGTGTATTCTTTGTCAAAACTAGACCCCCCATCTCTACATGTCCTTGGTATACTGATATCATCAATTTTATCATGGACCATACATACCCGGAAAGTGCCACGTCACAACAAAGAAGGCAGTTATGCATTATTGCCACTAAATATGTTGTTTTAGACCAAGTGCTCTATCGTAGAGCCTTCGATGGCATGCTTCTAAGATGCGTCGACACAGAAGAATCCAAAAGGATCCTTCATGAATCCCACAGTGGGATATGTGGGGGCCACTTCAGTGGTCACGCCACCGCTCACAAAATACATCGGATGGGCTATTTTTGGCCCACTCTCGAACATGACGCAATGGAATTTGTACGTAAGTGCCACAAATGCCAAGAATTCTCTCATGAGATTCACATGCCAACACAATCCCTGCAGCCAGTAGTGACCCCATGGCCCTTCTCCACGCGGGGTCTGGACTTGATAGGGAAATTCTCTCCCTCATTTACCGATGGCCATAATTTTATAATCACAGCCACGGAATATTTCACCAAATGGGTAGAGGCCATGCCTCTCACCACCGTACCAGGTTCAGTGATCGCCAAATTAATTTTGAACCAAATTATCTATAGGTATGGTGTCCCACAAGTCATTATCTTTGATAATGGCACATCCTTTAAAAATGATGAGGTTTGTGAGCTATGTAGCAAGTTAAAAATAAACCATCACACAACCTCTCTTTACTACCCTCAAGCCAACGGGCAGGTTGAAGCGATAAACAAAACGTTGAAAGCTATTCTCCTCAAAACGGTAAAAGAAAACAAACGAGATTGGCATTTAAAATTATATCCGGCCTTGTGGGCCCACCAAACCTCAATAAGAACACCTACAAGAGCAACTCCTTTCTCATCTGGTATTTGAGGGCAGAAATAGATCTCCCACTTGAGGTTGAAATGCCCAGTCTCTGCATCTCACTACAAGGGATTCTAGATAAAGAAGCTTATAGGGAGGAATGCCTCTCCCAACTAGAAAGCCTAGATGAGGCCAGGTTAAACGCTGAACAACGGAATAGAGCCTATATTGACTGGATGTGCTGGCAGTATAACAAAAAGGTCTATGAGCGAGAAATATATGAAGGAGATCTAGTTTTAAGACTAGACAACTGGATCGAAAAGAAAACCGGAGAAGGAAGAAAGTTCCAGCCCAAATGGTTGGGCCCATATCGAGTCATAAAGGACTACGGTAATGGTGCGTATCTCTTGTGCACACTAGAGGGTGAGGAATTTAGTGAATCAATCAATTCCTTGCATCTTAAATAGTTTTACGCATGAAGCATTGACACTATTTGTATAATTATATCTACATTACATTTTCATTTAGATAGGTTCATTTTGTTCACTCGTTTCATTAAATTTGGTGATCAAGGGACTTATTCTTAAGCAATTCATTACAAACTTATGACAGTATTGGCAGGAGATTTCAAATCATACTTCTTCATTTTCATAACATCATCAACTGTTTCAGAATCATTTCATCAATTAAAGCTAGATATGACAAAGTCTTAACGGTAGCCATACCAAGGCATGCATGTTTGTTCTCACTTTTGGTTTCTTCCTAGGGTAGGTGTCTTGCCTATGGTCTGTTCTAGAAGCTTCATGGTGTCGTATCTATCCCACGTATATATCTCTTTGGAAATAAGAACATACTGATATTTTGCTCAAGTAAGTCAAATATAGATCAAACAGAAATTTTGACTTTTACACATTTCCTTGCCCTACTAACCGTCAGTGATGAGCTTGCGTCTCTTACTAGTGACGTAGGGTTGGGAAAGGATGGGAATGCCTTAATTTGCCTGTGCCTTGTCCATGGTGATAAGCCCATGCTTCCTACTAGTAGCATGGGGCAAGGTTTGGGGGGTCCGCTTAACAGAAAATGTCAAAAGACATAAAGCAAATAATCCAAACAAACTTTTGAAATCTTGAGTCAAAACAAATGAATCAGATGTCCAAAATTCCAAGAGAGTTCAAAACCCTGAAAACCATATTTTGTCAACCAAGTGGCCATCTACGGATCTAAGTCTAGATAAACTACAAAGCAAGTTACATTCTAAACTATGGAGTCACTTGAGTAAGATAGGTTTGTAGCATCCTAATTTGGTTCCACCAACTCTTTGTCTATCTCCCATCATTACCATTTCAACACACCTCATAGCTTGTGCCCTTTCTAGCTCTCGCTGGTGAGCCCTCGCATCTTACTAGTTGCGTGGAGTTAGGAATGGGGCAAGTACAACTGCTCATCATACCAATTCATCATCACATTTTGTCAAAACAATATGAAGTACCAAAAAATTTCTTATAGAAACTAAAGTTCAAGATCACATAGTGTCCACATCATCATACATCAGCATCACGAAATACAAAAAAGGAAAACATTTGTGATGTTTGTCCTCCATTGCATAAATTCTGAAAAGCATATAAAAACAAAATTTTTATAAACATCTAAGTATACATGTGAAAATGAATCACAAAACTCTAGGTACAAAGAGATCTAGATCCAAAAAGAGATGTATATGTATGTATGTATATATATATATATATATATATAATCAGGTTTATGTAAAATTCCATCATGCGCTAGGCATGGTCCAAATGCTCAATGAGCTTGGAAAATACAAAATGGTCATATGAACAATCTAGCAAGAGTCACTACAAAAAGAGCCAAGTGGCCTCTCAATCCCTATGGGATCCCTCAGAAGGTGCACAACCACATCTAGGACTCCGGATACGCTGGCACTCTAAGTGCACTGAGGGCTCACAGTCCCGAATGGTAGCTGTATTCTCACTATGAGAGCGGCTCCTCATCAGGCGCTTTGCAGTCCTATACCCAACTAACTCGGTACGGAGGGAAGTCACCATCTTGGCCACATGCCAAATGGGGGCAAAAACATCGGTATGTCGACCAACTGCTGAAGGCTCCCCTGCATCCACGGATAGCTTGGCATGAGTCTTCTCCATGGGGAGCATCAGGGTATCAATACATACCCGGAGAATCAAGTCTCGCCACTCATCAGCAGTCTCTGCAAGCAAAGGAGAAAAACAAATTAGAAAATAATCAAAAGATGAAACCAAGGATGAACAAAAGGAGAGACAGCAACTAAGGCAATCCTAGCTAAAAAAAAATATTAAAAGAAGAGTGACAACTCACTCGGATCTCCGGGCCTCCAAGAGGGATCTCTAGGATCAACGCTTGCCACAGATGCCACCGCTGACTGATGTCCTCCTCTTATGTCTAGGGAAACATAACATCCTACCATGGACTCATCCTCTCCACCTAAGTCCTAAAAAAGTAACTCCTCTGAGACTAGAGTCACCCTCTCCACGCTCTGCTCTGCCCTCTCGGCCTGTAACATATCCTGAGTGTCATGCCACTCAGGGTCGCTATCCTCTCCCCCACCCGACTCGCTGACCTCCATGTCCTTGGTCTCCTCCTCTGTCTCCCCCTATGAACTCCTTAGACTCGGAGTCTATATCAATAGGGTCATCACTGCTATGGGCAGGACTGGCAGCAATCCGATGTATAGGTGCTTAAGGAGCACCGACTCTTGCTCAGGCGCGTACCACCCTCTTCGCTGCAATCAGGATGCCAGGAGTAACAAAAGTCCAACCCTGACCCCTAGGAGCACCCCTAGCCTCTCAAACTGATCTGAACACTGGCACCACTGGGGGAAGCATATCAACGTAAGCAAGGCCGAACTGCTAAGGCACTCAATCAAAGGGGTGTGTCTCTACCTTCCCCGTCCTGTCCACAAGCTGCCCTGTAGTAGAGCAGGAAATCAAAGTGAAGGTCTCCTCGCCCCATAACCCTGCCATGGCTTGATAAGGTGTGGCCTCCATATCCTCAGTAGTCAGGGAAGCAACTGGCTAGTGGGGTGCTCTAAGCACCATCATCTCTTTCCATCTAGCTGCCCTCATGGCTCCGGGATCCACCACCTCTATACCTCTCCCATAAGGGATGATATGCTCATAGACCCAGCTCATAACCAAGGTCGGATGGCTCAGCGACTGTCCCTGTAAACGAACCACCATGTATAAGTCATGATAGGTGGTCCCAAGTATATCAGCTCCCCAGGTGTAAATCCAACCATGTGCCTCAATCTATGAGATGATGGGGGCCCAGCAGTAGAGTAAAGTATCCCCTCCCTTGTCTCCGATCAATCTCGAAGCAAGGATGCCCATAATGGCCTGACGGATCAGAGGGATGGGCAAGCCAGGAATAGAATGGACCTTCACCCCCTTCTTCGAACCAGTGGAGACAACTGTGTCTCCCATATAAGTGGCCCACTAAGTCACCTAAGCTCTAGATACTGCTGTATCAAATGAAAGTCTCCTCCCAATAATTGGGACTCCCAAAATGTGGTAGACATCCTCTAAGGTGATAGTCCACTCACCCCTGACACCTGGAAATCGAAAAGTGTTCTGATCTGCATCCCAGTAAGAAAATAAGTCACATAGTATGTGACTAGCAGGTGTAACTTGGGGGACCCGTGCGATCCTCAATATGCCTACCCTCTGGAGGGTATCCTGCTCATCCTGAGAGAGTGCATCTAGCACTGTTGGAAGCCAATCACTCTCTCTCTCTCTCTCAGCTCCATCTGATGTACTCTTCCTTCTTCTACAAAACACACAAAAACACACAAAAAGGAGCAAGTTAGTATCAAGATTGCAATAAAAAAATCATTAAAGCAAATGAGAATACTAAAAATGCAAAAATAAACTCAAAACAATGTTGTTTTGGCATTCTGGAGAGAACCGCCACCCGTAGCAGGGCGGCGGTTCCGTAACCGCCGCCTTGTAAGGCAGCGGTCCTATAACCGCCGCCCTACTCAGGGCGGCGGTCCTGTCCCGCATTTCAAAACAGGTCGCATACCCTAAAAATGCTAAAAAAAATGACCATTTTTGCTAAAACAAAAGCCTACCCATTAGGCGACCCCCCTAAGAGACACATTTAAAACTGACATTTCTAAAAATGACCCCCCCACGACAAAGTTTTCATCATTTTTACATTTAGGTTGCAAAAACGAATAATCAAGAAGAACTAACCTAAGATTTCGCGGGTCGAGGTTCTGCTCACGGAGGCATGATCGCTATCTCGATGCGAATGTTTCAACTATATTCTCATTGAAAACCATCACCATGGGTCCCAGAGCTCAAAAACTATCAAATCAACATGTGCAAATGAATAGGAAAATGGTCCCATTATATATATAGTGTTTTGACGCATTTTCGAGTGCCCCTTTCGCATGTTTAGAACGCCAACGGAGGTAAGTTATCATCCCCACACAAATGGTAAGTCCTCATCTCATACTAATTTAGTATTTATTTTTCGATTTGTTTTTTCTATCTGCACTTGAGTCTTCTTTCTATTTTGCAAGTAGCGGGAACTTGGATGACGAAATTTCGACACACAGGAGTGTCAGGTTTGATTTCTAACTTCCCATTTTGGGACCGCCATACTTGGACCCACCATTTTACACCTCTTCATGGCTAAAACGCTTCTCCGAGGGGGCAATATGTACGTACCCAAAATTGTAGGGTACAGTACCACCGGATTGATGTTACACATGCCCCAATGATGATACAGGTCACCTCGCAAGGTGTTCGGATCCAGAAAAGCTCGCAAAGTATATGTTAGCATCCCAAGTGCTTTATCCTTGTTCCTTGTGCTTTGTTTTATTCCTCTGCCCTTCTTTTCTTAGCTCTTTGACCTTTAGTGACAAAACCGCCACCCTGGCAGGGCGGTGGTCCTGTAACCGCCGCCCTGCTCAGGGCGACGGTCCTTCACGCGTTTTCCAGCATGTTTTTCTGATCACGACTTGTGTAATTTTCAACTTTTACGGGATTTTCTCCACCGCCTTGGCTTGTATTAATGTTTTATGTCCCCTGGAATAGTGTTTCTCCATTGTTTAATGGTAAAAGAATTCTAATGGGAATCACCTTTGGGTGAATGTGAAATCTATAAATAGCTAGATTGTTTTCAAGCAAATGGCCCCTCAAAACTACCTCTCAATTTCTCATTTTCCATTGTTTAGTCTCTCAATTCTTGCTTAGAGTTCATTTTGTTTGCATGTTTTGCATCCATGTTACTTTTCCTTTACTGTTAGAAGCCATTCAATCTTCTTGCTCCAGTCTTGTTCATTGTTGTTCATACAAATTAGTTTAGAGCAGAGTAGTGTCATTTGTAGATTGAATTCATTAGAGTTGCAGGTTGTGTTCTTCACAGAAGGTAGATTCTAGAATCTCTCGATACACTTGTGTTGTATTCCCGCAATAAATCCCGCTAGGAATTGCATACGCCAAGCTCTGTCACTTGCGTTGTCTCTCTTCTACTCGCATTGTATTCGGTCTATATCCAAACTATCATTGTTCGAATACCTATTTATGTTGATGCTAGCATATACACACTCTTCTGGATTCACGTGAACACAAAGGAATGAGGAGATCATTCTGAGGGGACAAAATCGTATACTACTGGATTCGCCATTGTTCTACAAATTCTAGTTTTATCTGTCAAAGTTCTAGTTAAAATATATCAAATAGAGTAGTGAAACATTTCATTTCAATTAAAGTTTCATTCTCCATATTACCAGGGAAGTTGTGGGGATTGATAGTTTCTAAGAAACTATGATTCATTCCTCACTTCTGAGGTAGGATCGAGAATCTTTCAATTAAGTTAATCAACTATCTAGTTATTTAGGATAAACTCACAACTGCATAGGCAAGTAGCTACACCGGGCTACCTTGTTTGTTTTAATTTTGTTATTAGATTAGTTGTCATTTTCTGAATATATTAGATTAGTTGTTCTTTCAATTCCATTTAAAATTCTATCAAAAATACAAAAATAGAGTATATATATATATATATATATATATATATATATATGTTGTAGATATATCTCGCATAGTTAGTTTATTCCATTTCAGTTAGGCTTATATTGATCCTGTATGACAATCACAGGACCTAGGGAGCCCAAGGAATACGTTTTTGAGCCAATCGTGCCTCAACCAAATACTATTGCAAAAATAACTGACATAGACCAAAATCTCAGAATTCAGGTCTTCCAAACAACAACAGACCTACAAGAAATCAGCTCACAGTTAAGGGGATTAAACATAGAAGACGACAAAGCACACACGTTATGGTCAAATCAGAAAAATTATAGATTGCCTTGATAGATATCCGTATGACTGTAGAAGGACCTGAAAGAGGGCAAACATTCGACTGTGATCCACTAGTCCCACAGCCAGATGCAGGAGACCTCCTTGTTGATATAGACACTAGTTTATGTATCCAAGTTGCCAGAACACCTGTTAGGTACTCCGACAAAATCATGCAACTTCTAGTTCTAAACGTAGAGGCCGAAAAGGCATACGACTACTGGATACTCGGAATTAGGAATTGATTCTTCACATGACCATAAGAGGTCCACAACAACCACGAACTTACGGTTGTGATCCACAGGTCCCACAACCCAACGGGCCTACAAATCAATCCAACGTTGACGCTAGTTTGCGAACATTAGTGTTTAGATCCTCTCCACTCCCACCAGACATTATCACACAATTATCATTATTAAACATAACAGCTAATCAAGCTAAAGATTTCTGGACTAGACTAGAGAATCGTCCATAAAACACCAAAAGATCCACTGCATATTTAGCCATTCATTTTCATGACCTTGTTGAGAGACATATACGAAGCACCCACAAGTTATCTTCCACGTATTCCACAACCCATAGATCGGATCACGGTAGAGCTCGATATTGATTGGAGCCTTCGAGTAGCTATCCTTGCCGAACGATCTATCACACCGGTTCAGGTTAAGAGGGCCTTCTTTGCCTTAGATTCGCAGATCCTGCCATTGTGTGTGGAGGACATAAGATTACCTAACTAGCTTATCTGCATCCCATGTGTATTCCATCCCTACCGGTTGTCTCGACACGACCTCGGGAGGTCGGGTGCGAGGAAGAGTCACTTGTAGATTCTCATGCTTGCATGTCACTTTTCCATAGTACAAATACCCTCCTAACACATGATCTAGAGAGCATCCCTTGTTTGACCAAGAAGAGTCAATGTTGTCATTGCAATTCGAGTTGTTATCAACCCAACATATAAAAATTGGTCCTTTGGAGACTCGAGCTCAATATGATGGTCGAGTAAGACAATTGGTCTCCACTTTATTTTTCCATCACAAAGGCCATCAAGTGCCATAACTGGACAACATGAGATCCAAACCCACAAACAGGACCCTCTTCCACCGTAATTTTGATGTGGTACTCTCTTGCTAGTTGTTTGATCAATATAAGATCAATCGGTTTACAAAGTCTTGCATTTGCAATTGTTTCATGGATAATAAGTTTCAAGCCCTCAAATAGGTTTACACCGTTGTTCCATAACCTATATGTGCAATCCTCGCCACCATTGACAAGAATTCCACCCTTTTCAATCTCCATAGGGTTGAGGCATCCAAAACCAGAAATAAGAGTTCCTAATGTGTGCAGGTTGGGGCGCATATAGCTACCATATATTGACATGCCTCAAATCCATTTTTTTAATAACATAACCATGAATTTACATACCCTGATGCATAGCTGCTAAATCATGGTGAACAATGCACGCATAGGTTAATATGATAGCAGTCCAGGAGATGACATCCCCGTTCAATCCTCACGCTTGAAAATTGGAAAGAAGCTTCCTAGCATCGCTGAGATACCCAGTTCTGGTGTACCGTGCAACTGTGGTATTCCATGAAATCGAATTTCTTCAAGGCATTTTTTTCAAACATTTCACACTCCTCAAGTATGGTTCCACATTTGCATACACCTCTTCCAGTAAAACAAATCAATCCTTGAGCTTCTACTATCCATAGGAAACATATCTTTTGTTTATTTTTTATAAAAAATTTCAAACGTTTCATGTGCCTGGTCTATGCTCACACGTTTTTCAAACACGTCTCCGAAGGTATTTCACCAGCAACATATGACAAAAGACCTATCCATTCTCCATTACGCTTTGGTGTGAGTTCATGCCCTGCCACTCATAAATCTTCTGACAACACCTTCTCCTCCCCCTAGCATGTCATGCCTCCACCATGTGTCCTTCATTAATTCTCCTACCCGCCACTAATGCATCCATCGACCCGCGGGAGAAATTTGACAGCCGTTTAGACATTTTTCAAGATTTTAGCCATAAAATCCTCGCAATCGCAAATATTTGAAATAACAGTCACACGTGACTTGTATATTTTTAATATGACCATCATTTTTTATATAGATTTATATAAATTATATCAATATATATAATATACATTAAAAAATTAAATAAATATAAATTAGTAGTGTTTAAATAACTATTATTTCATATTTTTGAAGGGTAATATTAGAAAATTACCGTTCTCCAAAAAGTATTTGACAGGTATAGGTGGTCATCAAATTTAACCCCTAAATCCACCCCTCGAACTTTCCAACCACCGACTTGACTCCACCAATCATCCTGTATTTATTCCTCAACACCTTTCATATTTATTTTATTTTGTTATTTTAATTTTTTAAGTCGGGCACTACACAATGTGTGTTGGCTTGCTCACCTATAGGGTGCTAGTTTTAATTCAAAAAGTCTATAAATACACGAGAGGATTAGAATATCTTAGGACAATCAAATAATGAATATGAATAATCTGCACAAGAGTGATATTGAAATTATAAGAGTTGAGTTTTATTGTATGAAGAAAATCCCGAAGCCAAAAGCATAATTCAAGCATCTAAAGAGCATTGTATTTATTTTTACTTGTTGTATCCACTTCAAAATATAATCTTACATCAAGTGTAAATTTCAAAACTATTTCCTTAACGGGAATTTGATTTAGATAGGCCCTGTACACATTGCACTCTAGACATTATTTAGTCCTGGTCTCATACTACTGTTTAGAAGGTTTTCGAGTGAAAAAAGTACTAATTAAACCTCGTCTTTTGGCCATCTTCTCTTATTTTATTTCGTCATTCCTGACCTTGTACACCTACATGCTGAGTCATCATTCCTCACTTTATGTTATTTTAGCCTCAACTGGGGTGTTGGAGCCAGTACTAGGGTGACCATGAGAGCCTTAGTCCCACCAAGGTCGCCTCGATCCTTTTTGCACTTTCCCACCACTTTTTGGGCTCTTTCTAGCCATTTGAGATCTCTATCTTTTTTGCGGTCATCCATTTCAAGGTTAATTACAAAATTCAATGAAAAGAACTCGATAAATATAAAGTTATGAGACCATAATAAAGGACCAAGCACTAGTCACTACTATCATCCACCTAGAGTTGCATCCATCTATTGTATTGGAGATCACTTGCATCCACATAGCTCCATCACAAGGCACGAGGCTAGGACATATGCATTACACACAACATAGGGGGAGGATTCTATTCTATTTCATGCACACGTTCTATTATATTTTCTACATCTATTTATTTCTCGCTACTTCACAAAGTGCGACTGGAACAAGAGCACCTAGGGCACATTATGCACACACTCACCAGAACTACATTTGGGTCTGAAATGTAGTGCAACGATCAGTTAATAAGTCCACTTTTGTGGCAACTAGGGTCACTCTAACCCTATCATATGCATTTTAATTTTTTACGGATTGATGCTTGTTTAGGGTTTTTTCAGGTCTTTATGTTCATCTTGAAATGTCAGTGAAATTTGAAGAATTACATCGAACTTGATGCGATAGACAACGAGGGTTTTAGACCATCTGTCAAACCTATAAAGATCAATTCTAGAGATTTTTCACAAACTAGGGTGCCCATTTTGTAGACCATAGTTCCCGTAGGCACCCCAGTCCCTCTCAAGGAACTCCAATCCAAATAGACAACCCAGATCTATCCTTTTTAGGGCTTCTGCACATTCGTTCCTACTTCTATATTCTCTAGTCACCTTTGTGACACAATACTGCAAGCATCTTCTATTCAGATTATTTCTTTCCTCTTCTCTCTTACACATTAGCGTTGACATTTCCTTTTTCATTAGTTGCTTGGGTCATTTACATACTTATTTATTGCATTTATTTACTACATTTACAGTTGTTTACAGCTTAGATTAACTATAGTGCATATTACCCCATTTTTAGTTAATCATTTTGGTGAACCCGATCTTTGAATCCACCTTCAGTCTAGGGCTTTTCTCATATTTTCTATCATGGCTTCTAATTTTTGTCAAGTCTCCTTGCTTCAATTTATTCAAATACACCCATCTTGTAAAAACCCTCTTCAAAAATCCCTAAAGACTATGCATCTTCCTATCAACATATTGCCTACCCAAGTCAATGCTCTTTTTAGTCATCATTTTTAGGACTCCCTTGATTCCAAATCCAATCAATCTATTTTCAAATCCATTCAATATCTTCATTCATTATTTCAAGATAAATTTCATTCTATGGAATCCACGATTACATCTCTCAAATCTGAAATCCAACATCTTAAGGACGCTTCTCAGGCTCACACTTTTTCTCCTTCTACATCACATCTTAAGTCTATGTCTACTACATGTGCTCACATCAGTGAACCTCAAGTCATACCATTACCAGAACCTCTCATCTTTAACCATACTACTAAGAAACATTACATTCTTACTGTGCTTCTTAGTCGTCAATTGATTTCTTTACCTCCCACTTATTACTATCCTCCTTATTGGCTAGAAAAATATCAAGGTCGTCCATATTGCCATTATCATTGAGTCAGTGGGCGTAATGAAAATGATTGTTATGATTTACACCAAATAATTAAACATCTTGAGAATCAGGTTTTTATCTCATTTATTGCACAAAATTATTCACAATGAATTATTCATAATTTATTAAATTTATTGAATTTTACAATAGTTCTTTTTATTTGGGGAGCAATATCTGCCCCCAATCTCATCCCCACATGAATAGTAGGAGGCGAGTGTTCAACACCGAAGACTGAGATGGACATTCAAATGAACTAGGTAAAGAAGTTTAGAGCTTTGTTGTAAACGAGAGAATTTTTTGAAGGGGATATATTACCATCAATAGGCTTCTAGGTATGAACATAGGCGAAAGTAACTGAAATTGGGAGACATTATAAAAAGTATGATATTTGTAAAAATTAATAGGATCTATATTAACACTTCTCTCAAGATCGTGAATATGAGGATGTGATTTTGGATGATGAAAATATTTACCAATGGAATGAATAATGTTAAATTATTCAGAGATAAGTAAGACAAAAGGAACAATGTACAAGCGAACGATTGTCTCTCATAATAGAGAGCACCTCAAGAATAGAATTTCTTTAAATGTACTACATTCATTAGTTCATCAAGTTCCTGACCATCTTCAATGGCCAATTTATAGGCTCTAGAGCCAAATTCAGCTATAATTACATAGGGTCTTAACTAGTTTGGCTCAAATTTTCCTTGTTTTTCTCTCTCTTTAGTGGTATTATTTTGATTTTATTTTAGAATGAGGTCAGTAACCTCGAGCCCTCTGGGTCTTAATTTTTTATGATAACTGGGCTACAATCAGTTTTGATAGACTTGAACATGATTGAGGGCATTAAGTTGTTTTTCATCGAGAAGCTCAAGCTCATGAAGATGTGATTGTCGATATTCCTCTTCATTAATTATATCTTTAAGGGAGATTCTCAAGGATAAGAGTTTAAACTAAATATGTAAAATGGCTTCACAACTATAAATGAGGGAAAACGGGGTGGTTCCTGTAGGTGTGCGATAAGATGTACGGTAAGCTCAAAGAATGGGGTAAATTTGAGTGTGCCAATTGCGTCCATGTCTATTGATGATTTTTCCATGATGGATTTTATAGTCTTATTGGTTGCCTCCTCTTGTCCATTACCTTAGGGGTAGTATGGAGTAGACCACTTAAGTTTGATGCGAAAACATGTGGCAAGGTCTTTTAAATCCTAGTTTTTAAATGATTTTCCATTATCTGGGACAAGAGAGGATGGAATGCCAAATTAGAAGATGACATTGTTAAAAATGAACTTTGATATTTGGCTTCCAGTAACATAGGTGAAAGGCATAACTTCTACCCATTTAGTGAAGTAATCGGTAGCAATAATGATGAATTTATTTCCGTCAAATGATGTTGGTCTAATTTTTACGATGAGGTTCAGTCCCCATTGAGAGAAGCGCTATGGTGTGGTCATCGATTACAAGGCTTGGGAAGGTGCATGGATAACATTTCCATTTTTTTACAGGCTTGACATTGTTTGACAAAGTGGCATGCATTACTTTCCATGGTGGGCCAATAATAGCCAACACGCAAGATTTTATTGGCTAAAGGTATATCGTTTGTGTGTGCTCCACAGATACCAGAGTGGACTTTAGTTAGAATACTAGAGGCTTCCTCTTAATTAAGACATTGGAGCAGGATGCCATTGTAACCTTGTTTATAAAGAGTGTCTTCTAAAATGGTATAACGAGAGGCACGATGTGCCAAAGCACGTTTATGCATTGGTTTCATGTTTGTAGGAAATGTTTTATCACAGTATCATGGTATCAAGGTCCATTTAGACCCACAACTTCACATACCATAGTATTCTCAAGATGATCATAAGCATGCAGTAAGAGATGTTCTATGATAAAATGTTTCTGGGGTTGATTATATGTGATTTCTAATAGAGATCTAATAGTTTAAATGGCATATGTAGATTTATTATGAATTCTAGGGATTTGATCAAAGCTAATCAATAAAAAATAGTTGTGAAGGCTATCTACCATGTGCTTATATGGAATAAGTTTTTCATCCTTGACCTGGTATTCATCAGTAACCTATTAAATGATAAGTAAAGAATCACCAAATACAACCAACTCTTTAAGGTTCCAAGATATAGCTAGTTTTAATCATTCTATGAGAGCTTCATACTCGGTAATATTATTGGTAGATGGGAATGCTAATCAAAATGACTTAGGGATGAAATGTCCACTAGGTGTGATAAGAAAAATACTAGCTCCTAATCCATGAAGATTACAAGATCCATAAAAATATAGAGTCGAGGTTCGCGGGATGTCTATGTACAAAATATCTTCATCAAGAAATTTAAAATGAAGTGGTTCTGTTCCGAGAAGAGGTGCCTCACCAAATTCGTCTGCAGGGGCTTGTAATTTAATTGCTCTCTGAGGAAAAAAATTGACATCAAATTCACTAAGTAGGATGACCCAACTAGATATTCTTCCTATGAGAATAGGTCGAGACAAGAGATACTTGAGGGGATCAAACTTATCGATTAATTTGTTTTTATGATTAAGCAAGTAATGGCGTAACTTATGGAATGCAAAAGCAACCGCCAAGCATACTTTTTCAATTTGGGAATATCATACTTCATGCTCAATAAGTGTTTGACTAAGGTAATAAACAACATGTTCTTTTTACTTGATTATTTTTTTGTGCTAACAGAGCTCCTATGGCATGTTCAGTGGCAGATGTATAAAGCAATATGGGTTTATCTGCAACTGGTGACATAAGCACAGGTGGGATGGAAAGGTATTCTTTCAAATTAGCAAAAGAGTCTTGACAATCTTGGTTCTAGTGTAACTACACATATTTATTAAGTAATTGATTAAAGTGATGACACTTATCGGCTAACTGTGATATGATTCATCGAATAGATTGGATTTTTTCCTAGAGACTGCGTAATTGTTTGAGATTTTGGGGAGGAGGCTTTTCCATGATGGCTTTGACCTTTGTACGATCAACTTCTATACCTCCTTGTGAGACAATAAACCCTAACAATTTTCCAGAGGTCACCCCGAATACACACTTCTTTGGAGTAAGGTGAACCTTATACTCGTGCAAACTATCAAAAATGCATCTCAAAATACCTAGATGTCTTATTCGTGGTTTTGATTTTGCTAATATGTCATCAACATAATCTTCCATGATATCATGTAACTGTTATCCAAATATCTCTCCTATTTATTTTGGATAAGTTGTATCTTCATTCTAACTCTGATGTTTCACATTTCAGGTCATGCGCCCACAGGATTGCTCATTTGGCACTTTGCATAGGTTTTAGTCCTTCTGCATGCTACTCGCGACTTGCAATTCTTTCACACGCCCCTCTACAGACACCTTCAAAATTGGTTAAGTTATGGGGCTTCCTGTTGTGTGTCCTACTTTCTTTCTTCCATTGCGTGCCTTTCCTCAATTGGATATTCATGCCTTGCTTCCATACTTGTCTTTCACAAGTATGCGTTCTTTTCTACGGCGTGCACACCTACACACGTGCATTCCCTCCACTTTCCTTTCATGCGCTTGCATCTTATTAATAACATAAGACAAAGAATAGATTTATTCAATTCAATGTTTTCCAAACAAAAGAGCAAAGCCAAATATAAAGGCTACGGGAGGAAGGAGGACAGTTATAATTGTCCATCAACAAATACATAACAATGTATTAAACTAAACTAATGTTAACATTCCCCACCTTAATACATCTTTTTTACATATGTACCCCCTAAACAAATCAAACTTCACCTTACCGAGAGGCTTGGTGAGAATATCTACAACCTGAAAATCAGTAGGGCAGTACTGGAGCTGAATTTGGTGGTTCAAGACCTGTTCACGAATGTAGTGACATTCGACCTCAATATGCTTTGTTCATTCATGAAAAATAGGATTCTTCACAAGCTTCAACACACCTTGATTGTCGTAGTGAATGATGGGAGGTTTCTCTTCAGGAATCCCTATATCTATAAGAATGTAACGTAACCAAATCGCTTCGCACACAGGTCCTTGTGCGATGCAGTATACAACCTCAGTGGATGAGAGAGCAACAACAGTTTGCTTCTTGCTAATCCATGAGATAGGTCCAGATCTGAGATGAAAAACATACCCTGAAGTGGATTTCCTGTCATCAACAGATCCTGCATAGTCCGAGTCTGTATATCCCTGTAAGAAGAACTAAGTGTTCTTCTAATACTCCAGACCAAAGTCAACTGTACCTTAGACATATCTCAACACATGCTTTGCTGCTATCCAATGACATTTCTTCAACTCCTGCATAAATCTAGCGAGATAGCTCACTGCAAAGCAAATATCTGGCCTAGTATAAGTCAAGTAAATGAGACTCCCCACAAGCTACCTGTAGTGAGTGCCATCTACCTGTGGTGAATCCTGGAATCTAGATAATTGCAAACCTTTTTCCATAGGTGTGGACATTGGTTTACAATCTGACATTCCATACTTCTCCAAGAGAGTCTTGGCATATTTCATCTGGGAAAAGAAGATATGATTATTCTTCTGCCATATCTCCAAGCCAAGACAGTAGTGAATTAGCCCCAATTGGTCATGTCGAAGGATTTCTTCAGATCATTTTTTACATCATCCACAAGATTTTCAGAACTTCTTGTGATCACAAGATCATCTACATACAAAACCTGAATAACAATCTTTGTTCCTACCTTCTTGATATACAAATTTATATCTGAGGAGCTATGATTGAATCCATGCTACAATAGGTGATCATCAATTTTTATATACCATGCCCTAGGTGCTTGTTTGAGTCCATAAAGTGACTTTATCAGACGACATACCTTGTGTGGTTGATGCTCGTCTACAAACCCTTCAGGTTGGGCCATGTATACTTCTTCTTTGAGATCACCATTTAGAAAAGCACTCTTGACATCCATCTGCTGAAGTTTCCATCCATTTTGTGCTGCCAGTGCACAGACAACTCTGATGGTTTTGATCTTCACAGTGGGTGCAAAGGTCTCATCATAGTCAATTCCTTCTTGTTGAGCATAACCCTTTGCAACAAGTCGTGCTTTGTGTTTTTCAATTGAACCATCCACCTTATATTTTGTTTTGAAAATCCATTTACAGCCAATGGATTTCTTACCTGGAGGTAGATTGACAAGTTCCCACGTATGATTCTAAAGTAGGGAATCATATTTAGCATTTATAGCATGTTTCCACTATGGTTGGTCTAATGCCTCACGAACAGTGTCAGGTTCAGTGCTATCAACAATTGAACTCATGAGTGTAAAATTTACCTCATGTCTGGCTTGACTTCATGCTCAGACTCCCGTAGAAGTACTTGGAAGTGAGTTCAGGTGTGCATCCCCAATAGTATTCTGGACCCATTTCGGATGTTGGTGCTGCTACTACTGATGTGAAGATGTGTTTTCCAGTGTGCCTAGATCAACGAATAAGTCTCCACTCAGCTCTTCTTCTCTCTGAGAAGAATCATCTTGCCCATCATTTGGATGTGTGAGCAATCTATGTGATGAGGTCGGTACTGGATCTCCATTGTGTGTCAGGGAGTCAAAGGATGACTCATCACACACCACATCTCAACTTTCGTAGATTTTCTTCATCTCAGGATCCATGAGACGATATGCCTTTGAGGTAGTACTATACCCCAAGAAAAGACATGCAAGTGTCTTTAGATCGATCTTCTTCCTTTTCTCATCTGGAACATGCATATATGCAGTACAACCAAAAACTCTCAAATGATAGATAGAACGTTTACAAATAGTCCATACCTCTTCCGATGTCCTGTTCTGTAAGATCTTCATGGGTTCCCGATTGAGTAGATACACTGCTTTCTGGAGTGCTTCTGCCCAAAACTAATCCTCTAACTTGGTGGTGGAGAGCATACAACAAGCCATCTCCATGACAGTCCTGTTGTGTCGCTCAGAAATACCATTCTGTTGGGGCGTGTAGGGTGTAGTCAGATGTTGCTAAATGCCATGTTGCTTCAGGTATGCTAAGAACTTCTTTGATACAAATTCCCCCCCTTGATCTGAGCAGAGGAGAAGGAGAGGATTTCTAGACTACCTGGTGGCTTGCTAGTAAATTTTTTTGAAATTTTCAAACACCTCACTCTTCTTCCGGAGGAAATATACCCACATTTTCCGTGAGTAATCATCAATGATGAGCTGGAAGTATTCAAAACCTTGGAAGCTAGCTGGCAGGGGTCCACAAAGATCGATGTGTACAACCTGAAGATGCTTTGTAGAATGATAAGATCTCTGTTTGAACAGACCTCTGTGTTGTTTTCCCGCAAGACATCTCGAGAAAACAGGTAAGGAATGGGAGAGTGGAGGAAGCCCTCTTACCATTTCCTTGGCACTGAGCTGATGCAGAGCCCTGGCAGAAAGATGACCATATAAAAATTGCCATAGTGCAGTGGACTCCATTTTTGAAGCAAAGAGAGAAATGTTAGATGAAGTGACTGCATCCAGTGTAAATATATGGCCCTTCATAAATGCTCGAGCAATAACTGAGTCTCCCTGGTAAATGAGGTAGGACTTTTAAGAACAGAGAATTCGACCCACATTCGATGATTAAGAAACTGACTCACAGATAAGAGATTTGAGGTCAAACCTGGAACATATAGGACCTTCGTGAGTGTACATCTTCATGTCCCAAGAGGAATGATGACATCACCAATCCCCACCGTAATATACTCCTGATTATCTGCGATGGTGATCCGATCTCCAGTGGGCCGGTCACTCAGAGTATGGAACAACTTCTTATTTCCAGTCATGTGTTTGTTGGCACCCGAATCAATCAACCAAACACTTTTTGATGGCTATGAAGTCTGTGAGACTAGGAAAATGTCCAGATGAGTTGCATTTGGAACCTCTTCATCGAAGGAGGCATCCTGCTGAGCAACAATATGACCCTTCTACCTCTGATTACGAGAACGCCATTAGGATTTCTTGGAATATCCTTGGCCAGAAGTACTCTCTTTGCCAGAGTTTCCATGCTTGCGACCGTTGTAATAACAATACATAGTCATGTGCATTTTTGTGGAGCAAATGTGGCACCATCAATCTGCCTTATTGTATTGTTGCTTCTAGGGTGGCCACTGAGAAGGTTGCTACTGTGGATGCTGCTTCTGATTCTGGGGGACTGACTGCCCTTTCCGAGGCTTGTTGCTATGCTTTTGCCTTGTGATGAGAGCCTTGTCTTCGAAGGCTTCTTGAACATTCTGAATGGCTTCTTCCTGCTGGAGATAATTCACCAGTTTGACAAAACTCACCTCCTGTTGAGTGATGGTCAACGTGGTGATCAATGTCTGAAACTGGGAAGGAAGAGCTTGCAAGGTGAGCGGGACTAGCAACTTTTCATCCACCATTTCACCGAGAGCAGAAAGTTTTGTGCATAACTCGGCCACACGCCGCAAGAAGGCTTTGACTAATTCGCCATCATGCATACTCATTGTGTGAAGCTTTGTCTAAAGATGCAACATCTTCGTTAGATTCTTGGCTTCATAGATGGTACACAACGTGGCCCATGCGGTAGAGGAAGTGGTTGCTTCCCGAATGTGAGGTTTAACCTCATCAGAAAGGCTCAGAGTGATAAGCATTAATGCTTTTGCATCGGCCTTTTCATACTTAGCCAACAGATCAGCATCTGTGGGAGGGGCATTCTGTGCCAGAAATGATCCCCCAAAGATCTTCAAACTAAAGAATCCTCCACATCTTGGTTTTCCATGTGGTGAAATTTGGCCCTTTTAGCAACTGGGCATCTAACAACAAAATGCGAGGTGCAGACATTTCCAAAAACTCAAAATTGTATTTTATTTATTGATTGTTCAAAAATGGTTACAAATGCTTACTGAAGGAACCTGTCACGAATATGGGCTCTATAAGCTCGTGCAGTGAGACATGGACGCTCCTATGGGCATTCTACTTCACGTTCATCATCTGCATCATAGTCGCGCTCCAATTCTTCATGGATTCGCTGCGCTTGACAACACATGTCGAACTAGAAATAGTCGAACAATCCTTGACACGTCAATTCGTCAAATAATAAGTTACCAGTATTCAACAATTCATTGAGTAAGGCAAAATAGATGCCGATGGTGTCCTCTAGGGCTCTCAGAGGTGACTTAGTGGAAGGGTTACTCGCAACACTCTTGGCATCAGAAATGTGTGACATGTACGTGCTCTATTGGCACTCTGCTAGGGAAATCACACTGGAAGGGTTTGCACTTGGCTTATTGGCATCACACAGCATTAAAAACAAGAATGCAAAAAAAAATTCAAATGCCTTGTGTAAATATTGGTATTCAAATGGAAACTTTGACACGTAACCACTGATCTATGATGTCAACGAATAGGAATCCAAAGGAAAATGCCAACTTTCTTGATAGTCTTAATTCCAATGCAGGTCTACCGGGTGAAATAATTCCTCACACGTTTTCTTTTACGGTCACTCCACATAGGTTTGGGCCAATGTGCAACAGGTATGCGCTGCTAAAGAATCTCCTTATACATCTTTCACATCCCCTCGCAGGTTTCTCTAGGAAGGTCTGAAGCACGTATCAAAAGAGAAAAATGTAGAATCATCTGTCAAAAAAGAAGAATTCTTCCAAACACCGAATAGGCCTGACAGGTCAGGTCATAGAAATGATCGAGCAACATCGCTGCCAAGATGAAAACTCAACACAATAAAAAGAAAATAGATCTCCACGTAAACCAAAGTGGGTGTTTCACTCCAAAGAACCGCTCTCTAAATTTGTCAGAGTGTTCTGTTCTATGATACCAATGATAGCAGGAGATAGAAGACATATTTATTCAATGTATTCTATTCCATGTTTGACAAACAAAAGAGCAAAGCCAAATATAAAGGCTACGGGAGGAAGGAGGACATTTATAATTGTCAATCAACAAATACATAACAACAATGTATTAAACTAAACTAATGCTAACACTTATCACACACCTTGCTTCCTTGTTGCCTTCTTTCCACATGCCCTTGCATGCCTTCTTGCTTATCCCTTCGCATTCTTCTCTCCTTATATTTTCCCCTTTCACGCCTTCCTCCCATGTGCACGCTTTCTTCCCTTCTTTCCGCACGTGTGCCTTCTTTTTTGTCCCCTCACACTCTTCTACAAATGCCTTAAAATTGGTTGTCCCTACTCTTCCTCTTGCGTGCCCACGTACACCCTATTGTGCCACGCACCCTCCTCACACACACCTTCCCTCTATTTCCCTTCTGTGCCTCGCGCCTGACTCCTGAACTTAAAAATTCCATATTTTTTGATCCAGAGCTCTGATTTTCACAAAATTGGACTTTTTAGAACGTGCACAACGTCCTCTCCAATCAATTAAATACCCAGTCCTGTCAAATGACAAAAATTAAAGAAGCATATCCATGAAAATTACATACCTAGTCCTGTCAATTAATTTTTATGAAGATATATGAAAATTAAAGAAACATATCCATCTCCAAACAATTAAATACCCAGTCCCGTCAAATGACAGAGATTCTTGGAAAATCCAAAACAACTTCCTCCACACATAATGCCATAACTTTTGCATTCTTTAATGAAATCACACAAAATCAGTACCGTTGGAATCATGGCTCTAAGACCGACGCACATAAATCAATAAATTGAGGATTTGACAAGAGATTGATGGTGATTTCATATAAAATGTTCCCATTTTATAACAGTGTTTTATTTGGTAGTTGGGGTGCATTAAATGAAGCATGGGCTGACATTTCTCATTGCTGCAAGTCATGAGACAGCATGGTGAGCCTTTTGCAAGTAACAAAACATCATTTCACTTCATTTACTACCTCTTGCAAGTGGTGAGAAGATAGATTTCAGGATTTTCATTTTCCCTCCCTCTCTGTCCTCTCATATTTCTATAAATTGGAGTGTTGGTCTCATTGTAAAAAAAAGAAGAGGAAGTTTGTTGTAGTAAAGCTCTATCAAATTTGCTTTGTGAAGCCAATGTGCTACAGGCCCTTGTAGTGGACTCCTTGCATGGTGATCCAAGCCCTTACTTCATAATGGATTGGACTGTGCATATCATGAAGTAATCAATATAAATTTTTGGATGTATCTTCCCCTGCTGTGTTTTTTTTGCACTCTTCTTGCCCTTTCAGTCTTCATTACAATTGTATTGTGTCTATTTTTCAATCTTGCAAGGATTCATCATCATTGTGCATGTATGGATATTACTGTGAATGTATTTACTAGATTGTGGAGAACTGTTATCCCCTTCTAGTATACATCTTGCTGCAATTTTCGCACATTGGAAAGCTATCCTAATCCACTTCTTTTCTAGTGTATCATCGCTTTAGTGTAGGGTTTGTTTTCATGCACTCTCTCTCCTTGGTCCCTTGGAAAGTTAGATTAGGATAGATAGTTTTGTTTACATTAGAGTAGATTGTGGTAGGTAGTTTAGGAGCAAGAACCAGCTTTCTCTGGAGGTCTATCTCAAGTAGCAAGTCCCACAACTTGGAGATAGTACCCATGTTATCCAATCACACTATGATCTCAATCACACACACTTGTGCAAACCATAGGGTGTTGTGATTCGGTGATAATAGTAACATATCATGAAAGATGAATGTCATGGCTCGTTGATAGGTGGCACTAACACTTTTTAAGCCAAAAGGCATGACCTTATAGAAAAAGGTGCCCCATGGTGTAGAAAATGTCATTTTGTGTTGATCCTCTTCAGCAATACATATTTGATTATAGCCAGAAAATCCATCCATTAGGGAGAGCATGTCATGGCCTACCGTAGATTCGACAATCATGTCTATGTTTGGCAAGGGAAATTCATCCTTTAGACAAGCCTTGTTGATATCTCAAAATTTTGTGCATATTCTAATGTCAGGGGTTTTCTTGGATATGGGAACTATATTGGATATCCATTCAGAATAATTAATAGGTCAAATAAAGTCAAATTTTGAAAGTTTATGGAGTTCAGATTTGACAAGCAATGCTACTTTGGAATGCATTTTGCGTATTTTTTATTTTACCAGCTTTGCATCCAGATGCACCACAAGGTGATGTACTATGAGAGATGGATCTAAACCTGGCATTCAATGAGTGTTCCATGCAAAAATACCTTGGAATTTAATGAGTGTTGTGAATTATATGCATTCTTGGTCGAATAGAATGATGCTGAGTTGTAAAATTCTCATTTGTTCAACGGTACCGATGTTTATATCTTTGGTTTCTTCAACAAGAATTTTAGATGTATCCTTTTCAGAAAATTATGTTAATGGTTTATGTAAGTCATCAGTGTCAGGTGATTCAGGTGAATTGACATAGGATTTTTGTTTGTGATGTTGATACTTTTTATTGACATGTTTTTTTGATAAGGTGACGATGAGATTTTGACTATGGGAAATTTTTTGTTTATGCTTCTTATCTAAGGTGTCCAAAGGTAAGGGATCTGAATATTCTATTTCTTCACCAAAATAGGTAGATTCATCACGGTTGATCTCAAATTTTTTTTATGGTCAGAAATGAAGATTTGATCATGATTTCCAAGGAACCCTTCAATGGCCTCATCATTTTGGAACATTTCCATGGCCACATGATGTAATTGGTCATGGTCTATAAGAGTTGGATGCATAAGCTTGAAATTGATGGAATTGATGGATAAATGTTCAAAGTAAATATTTGTTTCAACAAGGTCTTCAAAAATCTTGTGTTTAGACCTGGTGTCACTATCAAAGTTGGTGTCATCATTTTCACTTGAAATTAATACAGGAGTTGTATTGAATACCTTGAAACCCAAGCCGTGTTTAACATGATGTTCAGTGCAAGTGATTGGGTCTAAATGACCTTGTTCATTTGGACCGAGTCATTTACCCTTCCATCACATGTTTTTCATCATTCGATGAGATTTGGTAAATTGAGGAGACTCATAATAGGGAGAAAATTTTTCGTTATATAACCAAGATCCTAAAGAACTTGGAATATGTTCATTGTCTAGATAACTGAATTTTCTTCCAAACTAACAAACCCAATTTGTAAGTGGAATGGATTCTAAGATGTGGAGTGATTAGGTTTTTCCCTATGTGTGTGGGGATTTTTTGATAAAAAAAGAGTCTACAACCTTTTGGAATTGATATTCACCATATCCTTTGTCAATGATTTTGAATGTGTGGGATGGGGGACCAGTAGGTACCTCACGTGGCGAGGAAGTTAGTTTGGTAGTTCTAAAATATTGACAGAATGGGTTATAAGAAGAGGGGGGTGGATTATAGGATGAAGTTTGGTTAACTGAAGGAGAAGGTATCCTAATAGCAGAGGTATGGTTAGATGAAGAAGGTTGACTAGGTGAGGAAGAGCATTTGTTTAGTGGAAGAGGGATTATTTTCATACAGAAGAAGATTGGTTATTGGAAGAAGATTATTGGTTAGTAGGAGGGGGACTAGTTGAATATTGTTGATTATCATAAGAGAATGGATTGGAAGACGTTGGTTGATTAGAAGGTGATGGTCGACCAGAAGATGATGGTTTTGGAGTATATTTGGGAAGCGTATCTGGATCGATATGTGTTTCGTTAGAGATTATGTGAGGTGGAGCATACTTATATGTCGATGGACAATAGTGATCATGTCTATATTGCACCTTTTGAGGAATCTAAAATACTCAAAGGGTTGGGAATCCTGCAATGCAATGGAAATTTTTTGTCCAAGTAATGGAATTTAATACATTGGTGGAATGTTGATGGGATGGCTTTCATGGCATGAATCCATGGCCATCAAATGAGAATGTTATATGTAACTTCTACATCCACCACATGACATAATTTTTCTAAAGTAACTGGTCTAACCTTGAGAGGTAATGTGATTGTGCCTTCAAACTTTCTTTCACTATTATCATACCCACGAATGGTTATGATGTTATTTTATAAATAGTTTTCGATGTAACCTAGGAAACGTAAGAGTTTCATGGAACAAATATTTAATGTGGATCCATTGTCGACTAATACACACTTGATCTTATGATGAGTTATATAACCCTTGATGGATAAAGAATGATTGTTAGTAATGTTGGGGTTAAGAAGGTCATCAGGAACAAATGATAGAATAGGATTGGGTACCGAAAGATGCATGATTAAAGCCTAGAATTGTTGTGAATTGATTTCCTCTATGACATGAGTTTTATTCAATGTTTACTATAAGGATGTGTAGTAGTGCGGGAGAAGACTGAAGTAATTCCATGATGGAAATTTTTTGTTTTGGTCTTTTCCAATTGTTTGAAAATGTTGAATGATGGCATAGGTTGTGAAGTGGAAGTGGTGGTGGAGTTAAACGGTGGATAAGGAGTTTGTGTGGGGAGACGAAGTGGTGGATTGTTTTTTGGTGGGGACCCACATCTTTTTTTTGTCTGGTGGTGATCGCACATTCAGGTTCTAATCTTTCTGATAGCCACTATGTCTTGGTCATAGTCTATGGTTGAGATGAATTGATTCATACTCAACGTTGGTTGATGATTGGCCCTTGTTCCTTTGAATTATCATCGTGGTTAGGGAAGGGGTTTTTGAACATGTTGATTTTTTTGTTTGGTGTTTTTTATCTCAGAATTATTTTCAACTTCTATGTCTCCATGTTCAATGAATTCTTGGACATAATGGTGGAGTATGCATGCATCGATCTATAGAGTTCCCTTTTATGCAATGGTAATCACAATATTCATTATCCTTATACAAATTCAGTTTGAGTTTCCTTTCTTCGAAGGACTTTATGATGGGGTACGTGATCATGTTGGAATTTTCTAAGTGACGAAAGATGCTAGATAGGATTTCTCTAAGTGGAGTGAATTATATTTTTCTGTCACGAGAAGGAGCTTCCTTTCTAGGGATTATAATCAATTGTTTGTTGGATTTAATTGCATTAAGCAGATTGTTTTGAATGTTTCAGACACGGTGAGAATAAGTAACATCGTCGTTGACCATATTTTGGTTCCGATTAAAGAATTTATATTTTTCCTGGTTCTGAGGGGCATCTCTATGAGGTTGGTCCTTAAAGGGTGTTTTAAGTAAGCCCTTATAAATGAGGTTGTTCTCGAAATGTGTTCCCTTTTCAACGACTTCTTAGAAATTACTTAGACAGTGCATTTGCATGTGGAATGATAATTCTACAATGAGGTTTATAATAAAAATGCTAACCAATTGTCTTTATGGTATTGAGCAGGGAAATATGCTTGCAATTCCTTGCCATAATTGTAAAAAGGAGGTGAAGTTTTCATTTGGCTTTTGTCTAGTGTTACAGAGATCGAGCATGGTTATTTTTGAGTCTAATAAGAAGGAAAAATGTTTGATGAATTTTTCTGATAAGTCTACAAATGTTGTGATTGACCCTTTGGGAAGATGGAGGAACTAGTCTAAGGCATGTCCTCCTAAGATTTTAGGAAATAATCATAAAAGATATGTGTCACGATAAGCTACTTCCTGAAATTGCATGTAAAATTATTTGACATGTTCACGGGGTCACCCTTGCCTTTGTATTTATCAAACTTTGGAGTTTTACAGGATGATGGAAAGGGTAAGCGTAACATTTCCGTATCAAATGGGTAGGGGCATAGTTCTTTAAATTTTAACTATTTTGATTGCTTTTGTAGTCCCTGAATGGTGTCTTTCATATGTTTCTATTCTTGTGCGAATGGATAGTCAAGGGACGGGTTATCAAGGACCCCGTGAGTATGTGGTTTTGGATTAGTGTCTTTTGACCTTTCAACTCTAGCAGTTGCTTCCTCAAGTTTCCTTGTTAAGTCTTGGATTTTGGTGAATTAATCATCGGTCGAAGAATTATTTGGGTTGTTTGGTATTTCATTATGGTCACTCAATTCACCATTTTCTTTAAGTATATTTATATTTTAGTCCCACAGTCAGGGGGTATTTTTTCCCCATGGCTAGGATGCATAGTAGGTATTCATTCTTGTTTTTCTCTATCACCCTAACTACTTGTTCTTGTTCTTCATTGGTGAGTTCTGGTTGTGTGACTTATTCTTCATCATTTTCATGATTGTGACTATGTGTGACTACCATGGTGAGATAGGTGTGTGTTTGATTAAGTTGTAAAGGAGGTTATGAAGTTTAAGCAAACACAATTAAGTGTAAGCGAGAACTTAGTTACTTTGGATTTGGCCTGAATAACCTCGCGATTACTAATACAGAGAGTAACTCAAGAAATTTAACTCAATATTATTGTGATATAACTCAAAATGGGCTATTAAGGGATTTGTGTCACGTTGTGTAGATTTGGCTTAAACAAGCTCTAGATTATTGATAGGAAGAGTAACTCAAACAAGTTGACTCAACACAGTTGTGATATAACTCAAAATGAGCTATGAAGGGATTTGTGTCAAATGTGGATTTTGGATAAACTCGACAGTGGATGAAACAAGGAGTGAACTCAAACAAGTTACTCAATGTCATTTTGATATAGCTTAAAACAAGATATAAAGGATGTTTTTTCAATTGATGAAATAAGGAGTGAACATAAGTCACTCAATATCTATTTGATATAGCTTGAAACAAGCTATGAAGGATGTTTTGACAAATTGATGAGATAGTGAGTGAATGAAATTCATGTCAATATCTATTTGATATAGCTTGAAACCAATTGTATGAAGGATGTTTTGACAATTGATGAGATTGAACACAAGTCACTGATATTTTTTGATATGCTTGAAACAAGCTATGGGGATTTTTTTTTATCTGAAGCACAGCTGATATCAGAAAGTTTTATGTAAAACATTTTGATCTTTTTTGTTTGATTGATTCAGCATTTTCTTTGATATGGAATCCGTTGAGAAATGGTTTCATGGAACACGACTAGGATTTGGAATTTACAATGAAAACATTAATATCAACTAAGTTTTATGATAATAACAATGCTAGTCTAATTTGTTTACAAACAATAAGTAGTCATGTGTATCAAATGGTTTTGGCTCAAGAGGTAGATTCTTTGGGAATGATTATTGTTTCATGCAATCATACAGTATATTGTGGAATGGTGGATGCAAGTCTTAGAGCACTCCAAAAATACTCATCAATTCTTAATTAACTGCTTTCGGAGTGAATCACCACGCCCAAACAGGTTCTGTGTGGAAGGTGATGGAGGGATAAATGTGTATGGTGTCCTTATAACACCCCAAATATTTATAGGGATGATGCCCAATTTTTGTTGTTACAGGTATTTAGGCATGACTCGCATATTCCACACGATAGCATCACCTGTAAGTGCAGAGTAGGGGAAAGGAAGATACCAAATGTTGTGATGACATTAGGTCTCAAATTAGAATGCAGATGCGACTGTTGTTGGTGTGTGGTAGTCAATTCCACGTCATCGGTGTAGCATCACTGGTGATGAAATCCACGTCTACTATGTGAAAAAATAAAATAATGATGTGGTTATATGCAGAGTTCTTTCCAATTGAAATAAATCACTAGCGAAAAAAGACGGTGTACCTGAGTGTGCTAAAAAAATTATTTTAGAAATTTTCTTTGAATGGTGGTACTTTTGCAGGAAGGTTAAAATTTGTTTTTTTGGTTTTTTGTTTTTGATAATATTCCAACAACATGGTCCTGTAGAAAACAAATTAGTAGGTATCCTGCAAATGAATTGTTAGAAAAGTGATCGTGGTTGTTTTTCATTTTCCAGATTGCTCAAAGGCGCAGGAAAAGAGCATACACAACCAACGACCAGAAAAATATTAATACAATATGCAGACTTTGCGTAAAATAACAATTTGTTATGGAATCAGAAAATAATATGTTGGATCTGCATGTTTATTCAGATTAAATCTACTTCAAATTCTGTGGTCCCGTTCGTCAGTATTAGCTTTGTTCGTATATTCAAAGGTTTGGCAAACAAAGAAAACCAATCCCATAAACATAGACACCACTGATGTTTCTGCTTTCAATTCATTTCTTTTCTCCAAGTTAATCTATTGCTTATCATTTGTTCAATTAATGACTTCTCTCTATCATTTCAAAGTTGGAAACACCTCGACAATGAGATCCCAAACCCGAAAGTGGAGATATTGTGCAAGGTGTTTAAACAATTCAAAAAATGAAAAATAGCAATAAACCAGTTTCAATTTGCAGTGACTCATAAAGGGGCAATGCCATGCACAGTGTTGAAAGCTCATAAGAAAAGCATGTGTGTCCCGATAGGTTTGGAAATACTATCAAAAACTACCTCTCGAAACTATGTAGCCCAATCACTGCAAAATTAAACAACATTTTAGAAGAGAGGTTAGAAGAAAAAATGAAAAATAATTGAAGGTTTGTCAATTCTCACCAATTAAATTTGATGTAGTAAACTAAAGTGAAATGATGTTATTTTTCTCGCAAAAGGATCCCCATAAATCCCATGAATTACTAGTAGTGAGAAATGTCAACCTATGGCTCATTGAAGATGGGCCAACTACCAGAATAAAAATCAGTTTTCTAGAATGGAAACGTTTTATGAAAACTCACCAAAAACTCCCAGGAGCTTTTCTTGTATTTATGTGTTTTAGATTGGACTTCACCATGATTCCAATGGTAGAAATTTTGACAGCAAGGTTTTTGATGAGAATTGCAAAATTTATGGTCTTGATTGTGTGGGAAACTATTTTGATAAATGTCAAGGCATGGGAATCATTTAATAGGACAAGCACTTGAATTGATTAGAAACTGAAGATGTTTCTATTTATTTTCATAAAGTACCCTCATTAAAAATATCAACTATTATCGGTGTCCTGGTGTCCCGAATGTTCTAGATGAATAAAAATCCAATCCACCCCCATGCCTCCTTGTGCAGAAAAAATCAGAATGATCTGCTAGTTTATGTGTTGTGTCCCACCGCTGACCGGGGCATCAAGACGTCAAACTACCACTTCAACCGAATCCCTTTGAAATCTTACAAAATTAGACAAGTCAGGTTTTTGGGTCCCAACTGAAAAGGCATACCTGTGCTACCTGGAACTTCAATCCGGCTTAAACAAAGACATTACTCTTAAACTGCGACCTTTTTGGATTTTTGGGTCCTAACAGTCCCCTCGTAACTGATGTGGTCAGTGCCAAAAAAACTTGACTTTTCAACTAACATGTGAATGTCCCATATACGGCTTTGTAGGTCATACCACCCCAATGTCTCGTGCACCAAGTTAGGAACCTCAAATGGGTAGAAATTTAACAGATTTAAACCACACTTTGATGATATGTCAAGTTTTTGCGTCCCAGATTGTCCCAACAACGTACCTTTGCATGGACTCCAAAAACCTAACCACAATACACTATTGGATGCATTTTTTCATATTTTTTCCATTTTTCCTAAGGATCCTTGCTCAAAGGGGGCAAGGGTTAGAAAAGAACCAAAGGGACCTCTCCAAAACCTAAGGTTTTTCACCTTTCAATATAACTTCCTGAAATTGCTCCAACATGGGGGTTATGTAAGTTACACTAGATTACCTCAAGGGGTGAATTTGGGATAACAAGACCTTTTAGGTGAGGGTTAAACAACTTATTTATGCATACCTCACTCCTAATGAGTAATGTTTGAAAGTTCGTTTTTTTCACCAGATGTAAGCATTCTTAGACCTAGCCTTTTAATGTAAAAATAGGAATATGATATGAATGTTCTAATGTAGGTAGTGCGAGAAAAATATAGAGAATAACTCTATGAATAGCAAGGATTAGAATTAAATGAAACTAACTTACATAATTTGACATTATGAGGCCTAATGTCGAGCTTAAACCATACTTCCATGAAGGCAACTTTTAAAGTAATAAAGATGCAAATCTTTCAGATGTGACAATTACCAATTTTTCGAAATGTTAGTTCATGAGAACTATACATAAGAGTGATTGGTGACCCATTAAGTGTTTATTGAACCAAAGCAACGGTTCTTGCAATGTTGTGTCATTTTATTTGCACAACAAAAACAAATTGCCATTTTTTCATCTGCATTATGAGTGGTAAATGTTTAGGCATTAAGACACCCCTGGGAATTGATATTATGTTTCAGTTTTAAGATCCCATGATATTACAAAGCCTTCACATTCTGGTGTTCATTACATGATTAAATTTTATGATGTACTTGGTCTAATTGGACCTTAATTTTCAATATTAAGTGGACATCGTTTTATTGAAAATGTGGGCAATGATTTTTTGAATAGGAGATCCAAATCCATAAGTGTGTACACATCTATATCGTTTTCAACATTCGAGGTGGATCAATGTTCCCAAAAAAACCAATAGGTTCAATCCTTTTGATACCATGGAATTCATTAACCAATGTTTTCAATTATTACTTTGGCTCATGTATTATGAGTAATTAAAGTATGGACTCTCAAATCCTTAACAACTGTACCTCTAAGGCTCTACAACTATTTGAACTGCCTAAGTGACGGTTTACAAACAAAAAATAATGGAATATATATGATTAACCTAATTGGTACTTACAAGGTCTTAGTCAATGATGAATAAATAAAAAAGTCCAGTCCCAAATCTCTACTAAAGTAAAACAGCCATACTTCTAACTGTGAATTTCCTACCAATGTAAATATTTTTCTAAGTGATGACTAGTTAGTTTCCATCAATAAGTGATTGGTTAGGATTGAAGGAAGATCTGTTAGCATAATTTAGCATAGGCATATTTATTGCATTTTATTGCATTGTCTTTTATTTAATAATGTGCAACATGTGCACTCTAGTCTAGTGACTTGCATTCAATATTGTTATGTTGGATAACATTCAATATTGGTATTAGTAGTAATTACATGTGCATGTGAGATGGGTCTTATCATCTCGTAGTTGGTGTCTGCTAGGGTGTCATGTCTATCCATATGAGGTTGTCTAATATCTATAAATATTACAGCTCTTGCATTGTTATGTAATCTGATTTCATGATCAATAATATTTGTGAGGCTTCGTCCCTCTTTGGTCATTGCAATCTTATTCTATTATATCATTTGGTATCTAAGCTATACCATTATTATCATTTGGTATCAGAGCAGGTTCTATCCAAGCAAGGTTGAAGAGGAGCACTATTGGAGAGGATCCATTGGAGAAGAAGATCTGCATCAAAGGAGAGCCATTGAAGCATCCCGCAGCCTCCATTCCTCCCAAGCATCCATCAACTAAAATTTGACCTATCCACTTATTTGGAAGGTAAATTTTTTTTATTAGTCATTGGCATAGCCAATTGATCTAACATATTGGCGGAATATTTCAGATTTGGAGATCTTTAAAAAAAAAAGGAGAAAGATCTTGGAAAAAATTGCAGATCTTAAAAAAAAAGATTGTGAAAAAAAAAAGAGATCTTAAAAAAAAAAAAAAAAGGAGAGAGATCTTGAAAAAAAATTGCAGATCAAAAGAAAAAAAAAGATCAGATCTAAAAAAAAAAAATCAGATCTGAAAGTGGAGGTGTGAAGAATTCGGGAGCAAAGGTTGAAGCAGTCCCGTCAACAAAATTCCAGCAGATAGCTCTTAGAAAAAAGGACGTAACTTTTTCATACAATGTCGGATTGATGTGCTATTTTTTTTTCTGGAAAGATAAGAAGGAGGCGCACAACTTTTCAATTTACATCATCTTCAGATTCGGCCTCTACATGTGACGAAAATTCTGTACAAGTCGGATCATTTTTTTCTGAAAAAAAATCAGATCTAGCTGGTAAATTGGTAAGATCTCAAAAACTAAGATTCTGATTCTTCTGAAATTTTGTGGGTTTCAAGAAAAATATTGTATGATGCTACTGTCAAAATTTTAGAAAAACCTAAATCACGGTTTGTGAGAAAAGGTGAAAACAATATTCAGATTGTTTGTTTGGATCTTGGGAACAAACAGGTCAGCGGTTCAATTCCCACTCTCTCCATATTTTTTCTTAAATTATTTTTTTGGAAAATTTGGAGAAATTAATAAATTTTGGGAGATTTCTAAATTTAGAAGCTCACCAAACACATTTAGAGCCACCGCTAAATTTAGCGGAAAAACACCTATTGGGGGTAAAAAAAAATATTTTTGGCCTAAATTGTGTATTTTGTGATTCTAGACCCTTTTTTGTAAAGAGGGGGGACACAAAAACTTCATTTTGATGTACTTTTGGAGAATTTTGTACTAATCTTGGTGCATAAAGTGAAAAAAAAAGTACAAATTTTTTATTTTATGTTTGGTTCTATCACACGAGATCTTTGATCTCATAGCAGCGTTCGGTATATACGGTGCCTCTGGGAAGCGCTTACGGGTGATGCCGTCACGACTACTACTGCACTTAACACCTAACACAGCTGCCTAAACGTCGTCTGGGCATCGACCCTATAAAATCGACGGGGAGTAATAAGGACACAATACACACACATTTGAGCCCTCCCATCTGTTTGTGCTTGCACAAACCCCTCTCCGTACTGTCTAAGTACCACGTACTAAATTCTTTCACGTGCGTTAACACCTCTTTCCGTACTGACGGGTATATTGAAAGGGTGATCTTCTTCCACGTACCGACGGGTATATCAGAAGGGAGCGTATATAGAAAGGTTTGGTATATCGGCCTGACGGTATATTGAGAGGGAGACCATAAACCTGGAGTGATAAGAGCCTTACCTTTTGTACTAAATTCAGAGTTTCAGAAATTCAGATTGTAGAAATGGGTGCACAAGCACCAAAGTTCTTCTTGCCAGATTCACAACTGCTTAGAGGAGACAACTATGCTGCATGGAAACCGAAGATCAAGGTGTTACTTGAGTTTGAAGACCTATGGACAGTTGTAGATGGACAAACAACAAGATCACTTGATGATGGAAGACAACAAGTTCAATTTGACAGGGCCAATCAAAAGGCCAAGTTGATCATCTTGTTTAGCGTAACAGACGATGTGCAACCCCACATTAGAGATGCCACATCGGCCAAGGATGCATGGGATAAGTTGAGCACAGTCTATGAGGCAAAGAACAAGAATGCCATCCTCAACCTACTATCACAACTGCATACTCTCAAGTTCAAGCACAATGAGAAGGTTGAAGTTTTTTTGAGATGAGTTGCTACTTTGAGGGCATCTCTATTGGCATTGGGAAAAGAGATAAGTGATGAAGACCTCGTACCAATTGTGTTGCGAGCACTTCCTCCTTCCTATAGAATCTTTGTGACAACTATCAATATGAGTGAACACACAGTCACCTTTGAGAAGTTGGTCAATCTACTCCAACAAGAAGAGGCAATGAATAACAAAGATCATGAAGATGAGAAAGCACTATCTTCCAATCATAAAGGAAAGGGAAATTTCAGTCCAATCACAAGAAGTCCCAACAAAAGGGGCCAAAGTCAACGAGACAACACCAAGAAGTGTCCCATTTGCAATAGAGGGGGACATGACATCAAATATTGTTGGTACAATTCCTACAAAAAGGGTTCATCAAGCAATTCAAAACCCAATAACCAACAGGGTAACAATAATTCAAATAAAGGGAAGTCCAACAACAACAACAATCAAGGGCAGAAAAATGGTAATTGGCAAAGAAAACCCAAACAACAAGGGTACATTACCGAACATGAGGATGATTCAGATGAAGGGGGCCATATATTCTGCTCAATTTGATGAAGAAACCAAGTCCACACAAGATATCTGGTATGTTGATATCGAGGTGTAACTCGACACATGACTGGACGTTAAGGATTGGTTCTACACACTGCGTGACTCACCTAACAAGAACCATGTGTCATTAGGTGATGACTCATCATACAGTGTCAAGGGGATTGGAAACATTTCACTACCTCTTGGAAAGCATGACTGCAAAATCACAAATGTATTGTATGTACCTGGGTTGACCAAGAATTTTCTATCAGTTTTCAACTCCTTGATCACAACTTGAAGTTGGATTTTGACAGTAATAATGGAGAAAAAGTGTGCTTGATAAGAGATAAGTCAAGAGGTTCCAAGATTGTAGCAAGAGCCTCCAATGTGGGACGCATGTTCCAACTTGATTTTGTCCACAAGGATGATCAAGCTCTAGTGGCCAAAGACACGCAATCTTAGAACTATGGCATATCAGATATGGTCACATCAGTTTTGGCTATCTCCAAACACTTCAAAAGGGCAACATGGTGAAAGGATTGCCTACACTCAAGCACAACACTGACAAGTGTCACAATTGCCTAGCTGGAAAGCAACACAGAGTACCCTTCCAAAAGAACACATATAGAGCTAAGGGAAAGATTGATTTGGTGCACACCAATCTTTGCGGGCCCATGCAACCAAGTCATTCTGGATGTCAATACTTCATGCTCTGTGTTGATGACTACTCAAGAAAGATGTGGATATATTGTCTAAGAAACAAGAGTCAAGCCTTTGAGACATTTCAGAAGTTCAAAGCACTTGTTGAGAATGAAGTTGGTCGCAAGATCAAAACTCTATTGCTCAGATCAAGGGGGGGAATTCACAAGTAATGAGTTCAAGACTTACCTGGAAGCTCATGGGATTCGTAGACAAATTCCTTCTACTCACACACCACACAGAATGGTATAGTTGAGAGAAGGAATCATACTATCATGGAAATGGTTTGATGTATGATTGACGACTCAGGTTTAACAAAGACATTTTGGGCAGAAGCTGCAAGAACTGCAGTCTATTTGTTTAGAGTGCCCATAGTAGCTCTTGAAGGAGTGACACCTCAAGAAGCATGGTCAAATCAGAAACCATCAATTACACACCTAAGAGTATTTGGGTGTAAAGCTAGCATGCACATACCCAAGAAGAATAGGAATAAGTTGGATATGAAAGCTGAGAAACTGATATTCATTGGATACAGTGAAAAAGCACTTGGGTACAGATTATGGGATCTGAAAGCAAAGTAAAGTATACACAAGTAGGGATGTTGAGTTCTTTGAGAAGAAACAAGCAGATGCTCCACTCAACGACTCAACAAACATGCAGAATACACCTCTTGTGAAGACATAATTTGATGTTCCCACTGAAGATGACAGTGATGAATTGGATGATGGTGAAAACTTGGATCCACCACAATCCAATGGAATAGCTAAGAAGTTACCTAAATGGTATACTCAATTAATAAGAGATGCAAATTTGGATGAAGCACCTAGCACATCGTCCAATCCTGGACCTGTTATCGCAGTCAAGCTCGTGAAGAGGTCAATTATGCCCTAATGAGCAGAGTTGTTGAAACAGTTGAGCCATCTACAGTTCAGGAAGCCCTACAATCAAAAGCTTGGAAAGATGCCATGGATTCAAGAGTATCAAGTCAGTGATGAAGAACAACACATGGTAACTTGTCAACTTCCACCAGGGAAGAAACCCATTGGATGCAGATGGATATTCAAGACTAAGTACCAACGGGCAGATGGGACTATTGACAAGTATAAAGCAAGGCTTGTAGCAAAGGGGTATGCACAACAAGAAGGCATTGATTATGAGGAGACATTTGCTCCCACAGCCAAGATCAAGACAATCAGGATGATCTTTGCTCTAGCTGCACAATTTGGTTGGAAAGTCCACCAAATGGATGTGAAAAGTTCCTTTCTTAATGGAGATTTGCAAGAAGAAGTCTATATGACTCAGCCAAAGGGTTATGTAATACCAGGAAAAGAGATGATGGTATGCAGACTCATAAAATCTCTATATGGACTAAAACAGGCACCCCGGGCATGGTACAGACAATAATTTGATTTGACAGGGCCAATCAAATTGCAAAAGTTTTGATCATCTTGTTTAGTGTAACAGACGATGTGCAACCCCACATTAGAGATGCCACATCAGCCAAGGATGCATGGGATAAGTTGAGCACAGTCTATGAGGCAAAGAACAAGAATGTCATCCTCAACCTACTATCACAACTGCATACTCTCAAGTTCAAGCACAATGAGAAGGTTGAAGTTTTTTTGAGATGAGTTGCTACTTTGAGGGCATCTCTATTGGCATTGAGAAAAGAGATAAGTAATGAAGACCTCGTACCAATTGTGTTGCGAGCACTTCCTCCTTCCTACAGAATCTTTGTGACAACTATCAATATGAGTGAACACACAGTCACCTTTGAGAAGTTGGTCAATATACTCCAACAAGAAGAGGCAATGAACAACAAAGATCATGAAGATGAGCAAGCACTATCTTCCAATCATAAAGGAAAGAGGAAATTTCAGTCCAATCACAAAAAGTACCAACAAAATCAAAGTCAACGAGACAACACCAAGAAGTGTCCCATCTACAATAGAGGGGGACATCACATCAAAGATTGTTGGTACAATTCCTACAAAAAGGGTTCATCAAGCAATTCAAAACCCAATAACCATCAGGGTAACAATAATTCAAATAAAGGGAACTCCAACAACAACAATCAAGGGCATAAAAATGGTAATTGGCAAAGAAAACCCAAACAACAAGGGTACATTTCCAAACATGAGGATGATTCAGATGAAGGACACCACATGTATTCTACTCAATTTGATGAAGAAACCAAGTCCACACAAGATATCTGGTATGTTGACTCGGGTGCAACTCGACACATGACTGGATGCAAGGATTGGTTCTACACACTGCGTGACTCACCTAATAAGAACCATGTGTCATTAGGTGATGACTCATCATACAGTGTCAAGGGGATTGGAAACATTTCACTACCTCTTGGAAAGCATGACTGTAAAATCACAAATGTATTGTATGTACCTGGGTTGACCAAGAATTTGCTATCAGTTAGTCAACTCCTTGATCACAACTTGAAGTTGGATTTTGACAGTAATAATGGAGAAAAAGTGTGCTTGATAAGAGATAAGTCAAGAGGTTCCAAGATTGTAGCAAGAGCCTCCAATGTGGGACGCATGTTCCAACTTGATTTTGTCCACAAGGATGATCAAGCTCTAGTGGCCAAAGACACACAATCTGCAGAACTATGGCATCGTAGATATGGTCACATCAGTTTTGGCTATCTCCAAACACTTCAAAAGGGCAACATGGTGAAAGGATTTCCTATACTTAAGCACAACACTGACAAGTGTCACAATTGCCTAGCTAGAAAGCAACACAGAGTACCCTTCCAGAAGAACACATATAGAGCTAAGGGAAAGCTTGATTTGGTGCACACCAATCTTTGTGGGCCCATGCAACCAAGTCATTCTGGATGTCAATACTTCATGCTTTGTGTTGATGACTACTCAAGAAAGATGTGGATATATTGTCTAAGAAACAAGAGTCAAGCCTTTGAGACATTTCAGAAGTTCAAAGCACTTGTTGAGAATGAAGTTGGTCACAAGATCAAAACTCTCTGCTCAGATCGAGGGGGGGAATTCACAAGCAATGAGTTCAAGACTTACCTAGAAGCTCATGGGATTCGTCGACAAATTCCTCCTACTCACACACACCACATAAAGAATGGTATAGTTGAGAGAAGGAATCATACTATCATGGAAATGGTGCGATGTATGATTGACGACTTAGGTTTAACAAAGACATTTTGGGCAGAAGCTGCAAGAACTGTAGTCTATTTGTTGAATAGAGTGCCCACAATAGCTCTTGAAGGAGTGACACCTCAAGAAGCATGGTCAAATTGGAAACCATCAATTGCACACCTAAGAGTATTTGGGTGTAAAGCTAGCATGCACATACCCAAGAAGAAGTAGAAAGAAAGTTGGATATGAAAGCTGAGAAACTGATATTCATTGGATATAGTGAAGAAGCACTTGGGTACAGATTATGGGATCTTGAAAGCAAAGAAAGTATACACAAGTAGGGATGTTGAGTTTTTTGAGAAGAAACAAGCAGATGCTCCACTCAACGACTCAACAAACATGCATCAATACACCTCTTGTGAAGACAGAATTTGATGTTCCCACTAAAGATGACAGTGATGAATTGGATGATGGTGAAAACTTGGATCCACCACAAGCCAATGGAACAGCTAAGAAGTTACCTAAATGGTATACTCAATTAATAAGAGATGCAAATTTGGATGAAGCACCTAGCACATCATCCAATCCTGGACCTAGAACTCGCAGTCAAGCTCGTGAAGAGGTAAATTATGCCCTAATGAGTAGAGTTGTTGAAATAGTTGAGCCATCTACAGTTCAGTAAGCCCTATAATCAAAATCTTGGAAAGATGCCATGGATTCAGAGTATCAGTCAGTGATGAAGAACAACACATGGCAACTTGTTGACCTTCCACCAGGGAAGAAACCCATTAGATGTAGATGGATATTCAAGACTAAGTACAAATTAGATGGGACTATTGACAAGTATAAAGCAAGGCTTGTAGCAAAGGGGTATGCACAACAAGAAGGCATTGATTATGAGGAGACATTTACTCCCATAACCAAGATCAAGACAATCAGGATGATCTTTTCTCTAGCTACACAATTTGGTTGGAAAGTCCACCAAATGGATGTGAAAAGTGCCTTTCTTAATGGATATTTATAAGAAGAAGTATATATGACTCAGCTAGAGGGTTATGTAATACCAGGAAAAGAGATGATGGTATGCAGACTCATAAAATCTCTATATGGCCTAAAACAGGCACCCTGGGCATGGTACATCAAAATTGATGAGCATCTCATAAGTCATGGATTCGAAAGGAATCCTTATGACCCCAATCTCTACCTCAAAAAGCAAGGGGGGGAGATTGTCATTGTGGTTGTTTATGTCGACGATCTAGTCATTACAGGAAGTTCTGTGAAGATGATCGATGCAACAAAGAAGGATTTTAATTGATCGTTTGACATGACAGATCTCGGGCTCATGCACTATTGTCTTGGGTTGGAAGTATGGCAAAAAGAGAATCATATCTTTGTGTCACAGTTGAAATACACCAAGACAACGCTTGAGAAATTTAGGATGATGGACTACACTCCTATTGCCACACCTATGGAAGTGAGACTTTAGTTATCTCGTTCCAATCCATCACCACCAGGTGAATACAACTCTCTATCGGCAATTGATTGGGAGTCTCATTTACCTAACATATACTAGACCAGATATTAGCTTTGCAGTCAGCTATTTATCATGCTTCATGTAAGAACCAAAAATATGTCATTGGAAAGTAATCAAAGAGAATACTGAGATATCTAAAGGGTACAGTTGACCTTGGTCTAGAGTACAAGAAGAATGATTAACTTCTTCTTGACAGGATATTCAGATTCAGATCATGCAGGAAACATGGATGATAGGAAGTCAACATCAGGCTTCGTCTTCTTTATGGGATCTAGACCGATATCATGGGGAAGCAAGAAACAAAACTTTGTTTCTCGCTCTTCTACAGAAGCCAGAGTATCGAGCTGCAGGTGAAGCTATTTGTGAAGCAATATGGCTATGCCGAATACTGGAAGGAATTGGTCTACCACAACAGAAATCTACTCCAGTATATGTTGATAATGAAGGAGTTCTAAAGCTTGTTCGCAATCCAGTATTTCATGAGAGAACCAAGCATATTGAAGTACAGGTTCATTTCATACGCGAGCATGTCTTGAAGCACAACATACAGCTCCAGTTCTGTCCTACAGCTGAACAGAAGGCAGATGTTTTCACTAAGTCACTTGCACGTGAAAAATTCACACTGTTCAGAGAGTTCCTCTCCACTTCATTGGAAACTATGCAAAATTAAGGGGGGGAATGTTAGCATAATTTAGCATAGGCATATTTATTGCATTTTATTGCATTGTCTTTTATTTAATAATGTGTAACATGTGCACTCTAGTCTAGTGACTTGCATTCAATATTGTTATGTTGGATAACATTCAATATTGGTATTAGTAGTAATTACATGTGCATGTGAGATGGGTCTTATCATCTCGTAGTTGGTGTCTGCTAGGGTGTCATGTCTATCCATATGAGGCTGTCTAATATCTATAAATATTACAGCTCTTGCATTGTTATGTAATCTGATTTCATGATCAATAATATTTGTGAGGCTTCCATCCCTCTTTGGTCATTGCAATCTTATTCTATTATATCATTTGGTATCTAAGATATACCATTATTATCATTTGGTATTAGAGCTAAGGGAAAGATGATTTGGTGCATTAACTTAAGAAACAAGCCTACTCTGAATCAAAGTTTATGGTCCATGGACAACTCAAGATCTTGGTGAATATACATAGAATAATATTGCAATGACCATAATATTGATTAAATGTCTCAAAATCATTATTGATTCTGAAATTAAATTATCCATGTTCAATGAGCAATAATCACTGTAGATAGTAGATAAGCATTATTATGGATAGTTCAATGAGGACCCTATGTAGGCACCAATCTTAAGATGATAAGACCCATATAACATGTCAGAGATTAATTTTTCCTACATACCAATGGTATTGAATGGTATCTAACATACTACAATATTGACACTTCCTCACTAGGACTAGACTTCCCATCGTTGCACATTAAATATATTTGGCAGGGACCAATGCAACAATGAAAATCCTAGATTAATATTCAATGGTTGACTACATCCTAACCATGTGTTGACCATAGGATTGACAGAGATTGAATGAAGTGATTGTCCCCACATATAGGCCCATACATAACTGATTTGTACTATTTGATAATCTATAAGTATTCCATCAATCATTGAAATCTTCCTGGTGAAAGGTTTGGTTAGTCTGTAATTACACTTAGAGGTATATGTTCAATAGACTACATTGAGGTCTATGTTAAATGAAGCTCAAGAATCAAACCTACACTAGTGAGTCATCGTAAGATTGGAGTGCCCAATCGTTTCTATAGGTCTATCCCTGATGTGATCCAAATTCAGGGGAAACATCTACATATGAATATATTGCCCTGAAATGCCCCAATGAGACATAAAATCCTATAAAGGTAAAGTATCTCCATAATGACTTTAGTTCAAATTATACACTTAGCTTCAACAATGGTTGATCTTGTGATCTGAGCATTTCATGTATATCTCATAGGATAATGTAGGTCCTATATTGTGAAACACCATTGCATCTATTTTATCATCCTAGGTGGCTCTGTACAGGTCCACTTGGATTAAGGAAGCAAGTACATGATAGCTCCATTATCAAACAAGTTTAATAGTCTTTGTTATACACGTGAATATCTTGAACTACCACTTATAATCTAAGTCCTAATGCAGAAAAAGTCATCGCCAACATCCAATTATGTGTCCACTTAGAATAAGTGCTTATCAAGCATATATCAGCAGTGGATTGTCTCATAGATGTTTACGGTTACACCCCTTAGGTTGTGATAGCTTCACGCTTTGTGTTTGGTCCTTAGAATGGTATTATTTATCATCAACATAATCTTTATGATTGAGAAGACCATCATCTTATTTAAATCCTAAATTAGACCCACTTTTTATTCTAGGGAATCTTAATAGTTCTACAATAGGAACTGTAATATTGATTTGACTTAAACTATGTGATCATTATCACAAATTATACTCAATAGGGAACGATGAGCATTGCCTAGCACTACCATTGTTATGCTGAGCTTCTGGTGTCAGGATGGCAAATGGTTATTTTCCAAATGAATCCTGACCAAGAATGGCTCAGGATGAGTTCCAAATGTAAATACCAATTATAAATCCATACCTCAAAGACATGGGTTAATTTTGGGATATTTCTTAATAATAGCAATCCTTGCTTTGGATAGGATTTGTTCCTTGCAATGGATTACTATTTATGAGATGTTAGTCCTTTTCAAAGTCAAACTGAACATTGATGTATAATTTTACTTTCAATCACATGAGTTGAGGAAATCATAGATCATCAAAGTAGATAAAGACTGCGAAAACTTGACCCTAGGCAATTCATAATTTTGATGAACCAAATCATCCCAAGGAACTAATTTCTAAATCCTGGAGAGACTTAAAATTGTGAGCATCAATCCAAAAAAAGTGCAAAAATGGTTATCTTAAGAGAAATAGATGAGGTCCCTAGAGAGAACATATGTTCTAATTTTTCGTTGACATGTACAAAACATGCATACTTGACTGTAGGATTAAGCTTCATCACTTTCATCACTCTGTCGCTCCCTCATCAAGGCACATGGTGGACCTGTAAAATTTGTCACATCAATCAATTCAATGTTATTCTTAATAACAACTACTCATCCCACTATCAAGGATCAAGGACTAATTTAATATTATATAATTTTAGTATGTAACAATATTAAAATCTGAAAAACCAATCATGTAGAAATTTATCCATCTATCTTCAGAACGATGAATCTAACTAGATGATCCTAAAGATGTTATAGAATGTCGAGCGTTTTTGGGTTGATCTCATGCCAGTTGCGTTCAGAGATGATCTTTTTTGGGGCAATCTCATGTCAAATCATAGAATAAGTGTAGGGAGAAAATTCTAGTGTTTTCCTCCAATCTTTAACTACTTCTTCAAGGTAGAACAACACTTGCATATGAGGTGTGTACAAATCTTCACACATCCCAATTCGATCCAACACGAAAGTAGAAAAGTATTATGTAATGCATACATGCCGAGTGCTAAAGGACTGCATGTCCTGTAAAAGCTATTTTATGTCTCTCTACCAGTAATATGTTGAACTTTCTTATCAAATAGCTATATAATTGCCCCTTAGTCATAGGATTCCAAGAAGGGTCAGGGGTCTTAGCTAGATGCTATTGTCCTGGTCAAAGATTTTAGTGAATCTATGTTAAATGTTGAGGACCCACTCAGGTTTGGGATTATTCTGACTGATGTTGCATTGTACTCACCGGTACTAAAATGAATGTTGGAAGTTCTGTGATTGTATATGAAACCCTGTATGGGGTGACTGATTCACACAATATGATGCCCCCCTCATTCAGGGATGCAATGTGACATCATGCAAGGAGAATGTGGCAATCCAAAGGATTCCGAGCGCTATGATTCTAAATTGATGCCCTGCAAGGGGAAGGGACACATACTTTGTAGAAACCAAGGCACATAGTCAATAAAAGTGGCTCTGGAAACAAGTGTTAGTGAAAGAAGATAAACAACATGCATGTATTAAAACAAAATGTAAGATACTCAAACTGATCTCATTACAGACAATGTGTAAGTCTAATGTCAATAAAATCAATAGGATTATGTGCTGACCATGAAAAGTGGGTTCTCAAACATGGGACATCACTCATGATATCACAAGACAATCGAGGCCGCTAGTGGTGAAGGATACAAGCAGTAGGAAATGTTGAACACAGCAAGACATGATTTCAAAGATCCGAAAACAATGAGCATTTGAGGGAGGAATAGACAAACTAAGAGCAAATCAATAGTTCTAAGTAGTAAATCAAACAATCATGGATTATTCTTAAATAGACTTGTATAAGCAAATGTCACACATGCTAAGTACATCCATTAGCATGTTAGAAAGATATAAAGTAATTTCAAATTGTGTATAATCTGACATATAAGCGTGCTATGAAAAATTAAACAATAGCACCTATCTATTTATTGTACTGAAAATGGATGCCCCCAGGAGAAAATCTATTGGGACTTGTAATTAGATATTGAATGCCAAGAATTTAATCATTCTAGTGTGAAAAATCTGTAGAATTATATCAATAGTTACAACTGGGATGAAAGCAAGTCTATCACGCAACTTTTCTTTATGGATCCCCCACTATAATGATCAAATTCTAGATATACAAATGGAACCTTTAATCATGTAGAAGTGTACATGTAGATAGCTATAAGTCACAGGAAGAGCTCAAATATAGTAACCAAGATAACTATAAATATCCCCGTAGATGAGACAAAATGCCACTGCAGTGTGTTGGATCCCAAAATAGCACCCCTGGGAGAATGAGGAACTAACCTAGAGCTGGGTTAGATTTGATGAGAGTTATGATCAATGAAAAGTTCTTCTCGTTGATATTCGGGGAATTTTTCAACACTCAACTCAATGAACTCAAATCATGGGAGGTGAACTAATCAGGAGGTACACCTTTATAAAGGGTATGGATTGAGCCCTTATACTTCTGTATCTTCTTGGACCAAGGTGAGAGGACCTAGGTGGGGGATATTATTAAAGGAAAAGATTTCATGGTTTGGTTTCCTATATGGTTGGTATTCAATTTAATTTAAATTAAGTGCAAGCAACAGATAAAATACTTCTCTCATAATAGTGTTGTAACTTGATTTTTTGTAAGCACTTGACACATCAAATACATATCAAAAAGGTAGATAATGAACAACTTCAAATATTTCATTTACATAACATTATTGACCAAGTGATGATTTATTTAATGATATTGGATCGCATAACTCGGTGGGATTATCATAACAAATATTACTAGTAATGAATAAATTCTTAAGCTCATGGCTTTACAGAATAAGCATATGTATGGTATGCAAGTATGTTATGCTTAGTTGGTATGGACATAAATGGTTGTTTTTAATTGAGATTTGAATGGGGGAAGGTAATTTCTTTTATGACCTTGGTACATTATTTTTCCCATGGAGATGAATCCATCCTTTAACTGTTGATGCTCTGAAAATAATAATCAATTTAACAAAGTCTATGAAATAAAATTCGCATTCATTGATACTCAATGTGCATAAATGTCCATCTACATTCTTAACAATCCTAACTACAAATCATGGATTTAGAGATGAGATAAAGCACTTGCTATAATATTTGTCTTATACACCCAAAATACCCTTAAGGGATAACAAAATCTATTCAAAAGTGATGCTTGTGTTTAGGATTTTACAACCAGACTGAACTATTGCAAAATCTACACTATTTTGCAATATTCCCACAGTGACCAAAAGAAAATAGACAACTTAAGAAATACCCTTGCATAATTAATAAAGTAAATACCAATGCAATATAATAACAGAAACTAATATTACCTCATTCATTCTTTTAAAACATGAGAAATGGGAAAGTATAGATTTCTCGAAATATTTATAATATTATTCATGTAAGTTTTGGCTAGGGGACATAAAAAAATTCCTTCAAAAGCCTGCTAATGGTTGTATACAATTTAACCATCTTATCTCTTCCTCACAGAACTAAAAACATACAATTTACTTTTGTAAGAAACTAACTAGAGACTAGAACCTAAAACTAAATTTAATCAAAAAAATTCTACAACTATCCCCATAATCCACCTCTTCACACAAAATGAAATATTTTTACAATAAATAGAATACGAGAGAGACAGAGATAGAGAGAGAGAGAAAGAAAGATAAAAATCTGACTTCCCCCTTCACCCACTAACAATATGCATTAAATTTTTGAAAAGAAGCATAGGAAACCTGCTAAGGTCATTCATTCCTTTTGTCCTGCTTATTGGAGAGGAAATAAGCACCATGTACTTCATTAAAGGGGTGATTGAATAATACTGGAACTGCAATATTGAATGATGAAGATGGTTTCTTCTTGTTCTCCCACCAACTACAATCAATTTATGAATATGATGATTCCAAAGTGAAGGGCTTGAAGATACTTTTCCAACTATATAAATTTTGTCAAATTTTGAGCTCTGGATCAAAAGATATGGCCAGTTGAATATTTGTATGTCAGGAAGCATAGAAATGTAAAATGTGGCACCCTTTGATTAGCTCGTGGATTACCTCCTGCCAATGTGTATATTTATTTTCCTTTGCCACGTGTTCACATTTCATTTGTTCGTGGGGTTAGGATTTTATTCCTTTTACTTTTCTTCATCTCTTTATCCTTGCGAGCAGGTATGCTCCTTAATGAAAATTGATCCACTAAGACAATGCCATGCTCCTCGCAAATGTCAAACTATCTTTGAACTTGTACTGGCCAGTACAAAGCATAAGCCAATGAGATAGCTCCACACTACTTCACAGTGTTAGACCTTGAATATCCCTTTTTTACTACCGTGAAACACGAGCCAATAGAAAAGCTCCACATATGGCAGTAATATGATTCATGTGTGAGAAATAAGATGGTGTGTAATGCAGTGTGTAGTGTGTGTGAGGTTCATGTGTATAGGATTCCCTCAACAGTCAAGTGTGAACCAAAACCCAAGAGTGTGTCATCGGGAAATTACAATACGAGCATGTATCAAGATTTATATGGTGTATTTACTAGATGTGAAGTGATGGGAAAATAAGACATTTGTTGATGCTAAAAGGGGGGTATTAGTGTGATCCTCCCCCAAGTGTGTAATAATGATAGTGATCAAGTAATTTCATCTAATAGGTCATAATTTTTATGATCAAAATCAAATGGTGAAGCATCTGAGACTTGATAAGTGATGGTCTCAGGTTGGTCAAGTAAGGATCCATTGAGACATAAATTATACATGCCCATAGCATATTCTTCGTCATTGAAAGGAGGTAATGGAAATCCATGTGCATACCAACGAGTGAGGTTTGGTGAATGGCCAAAAAATGATTCATTGCAAATGAAGATGCGGCCAAATGGTATGGGGAATGATATATCAGTATGATTAGGGTCTAAAGTTCCCGCAATGTAATCAAGCCAAGACTGGCCAAGCGTACGTGTAGAAGTGCAAGCAGTATGTGGAAGAAATAATGTGAAATAAGATACTTGAAGACCATAAGCAACGATAATTCGAACAAATCCATGATACAGATGATGATCATGAGGCAAAGGAAATATTTCATCAACTGTAAATCATGTTCGACCACGATTTTCATTAGACCAAAACCCATAGGTGTTACTATCTGCTAAAATCATTAGAGTTAGGATCTACAAGAGGCAAATATTCCATGTCATGAAACTCATGGGGAGCGTTGGACACACATACCAACAATCTCCCCCTCAACCTTATCCAAATGAGTTTCAAACTTGAGACATGTCTCTCTGATACCATTTGTTGGATGATGAGTGTCGTTAGACCAAAACCCATAGGTGCTAGTCACCACTACAATCACCAAAGTTAGAATCTATGAGAGGTGGTTATTCCATGTCACGAAACTCATGGGGAGTGTTGGACACACATGCTAACAAATCCTAGTTGATTCAACCCATCATGTGTACATATAGTATCTGAGAAAGTACGTTCAAATAGAGTGTGTTCCCAATACGATTCATTCATGTAAATGGAGGTCATGGTAATGAGGTTTCTCATAAGAAGATAAAGGAGATGGAATGACATCCAATGGATGGACATGCCCCTATTAAAGAATCATGGAAGTAGTAGTAGCATGAGGAGGTGGTTTTATATATGGGACAATATCTAACACGTAAATAGCACCTTCAAGCAGTGGAAAATGAGGCAGAGTATCCATAGGTTATGGTTCATCATTAGTATCTTTTCTTCAAGTAGGAAGCATAGTATTGGGATTATGGACACAATATATGAATGGGTGACGATCACAAGGAACTATATACTCTATGCCCTTATGTATTAATTTGACACGGTGATGTACTATAGAAGGAACTACTTGTATGGCATGAAGCCATGGCCTACCAAGTAAATAGTTATATAAAAATGGAAAATCAATGACAAAGAAAACAATGTTAAGGGTTTTGATCCCTAGAGTGATGGGCAGAGTAATGTGACCCACGCATGGACGAACAGAACCATTCTATGCACGAAGAGAAAGACATGTTGGACTAATATTAGCAGCATAAAGACCAAGCTTTTAAAGGAATGACATAAGACAAAGATTAAGTTCAGATCCATTATCAATTAAATAATGTTTAACACCCACATTATAAATGTGGATAATGATATGCAAGGATGGATCATTGTCAAAAATAGTAAGATCAACATTAGAATTTGATGGGAAAGCAATATGCTAAGAAAATGCATCGAAAAATGTTTGGTATACTGTATCTGGATGAATATTAACAGAAATGTGAGTCGTAACTAGGAGATTTTTGATTTTATCTCTTAACTCAGGATTGATAAGCAAGAAATCATTGATAGAGATACTCATAGTGAAGATACCTTAAGAAGATAAGAATAGTGGCATTAGGATCCTAAGAGCATTTAGATCAAGTTCAGGTTCACCAAAATGATTAAGCTAAATATGGAAATATATGAATAATCTGATTGTTATTGCATCAGTAAATGAATAACTAATTAAGTACATAAATTAACCGAAGCAAACAAAGCCAAAATGTATAAAACCCTTAGTGTAAAGAAGAGGTAAGATGACGTAGTTGTTTCACAATTATTCCTGGACTATGTTGGAGTGTTGACCGGATGAAGAGAAAGGGATAAGCGTCACACAGGACCCCAGAAAATTGTGTGAAATGATGATCTTCTTGGACTGGGGTGCCTAGAGAGGGACGAGAGCACCTATGGGTTCCCTAGGCCTATTTTCTGGCGCTTGTGTCTACCGAAATGCTCAGAAAACCTCCTCTAAGTTGTAGCAATTTGTTTATTGTTGTTCACCTTTGGTTGTTATGAGTTCATACAATGATCACAGAAGTCATTAGAAACCTCCAATGAAATAATGACCTGTAAAACCCTCAAAGAGACATCAAATCCTAGAAAAGGAAGACGCATAATGAGGGGTCAGATTGTCCTCAGCTATCATAATGGTGATCTTACAACTGAGCATTACACTACATCACATACCCAATGTAGCTCTATGTGTATGTGTGTGCGAAATTTTCCCCTAGGTGGCTTTTGTGTGTGTCAAACTTGATAACGAGCAAGTAAGCTAGATGTAGATAAATGTAATAGATGTGTAAATGGAATATAAATATATCCCCTACTATGAAGTGTATGTAGAATAACCAGCCCTTATTTCCCTTGGATGGTGTTAGACGGATGCAATGGAGCTCTTAAATGCTTCATGGATGCAACCTTAGGTGGTGACAGCTAATGCTTAGTGTTTGGTCCTTTAAATTATTATGATTGCATAACTTTATATTTGTATGATTCCCTAGCTTAAATTTCATGATTAACCCTGAAAATGCTTACTACTAAAAAGATAAGTGTTGGTGAGAAAATTTTTCAGGTAGAAAAATCATATGTTTCCACCAACGTTCACGGGGCTACACCCCTCTGCATTGAATGGTAGAACTCCCATTATTGAAAGTAAACTAATCCTAATCCTATCTAAATGTTTTGGGTGGCCAAATTGATCAGGGATCACACAGGGAAACTCCACTAAACCTGTGGAAATGTGCTTGTACAGGGGTACAAGGGAGGCAATTGTAGCGATAAAGGGAAAAGGGTGGAAATTATGCAATGAAGATTTTTGTCGTGAGTAGATTACAAATTTCACACCCAATAACTGGAGTAGTTCAACCTTCAATATAGAGGAATCATAGTGAAGCTAGTGGGACCAATGAATTAAAACAAAAAGTTTTTAAATTCATATATCAAGGACACTAAGTTCCTCTCCAATTCCATACAGGATCAACTATTCTTACAAAGTGCATAAAAGAGAGAAATAAAGGAAAAACAAGAAAGGGAAATAGGTGAATTGTAGCTTTTATTACATGTGAAGTGATGAATACAAAGCTTCGATCAAGCTATCACAATTCACGATGCTACATAGTATAAGTTCTTCAAAATTTGAAATCCCTTAGAATGGAGAGGCCCTACCAATTTATAGCAATCTGAATTGTCCTTTCACATCCCTCACATGACTCTTCATTTCCATATTCCACTCATGACCTCTCCTTTTCCATGAAATAAGAATTTTTCTTATAATTTTGAGAAAACACATTTTACAAATTTAAAATAGGTCACTTAAGTGAATAGGATGAAATACAATGATGACGCACAATGAAGAATTAGAATGGAGAGATAAAGTAGAGAAGGAAAGAGAGGAAGAGGGAAGGGATGGAGGGAAAACATTCCTCGTGACAAAATGCTTTGAATGCCTTAATGCAGTCATGAAATTTGAGTGAAAATTTCTACCACTGGTGATCCTCTACACTGAATAACATGTCTCCCTTGAATAACTTTGAATCACCTGGCTCCTTAAGTTACGAATATGAATTCACATGATGTGCCTTGTGATGCCCTGTTTTAGCTTTGTATACCATTGCACTCAAGATGATGCTTCTAAGACCTATGTGAAGGTTTCATTCCTTTGTTTAACTCATGAAACCATCTCATTATCTGAAGGGGAGTTTAAAAATTAGTAAGTTGAGTGGAAACAAATTCGTATGAAACTTTCCACTCCCAAAATGAAAACTTTCTATTTTTAGAACATGAGCCCATGCTCTGTTATTCTAGTACATATCACATGTCTTGCTCCAATTTTACCTTTTGAACCTTCTGCCATATTCCATCCCCCTCTGTTCCTGAGATATTGTTATTTTTAGCACATTTCTATTTTAGCAGGTTGTTATTTGGGGACCTGTTATTTTGGGAAGAAGTCATTTTCTATCTTACTTTCCATTTTACCCCTTTTCTGATTATCTCGAAAGATCGAACTTGTAATTTAGTGGTATTTTCCATTTATAGCATGTGAGGAAGTACAAAATATGCTATTTTTAGTAAGTGGTGAAAATGACCTCATTTTCAACGTGAACAACTTTATTGGATTTGGCTCTTCATCGCGAATTCGTGCTCCAATTTTCATCATGATTCTCTTACCAGAAAGTTCAAAAATAAAATATGAAAAATTACACCTAGTAAGAGATTCAATCATGAAGCAACTAGGGTAGAATATTGATTAAAAAACCAGTCCTTTGTATCTCAAGAAATTGGCAACTTCATCGTGTAAAAACTAGTTCGAGAGAAACTAGATGTTTTGGAGACCCTTCCCTCCGAATTTCAGATGATTTCGCCTGTTAGATCTTCAGGGATTTGAAAATTTCTTCAAAGAAGGTAGAATGTTGATAAAAAAATCCCTCCATATCCCTAAAAAATAGGTACTTCATGGCACGAAAACTAGTTCACGTGACACTAGATTTTTTAAGGATCATTTGTGCCGATTTTCACTTGTTTACGCGTACTAGAACCTTTAGAAGTGGAGAGTTAGCTTGCTGATTTTTTCGTTGTTGTGTCATGGTAGCCATTAATGGAGCTTTAAAATTTGTAGATCTATTTTTCTTCTCTGTTCGCAATAAAAATCATATTCTTGATATGGGTTTTTGTTTCTCATTCTACCGGTGAATTTTCTCTTCAAACTAATTGCTGGTTTGACAAGAAATCTGACTTAAGTCTTCATTGGGATGAGAGTAATATTTTTTTGCTGTGATAAATTCATGCAGTGGAAGGGAGATTTGAACATTATTTTTTATAGCCTTCGAGAATAAATAACATATCAGAAAACGGTTATTCATTTCGTGCACCAGTTTGTAAGATATCTTCAAATCTTTGTTTTACGACAATAAGGATTTTCATATGATTTCTCCATTTCTCTCTTCTATTCTTCAATCCTTGAGTTATCCTAATCAAATTTTCCTAACTTCTCCAAATACTTCAAAAATATTCTAAAATAACTTCTATGATGTTTCTATGCCTTAAATTCTCCTATGAATTATATTTGGTTCCTTCGTTTCGCTCCAGGGGGTGCATCGGCCTTAGGAAGGCAAATGGTAGCCCTTCCCAACACTACCCAAAAATAGCAGTTTTCAAGAACACCTAAAATCACCTAGGGGTTTAAATTAAATTTCTTAAATCACCTAGGGGATAGGGTTAACATCATCTAGGAGGTTATGGGACAGACTAGGTAGGCCTGGGGTTCCTGTGAAGGGTAAAACATGAAAAAATTGGCACAAGGGTATCGTTCTCAAGCTTGGAAATTGTCAATTTCCCTGTTGCACATTTGTATGAAAACAATAAGATGTTCAAATGGATAGAAATGACCCAAAATATGTGAAAAAAGTACAAATAGGTTAGGGGCACCCAGAGGGGACGAGGGCACCTGACACTAGCATCTTGGCTGGACATTGGTGTCCAATATGATGAATGTTGAGGTGTAAAAAGGAAAACTGAGCAAGTAAGGGTGTAAGACAAAATGTTTCAATAGAAAGCAAATAAAGGTGGCCAAATACATGGTTTGATTAGTAATTTTCTTACTTAGGAATCATATGAATATTAGTATGCAATCAATACTAGATAATTACCCAAAGTGCATGATTTTTCGTCTACACTAGGATAGAACCATCCATGTGGGATATTAGTGCCCATTGTTACTATCTACATTGGGTGTTTTTGTCCCTAAACTAATTTTGGCCTGAGTCAAATTCTGAAAAATTTTATTATCTTTTGTTTGGTTAGATTTTGATGTGTACCATTTTTTGTCTAGTTGTTTGACTACTAAGAGGGTGAAATAATCACTCGATGATTTCCCTCGTTCATTTGGGGTGCATGAGATAAACCAATATGAGCACAAACCAAACGAGGAAATTTGAATATGATGTGCACATATAAAATAGAAATCATGCTTGGGGAATAGGGAATTCACATGCTAATAACCATGAAACATGCAAAACACTAGGAAAATCTAGTATATATTGTTAGTGACAAACAAACATGGCATGATGTAATAGAAACTAGTATAAGATGTGTATTAATATAGAAAGAGATTAGCGTAGTAGCTAATTGAAAACATGGGACACCATTTAGGATGTCGCAAGATACTTAAGGCCCTTAAGGCCCTCAAGGACATTCAAGAAAACAAGTAATCAAGCAAATGGCATAGCCTGCAAAAAATGAAAATCAATACACAAGTATAGACAAGATATAAGAAAATCATAGAACCGTGGTTGGGAGAAGTCCTGCAAGATAAATGGTAAATATAAAACACCCTTAGAAAAAAATATAGTATGTCACAATGTATATAGCTGCAAATAGGAATGAAAGTAGTAGATATCTCCACAATAGTACCTAAATATAGAGAATTGGGGAAGGTAAATTCCCACAAGAGCCTCAGTGGTATTGGTAGATAATAGTGTCATGCATCATGTGATAACCTATATGGCTTTCTTTCACCTCAAAGTACCATGTAAACGCATATGTGTATTGTATAAAGACAGAACATACTATGGATAACAGTAACATGATAGGCAAAGTGCAACATAGAATAGTATAGGCAAGGATACATGTAACCAATATTTAATCTCATAGTTTTTTATTTTTTCCCACATTTGAATGTTTTTGTATTACTAGAATATGAAATACTATGACTAGGGGAGGGGAGAAATGTTTCCCCAAGTATATGTGTGTAGATTAAGGTTGATGTAGGTAATTCCACTCTCAATAGTTGTGTTTAAACCTATAACAAAATATTTTCATTGGGTAGCGAGGGGGAAATGGTATGCCCCAAAGTGTCAATTACATAAGGATTTATGAAATGAGGATAAATGATGAGTTCCCACTATCTACTAATGTGAGAGAGGATCACGTGTGACCATGATCTGAGGACCTAATGCCATCTGAAATTATATGTGTCAAGTTGTACATAGTAATACTATGTCATGCTTGTGAGGAATGAGACCGTGAAGTGGGCCTAGATGTACCAGGTGTAGTATGCATCTTATGTGTAGACTTATCCCTATGAGGAGTGTTATGTGATTGATTTCTCTGTTGTGGGTGAAAAGAAAAATTCATATATGTATGAGACATATGTAGAGGTTTGAGAGTAGTAAAAGAGGTGATATGATCCCTAGATGGAAAAGTAGTGTATGTAAAATTCATATGACTATCATTAATAGATGTAGCAGTAGGTTTAATATCAACTGGAGGTGTAGGAGAAATAGAAGACGTAGATAAAGGATCACGTGGTGGGATACCTCGAATAGTGACAACATGATTCTCATGTATGAACTTAAGGAATAAATGAACTATGGATGGGATGGATTTTGCATCCCTAAGCCAAGGAATTCCTAATACCATGTCACAATGCATAACCTCATATCCAACAAAGAAAGGCATATAGATAGTAAGAGGCCCAATGGTGATTAGGAGAACCAAATGCCCATGAGAAGTAGGTGATCTACATGTTAAATGAGATAATGGAAAGCCAATATATTACAAGAAAGATAATGAACATGCATTACACTTAAAAGTGGGTTAAAGATTATAATTGTGTCCCACATTTTTCTACTTCTTTTTGCTTTGAAAAAAACATGGCCCACAACCAAAACATGACCAAGAACGTATAAAATGAGTGAACATTGTTTTTGGAGAGCTTAAACATATACCAAGATGAAGTGCTTCCATAATTTATCTGCTTTTTTATAAATTTTTATAGTTTTTTTAAATATTTATTTACTAGTCATTTTTAAAAATATTTTTAGCCACCAAGTGGGACACACTTATATTCTTTGACCCAAGTAGGATGCGCCATAACATTGTTAGTACCAACAGAATCATTAATGTGTAATCTATGTGATGAAAATGAAGTGTAAAAATCAGCATCATTAAAATTAATGACAAGGGGAGGGAGATCATTAGTACCAACAAGAAATCTAAGAGGATGATCCGAAGATGATAGAGGTGGAACCACATGATAAGCATGATTGGAAGAAGATTCATGAGTTGTTTTTTCATGTTTAGGTAGTGCATCATTACAAATATTAAAGCTTGTCATTTTCATTAGTATATTTAGAAACATAAATAGCAGGCTTGAGTAGCTTAATTTTAGTGTTGTCAATTAGATCATGGATATGTCTAAACTTAAAGAACCTATCTGTATAATGGCCATTATATATATGATAATAACAGTATTAATTTACATCAAAATTCTTTCCATGAGGACAATGAAGATTTAGCTCAAGAGGATATGGAAGAGAAATCATATATCTTTCAATGAGCTGAGGTAAAAACATGTGAGGTGGATATGGCAATCTAGTAAAATTTCATTGTGTAGGTTACAGTCTGAAATTTTTAGGCTGAGATATAACATTCAAAGTAGGCTTAGGCTCACTGGGATTACCTTTAAAGGTTTATTTAGTTTGAAACTTGTTAGTAGATTGATTAGAAATATTATCACTATACTTAAATTTTCCCATAGAAAGTAACTTAGTCTTACATGATTTATGAGTGTGACATAAATGATCGAAAGAATGAAAAGAATCCAATTTTACGCACATGGAAAAATTGGAAAACAGGGCCTTGTTACAATCAAATCACGACATTGGTCCCAGGGACCCACTTTTGGTGATCAGGTGAGATCGCTCATTTTTTCCAAGAATGCGAGCTATCGAGGAGTTTGACAAGTTTATCTCGCTCGGTCGAGCTAAAACAGTGTCAAATCGGGAATAAAGAGACGAGTCATCAGAGGAGTTCGTGCCTTCTCCTAACTCGGTCATAACTCAGATCACAAGCCTTAGACGAGTTCATGAGTAGGAAATGTAAGTTCGGTTGTCCAACTTTGGCTTGTCATAGAAGAGTCTCGATAGGAGTGGAGGATGTTTCGATGGTTGGCTCATTGAGGCAGAGAAATGACGAGCTCGACTCGGTTTAATTCAACATGGAGAGATTGATGCTTCCTTGTTGGAATATGAATTCACAATCTCAGCCTCATTCGCAAAACTTGTCTCAAGATTTGATCGAGCTTCTTCCATGGAAGTGACTTTCCAAAGTGAAAAGGCGAGACAACTCAACTAAAACTTTATCTCGTCCTTCTACTACAGCAGCAAGATTTTACAACGACTGATCATGGCTGTCGTCCCATGCAACCAGAACATCAGGATCAACACCAACGATTCCTTGGGATCGCCCTGTGGCAGCTGTCGCAATTAACTCTCTCTGGAGGTGATTGTTTCTCTGAGATAAAGTTTACTTCTCTACCATGTAGCTGCTGCGTATAGCCAATTCAAATTGCTAAAAGTATGGTCCCATGTGGTGGACTAATGCATCGATTTTCATAGAACAGATGGTCTTATGAAATTTTTACAGATCCCGCAATCGCTTAAATTTGAATCTTTCCTGAAAAATTCAAGCGGCAACTGTTCAGGAATCAATATTAAAGCAGCATGTAGAGTGGTTAATTGAAGATAAGCAACGACTACATAAACTATTTCTGCCATTTGCCAACTATTCTCGAAAATTTCTACCTGTAGCTGCTTTAAAAAATTATCTACGCGGCTGCATGGGACCTCACAATAAGTGAAGGCACGATCTTGGCAAGAGAACGATATTTCCGCGCATGGGAAATATTTCACTTGATTTCCAAGTGGATTTTTATGAATGGCGGGCCAAGCTGAAAATCCCGCTCGCTGGTGGAAATTGCGGAGATAAGGAGCGAACTTGCCAAGGTTGCGCGGCAAAGCTGAGGCCGGGGCCCGTGGATTAGTTTGTCCAAGCCGTTGGACGTGGGAAATAAGGAGCAGCACTGCCAAGCGGGTTTTTTGTGGATGGCAAACCAAAGAAGAAACTCCGCGCGGGGGAGATTTGGAGCAGCACTGCCAAGTGGAGATTTGACGATGGCAATCCAACATCAAACTTCCGCACGAGCCGTTTAAACGTGGTCCGAGTCTTTGGGCGAGTCACACGCAAGGTAAGCTGGAAAACGTGGAATGAAGCAGTTGAAGTGTTTAATCGGATTAAACGTGGTTGTCTGGTCGGCCGTTTTGTAAACAGAAGGTTGTTTGAAGGAGGTTTTACACATTCCGCATCCACGCATAGCATTCGGTGGTCGCGAGAAGCTCCCACGCACAGTTGCAGAAAACAAATATTCACTGCCATGCACGATGGATTGGAGTCACGCTGTTCGAGGCTTCATAGAATTTCCATGAACCAGGAGATGAAGGTTTATTACGTGCAGAGCGAAACGATTCATATTGCTCGGCATTGTTTTCCCCTAGAAACGAATTGAATGCGAAGGTCAACTCTGAAGATACCCGGTCAGCCGTTTTGCCTGCTACATCCTTGTTACTCGTAAATGGTCTCTTCGAGAAAATCCGAGAGCAGAGGCAATATTTATACCTTTCCATTATGTGCGTTCAATCAGACAATAAAATATTCTTTTACCAGGTTCAGAGAAGCTCGTTTTTAACAATGGACGATTATACTGTAGTTTCGAGCCGGTTTTATCGGCTTATTAGCTTTGATCCACGACTAAGGAAGAATTCATATAGTTGTTACTGTACATTTTTTCCAAGGTCCTCTTGGCTGCCCCAGCTGTTCAATGTATTTTTTGAAGGACTCCTTTTATGTGTTGCAAATTGTAACATGAAGGATCTTTTTAGTTTCTGAAAAAATGAGTATATTGTATAGCTCACGGCTACCTATGCCATAGGTTCCAATAGTAGCATAATTGTCGATTGGAGTTGAGATTTCCGGGTGCACTGCCAAAATACCAAGGGGCTCTTTGGCCAAAAAATCAGTCTTAGGGTGTCTATCAGACATGTTATGGGCATGAGACTGTGTCATCATCATGGCAGCATTAGGTCTTTATTAATAATGGCATTTTCTCATCGTTTGGAAGGTACAAATTGTGCTTATTATGGCAAAGCTAAACATTCTTACTACAAGTGTTATATGATAAGGAAGAACCGTGAGCATTGTGGTAAAACCATTCTTAGAGGCGTGAAAATGTGAACATGATCGAACAAATCTTGATATTTCCCGCAGATACAAAGCACAGGTCGAATCAGCTCAAGAGATCGTGGTGTTGAATCATGGAGTTTGAGCGTGGAATGCATGAGAATATGTGGTCCAAAACTTGAAGAAATAACTCTATAACTGTCAAACTAGAGTTATCATAGAGAAATCAATCCATTGAGTGTTGACAGGGCCAGTAACGTGATCCCTAAAATTTCCATAGCTTGAAAATCATTTCTAAATGGCACAACATGCAGGAGTGAAATAATTTAAATTCATTAAATTGTTTAAGCTCTGTGAGTACAAGCAATGTATCATGGGTGAGTGTCCACTAAGTATGATTTACCGGGTGCAAACTTTTGATATTGTGGAAACAAAGTTGGTACCAAGTCAAGATAAAGAATAAGCTCACGGGTGTCGAAGTTTAATGTATTTGTAGAGGCTTTCAATTTCGAGCTTAAAGCTTCATGTTCACGATGCATATAGGTGGCTTGGTAATTCAGAATGGTTTCGAGTTAACAGAGCGAAATGATAAGAATCAAGTTTGATAGTCCACCATTCGGAGGACTCAATGCAAAAGGGCCCGATTGCCAAGACGAGGAAAGAGTTGGTGCGGGGTCAAAAATCGAGTGCAATACCGAGTTAGAGGATTCGAAGCTCATCAAATTTGGCTATGTGCAGATTCTATCCACATGGACCCCCCTCCTCTTCAAGTCAAACGGGTCAACGGGGGGTCCCAACATTATGTTAATTAAATTAATATTTTTATTTAAATATTTTAATAATAATATTTATTATTATTATTTAAATATTTTATTTAAATATTCTTTTAATTAATTGAGAAGACTTGGTCATCAGGCAATTAATGACCCATGATGGAACCTTCTCAGGTAGTTCAACTAACTGCAATAAATACATCATGGGCCTTCATTTTAGGAATGTAATTATGACCATTTCCTCTTCTTTCTCACATATTATTCTATAAATGTAAGTTGGAAGCTCATTTCAAAGGGTTCCAACAGTTCAGACAAGTTGGACAGTTAGATATCTCAGGCGAGTGTATACTTTTCAAGAATCCTCTCTCTTCTACAAGTTGTTCTTGTGTGTTGAGAGAACTTTCAAGCCTCCTCTTCAAGACTGTAATGGCAAATATTGCCTCTTCTGAATGTATGATGCATTGTGCATGTTATTGAAGCAATAAAAGTGTGTGTTTTGTGACTAATCTCGGTCCTTTCATCCTTCTATGCTTCTTTGTGCCTTTCTCATACTTGCAGGTACACTGTGCAAGTTTAAGTTTCTATTGCAGGTTCTTGGAGTTCTGTGTTTATCGAGTGGTGAAGTATTGCATGCAGTTGAGTTGTGGTGTCTGTTCACCCTTCTTGAGTTCATCCTTCTTCACTGGGAAACTGGTATATTTCTCGGTCTGATAAAGTTTAACAAAAGGAACGCGTGTCTCTTAGCCTGTGGTATCTTGTACCCTCTCTAAGTTGCAGTAGGTGAAGTTGACCTGTGGTGCACACACCCTCTTCAAATTAACCCTTCCTGAATCTGAAGACACCCTTCATTCGGTGCATCACCATCCCTAGTATAGTTTCATTTCTGTAAATCTCTTTCCCTAAAACCCCATGAAAATGTTAGCCTAGGACTAGATAATCATTTTTGTTACACTAGGAGTAGTACAACACTTAGTTTAGGAAGAGGAAGCCGGCCTTCTCCGGAGGTTCACCTCGAGCCCAAGTCCCACAGCTTGAGAGGTGATCCCATGTGTCCCAATCACACCGAACGTCCTATTCACATCCTGGATATTCGGGGGGTGCAGTGATTTGGCGACAACAGTTTTTGGCACGCCCCGGTGGGACACTACAGGTTAGAGTCTTCCATCTTTTCAGAGGTGTCTCATTATCAAACAGTAAATCTTAAGCCACCGTGCGACCTACAGACAACAGTTTTTGGCATGCCTGGTGGGACACTAAGGTTAGATCTTCCACCTTTTCAAGGTGTCTCATTACAACAACAAATCATAAGCCACCGTGCGACCTACACCAACAGTTTTTGGCACGCCCGGTGGGACATCACAGTTAGAGTTTCATCTTCACGCCTGGTGGGTCTCACAGTTAGAGTTTCATCTTTCAGAGGTGTCTCATTATCAAACAGTAAATCTTAAGCCACCGTGCAACCACACACAACAGTTTTTGGCACGCCCGGTGGGACCGAGTTGGTACTTCTCTTCTCACTTACATGAGTCAAAGTACCAGGCGACTCCATATCTCTGGATTCCAAATCTCAGTGCGATAACTTATGCGAAGAATTCAGACAAGAGCTTCTTCAAAGAAAGGAAATTATCAGCATACCGAACTTTCCTTATCTCCTCCAAAGAGAAGAAGAAGAGGCATTTCCACATCCCCAGTTGCAGATTTACCTAGTAGGGGTCATTCAACTCCTCCTTACGGAAGATTTCCTCCACCCAGGAACAATCAACCTTTCGTAGCTATGGCGAGGAACCAAGTTTTTCCCCCTTTCAATGCAAGCAGTCCTCTTATGTTGGCTCAACGTGATCCGATACCTGTTGTGGCACTCAAAATTTTACCCTTCTACACGGGGGAAACTCACGTTACTCCAGTGGAGCATATCTTTGATGTAGCCAGCATCTGCGCAGTACATAATATCACCGAAGACAATGTTGCAGTTAGACTTCTTGCTACCTCTTTCAAGGGAAAAGCACTTCAATGGTTTCGCGGGTTAGGTGTTGGCACTATAACCACTTGGGACGTGTTGGGAGAAAAGCTATGTAAACAATTCGAAGACAAAAGTGATCACCTATCACTTTTGGAACAACTTACTACCATAAAGAGAGCTCCCCAAGAATACATGAGTGATTTCAACTTCCGATTCCACAGGACTTGGAATAGGATTCCGGCGCTCATAAAGCCTTCTGCACATAATGCATTCTTGTACTATTTGCGAGCCTTGAATAGCGATGTAGCAGTTATGATCCAGTCTATGGGAGGGACTACACTTCCTGATGCTTACGAAGTTGCCATAAGTGCAGAGAATTCTTTGATTCAGGCTGGAAAGATAGCTCCACGACCACCAATGCCCTTTTCTCCAGATCTTACGAATCATCAGCCTATCATTGCTCCTCTTCTAGTGGACTCCAAGCAACCATCTCAATCTTCCCCTGCCTCTTCAAATGACCTATTTGAAGTCAAATCACTACTGCAAAATTTTGGAAATGAGCTTGTTGCACTCAAAAGGCAACAATTTCAATACAATCGTCCGTATCAGCCACAAAATCAGCAGTATCAGGCTAACCGTCCTCCTTTTCAAGGAAACAATCAGCCTCGAAATCAAACTACAAGTCAAGTTGCAAATGTAAGGCCCTTGAACTTTCAGAACCCTCTTGCAGCTAGCTCATCTAGAGCTATAGTACCTGTTCAGAATAATCTAGTTCAAGACTACGAATGGTGCTATCCTTGCTCTCAACCTCACAATCAAAATCTTTGTCCCAATGGGGTTCTTAGCCAGGCCCTTATGGTTCAAAGTGTATCTTCCCCTTCAGATTTAACAAATAATTCATCTACACAAGAAGCGGCAGATCAACCACAGGCACCTGAAGAATCCACTTTACTAAACTGGCAAGAAGAAGATTTTTGTGGGTTGAATACCGATTCTTCATCAGTGGCAGCAAACACTCGTTCCAAGAAGAGAGCAATGGAGCCTCAAGCTCCCGAATCTGATCTAGCATCCACTTCTCAACATGGATTACAAATGGCGGTTGATAGAAATGAGGGAAAGAAATCACCAGAAACATCGACTAGCCACACCGCAGGGAAAGATGGTTCTCCAGGCATCACGGTACCCAACAAACATTTTCCAAAGGAGGACCCCAATGCCCAAAAAGGTTTCAATAAAGTTGGAGCGATTCCCTTCAGCATAGTAGAACAAATGAAGAAAACCAATCTAAGCGTTACCATGTGGGATGCACTCTCGATTCCTTCTCAAAGAAACCTGTTGCGAGAAGATCTGAACAGTTTTAGTATAACCAGCGGATCACCAAGCCATGGAGTGACAAATGCTACAAATTTGTGTCAACCGGAAGGGAAAATAATTCCTACGGCAAACAAACCACCACCATTCTACATTTCCCTGATCATTGGCGACCACCTGGTACATAATTGTATGATCGATTCTGGTGCCAGTAGCTCTGTCATGCCGAAACAAATTGCAGATGTACTAGGCATACAATATGCGCCAGTTGCAAGAGGGGTTGTTCAGCTAGATGGCACAGCTGTTAAGACTGTTGGGGTTATCAAAGGACTTCAACTTACCATCCACGCATGCCCAAGCTTGCCATTCACCCAAGATATATCAGTCATTGATCTCCCTCCCCTCTTTGCCATCTGCCTATCACGGGATTTCACCGCCAAGATGGGTGGTTACCTATCAGCCGATTGGTCGCATATGATTCTCAGGACTCGATATGGAACCAAAGTAACTATAAGGGCAGAACCAATCTGCCATAATCATGTAGAACCCTACATTTCTAGTCCCATAAATGGAAATTACACCATTGGCGATCCAGAAGAGGAAGGTGCCGATCATGAACCAACCACCCTTGTTGAAGAAGTCCCTGATACTTTGCTGGATGAAGTAAGTAGAGATCATCAGTACGATCCCTACGCTGATGTATTGGCAGAAGAAGAAGCTGGTTTGCTGGTCTTGGAAGAAACAGGATTAGGTACCTACTGTATCCATGAAGAAGATACAATCATACCACAACTTGTCAAAACACCAAGTGATTCTAAAGGACTATGGAAATTGTTCTTCGATGGATCAAGAAGTAAGAATGGATCCGGTGCTGGTGTTATGTTAATTTCTCCAGAGGGAGATAAGTACTTCTCATCTTTCCGGTTGCAGTTCAGTTGCACTAACAATGTTGCAGAATACGAGGCTCTTGTGCAAGGAATTCAACTAGCCCAAAGGAAGGGAATCAAGGCCCTAACTGTTTTTGGAGATAGTGAGTTAGTTGTTCATCAAGTTTCAGCACGTAGTGCATCCAAAAATGATCTTTTAAGATCATACAAGAACCGAGTCTGGGACCTAATTGAAGATTTCAAAGCTTTTGGGATCCATGCAATTCCTAGAGGTCAAAATCAAGATGCAGATAGGCTTGCTACAATTGGTTCACAATATAACATACTAGTTGATATCATGAAAGAAGGGCAGCAATTTGTTAAAATGGTGGTTCGACCAGCAGTCCCTGATAATGTGAGTAGTTGGCAAGTGTTCGATAGTGACAACCAAATTGTCCTCTTCCTGCAAGAAGAGGCGGAGTTTGCTGCAAAAAATCAAGATAAGTTGCAAGAGTCATATGGTGAACAAATTATTCAATTGAAAAGCAACAAGTTACCAAAAGGTTTAGTCACTTTGGAATCCATTTTCAATTCAGATGACCAAGCCAAAAGACAAAGCCCTAACATGGTGGTCAAAGACGAATATTTTGAGGAAGTCGAAGTATCAAATGAAAAATTTCTCAAGATCGGAAAAGTGTGTACTTCTGAGGAGAAAGAAGCTTTCATCAAACTTTTTCAAGAGTATCATGACATCTTTGCATGGAGCTATAAAGATCTACGTGGTTTTGATCCAGGTCTTGCGCAACATACCATCGAACTGGATCCTAATGCTAAGCCAGTTCGTCAGAAACAAAGACCAATTAATCCCAAAATTGAGCCACTAATGAGAAAGGAGCTAACCAAGCTCATCGAGGCCTGTATAATTTTTCCCATCAAGCATTCCTCATGGGTAGCCAATTTGGTGCCCGTGAGGAAGAAGAACGGAGAGATCCGGTTATGCGTAGATTTCAGGGATTTGAATCGTGCATCATTAAAAGATCATTATCCTCTTCCCTCGATGGAGCAGATCCTTCAAACGGTGGCAGGAGCTCAAAGATTTTCTTTGCTCGATGGATATTCAGGTTACAATCAAATCTTAGTCCAAGAATCCGACCAATTCAAAACGGCTTTCACTACCAAGTGGGGCACATATGCCTACAATAAAATGCCATTCGGATTGTCCAACGCCGGGGCTACTTTCCAAAGAGCCATGGACATGGCATTTAAGGGACTGATCAACGATATTATTTTGGTTTACCTTGATGATATAACTGTATACTCTAAGCATGCAGAAGATCACATCACACATCTAAAGAAAGTTTTCCAAAGGTGTAGGGAATTTGGGGTTTCACTTAACCCCAAGAAATGTATTTTCGCAGTGCACGAGGGAAAATTGTTGGGGCATGTTGTTTCAGCAGAAGGATTATCAATCGATCTAGCCAGGATTCATTCGATTATGTCCTTATCTCTCCCAAGTCACAAGAAGGGCCTCCAGTGCTTTTTGGGAACCATAAATTTTGTGCGGAGATTCATCCCTCAATTTGCGACATTGGCTAAACCACTGACAGCCATGCTAAGGAAAAACATGCCATTCTCATGGACAAAGGAAGGACGAGAAAGCTTCGAAGCCATCAAAACAGCCATTTCCCAAGCTCCCACGCTTGTGAACCCCAGGTTTGACAAAGATTTTATCCTTTATGCTTTTGCAGGTCAAGAGAGCATTTCAGGGATCCTCACCCAACAAAATGAAAACCTGATGGAGCAACCAATCGCTTTCTTCAGTCAAGTCCCTCAAAGACTACGAGTTTAAATACTCATTCATTGAAAAACAAGTCTTTGCAGTTATTCGAGCTTTGAAGAAATTCAAACACATGTTGTCCAACAACAAGATTCATCTGATGGTGTCTCATCCAGGTGTCAAGGAGTTCTTGTTGAACAAAGAAATGAACGAAAAGCGTGCTGGATGGATCACGAAGGTAATGGAGTATGACGTGCATATCAAAGTCACTAAACTTGTCAGAGGTAAGGGTTTATGTGAGCAACTTGCTGCAGACATGAAATCAAAAGGTAATGAGGACGTGACACTCCTAAATACTGATGAGGATGTTGATCAAGCTGACTGGTTATCCAAAATGAAGAATTTCATCTTCTTAGGAGCATACCCGGCAAACATGGATAAAAACCAAAGACAAACTTTCCGTCTTCAATCTATCCCATATGTTTGGTAGATAGCGGTCTCTTTCGAAAAGATTTGAACGGTGTTCTCCTTCGGTGCAATAGGACCAAGGAACAGTATAGACTAGAAGAATATTCATTTCCTCGAACCAGCAAGGGACTTGGTGCATCGGGCATGCCTTAAGGGATCCCACAGGAGAAATCTCATGAGATATGTTGGAACGTGTAGTGGTTCAAAAGGGATTGCATGCCTGTTGGGTCAATTTCTTCTAGGCTAAGTGCTTGGGAAAGCTAGGAAAACACCAACACCACTTCAATTCCTATATGCCTCTTTAGTTTGTTTTGGGATTCCTTCTACAATTCTAAAATATCCATTCATTGATATTATTAATCCCACAAATATTGGTGTTGTTGGACTATATTTAAATTATTGAAATTAATGCGATAAAACTCAAATAAATTGGCTTAGTAAAATGGTTAAGCCAGGATTTTTTCTTATTACACATTTTTCTTTTTTAAAATTGTTTAGTGATATTTTTAGAGTACATCAAATGTTTACATTTGTGTTTAAAAATCAACTGAATGACCGGTTTAGAGTACTACACATATTTTGAGAGTTGTGTTTTAGAGCCAAATTGGTCATATAACCATAATGTGACTAATCCCCTTACATTGTATTTAAGTGATGTTAAAATATCATTCCATTCACCTATATGGCATTTTTGTTGTAAAACTAATTTTGGTGAGTAATGGTTTTGAATGTTTGATCTGAATTTTGGGCAGTTCAAAACATGTTAAAATTTAAAATTAAATGAATTGTGATTCCCTATAACATTAGATACTTTAAGTTCCCAAGAAAAAATTGTGGTAAATTTTGGCTTATGTTGTGAAAGGAATTTTAGGGTTATAGTAAAGTTCAATATTGATTCCAAATATTTGAGGGGTAATGGGGCTACAATCAATACAACCCCCCCTTACATAATTAAAAAACAATAATGCTAGATGTCTGAGCTTCTTCTATTCTGAATCTATAGTTAATTTTCGTAAAAAGCCCCTGTTTTTAATGTTCCCAGAAAAATTTGAAAAAGTTTTTATTTGCAAAGTTTGATGATCTTAGGCAGAACCCACCAAAATACTGGTTAGTACCTTATAAATAAACCACAAATATAACATATTAGTGCTTTGACCACATCTAAAATGATTATATTTCAATTTTGTGAGCAATTAAATCCTATAAAATCAAAACTAAATGGGATTAATTTTTCTTTAAGAGAAATGATCCTCCTAGTTAGAACCAAGGGGACACGGACTGGCAAGATTATGTTAGGGGATATGCATTATATTGCAAGGCATGTTCACGGATGAGACCCTATACGGGGAGATAAGGGTGCCAAAATAAGTCAGAAAATTGTATTCGTTGAGGATTTGATTCATTTCGCAATTGACTCTATACATATCTGATTTTTATTTTTACCATGGGATTTCAGGCAAAAACAATTTGTAACTTCAAGATTCAAATGTGGTCAAATTACTTTTGACAAAAAATAAGGTATTAACAAAAATAGATTTCTTATGCATTCTCTACATTAATTTTCCACATTTTAACCCCACATTAAAAAATTTAGAGTCTTCACCCCTTGTAGCCTTTATAAGTTTGGAAGATGAGCTCAATACCTATGTATATAACAGAAAAAAAAAACATTTTTATGCTTATTTCTGCATTTAACTCTGGTTTTTTTCTCTTCATTTTTTAAGTTTCAAGTGGTTTTTTAAATTTGTGGGCAACAATAAATAATATTTACAATTTATTCAATGGACCAAATATATTGTTTGAGTAATTTAAATCAATACACTCGCGACACATTTATATCCTAGAGTCCATTTATGAGGTTTAACACTTGAAATTATTTTCATTATGCAAAACACACATTCAGGTTGAGAGAGTTGTCACGGGGGCTTTGATAGATCATGCATCTAGTCAAGGGAAACACAGGCTGCGGAAACTGAATCAGGTCTATTTGTATGCAGATACATGTGCATGCAAAGGTTGTGGAAGAAAACTATCTACAGGGGTGGTGAAAATCGAACTAGAGGAATGACTCTTGCCGCACAGTTGAGAAGCAAATACTGAGGCTCTACCCTCAATATTTTTATTATATGACTATAGGGAAATTGGTTATGTAATTTTGTACTCTTTTTTTGGGGAGGTAAAAATTTAATAGAAAATCGGGGCTGCTTATGCAATTTAATTGGTATCTCATGATAATTTGAACATCGGTTATTTTTAATTTAAGTTAAATTTTATGAATTTATGGGCGGTTTTTAAAGTAGCTGCTTAAGTTGGCTATATTTTCTGCATAGCATCAAACCTAGGCAGTCATGAGAAATAAATCTCCCTCATTTAACCGGTGAGGCTCCCGTGTCAGATTTGTCAATATAAATGTGTTTTTTATCTATCAGGGGTTTTACTTTAACCACTTAGTTCATGAACCATAACTAAGAAGTTCTGCAGCAGTAAGCAGCTGTTTAAGAAAGGAAAAATGATAGAAGAAGGAAGTAAAGGAAATTACAGAGGGAGAGAAAGTGGGGAAGATGTGCATCCCAATTAGTAGATAGCAGAGCTAATTGCATGCACATAGAGAATAAACTAATAGATGCTTGAACAACAGAATTTATAAAGCAAAGGCATTTCTAGATCCAGACTAAAATAACACAAAGTTTACTTTAAAGATCTAAGTTTAAAAGCAGAAACACCGTACCCGTGACACAAAGGGTCTCCGGAAACCTACTCTTGTATTCTCTGCAACAAGTGGCTCTCATGGGTTATGCACAAAGTCTAGACACAAGATTGCTTCTTACAATTCTGATCGATGATAACCCGTAGGTTCTTCTCCTTACTTATAGAATGTATGAGGGAAAGTACCAATAGAAGACTCAAACTGACTAAAGCATGAACAACAAGTAAAGATGAACATTTGGCATCTCACCTCAACTAACTTCTCTTAAGTGAACACATGTATCACTTAACTAATAGAAAGGTTCCACATGACTTCAGTAATTGTTGCAAAACCAATAACTTAGAAGTTTACAATTTCATCTGGGAACATAGAAAGTAGACAACGAGAACGAATAGAAGAAGTTATGCCAGCTGTCACATCTACATCTTCTTCTTGTTCTGATATCTATATAACTTGTCGAACATATATTCAGCATCCTGCCTCTGTTTTTCATAGCACACTAGCCACTGCTTCCTTTTCTGTCCTGAATTGCAGCAACCCCTTCATCAACACTTTGGTTGCAATGCTCCACTTCTTCCAAACTTGGCCCAATCTTGTTAATTCTGCCTCAATGTCTCCAGCCTCACTGATAGAGTTCATTGTGAAAGGCTTGGTAGCTTAATCAATTCTCTTTTTTGTACCATCAGCAGAGGTACTTTTCCAGGGAATCTGCACCCGTTAGAAACATCTGCACTATGAAGTTAACACCTCCATCCATTCTTTCCTCAGTGAAAGAAATGATACTGTCCTGGACAAATCTGATGTTCTACTCTAAGGAAGCGCCTGTCATCCTTTTCAGCAAAACTCTGCTATCTCCAAACGGAAAGATCCTGCAAACTCTAGCTTGCTTCCCCTCTCGACTGATCCATCCGGCACAATTTTTCTGCAACCATACATCTCCGCGTCAGCTTGTTGATCTCGCCAAAATACTCAGGTACTCTCTGCAACTATATATCATTCCTTATATGCTTCTATCAGTTGCTTTAGTTGATTTGCTACATCGTTCATAACCTTTAGGCGGGCTGGCACTCTTCCCAAGTTGCATAGAAGCTTGACGATAATCAGATCCTTCATTCGTCAATAGCCTTTACTTGACTGCTTGCATCTTCCATTTCCTGCATAAGATGATCACTCACCTGCGCTGCAATGGCTGAACGGAAGATTTAGCAACCTTGGCTATGATCTCACATAATTGAAGATACTTGCTTCTGCAGCTCTTCTTTCTCCGCCTTGTTCACTGTCAAGCTAAGGACAAAGCATCCAGCAACGTCTGCGTGTCCTGCTTCAATCCTTCAGTGGTAACTTGACCGAGTGGTATTTGGTCACCGTCACATTCTTCTGCCGTAGCTCCTCTTCTAACCTTTCCTTCCGCCGGAATTGATATCTCAAGCAAACTTCTCTCCGAATCCGTGATGATCAACCTAGGAATTTGTTTTAGCAACTTAGACCTTCTGTCTCTTCTGCTCAGATCCTGAAGTAGCTGCAAGTCATGTTCCTCTAAGTTCATCTCTACTCTTGCTTCCCGGAACCAACTGCATAGCTAGACCATTCCGAGAAATTACTTCTCGGGAGAGTAGAGAAGTCGCTGAGTGCACTACCATTTCCCGCTCTGCATCCTCTCCATCAGAAAGTTGCCACAGTATCATGGCTGCCATCTTCTGAAACATCCAAGGACAAAGCTCTTTCGAACTCCGTCATCTGCAAGCTTTAACATCTCCTCTGGAACGGGTGCTGAACGAAGTGGCTGCGGAGGAAGACGAACGTCGCTGGTTTCAATGAAGCATGGAACATCCTGCTGCTGTGGTGTGCAATAGTTGGTGATCCTCTAGGTACTGGAGAAGTCGGAGTCAAAGCTATGGTCGTAGAAGTGGTCTTCTCTTTCTCTTGAGATTCTTCTGTGTACTTTCAACTTCTCGGACCTTCTGCTGGCTTTCTCCGTCATGCTTTCGTTTGAGAGAATCTCCTGCGCCGAAGTTGCCCGTGATTTGATTCATCAATACTTCATCAAGGCAGTATCCCTTCGTTAGCAGCCAACTCGAAGTACTCACCAACACAGCTCCGGATCTTTCTTCTATTGTGCTGCAGCCGCCATTGGTATCCTGCAGTATAGCTTTATCTCCTCCCATTTGATGGTAAGTGTCAAGTACCACGTTCCCATCATCTTTTAGATCCGCAGGTATCCGCGCTAGTCCAAAGTCAAATACTTGCTTTGTCGATAGCCTGCTGAAATCTTTCTTTCTAACCTCATACTCACTTCTGCACTTCATCCAGAAATCTTCTAACGAAGGCACATGTGCGTACTCCTGGGAGATTGTCTTCCTGGCTATTCCAAATGGATCGAAATTAAGCCGCGCAGGGAAGAACTCTTGCTCATACTCGGACAACATTTGTGCTTCCATCCCTCGAGCTCTGTGAATGCTGATGCAACTGTAATATCCCACAGTGAGTGGGAAGAATCCCGTAGACTTGTGCCACTTCGACTGAAGGTCGTGTAACTCCAAAAGTTGCCTACTCAGCTCCATGGCGATCAATCTGTCACTCGGGTACCTTGGCATCTTTATTGGTTCACCTGAAAAGCTCGTAACCCTGAGGTATGTGAAATCTGCAAACTGGATGAATACACTACCAATCTTGGACACTGCTTCCCATGCTTCCTTGCTTACCCTATGAGTCTTCAAGTCTTTGTCTAACCTGCAGATGAAATCGTAGAAGAAGTCATCGTTGATCACTCTGAAGTCCTTCTCGCACGCAGGTACAGTAAGCTGTGGGTAGCACTCGAAAATGGGATCCTTGGAAAGAATACCACATCTATCCAGCTTGGAAAAGACACCCTGTGAAGCTGCAGCATACACCAAGTATGAAGTCATCTTGAAGCTGAAGGTACGCTTCACGTTCCGCAGTTGCTCACCGATGTTGCTGCTGATAATTTCTGACCAATTGATTATAGAATCAACCTTGTTGATTTCAATGGTCCTGATGAAAGCATACATCCATGTCCGGAAAGTGTAGGCATTCGCTTCACCATTCAACTTGCATAGCAATTTGACGATATCATCCGCTTCCTGCACCAAATTGGATCGTGGAAGAGTTCTCAGGAACTTGGAAGGGGATCTAGGCTTCTTCATGAATCGGCTATTCATGATGCTCACACAATCAGCTCTGTGTTTTTCCCACCTACTGTCAGCATCCTGAATGCTAATAGAATTCACCACCTTTCGCACTGGAATCTTCAGACAATAATCGAAGAATTCTGCATCCAAACGAATTATTGTCTTTCCCGCAACATCACGCACTGATCTGGATGAAGGATGATAAGATCTAGCACACTCCATCACAAACTTTGGCAATTGGGCTGTACACGGGAAAGCTGCAGCTCGAATAATTCCACTACTTTTGACCGCACGCATGAGTGAAGTCTTTCCATCTCTGGATCTGTCAATCAAATCAGAAAGAGGTTTTGGGCCTAGATCTGTGTCTCCTATGTCTGAAAGTTTGGAAGCAATGCATGAATCCATCGTTCTCTCTTTTTCATCTCCTTTCGCCATGGCTTTATCAATCTTTGTCCGAATAATTCTTTTTCTTCTAACTTGGCCGGATTTCTTCAATACTGGTGTAGATCTGGACAATTCTTCATATTCGGAGGATATTTGCAATGTATTGGACATTGATAAAAACTCCTTTTCTTTTATAAAGCACTTGAAATGAGTTCCTGCAATTTATTCAGACAAAAATGGCCACCGGAGCATGAATAGTGAATTTAAATTATAAAAATCTGCACTTTTCAAGTCTGCTGCCCCAAAAATTGGTATTTAATTTGCACATAAAGAGAGCATGAATCCTTTCAATCAACACCTGAGCTCTTGTAACACCTGTGAAAACAACTATGCAAACGAAGATCAACCTTCTTCAAAGCATGCGCCAAATCTGGAAGCTTTTAGCCTTTGTTAGCACTTTGTCTGAGCAAAATCCTTCCTCTAATGGGGGCACACTTTTCCTTCTTGGTGCAATTCTTAACCTGTGAATTAAATAATTCATCCATATGGTTACCCATGGTTATATAATCTTCACAATTGAATAATTAATAATTGCCCTAACAATTAAAGGCAATTAATTAATTAAAAATCATGCTTTTCTCTTTTAAAAATAACATGTTTAAGGACAGCCATCCAATAAATTAAATTAATCCAATTTAATCCTTCACACAGCACTTCACTCAAGCCCCACAGTGTGCTTTGACCATAGCCACTGAAAATAGAAATTAATTTAATGTTTTAATGCTTCAAAAAACATTAAATAATGCCCAAATGGGGCGCACTTTTTGAGAGGAAGGGGGCAGCCACTAAATAAATTAAATTTAATTAATTTAATTCCTTTCTTTTATTCCTTCTTTGACTTTTTGACCTCCTCAAGCTTGGGCGCACTTTTTTAAGAAGAAATATTATTAAAAATAATCAATTTAATCTTTTTAATCAATCACCAAAGGGGGCGCACTTTTTTGCACATGTAATTCTATTTTTAAGAATTTTTTCCATAATGGGATTCTTTACCCTGCCAGGCAGGCACCAAAATCCCGTGATCCACTTAAGTGATTTGACTTTGACAATGGGATTCTTTACTCTACAAGGCAGGCACTAAAATCCCATGATTTCACTTAAGTCACTTTCCTTTTATTATATCATGGGAATTTTTACCCTGCAAGGCAGGCAATAAATTCCCACCTGCCTGTAGCCTCTATTTTTCCCACTGCAGCTTAAGTGACTTTTATAACACGGGAAAAAGTACCCTGCCAGGCAGGTATACAATTCCCACCCTGCCTGCGGCTTATATTTTTTCCATCGCAGCTTAAATCCTTTGTTTTCCAAAAATGCGCCCATCCCCGCATGGGCTTTTCTGTGCACGACTTCGCTTTTTCCCAGTGATCCAGACCTCCAATGACGACTTCCTCCTGGCAAAATGTGTGTGTATGTTTTTCAGCTGCTCCAAGGCAAAAATCGGGCTTACCCGGCGAAGGAGTTGTTCCAGAGAAATTTTACAGAAAACAGAACGGGACACCACAAAAACACAAAAAATTGCCAAAAGTTACAAATAAAGCCCAAAACTTAAAATAAGTTAAAATCCTTCTGGTATATAGGAATAATAACATATTCGCTCATAACAAAGTTGAAACGGAGCGCAAATAGCCTCATACGGGGCTCAAAATAATTAAATACAAATTTCCCGCAGACAAATCCCGACGACAGAATAAAACAATTTTGGGCATCTGGGTATTTGGCGAAAAGGGCTAATATGGCTCTTTGGGATTATCTTGACGCGATACAAGAACTTTCAGGCAATAAAAACAACAAATGACCCATTATTTTAAAAGTACGAAATTTTTTTGGATTGGGTAGTCACAGATTTCAGGGTGAAATCTGAGTGACACCATGTTAGTTTTAAAAAACTTCTGCAAGGTGAAATATGGTTGTCTACACTACTTTGGTATGTGATATAGTGTCTGAGAAAACAATGATCACCCCACGTCATGAGTAAAAGTAATTATGGGGTATTCTAAAACTCCTTAGAGAATTAGAATAAGGTCAACTAAGGTGAAAACTCCTCTAATGCTAAAATGCAAAACTCAACAATACTTATAATCATAATAAGAAAGTTAAAAAGACATGTTAGAATGGAACTTACAAGAATTAAGATGAACTTCTATTAGAATCAAAGTTCAACCTTTTGCACCGTACGCTTACATAGTTTTATATAAAATAGGCGATTGTTGAGTTACCAACCCCTTCTTTTTCCTTTCATACAAAAAAGAGTCTTTGTATTTTCTATCTATCCTATAAAAGCACTCTATGTTGTCTTATCTAAATTATACATCCAATATAATTTAATACAAAGTTGAAAATGTCAAAAATATTTTTTAAAATATATCCAAACTAAAACAATTTTTTAAAAAAATTAAAAAAGAAAAAACTAACTAAAACCTCTTAATACAATAGCATAAACCAATAAAGTAATCCCGTAACAAAATTATGTGTATGGATTTGGTTGGAGCGAAGTCTTTTTCGCATGGTCTTTGGATAATATTGAAAAATAAACACTAGAACGTGGAAAAAATCTCACTTTGCAGAATAAATTGTATTGCTCAATGCAAGAAGTTTCTTATATACCCCATGGCATTTGCATTGTGTAGCTGTGACTTCTAACATTTTAGATTGTTTTGTATAACACTAAGTACTCTTTTATGTCTGTCATATAGCGAAACAATGTGGCAGACTAAAAAATTTGGTTGTATGTTTGACCATTTGTAATTTTCCACGATATATGCTAGGTGGTGACCTTGTGATTAATGAAGGATGTCTTGAGCTAAAGTTGTGCATGTTGAACCTTTGGCCAACCACCTCCCTAATCCAACAACAAAATAATAGACCGTCAGTGGAAAGTAAAGAGAGGGTGACAAGTAACCTACTAAAACACACCTTATTCGATAAACACAATACAATTAAATCTTGTGAAAATTTAATTAGATCAATTTTAATTTATTTTTTAAATTTAATTGAATTTGTAATGCCTCACCTTCTTTCTTACAATTTTAATTTAAAAAAATTCCTACCAACTAAATAATATATCTAATTTAGAGAAATTGATATATAAAAGAAATATTTTTTTTATATAAAATTATTAAATAAAGACAAGTACTAATTCATGGATAGAGAGAAGTAATCACAAGAGATTCTCGGAACACAACAAATACATTTTTTTATAAAAGGTTGGTTACACGTCTTATTTATCTATATCAAATAGGTTGAGACTTGTAAAAAACACCACTTTTTCTAAAACAATAAAAAGTATCGAGTGACTCCCATGGTTTTGTGAAAAGTGGTATTTGGACCAAACTTGCTAATTCCTCCATAACAAAGAGAGGTTTCCTCCAAAATATTCGGAATAGAGAATTAAATAATGCTTTCCTTTAGTTATACTTGCCTAAACTAGTTACACTCATGACATTATAAAAATTATATGACCCGTCTCTAGAAAATATTAACACATGAATTATCTCGAGCTACATCAGAAATGGGTAACAATACCAACAAAATTGTATGAGCTTAAAAATATATGTATATTTATTTTTAATTACAAAAATATAATAATACATTTTTATGTGTATGCATGAAATTTATATTACAATATAATAATATCAATAAAAGAGCCAATTAATAATGACTTAACATAAAAATACTAATGTTAAGTTCTAATAATAACCGAAAATAATAAAAATATTTAAATTTAATCACCCAATCGTTGACATGTCTTAAAAATCAAATCTCAAAAGTGGTGAAGATGCTGTCGGGATAGGTGTTGACTTAATAACTCGTATGTCGACAAAAACGTGTGTTGAACATTGCAACGCGTTCACAGATTACAGCGAAGCCACACAATTCTTTAGTTGGTAGGTACGTGACTTTTTAAGAATTCTGTCAAACAGAGCAGAAACGTAAATATGCAGAACACATTGAATTCAGAAAACAATTTTGTTCCGTGAGTTATTTGTTTATCTGGATTCTAGAATATTTAAATGACGGACATTTTGTGAAGCTACAGATCAGTAGGTTCGGAGAAAGTGCAATGACATTTTTTCTGTTTGCCATTCAAAGGCACAAAAGGCTATTTAGTTCCTGGGGATATTCTCCACTCATATTTTATCTCTTGCATCGTAATAATTAAAAGATGTCGCTGCGAATGCAAATTATGTATTGGGAGACTGGTCGATTATTAATTTGGCTCTGGTTGGTGGGAATCGCCGTTGCAAGATGCCCTCCTGAAACCTGCGGATCGACCAATCTGAGTTACCCTTTTTGGATTCACGATGTTAATTGTGGATACCCTGGTTTTCAGATTAAATGCTTGGATAATTCTATTGGGCGGCTCTCTCCGTTTCTTCCTGCATCTGTAGAGCATAATAGTGGTGATATGAATAATGATTTTGAGATTTTGGAGATCGATTACACTGGCTCTCTCGTCATAAATTCGACTTCTCTCAAAGCCATGTCATGCAACAGAACGAATGATGCCTTTGTGCTGTTCAGGTTACCTCCAGATGGCCCCTTCACCATTTCCTCTGTTAATAAATTCGTGGTAATTGGTTGCAATTCAATCGGTTCTTTTACAGTCAATAATACTGACCCGCAGAGCGAAGGGTCCTGTACATCTGCGTGTCTAAATCAATACGATCCAAAGTACTGCAACACATATGGCTGTTGTGAAGCAGGAATTCCAGGAAACAAGAGGATGATAAATTTCACTGGCGGTGGAATCACTTATCAATACTTTACGGATTGCGGGTTCTCAACTATACTAGACCCTGTTACCTGGGTTTTACCCTATAACCAGGGAGGATTGTTTTTCAAAGGTCATTACGGTTTCCGGCTGGATTGGAGCATTGGGCGATCGAATTGCGTAACAGCGAAGGGAACATCCAGCTATTCTTGCGCCGAGCAAGCTGAATGCAAAGACCAAACAGCAGGGCATGTTTGCAAATGTCTTCCTGGATACAAAGGAAATGGGTACTCTAATGGCACGGGTTGCACAAGTAATTTCTGCACACTTTTGTGAAAATTAGAATCTGTACTGGTTACATAAATGTTTCAGGTTTACATTCTCCAGATTCCTAATGCTTTGATACTGATAATGGATGTTCAGATGTAGACGAGTGCAGTGATAGAAACTTAAATGAGTGCGTTGAACCATCGGAAGGAGGTATGTGTATAGATTTGCCAGGTTCATACAACTGTTCATGCACAGAGGGTTATACCGGAGACGGTTTTCAAAACGCGACCAGGTGCCAGCGGCTAAGCTCAGACAAGTCCGTCCTTTACGCAATTACAGGTGACTATGCCGCTTGTCTGGTTTGTTTTTTTTGAGGGGTTTGTATTTGAACAATTATAGTTTGTAACAATTGTATGTTTGGTGAGAGAACAGGGTCTGTTTCTTCATTCATTGGAGTTTCTCTGGGAGCATGTGGGTTATTTTGGTGGCTGAGGCGGCGTCGCTTGAAACAAGAGAGGGACAACAATTTCCAGCTGAATGGCGGCATCCAATTGCAGCAACACATTGCTGCCATGGGAGGAAGAAAAACGCTCAGAATATTTTCAGAGAAAGAGCTCGAAATAGCCTCAAACAATTATTCATCAGAATTGGGAAGAGGCGGTTTCGCAACAGTGTACAAAGGAGTTCTTTTGGACGGCACGCAAGTGGCAATCAAAAAACCCAAAGCAATTTCCCCCGAGTTTCACAACGAAGTTATGATTTTCTCGCATATCAATCACAGAAACACTGTGAAAATGCTTGGCTGTTGCCTCCAAACTCAATTTCCATTGTTGGTATACGAATTTGTGTCCAACGGAACACTGTATCAGCATCTACACTCCATGGATAAGCACCTTCCTTGGGAAACACGGCGGCAGATTGCCATCGAGACAGCAGATGCAATAGCATATATGCATTTTCAAGCCTCTCAGCCGATTTTTCATCGGGATATTAAATCATCAAATATTCTTCTTGACGACACATTCACTCCAAAAGTTGCAGATTTTGGCATTTCTCGTCTACGGCCTTCAGATGAACCCAACCTCAACACCATGGCTGCGGGCACTCCAGGGTATTTAGATCCAGAGTTCATAACAAGCGACCAATATACAGACAAGAGTGATGTTTTCAGCTTTGGTGTAGTTTTGGTGGAGCTTCTCACTGGTCTAAAACCCTTGTTGTCTCAAGAGGGAATTGTACACACTTTGTATGACCATTTCTTGTCCGCAATCCACCACAACCGCTTGACTGAAATCTTAGATTCCAATGTCGTGAACGAGGAAAACCAAGCACAGATGGAGAATATGTCAAGGTTAGCTCAGGCATGTCTACAACAGAAAGGAAGGGCAAGGCCATCGATGAGAGAGGTGGTGGAGGAGCTTGCTTGGATAAGAGCCGCCACAAAACACTCAGGACTTTATACCAATGTGAATCTTGTTGAGCACAGGGGTGATTCAACACAAGCAAAGATGAATGGTTATACTTTGGCAGCAGTTGGTGAAAGTACTTCTGAGGATCCTTACCCTTGGCCGGGTTTGAGTGAGATTATAACTTCAGAGGACCCTTCGACTTCATTGATTCAGACTCAATTGTCAGATATGTATGCAAGATGATCGAGACAATATAGGCATATTAATAAGTGATTTTTTTCATAACTGCTACAAGAATAATTGTTGACCAAAATTTTAACTCGAATCATTTAACTTGGGAATGTGAGAGAAAATTGGTAATCTTTTTTAATTTTTTGGAAATTCAAAATGCTTCTTTGGGCCAACTTAAGAGTTTATTCACAAGAATCATTCAAGAAAGGTAAACGAACAAAGAAAACATTAATGTTTGAATGGTTTGATTATTTATGCATGTTGGACATTAATGTGAGATCAATTGCAGAGCGGTGGGAAATTTCAGAAATTTCACCACAATATCATTTTATTTGGTATCAGAAATTCTCTTTGTTTCTTATTAAATAATTGAGCACGGTAATTCATGGATGCTAGATGAGTTAGCACTGAAAAAACAAGAAAAACTTGATAAAACATTTCTAACTTTGTTTATGATTCTGCAACTAAGCATTTGTGCTATTAATTTTTAGACTTAATAAAACATTTTATTTTTAAATAGCAATTCCAAAACTCGGGTTGTAATTATTGTAGATGTCTTTTGTTAAAAAATATGAATTATATTGGTGTTGTTGATCATATCAGGAGGATGGTAGTAACTCATCTTTTTAAGCATAAAACATAAGCCGGTGTATCCTAATAACGGTTCTTATATTAAGAAACAATATCATTTTCTGTCTTAATAGCAGGCAATGAATAATGTCCTACTGTGCTGATTTTGTGACTTGGCTTGATCATCGTGCATACATGTCAGACATTTGAATTTGAATCAGCGTAGTTGAAGGATCCTCTGAAGTAATAATCTCACTGGTTACTGGCCAAGGGTAAGGATCCTCAGAAGTACCCTCCCCAGACATAAGCAAAGTATAAGCATTCAGCTTCACTTGTGTTGAATCACCTATGTGCTCAATAAGACTCACGTCTCTACGAAGCCCTGATTGTTTTGTGGCAGCTCTAATCCAAGCAAGCTCCTCCACCACCTCTCTCATTGATGGCCTCGCTTTTGATTTCATTTGCAAACATCCCTCGGCTAATCTTGCCATATTCTCCATCTGCCCTTGGTTTTCTTCATTTACCACTTTGACATCTAAGATTTCAGACAGGGGGTTGCGATTGATAGCGGACAGGAAATGGTCGTATAAAGTGCACACAGTTCCCTCTATAGACAACAAGGGTACAAGACCAGTGAGAAGCTCCACCAACACGACACCATAGCTGAAAACATCACTCTTGTCTGTAAATTGATTGTTTCTTACAAACTTTGGATCCAAATAACCGCGAGTGCCAACCGCCATGGTGCTCAAGTGTGTTTCATCAGAAGGTCGTAGACGAGAAACACCAAAGTCTGCAACTTTTGGGGTGAATGTGTCGTCGAGGAGAATATTTGATGATTTTATATCTCGATGGAAAATCGGTTGAGAGGCTTGAAGATGCATATAGGCTATTGCATCTGCTGTCTCAATGGCAATCTGCCGTCATGTTTCCCATGGCAAAATTTTCTGTGCCGAGTGTAGATGTTCAAACAGCGTCCGGTTTGGCACAAATTCGTATACCAGCAATGGAAATTGAGTTTGGAGGCAACTACCAAGCAATTTCACTATGTTCCTGTGATTTACATGGGAGAAAATCATTATTTCATTAATAAACTCACCGGAGATTGCTTTCGGTTTTTTTATTGCCACTTGTGTGCCGTCCACAAGAACTCCTTTGTAGACTGTTGCGAAACCCCCTTTACCCAATTCTGTTGAATAGTGGTTTGAGGCTATTTCGAGCTCTTTTTCGGAGAATATTGTCATGCTTTTTCTACCTCCCATGGAAGCGATGTGCTCCTGAAGCTGCAAACCCCCATTCTGTCGGAAATATTTGTCCCTCATGTTATTCAAGCGACGCCTTCTCAGACACCAAAATAATCCACAGGCTCCCAAAGAAACTAGAACGAAGGAAGAAACAGACCCTGCCACTCACACCAAACATAGAGATTTTTAGGAACGATACTTTTGGTAATGTAACTTGAAAAAGAGCATACAAAGACATTCTGCATAGTCACCTATAGTTGCAGGAATGAGGGAGTTTTTCGAGATTGAATTGAGCTCGCATTGAAAGCCATCTCCTTTACAACCTTTTGCACATGAGCAATTGTAAGAACCTGGAGAATTCTGACATATGCCGCCTTTGGATGGCTCAGCACACAGATTCAGGTCTGTACGGCTGAATCCGTCCACATCTGTGCATCCATATCATCAAAGCATGAGGAGTCTTCAAATTCAAAAATGGGTGATTTTTAAATAAAAACCTGCAAATTTGTAAGAGAAATACCTGTGCAAGAAGTGCCATTCGAGTAACCAGTTCCTTCATATCCAGGAAGACATTTGCATACATGCCCCTTCCCTGTTGGGGAATCCATGCATTCTGAATTGAAGGCGCAAGAGTAATTGGCCGTTGATTTGGCAATGGAGCAATTTTGTTGGCCGATACCCCAATTAATGCGGAGACCATAAGAAGCCTTCCTTCCTTCTCCAAAAAACATGTCTGTATTCTCATCGACTATCTTGAAGGTAGTCGGATCAAATACAGTCGAGAAGCCACATTGTTTAACCTTCTTAAAATAAAAATAACCTCGGCCAGTGAAATTTAAGAACTTCCCAATTATCTGCAAGAACGGTTTCACAACACCCATAATCACAGTAGGCTGCACCACCAATATTTGCACAGTCAGGTTTACAACTCACCTCGCCATACTCCCCATATGAGTAAGTACCGACCGTCCCGCAGCCAATCTCCACGAACCTGTTGGATGCGGAAATAGTGAAAGGCCCCTTTCCAGGTAGTTGAAAGTACTTTCTTGTATAGAAAAATTACAAGACTTTGCTACCAGACTGGTCGAATTTATGATGAGATCCCCTGTTTAATTGATCTCCATAATTGGAAAATCCTGACGAATAACATGAGTAAAATTTAATTCTTTATACGCAGGAAGAAACAGAGCGAGCTCCCGGGTAGAATTGTCCACCTTGCATTTCATCTGAAAACCAGGGTATCCGCAATCAGAATTGTTAATCCAAAAAGGGTAACTCACATTCATCGACCCACATATTTCAGGTCGGCATGTTGCGGCGGAGGAAACACCTATTAAACGCACACAAATTAAAAACCGAACAACAGCCTCATTTTGCAATTTCATTTCCATTTCCGATGACGTATTCTTTCTTGTTGGATCTCACAGATTAAAAGCTTCTGCAAATTAAATAGCCGCTTCCATTCCTGTGTTTCTCAACTTTTCCGCAATACCAATACAAAGTCTTCACAACAAGTCTTTTCTCAACTTTTGCGCAATACACGGTTTCATTATACTTTAATCATTTTTGGTACTGTTCAGTAATAATTGGTTACGGTTAAATATTTTTAATTGATTAATATTTTTATATATATTAGGTGGAAAGTAATATATTTATAAAAGTTTGACTTCGTCAAAAATGGACATGGTAACTAAAGAAAATTGACCAATTGACCACTTCATACATCTAATTTACTATTAGGAATGTCTCGATCAAATTTGAAAGGCTCCCTATATTTTAATGGAGATGTTTAGGTTGACCATTTGAAGGTTGACCATTGAAAGGCTCCCTATACATTGTTTTTTAATTGAAAAAATAAAATCTTAGTTAATTTTTAATATATATTTGATTATTTTATATACAATAAATATGAAAAAGTCAAACTTATTAAATATTGAAAATCAATTAAGTTTTTTGAAAGGTAGTTAAATTAAATAATCAAGATTCAACAAAGTAATTATATGTAGTTACTTAAAGCAAGAGGTATGTGAGATTTCATTCTTTTTTATATCTCATATACATCATTCCAATCTATTATATTCCAACTTTTGAGGTGTGCAAAGAGATAAAAACATTAATGTGTTTAGTGTATTCAATCAAAGTCTAGATATCTCAATAGTTTTAATGCGATTTACCTTAGAAAATTCTCTTTCACGTGTTGATGTACCTGTTGGAAGTGTGATAACTATTTTCCATAGTTTCATTAAATAGGGAATGAATCTTTCTACATTTCAACTTCACTACATTACTCTCATACCTTGAACATAGTCTTCTTCGGATGTGCGTTATATAGATTCACAACAAAAATTATATTTTACTTCCCATATATTTTCCAGTATTAATTTTTTTAGGGCTATAAATAAAATGTCATTTGGCATTCAATGTCAAATTGTTGGTATAACAAATATAAGTTTTCAAAAGGAAACAAACTTGGTGTTATTCGTGAATAAGATTTGTTAGAAAATTTAGAGCAATCAAAGAAACTGTATTTTTCTAAAACCTATTAAGGTTGTAATAATAATCACAAGATATTTATTACATACAAAACAAATGTAAAACATATGAAATTTTCAGACTTTGAAAAACTAAATGCGGTTTAATATTGCATACCTTAATCGTGAATACAAGAGCAATTTAGAGCATGGAGTAGTCCTTCAATAATCCAGCTATCCATTGATTACACAATAGTGAAGTTGTTAACTTAGAGACATAACAATTGGCATTATTATCTTTACAACAATCTAAATACTAAATAAATAAATAAAACAACTCATATTTAAGAACCCAATTTCTAAAATAAAATAATGGCATTGAGAATAAAATCTCCAAATTGATTTAGTGGCTAGGAAAAGTTTAAAAATTAATATTGCTATTATGAAAATAGAAACACTCATCTAGTTGCTTATTTATTGGTGATTCATCTTCTCCTAGATTTTATGCATGATTTGTGTAAAGTGGAAACAAAAAATTTTAACAAGAAAATAGAAAGTAAGCATGAATTATTCACTGCTAATTATTCATTTCATAATTGATTTATTAAAATGAATCCAATATTTATAAAAAATAACATAGCATTTTATATTTGTATGAGAAGTAATTTTTTAATTGACCCTTTTAATGAAACCTTAACATAAGTGACCCCATTTCAGTATTGACATGTAATTTTAAATTTTAAATTTATTTTGAAGTGTAAATTTTTAAACACCCTTCTATGACAAGTTGAAATACATTTGAAGGGAATTAACAACTTCAAATTTGATCCTTGATTGGGATAGAGATCTTTGAGCACTCAATGGGTTATGTGAACCTTGTATTTTGGTACTTGATGTGCCACAACCATGGTTATTTAGTTTGGGTTTCTATATGGTACTAATGATTAAAATGAAAAGGGAAAGGGAAGTATTTCATTTAATAGACAATAAAGGTAAGAAAAATATCACCCCTGAAGGTAAAGCATAAGAAAAAGATCAGGTGGGGTTAAGCCTTAACCCTTTTGTAGCATTAATCGATAATTAGGAAGCTAGTTTGTTATTTGTATGGCTATATAATAGTCTTTGTGTTTGGTATTTGATGTGAAAGGCGCGTACCTAACATTTGGTATCAGAGCGAGAATTATTTGAGAGTGGAAGAGATGGTATGGAGAATTAAAAATAGGGGTAGTAGCATTATGCTTCACTCCTGCGAATGAAAAGAATAAATTTTTTAAAATCCTATAGCTTAGGATATTGTATTTTTCTATGAAGTTTGTCATAGGGGCACATATCTGGAATACAATTCATTGAGAAAGAAGGATTGGCCTTAGCATTCCATGTTGTCATCCTACCACACCTCTTGGCATTCAAGCCTGCACCAGTAGTCAAACATCTACAATTCTGCTATCAACATTCTATAGCTCTAAAGCGCATGCAACCAAAAATTCATTATTAGATATATTCATAATCATGCATGCAACTGTGTAAGTGGGAGTCGATGGTCAAAGATCTGCTAGAATTCTATATCATTTTCAAAGAATATATCAAATCCTTCCTTCGGTGCACGTTTGGTCAGGAGAAAAAGGGAAGTGCAGTTTTTCTCACCAATATTCTTTCTCCGCAACATTATCACATGGATTTCTATGGCCACATGAATCTATTAGAGTCATGCCCATTGAATCCATTGTGATCAGATTGTCCTCGGCAGTGATGGTAAAATCTCACATTTCAAAACTTATCAGGAGCCTACGTGAGCTCTCCACACACATCCACCTCTCACATGTACATCATCCAAGATTTTATTCATATAACGAAATATTGAATTCACTACAAACTCAACTGCCTCGTGTACAAGAAAATGAATTTCCTAATGCATGCTCACATCTCCTCGACTCGATGGATCCACTTTTGGCACCAATAGCATTAATAGTGTTTACCCATCATACGTGTTGTTTTTAATTCCATGCAAAGTTTCAAATGAAGGTATTAGGTCTTTTATTTTTTTAAGATATAGTTGCGTCTCTCTATTGGCTATTAGTAGTTGTTCAGTTTAGTCTATTATCATCACTTGAAAGTCCTTTAAGCTTCAAGTTCATTCGGTATTTTAGGTCTTTATTTTTAGTTTTAAGTTTAGCGTATTTAGTTTGGTTTTGATTTTGTCTTTTATGAGTATAAGTGTATTATCAAAAGTTGCTCAAAGGTCTATTTTATTATCCACTAAAATTTAAGTGTCAAAGAATTTTTTAATAGTTGTTAATATAGTTATTATTATTAAGAGTTTAGATATATATATTGATAGTTGAGTCAAAGTCAAAAGATTTAAAAGTCTTAAAATATTCTATGATTAAAAAAAAAAAAATAGTCTTACGGACGCATTTTCAATGTTATCCGACGTCCAAAAAATAAAATATTTCACATTGCGGGGGGAAGTTATACAAATAAACTCAATGTAGAAATTGTTGAGCTTCATATCTAAATTAGGTTGAGCTAGCAATATGACACTGGAGGACATAGGCATAGGAGGTTGGAGGTCAATCAACGACCTCTCGTCAGTCGCCAACGGCAAGGCCGCACTTCTGGTATGGTGACTTGTTTTTTCAGTTTTGTTGTGTGGATTTCAGTTTTTCAGATTGTGAGTGTGGAGTGAAAATAAATAACAAAGGTTCATTCATGTTCACATGTATATGCGGTTATTCCTACATAATTCCTTGATGTAATAACATAGTGAAGAACAAATAGTACAATGAAATGTAACATCATGATACTTGAAGAGGTTGAACAATCATATGTGTTCATGTTCATACTTAGGTTTGTGGTAAACCTTAGTAAAACTATTGAAGGTTTTGCAGATGATTCATGCTTGAGTCCCCACACTTATCGGGTCATATGTGTTCCCTACAGTGATTGGTTGATAAGCAAATGGTTCCTGTAAGTGTTCCCATAGTAGTTCAGTCAAATGTGCTCTCAGAAGTGCTTGGCCGATAAGAAGTTGATGTGTTCCTTCGTCTACCTTCAATTCAAGTTGTGTGTCAAGATAATGAACATGCAAAGGTGGCAGGTTGCGAGGAAGTGTGAAATTTTTTCTACCATGTAAACACTAATGTGGGAAATGTTAGGAATTTAGTATTTACGTTGGTATTTACAATCTAGTAAATAATACTAACGGTTATATGGTTAGATCATATATTGTTGTATATAAGAATATTAGTTCGCATATAAGTTTTTAAAACCCATATCACTATTAACGGGTCATTTGTTTGTGCTTCCTATTAATTAGGAAGTGGATTTGTTATTTGTATGGCTATTTAATAGCCTTTGTGTTTGGTATGAAAATAATACATAATATCATTTGCTGTGAAAAGCTCATTCCTAAAAATAGCAGCAAAATTCCAATTGGGCTAAGACGGTCATGTGTTTCACCAACAAATGATGTTTTGGTGTGTTTTTCAGGTTTTTAAACTTTTTATTGGGTTTTTTTGCTTTTAGATCTTTTCTTTCTCTTGCAATTATTATTGATGCTTTTAATTTTCTCCTAAGGCTTTTTGTAGCTCGATGTGTTCAGCATTTTGGGGTATATTCCTTTCACCCATGTTTTATACGATTAATTTTGTAATATTATGTTTTATTAATAAAGGTGTGATTTAAATTAAAAAATTGATGTATTAATTTATTTATGTTATTAATTATTGGTTCAAGTAATGTTTTTGTTGGCGTATTTTTTTTATGTTGTTCCACCTTCAACTTATTTTTTATGTGTTGTACAATTTTCAATATTTTACGACTTTGTTTTTCCTCTTGTTAGACTCTTTTTTATTCTTATGCATCTTTGTTTTGTCCATAGTTCTTCTTTTTCCTGTGGTTTCCCTCTCTTCTCTTATTTCCCTCATGTTCTAGGTTTTTCTTGAGAATGGTACTAGTATAATTCTAATATATGAAAATCATACTTATAGTACAATTGTGGCTCAGCTTGCTTTAGTGCTCCATTTTTCCCCTGCTCGATGTGTCACACCCACAATTTGACACACAAATACAACAAAAAAATACCGTAATAATTTTTTTTTACTTACATTGCTTGACACATGACACCACATGGGATCATTTAGGATAACACACAATACACAAGACATTTGCACAAACATGAACCCACATATATAGCATGAAAACACATGATACACATCAAGTCACATTTCCCAGATGAAAAAGTACAAACAACGATATAACTACAATATACACTTACGGATAGGCACCTTCCATGATACAACATTTTCATTCTTTTATATTTATTACAGTCTTATTTTTTTGTTAGACCTTAATTATTTGAAGGACAATGAGCATCTAGACTTTCCTTCCACTTGAAACTAGGTTTGATTTTTCTTTATTTCATTTAACGTTTTACCTATGATGGTTCCATTTAAAATCTAACTTTTAATAAGTACACTTAAATTTTGTTTTTTCTCCATTATAATAATTTCCATAACTCAATTCTTAGTTCTATGCATTTTAAACACATACAAATATCCTAATACTAGATCTGATGCCAAGGGTTTGTTCCCGAAATAAGTTTACTTGAATTTTAGTCTTTCCTTCATTACACAAGCGAAACTGACAAGAAGTTGGGGAATTAATCTTAAGATTTAAAAGAGATTAGGGTCCAAGTTCCTTTTCCATATAATCTTCCATCCTTTTGGGCATGTCTATTTCCTTTTGAAGTTGTTATCATTCAATGCTTGGTTTGATTCTTTGTTATATTTACTCATCATAATTTTTGTTTTCCATGTGAATTCATGTTCTCACTAAAGTTTAATCTCACTAGGAGAAATCTACCCCCTTATTTTAACAACATAAAACAAGTCTAATTGAGTCATGAAGAGAAATGTAAGTGTCCCTTAGCCCTTAACTGACACCTCACTTACTCATGATCTTATTACACTTACATTATTAGTTTGGTATTTTGTTAGCGTTATTTTAAACAATATCAAGTTATACAAAACTTGCTCAACATTTAGGGTCTCAAGACTCTAAGGGGAATGTCTTCATGAAAAACATTTCATTTCACTATCATTAACCACACAAACATTAAGCACATATTACACGAGAGGAATCCAACTCACCTAAACTTCCAAAGGCCTTCTAAGACACTAAAACAAATATTGGGTAGCATATTTTCAAGGTTTCATATACCGATAATCTCGAGGAGGTATTATGATTAAATAAATCATTTTCTCTCCATACTCTACATCCTATTAAGGTCACAACTATAGTAATTGAACACCACAATCTTCGTGCAACTCAAGGTAACTTTGATACATTTTTCCAAGCTAACACTCTTGTTTGAGATGGGTTTGAGGGGTTCAAACTTAATATTCTCATGTATAGGTAGCTAAAAACATAGGTTCCACTTGACTCGTTTACATTCAACTTAAAATGGTTTCACTTAATTTGGTTCATATACCATATTGCAATTAATTGTGTAACTCATTTGTTAATAGGGACATTTGTACGCTCATGAGACTACTAGTTCTTGTCCTACGGAATCGTTTCTAAGAACATAATTACATGGTTTCACATCATATGTATTCATTACAAAATAGGAACTAATTCGAGAACAAGAGGGAATAATCCATCGTTTAAAAGATTAAGGTTCGTGGTTCTCACTTTTTTATTTATACTTTAATAGTTTATTTAATTCACATCAAATTTTACACATCATGAATTTATTTTCTCACTACATAAGATGGTTTAAACATGTTACAAGAAAGATCTTAATTTCACTTTTCTCCTAGCACATCCTCTCATGGTTATATTTTCACAAACTAAGCATAAATTAAAATTTTGCTATGTTCCAAAATTAACTCTTAGTATTGTATTATAGTAACCAAAACGATAATTGAAATTAGGTATCGAATTCATTCATAACCCCAAATCCTCAAGATGACTTTCAAAGGGTAGTTTTAATATTTTCCACCTAAAACTCTTTGTTCTACTCATGTGCCATCCCAAGAGGGTTTTCATTAGATTTAAATTTGGTTTCCCATGGATTACTATCCTAAGAGAACACATTATCCTTGCTACACACATGATGCACATTCATATGAGGAAACCACATACTCTAGACAAAGTTTAACCATTACCATTCCTAACAGTCGAGTTCGCGATAATGTTGTTAAGCGCACATGCTATGATGATAACTTACATTTGGGATCTTCATTCCCTTAATCTAGGAGATGTTGTCAAGTACAAGGAGCTAGGCTCATCCTAAAATTTTAGTCTTCTATGTTATGCAAGTGATCGTATAAGAAATGTAAATCAACACAATAATTTTACTTTGAGTTTGACCATTTATTTTATTTCCTTTCCTACAATTCCAAGTAAATAGATCAATACAAAAGAGATTAAATCATTAATTTCACATAGAAACACACTATAAAAGGTTGAACTCACTTTCAGCTAACATAAATACCCAACCTTTATAGAAAACATAATTCTGAATCAAATTAACACCCGTGATTAAATGCCCATTTTCCAAACATCCTAAAAAAATAACAACTCGTACTCATTACAGAATTCAATAATAAACATTTCAATATATAACATTACTGTTGATATAACATATAAAATTATGTTTTTCCAAATAATAGGTTACTATGAAATCACTGGTACACTTTTTTTTCTCTGTGTCTCAGTACCTACAACCACCGCATGGTTAACACAAATGTTGGCATGGCATCTACCTAAATCTAGCATAGTTTACATTTTTTGTTTTCCATTTACATAATCAGAATACTTCACACACAACAAGATAGAGTTATAGACATATATTCATTTCATTTCTTAACACTAAGGGAGGAGAGAGAAAGAGAAAGAGAAGAGAGAAAACACTATTTTCCCAAAAATCAAATTTCTCAAAACAAAACACACAATAGAGTTTGATATATTCATTTATACAAGTTTCTCATCAGTTAAATTCACTTGACAAAGGTCGTATGACCTTCTTTCACATTTTCCTACTAGTTTATGAAAACGTTCAATTGTAGCTCAAGGGATACAAAACTGCATTCAAAAATTGGCTTCTGATGAGTGAATGAACAACACGGAAGTACTTATAGACTCTCCTATATACCTAGAATTCACAGGAGTTGGCATAACATAGAACTGGAAACAGTTTACAAATGGCAACTAGTTTTTCGAAGCCACAAGTCCTAATTGGACTAGTTTGACATGGTTAAACAGTGACTAAAGGCCTACAAAACCACCTTGTAAAACTTAATAACATGTTTTTCATCTAAAATAATTTTTACATGCATTTTTTATGTATAAGTACTAGAGGTTTTCAAAGGCTAGTAGCCATTTCTTCGCTGAGGGTCTAAATGGCAAGCCAAAATGAAACCCAACATTCAAATTTTAACAGCTACTTGACATTGCAAACAAGGTCAATAGGAATCCTAATTCACTACACCAAATGATTGCATGATCAATTTAGGGCATTGTGAAATATGTTATGGTATCTCATGATGAAAAGGTACACAAAAAACTTGATTTCTCATTTCTGGGGTTCGAAAGGACGTTTTGTAAGGCTTCAAAGATTGTGGTTTTCTAACTTTGCAAATTAACAAAAAGGTTGTTTTAGTTGAAGAATCATCTAACTCTCACCAGTACGGGCAGCATGAACACCAAATTTTGATACCTTATTTTAAAAATTTATAAAATTTTGGTTGTATGCATAGTTGTTAGATACTGTATAACTCGGGTTATGTAAAACACGAGGTGAATTTTTATTGATTTGCACTACAAGTTCATTTAAAATAACCAGTTGTATGATAATCTTAGGGTTTATATTTCTATTTCATTTCAAATGAATAACTATAAGTACAAAAATAATGGAAGACAAAGGTAGAAAGACCATGCCTGTAGGAAGCAAAAATAGTCGAGGTTGTGGAGCTCAATTTCGCATCTCAAATAGGCATTTCGTTAAATGGTTTGCATACATTAGGGAAAACTCCTCCATTTTCACCTTCCCATGAATTCATCAACACCAAGAAATGAATCCACACAACCACCACAGGTTTATCCATCACTTGATTATAAAATTTAGAATTTCGTCTAAATTGCCAACACAACCAAGGATTACAACCAAAAAGCATGATGTTCAGAACTCGCATAGGCCATAAGCATTACTCAAGTCATAAAAATATTTACAACCCTCCCCTAAAATAGCATGGGCAACTAGAATAAACAAAAATGAGCTTACACAGTCCAGTAAGTTACAAGACCTTTTCAACAAACCCCTTTTGTGCATATCCATCAATGATTACATTCCATGAGAATGAATCATGATGAGCCAATTTGACAAACAATACATGAGCCTTAGGTATACTTCCCCATTTTCCATGGTTAAAACCAACTCTTGCACCATCCTGATAATGGATTGATAAGGATTACCAAAAAGTAACTTGACTATCAAATGTTGCACATGGGATACTATACAGATTAAAATTGACATGAAACCTTCAACCGCACTTGACCCCATGAGGTCATGCCAGAGCAGCTAATGTTGAATGTGTGTTGATAACTATAAGAGGATTAGTGACTAAGATATGGTAGTGTGATCTCCTAGTAGCTGAGTTGGCAAAGCGGAGATTTAAAGGCTATGAAAAGGTATCATGAATTCCATATGGTTTGTTTTCCTAACTTAGATCTAAGTGTTGATCTAGTTTGAAGTGTCCATGTAAACTAAGCTGAAAATAACAATCTATGTTATAGCTGAAAGGAAACTAATCTAAACAAGTCAAAAAACTGAGATATTACAATAAAAAACAACAATTTGTTTCTATTATAAGTAATTAAAATATTTATACACTAAAACTAAATAAGCAAAATAACCTGATGTGGTTATTAACCAGTGCTGACTGTATTGAAACTAAACTAACTTAAAATAAGAACTTTTCCAATTAACCTATGATATGTAGAAAACCTCCTATAAATATTCTCTCCTTCAGATCCACGGTGATGGGAAGAAGAGGATCTTTCACCAGGAGTTTCTATTAATGATTTAAAACCTCTTGGAAATTAACTAATTACTTACAAATGAAAGGAAATTGATTTCTACTCTATTTTATATGACGTAACAAAGATAAATTGCAAGAATGAAGGAAATCAAACAACAAATCCAACCTGGAATTCACAAAATAGAGGTAAATCTAGCTGTGTAGTAATTTTTACCCTTAGTTTATCATTTATTTCTCTGTGTATCCATATGAGTATGCGGAATTGGGAATGCAAAGGAAACAACAAGAGAATGCGCTTGAGGTATGGAAACTTGAAGGCAATCTGGTTGCAATGCAAGTAGAAGAGGGATAACAAAAGTGAACAGAGCTTGGCTATGCAATTTCCAGCAGGATTGTGGCAGAAAAACTATGCAAGATACATAAAATTCTCAAGCCATTTACTTGAATACAAGCCTGAAATATATAGGAATTGGGGTTGGGATTTTCCTTCATGCACAAGGAAAGAAAAGATAGTTCCAACTAACTAAATCTATTTAAAAATAGAAGAGGGCTGGAGAACCAAGAAATCAAAACTATTTTTTAGACAATTTGGTTCACAAACGCATCCTAAAAGTGAATTTAAATGAAGCATCACATGTCAAAAACATGCATGACGGATTCTGGAAAACCCGCTCAAGACCGCCGCCCTACCTGGGCAGCAGTTTCAGAACCGCAGCCCAGGCAAGGCGGAGGTCCTAGCACTAAAGGCCAAAACATGCACAAAATGAAGTGGTAAGCTGGAAAAAAAGTGTGGAAAAGATAAGTAAGGATGTATATGCTACAAATATACATTGCACATGGGTTTAGAAGCTCGAACATCTTCTGAAAGGACATGAATCATCATTGGGAACTTTTATAACTGTTTTCTGACAATATATCACATGCAATTTTGGGGGTGTACATATTGCCCCCTTGGAGAAGTGTCTTAGCCATAAAGAGGCATAAAACATACTATTCAAGTATGGTGTTCCCGAAATGGGAGGTTAGAAGCTATATCTAACACACCCGTGTGATGAAATTTCGTTGTACAAACTCTGGCTATCTACAAAATGAAGAGAAGACTCAAGTACAGATAGATAAAATATCAAAAAATAAACACTAAATCAAAACGAAAAGAGGAATTTCCATTTGTGTGGGGAGATAGAAATATACATGCACCAGCACTGTAGTTCTATGAACATATGCATTCAAAACGAAGTTATTGAAAGGAATGATAACCAAATCATGACAAGCCAAGAACACAGATGTTAATCAAACACCGCGATCAATAAGATGAAAGCAATTCGCTTGAATGATTTACATTGAGCTCTTTGCAAACAAACGAGTGACAATTTCATATATTGAGTATGGAACTGAATGGAATACATTTGGGAATGGGCCTTGCTTACGTTAGGAAATGAATAACTTTTCTAGTTTGAACTACTTTTGAGGAAGTAACTCAAGTAATAAATTCAGGAACTAACTAGTCATCAAAGAACTAGTCAAGACCATAGATTTAGGAGAGAACTTGACATCAAGGCTCTAGTCAATACCATAGATCAAGGAAAGTACTATACCTGACAACTAGATAATATCTCCTAGTATCTAAATAAGATAAAAGAAATATCCACACACATAAGTGGGTGAGGATGAATACAATAAAAGTAAATAAAGTACCTAGGTGAACATGAGCTAAGGTAAATACCTACTCTAATAGTTATAACATACATACATACATACATACATACATACATACATACATACATCTATATATATATAATATATATATATATATATATTTATGTCTATGTCTATGTCTAATGTCTATGTTATGTCTATGTCTAATATGTGTATATATGTATAAAATGTGTGTGTGTGTGTCAACCATGTGTATGTGTGTGAAAAGGTATACGGGATACATACCAGTATGTATGTATATAAGTATGATTATGTATGTATGTATGTATGTATGTATGTATGTATGTATGTATGTATGTGTGTATGTGTGTGTGTGTGTATAAACTCATTTTTGAATTCATTTGTACATATCGACTTGGTGATTTTTGAGCTCTGGACCTATGGTGACTGTTTCATTTGTGAGTATGGTTGAATTGGAATGAATTTAGGAATGGTATTTTTTGTTAGGTTTGGCCCTTTACTGTTTGAATGCTTTTTGAGAAGAACTCCTAAGAAATTCGTAACTAGAGTGGTCATAAGGGGCCTCAAAGAGGTGGATAGGCAGAGTGCCTTTATTACTTAGCCTTCATTTTGTGAGGCATATTTGATTTTTTTGTATTTCATGCTCATTGCAAGCGTTTTGACCATGTCTAGTGTGTGATGGAATTATATACAAAACTATGACACACCATGACATGTACAGATATCTCTTTTTGGCTCAATTATTCCTTGCATAGAGTTGACTTCCATTTATGATTTGATTCACGTGTGTACTTTAGATGCTTATAACTTCCATTTTTATATACTTTTTAGAATGTATGCAATGGATATGAATGCTAATAGAATGATCTCTTTTTTTGTAATGTTGATATATGATAATGCAATCACATTGTAATGTTGAACTTTAGTTTCTCTAAGCAAATTTTGGTACTTCCTATTGTTTTGGAAAAACATGGCAAAAGAGTGATATGATAAGTTGATGAACTTTCCCCACTCCTAACTCCACACAACTAGTAAGATGTGAGGGATCAACACCGAGAGCCAGAAATGGTAAAAGTTATGGACATTTGTTGAATGGTAATGATGAGAGAAAGACAAGGATTTGATAAAGCTAAATTGAGACACTACAAATTCACTCTACTAAAGTTTGATTCATAGTTTAAAATGTGAAATGCTTCCCATTTTATCTATACTTATATCTGTATATGGCCACTTGGTTGAAAAAATATAGTTCTAAGGTTTTAAACTCTTTTGGAATTTTGGACATCTAACTCACTTTGTTTTGATTTATGATTTCACAGCATTTGAATGAACTGTTTTTAGCTTTCAATTTTTTCAAAGATACCCCCTACACCTTGTCCCATACTACTAGTAGGAAGTATGGGCTCGTCACCATGGAAAAGGCATATGCGAGTAAGGGAACCTCTCTCCTTTCCCAACCCTATATCACTAGTAAGAGATTCAGGCTCAACACCAAAGGTTAGTAGGGAAAAGAAATGTGTAAAATAAAAACATTCTGTGGATTTTCATGTGACTTATTTATCTAGGCAAAATGTCTAGAATTTTCTTATTTCCAAAGAGATGTATATGGGATAGATGTAACACCATGAATCTTCTAGAACAAACTATAGGTAAAGACACCTAACCTAGAAGAAACTATAAGCACAGCTAAGTATGCAAGCCTTGGTATGGTTACCTTCAAAGCTTTGTCTTATCTTTCTTGGATTGATGAAATGATTCAGAAACAATTGATGATACTGTGAAGATTTGAAGAGACATGATTTGAATGTTTTGCCAATGTTTTCCAAGGATTTTAGGAATTGCTATAAGAATAAGTCCCTTGATCACAAATTTTACAAAATGAGCTAGCATATGAAAATGCAATGCAGATGCAGCAATGTACATATGGAAATACAGGTGAAACTATATGTCATGATGTCTAAGCTGAAGAAATTTTATGAATATCAAATTCTTCACCCCTAAAAGTACACAGCGGAGAACCATGATCCTCAAAATTTGCATTCTCTTGGTAACGGCCTACCATTCTTGGTTTAAACTTACAACCCTTTCCCAGAAGTGTATATGTCCAATCATTAAAATAATTTGTCTGAAAGAGGCATTCGTGCACCTCTTTGTCATGTTCTTGAGACATGGTGTGTGGGTGAGCATGACTATGTTGCTCAAACTTGTTTCCTATGTAGAGCATTGTGTTTACTTGTGACCCTTGCTGAATGATGAGGCCTTGCCCCATGGATATGGCAAGATTAGTTTCAGACACACATGGGTTGAAATCGGGGTTTAGAATATAAAAAATATCATAGATGGTTTTGATGGGCTTCGTTTCAATCTCAAATTTCCCTTCTTCGTTTGTTAATTCTATCATGTTTACACCTAGACCTAGGTCATCGGAGGGAAGAGATGCTAAACCGAGAACACTACACATCCCCTGTGGTTCAAATGGGAGGAAGATCGGATCATCACTCTCCAAAAGTTTCATAATTTCTTTTGTGGTTTTAGTGGACACTGCTTCCATAGATATTGATTTACCTTTATCTATCTTTGCCACTTCAAATGTTTTTGGGTCAACGAATTCAACCTTCAGAATGCACAGGGTGATCGGGGATAACTCTTTTGATGGATGTGGTTTTTTCAATTGATTCGTATGAATTTCATACTCTGTATGGAATCCTTTCTTCTTCTGGAGGTTTTCTAAGTGTATATCAAAGGGCTTAGGATCCCCTTGAGCAATGAAGAACTTCCCCAAATGGAGGAATCTAATCTCGTGGAACAAGATAGAAGGGATAGCCTTCATTTGATGAATCCAGGGTCTCCCAAGAATCATGTTATAACTTGTTTCCCTGTTGATAATATAAAACTCTGTCAAGATGGTTTTTGGACTAAACGTGACTAGAAGAACTATGGTTCCAATCGAGGTCTCTTTAAGACTGTCGTACCCCCATAACATGTTTCTTATAGAGGAACAATTTGTCTCTCCATATCCTAACTTCTGCAAGAAAGAGAATGGAACCACATTTATAGCAACCCCATTTTCAATCATGGCTCTCTTAATGAATTTTTTATAAACCCGGACTTGTAAAAATAAGGAAGGATCACCTCTTCTGGAAATTTCAGTGTCAGATGGCATCTTGTCTATATCAAAAACAAACCCAGTATCCCTATCATTTTGTCCCAGAGGATGTATGTCAAAATCACTATGATTTATTTAAGCACTAGGAGGTGGTGTTACATGGATTAAATGACCAAGACCTAGTGTATTGAGCAATGCAGAATGATGCATAGATGAATTCTTCAGCAAATCTAGAAACAACATGTGAGAAAAGGTCTTATTCAAATAAGATATTAAATCATAGGCTCCTATTGGTTTTGAGATTGTAGGAACGTCATCCTATGGGAAGGAAAGAGAGGGTAAGGGTTGTGAAACGTACTCCCTCATCTGAGTTGTTGCATTCATTTCACACTCAACCTCTAGCTCAACTAATCCTAAGATTTTTGTATTATCATTTGAACCAAGGTTAGGAGAAACCCGAGAGTTGTCAGAAGTTGAGGCTTCATGGTTGTTGTTTCCTATAGGAATTCCCTTAATTATATTATGAGGATTCACTTGGGAATCCCCGAGACATTTAACATTCACATTTTGAGGTGTGACAGGTCTAGGATGACTAGGCTGCAGGTTTGTTTCAGGATTCGCTAGGAACATGTCCACAAAGAGCTATCTTCAATTTTTAGGAAGTATTTGCAGAAACTTGTTGCAATCGCAGAAAGGACTATCATCATGACCTTAAACCTTATGGAAACCATAGTATAGGTTAGGGTCATAATCTATTGGCATTTGATAAGTGTCTTGTTGTTGTTGACTATCATCTTGGTTGTAGTTTTGAAATTGATTGTTATAGCCATGACTTGTTACCCCTTGGCCAAAGTTTTGATATTGGTTTGGGCCTTGGGTTTGATTTTTCTTTTGTGGCGGCTGATTTACATCAGCTCTATTGATGGATGACACAGTGTTAGGGCCTCTTTAATTACCTGAGTTGTTTTTATTGTTATTATCGTCATTATTTGGAAAACCAACGTTCTTGGCTTGATCAATAGCACTATTCATGGTAGCACCATGATTGTGATTCATGCCCTTAGGTCCTTTTTTGTTGGCACCATTATTTCAATAATTTTCATTGTTTTGATTTGGGGATACCAATTTCCCATTGGGACCATAGATCTTATGCCCACTGTCTATAGCCGCTTGGTCAATCCAAAGGGCATCTTCCAAATCTTCCTCATAACTACAGAAAGGAAATTTTTGGACCTTTTCCTTAGTCTCTTGATTGAGCGAGTGAAGGAAAAGATTGCAAAGTTCCATCTAGTCCATATTGGGTGCACTTACAGAGGAATAGAGAACTTGGTGCCATCTTTGAATGAAATGGGCGGCAGATTAATTTTGCTCCTATCTAATATGCATGAACTCCCTAATCCCTGTATGCAACAACTTGTTCATATCAAATGCTTTGATGAACTCAGAAACAAGTTATTTAAAGGAATGTAAAGAAGCTTCCGGAATATGGTAATACCAATCCAGTGTGATTCCTTCAAGAGTATTTGGAAATATCTTAGCCATAACAACATCCCAAGGAAGCAACTCCCTGATAGCAGTAGCGTAGGCCTTGATATGAGTGTTTTTGTCTCCTTCTCCCTTAAATTTTGGAAGATCTGACAATGGGTGTGGAAGCATGACACCACGTATGGTGAAGTGAAGAGGCTCCTGTTGACAATTTTTACACTTGTGTAAAAATGGGCAACTTGAAAATTTGTTTATGATGGAAGTCATTGATGAAATGGACCTAACTAGGGGGATGCATTACAATTTTATTATGTTTTCAGTTGCATTAATTGATTAACTACATGTAATTTGCAGCTATTTGTGTTGTTACAAAATGTAACACCTCACATAGACTTCCATTCCATGTTTTTCTTCAACAAGGAAACAAAAAATCCCCGAAGGTCTAATGCATTTCCTTGATGAAGGCGGGAATCACAATTTAGGTGAAATGTTAAATTCAGGAACAACAAATACAGTTGTAGTTTACAAGAAAGAGAGTTCATTATTAAAGTTATAGGTACCTAAAAACTCATTATTTTTGCATGTTTAAATACATTTAATTATGTTATTGAGTTGTTTATTTCATTATATAATCAATATCCATCATAAAAGCTGAATGCAGAAATAAGTATACAACTCAGTTACATAAATTAATGTTATTTATTCATGAAGAAATACAATGTTTCCCACACAATCCGCGGGATGTAACTCGTAACTACTAAAGAAAGAAGTACATGTGCATGAATTTAAAATTAAAAGAGTATAGAAGAAACCCATAATTTCCTTGGTTTCTCTTCTAATCTTCTTGTCTCTAGTTCCAACTCCATCTTTCTTCCATGTTCCAAGAAGCTATAAGTATACCTGAAAAACTGAAAGAAAAAATGACATCAATATTGAGCTCAGGGTTTGATTTGTACTCATGAACAGTCTAACTACATGCAAATGGATTTCTAAATATCAAAAGCATAAGGTACATTGAAGATAGATACAAAATAGTATTCTACAATAGTACTTATGATTCCCATAATCATTTTAGAAAAGATAGAGAAAAGAAAAACTATGGAATAAGATAGGCCAAAAATCCTATTTATTTTCTAACTATTTTTCTTAAGTGTACAGGTACATGTAGTAGATGAAGTAAGCAAAAAACTTTTGCATAAATGATTATTGTACTAAAAGAAATCATTCAAGATTTTAATTCCTCAAGGATACAAGTACAGAGATATGTCAAAGCACTTATGGCTACAGGAATCAAAATTGTACAATTTTTTGAGCTGATCCAGGAAAAAGGAAAATGCAAGAAGAAACTGTATAGAAAGAAGGCATTGGAACACTAAGTCAAAAGTAAGGAAGCACAGTACAAGTAACAGTTCTTGATTTTTTAAAAAATTCTTCATCAAAGCACATAAAATAAACAAGGGTATCTTCAATTTTTATCAACAAACCTCTACAAGAACCCATTAATAGGATAGTTACAGGAAATACCACAAAAGATTCAGATGAAGAAAAAGAATAAATTTAAGAGAACAGTGAGCAAGCTATAGTAAAGATAAAAAAATCATGATCTAATCTATGTACTAACAGATACAGGTTTCTTTCAACACTTAACAGTTTTCGAAGCCACAAGAGAAGCAAGTTAAGTTTCAGATGCACAGTTTTTCAAAGTAGTAAAGATAAATAAAATGCTATAGCATTGCTATAGTACCAATGGGGTATAATTATGACATGCAAGATAGAGTGAGCCTTCTGAATATGACTCATTAGTGCATCTATCAAAGGACAACATGATATAACTTTCAGAAATACATTGCAGGAAGCACCAGAGGAAAAATATTTTCTTTTATCACATGACTCACAAAAAATGAATGAAAATTATCATTGTAACTTAAAAAGTAAAATGCAACATTTGACTATTTCAAAAAAGCACATGATAAAGGTATGATTCAGAAAGTCATGATCATCATTGTTCAAGGAAACATTTCTAGTTTTCAAATTTAGTACTCACCGGGACAAGTTACCATAGAGTTATAGATGGAACAGATGAGATCAAAGCTCGGAAAAAGTGCAAACTCATTGAAATATCCAGTTTCACAAGCCATATGGAAAAATAGATCACAAGGCCTCTTCAAATGACTACGGCAGAAAGTAAACAAACAGAAAAAGTGCATCCATTTTCAAGAATGCAAGTGTCCAACAAGTTGAGGTACAGATGCATTTAAAATCAAGCATTTAATTGAAGTAAAGACTTCATACTTCTATTAGAAGGAGGAAGATCTTCAATAATATCAAGGTACAGAAATATTGAAGGAAAGATAGTGCATCTATTTCAAGAATTCAGCAGCAAGCAAAACTCAAGTCTCGAATAGTTGAGACAATGATTAAATAGTTTAGCAAAATTACATAATAATAGATCAACTCAAATATGTTGTAGAATTCCAAAAAAAAACTACATTGTTGATCAAATATAAGCATTTAGAAGTATCATGCTTACATCGAAGTATCAAAAGCAGAAAGACTCACTATGTTTGACTAAGACTAAAGAAATAAGCTATATAGAGCTTTTAAAGCAGATGAGTGGTTCATTACAGTCACCCAAGGAATTATCTTCAAGGATAAAATCAAGAAAAATAGAATATTCCCTACAGTTTCAGTAAGTACAAATCTTCATCAAGTATAGATATGCTCAGTATACAGTATGAATTCTCGAGAAAAATAGAAGTATGTAGATATGAGGTTGTGCAAATATATCCAAATAAAAATACATAACCACAAATAGAAGCTATATCAGTAAAAGTTCTTTTTGAGAAGATTACCATTAATGGGTATCAACAGTTTTGAAGTAAAACCAATTTTACTATCATTTTGGAAAAAAATCATAATACCATGGCAAGAAGACACCACACACAGTGAAATCAAAGAAAAGGAATGGTATACTCAAAATTTAGAGAGGCGCATGGAAATTGCATCTGCATCCATACAATGCAAAACCAGTTGTAGGCCAAACATAAGAAACCCTCGAGTACAGAGAGGAAAACAAAACCTAGCAGGATAGCTCACGGATTGAGCTCGAAACATATACAAGTAAGACAGCCAATGCAATATGTTTAAGCATATATAATACAACAAAGAAATAGAGCTCAAATATCAAAACATTAAAGATCAAACAAATCTCAACTTACCAGGAGAATGTTGACCATGAAGAAATCTCACATGCAGCTCAGAAAAAGAGTAAAAATTTAAGAGAATGATGCTAGTTCGAGGTTGCATTACCACTCTCAGAGACAAAATACAAAAATGAAACCCACGACGAAGCTCAAAGCTAAACTTTCACAAGGAATGAAAAGTGGGAATTCAAAAATGGACTAGATGTTTACCTTTTGGAAGCGTAGTGGCCATTAAAGATAAAACAAAAGCTCAAGAATCCTTCACAATGGTGGTCGTCTCAAAGAAAATGAGTTCTAAACATCTATAGAACTTCACAGATGCTCGAGAATCACAAATGATGAGTCCAAAGAGATTCAAATGCAAAACCTGAAACTACTTTTAGAGATCACCTCGAAGTAGAGAAACCAGAAAATCATGCTCATAACCTCCTTGAACCAAAGAAAATATAGTTAAACAAAGAGCTTGAATCTATCAAAATGACATCCCTTCAACTTTTTAGAGGTCGAACCAGAGTGATAATGATAAAACATGCAACTATTCGCAGGTCCATAGAGCTTCCAAGTGCTCAATAATGATGGCAAACAAAATTTTTACTAGGGCTTCACCCAAGAAATGAAAATACAAATGAATTGAATTATCATGGTCGATATGTATATACTCATTGAACTAAACACCAAAAAAACCTAACTCAACCTGATTTAATGGTTCAACGATTGAGATCAAATCATGCATGATCCAGCGATCAATATCACTAACCCAAGCCAACTACTGAGTGGTGGATCGATGGCTCGAATCAAAGATGACAGAAGATCAACAATACGGAACCCCTACCAACTTCTACATAAAATTACATTTATTATCACTAGAAAATCAATGATCCAAAATTGAATGTATAGTATCAACGGCTCAAGGATCACCAATCATCTTAATTTTAAATCCAGAACCCTAATCGAGGGTACAAAAGGATCTATGGTGTAAATCAAACATAACGAGATCAATGGTCCTCATCAAAAGCAGGTAACACAATCACGGTAAACCCTAACCAGGGTTAAAGTCTAAGCCACCGAAAAAGTGTGCAAAGGTTCGAGTCATCGGGGACAAGGACCAACCCTATGATTCCAAAAATCATTTGCATTGACCTATTAAAGGTCCAAACCATGTGCTAAAAAAATCAAATGCTGACAAAATTTTTAGATGCAATGATTAATCAAAGGGGTCAAATAACATGTGTGCCAAGGATCAAGATTAAAACTACGGTATGTGCCCATTATTTTTTCAAAGCTGAAAACTATAGTATATACCAATTTTTAAACAAAGGTGGTAGAGCGGTATATGCACTAATCACCATAAAAAGGTAAGTTACCTTATTATGTTATGTGAGGGGTATAATCAAAAGAGACCAAGAAACAATTTCACAATGATCAAGTCAAACGAAGGTGGCCTTTTAGACTGCCAGAGGACAAATTTAAACATGTGCACACCAAAAGTGGTCCCCACATGGGAGTTCAAGACAAATGCATCATTTTTCTTGCACAAGAATAATTAATTGCATGTGATCATAAAGGTAACAACGAGGATTATTTCACCATACAGATAAAGACAAACAAATGTCAACATCAAAAATCAAGAAGACCTTTTGACATGCTAATTACTTTATTTTTTACAAATAATGGTAAAATTTTCTTGCACATGCCTTTAGGTTATACCCACACACTGGGTGAATGTTTTTACAAAGTATTAAAGTTAAAGGAATTATTTTGCTCACACAGGAAGATTAATTTTTTGCATGTGCATCCAAGGGGGCAGAATTAAAGAATGCTAAATTTATGATTGCAAGTGGATCAAGTTACAAGTGTCACATCAAGTAGAAGAAGACAAATATTGCATGCACATTGGAGAATATTTACACAGCAAGCAAGGGCTATTATTAGCCAGTTTATTCATCCAATTTTATTAAAAATAGATCAATCAATTACACTTGGACTGAAATTTATTTTTGTAACTAAGGCTATTAATGCCTCATTGTGATCAGCATGTCTATTTTTATTCCTTTATTTATTCATGATAAAGGGGTAAAATTAGAATGCATGGGTGAGTAAAAATTTTAGACTATTTTTAGGATGGGATGGGAGAATAATTTTGCTATATATTGTGTGCAATTGCAAGGCACAAAGAGGAATTTTTGGACATAGGAGTGCTGAAGCAATTTTTGCCTATTTTCCCCCTTGAATGAGAACTAATTTATGCATTTCCAATTATTTGCAGTGGTGTGTATATCTTATTGATTCTTGTGAATGTCAACTCCCTAATTAATCATCTTACCTTGCTACAAATCTAGTAATTTTTGCATAATATTAGTTTTCATTTTCATCTTATTGTGTTGTTGTGATTCATTCCCTCAATACACAAAGTATTTTTCCTTAATATTCTACTGAAAACCATTGGTTCGTACATCCAAAACTCATTCTCAATTTTATTTTGCATATACTCAGTCAAAGCCCTCAACAAGTTTGGTGTATAACCCCTTTTCAATTTCAGTTACAAACATCTTTTACCCTCAAAACCCCAAAAAATATTTTAGGATACATCAAAAAGGAACTGGCCTTGATACCAAAGACTCACCTCAACAATAGGTATACCCACAAACATGAGGTGTTTCCATTATATCTATGAAAGTGAGAGATTCAAAGCAATCTTAGAACCCTTGTTTTCATATCTCAACCAGGGTGCACTTTCAAGAGATAAAAACTCCTTTAAGTACTCAACATATATATCCATTGCGTAATATTCCACAATTGAAGATCCTTGATGAGGAGGTGGAGGAGGAGTTGGATAAGATGCATTATAAGTGTTGACGGGAACGTATGAGGTCCCTTGATATGACATGCATGGAACGGGAATGTCATATGGGTCCATCTGGAGATTTTTTGAATACATGTGCATGTAAGGTGGGATAGTACCAGGATATGGACTAGCGGGCATAAAAATAGGGAATGTCCCATTACTTGTTGTGGCAGCTTTCAAGAATGCACTTCCGTCCAGCCCTTGTGTAGGATAAGTTTGAGAAGGATGAGGACCCATCCCTAGTGTGTCTAATCCTATGAGAATATCATCTGGATTTGAATGAACCTTATAACCTTATCATACAAGTTATTGCGTTGGTTTCTCATTGGAAGGGATGTATCCTTTGTTGTCAACTGGATACCTCATGTTCTTCCCTACTTCATGTGTTGGTTGTGAAGCCTAGGCACTTTTTTAGTTTTCTAATCCTCCCCACCAAATTAGAAATGAGATCGTTGGGAGAGGATTGAGTCCCTTGTTGGGGTTCCTGTGGCATAGGGTTTGATTGAGCAAGCTCATAATACCATGTTATGAATTGTTTTATGTTAAAATTCTTATCTTCCTCAAAAGTAAGAATCTTAGGATAGGCATCTGAAATCTCAGATGTTATAGCCTTCATTCTATCCAAAAATTCATCTATTTGACAAAGAGGATTTATTATTCTTATGAATGTATCATCTTCTATTGATTACATGTCAATGTGTGGTCTTGAAAAGACTCTATGGTAAGACCATGTTCCATTTTTGATAACAACGTGGTTTGCATTGGGTTTATTGTATTCCATGTTTAACGGTTGATCAACTTCCTCCATCCTTACATAACTAATGGGGTTTGAAGTGTAACTAGGGAAGGTTTGGAAATTGCTTGTGTAATTGTCGTCCCACCTTAAAAGAGAAGGGTACTGTTGTGGTTGAACATTGGTGTAATATCTATTAGAGCCAAATGGCCCACTAAACTCTATACCAGACATATTTTAGAAATTATAAAATACCTACCAAAATATTGGAAGAAAAGAATAGGTGAGGTAATAACAATTAAATAAAAGGAACAAGAAGGAATTAATCCTTCATGTAAGGTTCACCAATTTGTACAGATGAAAATTGACATGCAACCTTCAACTACATTAGACCCGCCGAGGTCATGCCAGAGCAAATGATGTTGAATGTGTGTGGCTAACTATAGGAGGATCATTGACTTAGATCTGGTAGTGTGATCTCCTGGTAACTGAGTTGGAAAAGGGTAGATTTAGAGGCTATGAACAGGTATCATAAATTCCATATAGTTTGTTTTCCTAACTTGGATCTAAGTGTTGATCTAGTTTTAAGTTTCCATGTAAACTAAGATGAAAATAACAATTTATGATACTGCTGAAAGGAAACTAATGGAAAAAAGTCACAAAACTGAAATATTACAATCACAAACAACAATTTGCTTATATTCTAAGTAATTAAAATATTTATACACTAAAACTAAACAAGCAAAATAACCTGATGTGGTTATTAACCAGTGCTGAGTGTATTGAAACTAAACTAACTTAAAACAAGAACTTTTCCAATTAACCCATGATATGTAGACACCCTCCTACAAATATTCTCTCCTTCAAATCCACGGGGATGGGAAGAAGAGGATCCGTCACCGAGAGTTGCTATTAATGATTTAAAACCTCTTGGAAATGAACTAATTACTTGCAAATGAAAGGAAATTGATTTCTACTCTATTTGATATGACGTAACAATGATAAATTGCAGGAATGTAGGAAATCAAACAACAAATCCAACCTGGAATTCAAAGAACAGAGGTAAATCGAGCTGTGTAATAATTTGTACCCTTATTTTATCATTTATTTATCTGTGTGTCCATATGAGTATGAGGAATTGGGAATGCAAAGGAAATAACAAGAGAAAGTGCTTGAGAAATGGAAACTTGAAGGCAATCTGATTGCAATGCAAGTAGAAGAGGGATAACAAAAGTGGATAGAGCTTGGCTATGCAATTTCCAACAAGATTATGGTAGAAAAACTATGCAAGATACATAAAATTCTCAAGCCATTTTCTTGAATACAAGCATGAAATATATAGGAATTGGGGCAGGGATTTGCCTTCATACACAAGGCAAGAAGAGATAGTTCCAACTAACTAAATCTATTTTAAAATAGAAGAGGGAAGGAGAACCAAGCAATCAAAACTATTTTTATACAATTTGGTTCTCAAACGCATCCTAAAAGTGAAGTTAAGTGAAGTGTCGGATGTCAAAAACACGCATGATGGATTCTAGAAAAATCACTCAAGACTGCCGCCCTGCCTAGGTGGCAGTTTCAGAACCGCCACCCAGGCAGGGCGGCGGTCCTAACACTAAAGGCAAAAACATGCACAAAATGAAGCAGGAAGCTGGAAAAAAGCATGGAAAAGCTAAGTGAGGATGTCTAGGTTACAAATATACACTGCATATGGGTTTAAGAGCTCAAACATCTTCTGAAAGGACATGAATCGTCATTGGGAACTTTTGAAATTGTTTTCCAACAATGTAGCACATGCAATTTTGGGTACGTATAGATATTGTCCTAGCACATGATTTAGAGAGCACTACTTTTGACTAACATGGGATTGTCTCAAGGTGTGGAACCCTTGCAATTGAGACAAACCTCCAGAGAAGGCTGGTTCCTGACTTATTCCAATGTTGATCTACTCCTAAACTACCAATTCTAAGGGACCAGAGGAAGAGAAATACATAAATGTAAATCCTAAACTAAGGGAGGTGATAGCACCAAAACAAGACTAGAGAGATTCCTAGTGAGTGAAAGTGGAGGGAAATGGGGAAGAATAGGGAAGATAAAATGCCACAGTCCCAAAACACATTCAAACCTCCAATCTCGTGGAGCACAACAAATTTAAGCCCTACAAAGGAACACAATATGCACAATATACCTACAAAATATAATAGAAGGCAAGAAATGCAATATAAATCAAGCTAGGGAAAGAAGAGCCACAAAAAACTAATTTTATTGCTTAAAATGATGCACAATCCATTACAGTATAGGCACAAGGAAAGAATCCTTCACAAAATGCATAAATTTGAGGCCTACAGCTCACAAAAGTGCTGGAACAATTTTGGTAGAGTTCCTTTACAATTTTGAAAATCCCTCCTCTTTTCAAATGAGGGGAATTTACATATATATAGAGAAAAGGAGCTACCAACCAATATCCTTCATTAAATTCATGTACATAGGTATGGTTAGCCATGATGGTTCACTTTTCAATGGTACTTTTCTTACATGGTGAATAGGGGTGCCATACCTCATTAATCTGGTTGTTGAGATACCTTATACGGTGTCATTAATGTCTGGCTGTATCTGAAACTCTTTGTTGTCACCTGACGGAAACCACTAGCTGACGCACGAAAATAAAGGAAGAGTTTCCGCTGACAAGGGAAAGACTTGTCATATGACAAGAAGAAATTTTGTCGCATGAAAATGAGGGGAGGTTGACACACGACAACAAAAGGAGGTTGATGCGTGGACAGGAAGGCGATGTTGATGCAGGATGAGACATGAAGCAATGTTGGGAAAGAGAATGACGTGACAAGAGGAGGGGATAACATGACAGGAAGGTATGTTGATGTGTGTCAAGAAGAATGGTTGACACATGTCAAGGAAATGGTTGATGGAGAGAAGCATGGTTGACATGTGACAGGAGGAAGTGGTTGATGCACGTCAACAAGGTGTGGTTGACACGCGATAGGAGGAAGTAGTTGCCGCATGTCAATAAGGTGTGGTTGACATGCCTGAGTAAGCAATTTATGCACGTGATGAAAAGGTGTGTTGATGACAAAAATAAGGTGTGGTTAACATGAGGTAGGAGGAAGCAGTTGATGGGAGCATGTCAACAAGGTGATAATCCTTACATTTTTTTAGTTTGACCATTAATGCAAATCCTGCTTCAAACCTTCACCTGTAAATTGATCCCATTAACTATTAATTCCTAGACCTGTAGGTTGATCCATTTTGCAAGGGGTGTAAAAATGGATAAAAATTAGCAACTTATGGGGTGATCTGCCTGCTAGATCTGAAACACCAGTGATTTTGCATCCATTGGGCATGGAGTCATTCTGATTGCTGAAACTGGTCTGATGTCTGAAACCTCTTGTTTCTCTGGAACACTGCTGAGACATTACTTTATCATTGGATCTTTCCTGAAACTGGAAAGTGCAACAGCAACAAAGCACAACCATGTACAAATAACAAAATCATACATATCCCAAAATGGAACATGCAGAGAGTGCACAAGCACTTATCTAAAAGAAAACCTAGCTACAACAGAACAATGTGTTGTAAGCACTTGGAGGAATTACAAACTCTAAACTAATATTTACAAGAAAGATACTCCCATCAGTAATAATTCTTGAGATAGATGCCATTGACTAGAATCTGCAGTTCTTCTTTGTCCAACTTTGTCAATTAGAAAGCATTGTTTTCTTTGCACCCTAAAATCAAGTAAGGGCCACTCCATATTGCATCAAATTTGGAGTGCCTTCTTATTTTGGCTCTATCTGCATCCCATTTTAGAACTAGGTCTCCTTCTTCAAAATTTATGTTTTGGCCTTTCTATCAAAGATCATCTTGATTTGAGCTTGGCCCTTCTCCATTATTTTTTCATGGCCTGGTCCTTAGCTCTTCTAGCTCCATGAGCTCTGCATACCTGACTTCCATAGCTAGAAACTTGAACAACTCTAGCTACTTGATAAGCTCCAAGGATGGTAATTCAAGGGATATTGGTAGCCTTTCTTCCCTTCCATAAACCAACTTGAAAGGAGAATAACCAGTTGATTTCTTGGGAGTGATTCTATCAGCCCACAAGGCTGATTTCAATTTGGTATGCCAAGTCATCTAATTCTCATCTAGGGTTCTTTTTATGATTCTCAGCAAGTTCTTGTTCATGGACTCTTCTTGTTTTTTACCCTTTGGGTATTGGTTAGAATAATTTCTCAAGTAGATGACATTTCTAACAACCCAATTAGATATCTTTGCTCCAATAAAAGCTAAGGCATTATCTGATATTATAGTGGAAGGAACACCAAACCTCATTGCAATACCTTCATGAAAATCTAAGAATGCTAGCTTCATTTTCTTCCTTAAGTGCAATTGCTTCTGTCCACTTAGTGAAGTAGTCCATGGCTATAAGAATCCATTTGTGACCTAGGCTAGAACTTGGATTGATCATCCCAATAAAATCAAGCCCCCATTGCAAGAAAGGTTGCTCAACTGAGATAGGATGGAGTGGGAGGGATGTTAGCTTCTCTTTACCTGTGAAGAAGGAACACTTCTTGCATTTCTTGATCCATGAGTAGCAATCATTGAAAATATTAGGCCAGTAATAACCATCCCTCATGATTCTAATGGTTGTTTCTTTTGGGGAAAAATGACCACCTGCCTCTCCATCATGAAACTCATGCAATACCCTCTCTATCTGATCTATCTTGATGCACCTTAGGAGGACACCATTCACATCCCTTTTGAACAAAATATTATCTACAAGCACATATGGGATGTAATGAAGTTTGAAATAACTCCTTTTGAGATTACTAAATCCTTGAGGAGCTTGACCCATTTGAAGGAAATGTACAATATCCTGAGTCCAACAAGGAATGGGTATATCACCTACAACCTGTTCTTGATTATCTTGCAACATCATAATGACTTATTCCTCCTCTCTTGATTCAACATGCTAGTTAGAAGCTAGCTGCTCACATAACCCTTTTCCCCTAACTAATTTGGTCACATTTATATCAATATCATACTCCATGACCTTGGTTATCCAACCAGATCTCTTTTCATTAAGGTCCTTGTTCAAAATAAAATATTTTACACCAGCATGTGAAACTAATAGATGAATTATGTTATTTGACACTAGATGTCTGAATTTCTTTAGAATTCTAATCACAGCAAGGACATGCTTCTCAATGAATGAATATCTCACCTCATAATCCTAAAGGATTTGGCTGAAGAATGTGATAGGCTACTCCAGTCCTTCTTGATTTGGTTGTACCAGTATGGCAGATATTGCATCTGTGCCCCCAAAAGTGTATAAAATAAAATCCTTTGAGAAATCTGGATTTATGAGGGTTGGAGCCTGTGTAATGGTCTGCTTTATAGCTTCAAAGCTTTCTTTTCCTTTAACATTCCATCTAAAAACCATGGTCTTCTTCAGCATCAGTGTGAGTGGTTTGACAAGATGGGAAAAGTTAGGAACAAACCTCCTAACAAAATTAATTTTCCCCAAAAATCTTTGGAGAGCCTTCTTATGACTTGGCAATGGAAATGCTCGAATAGCTTCTACCCTTTCTGGATCAATTTCCAACCCTCCTTAGACACAATGTGGCCTAAGAGCTTTCCTTCATGAGCTAAGAATATACACTTTTTCAGATTCAGAGACACTCAAATCTCTTGCATCTTTGGAATACTTGTCTGAGGTGAAAGAGATGACTTGTTACATTCTTGGAGAATACAGTAATATCATCTAGATACACAAGAACTATCTTATTGATCAGTCCTTTGAATTCCATATCCATCACCCTTTAAAAATTGGCTCCAATGTTTATAAGTCCAAATGGCATCTTCCTATAAGCATATGTGCCCCACTTCATGGTGAAGGTTGTCTTGAACTGGTCATCTTCTTTCACCATGATTTGATTATAGCCTGAGTATCCATCCAGTAATGAGAACCTTTTGGAACCAGCTACAACCTGCAGGATTTTCTCCATGGAAGGAAGTGGGTAGTGGTCCTTGAGAGAGGCCATGTTCAAGTCTCAGAAATCCACACATAACCTGATTTCCCCATTCTTTTTCCTAACCGGCACCAAATTTTCTACCCATGAAGAGTGCTTGATTGGAAATATGATGCTTTCTTCAATGAGTTTGTTCAGTTCTCTTTTCATGAGAGGCTCGATATGAGGATTGACTGGCCTTTGCTTTTTCCTGATGGGTTTAGCTCCTGAATCCAGTTCAATCGTGTGTTGTGCCAGCTTAGGATTAAATCCTTTCAAATCTTCATAGCTCCAAGAAAACACATCTAGAAATTATTGGAAAAGTTGTATAAATTCAGATTTTTCTTGTTTAGTGCTTACCTTTCCAATTTGAAGTGTTTTTCTTTCTCCAACTGAAATTGGCTCTGAATCCTCACCTTTGACCTGAATGTTTTCTCTTTCCCTCTAGAACTAATCATTAGGATTGAATATTGACTCTAGAGTCACTAAACCCTTTGGTATCTTATTTGTCCTCAGTTGAACCACTTGATCACCATATTGTTGCTCCAATTTCTCTTTATTTTTAACTAAGAACTCAGCCTCCTCCTGCAAGAAATTAATGATCTTTTGATCATTCTCAAATACCTTCCATCTCGTGTTATTTTCCAGTACAACTAGCCTCACAATTACATGAATATGTGGCTGCACTTTATCTTTCTTAATATTGTCCACCACATCAAATGTTGCTCCAATTTTTGCAAGCCTATCCACAACCTCATTCTTCTTCCTTGGTATGGCTTGAATATTGAATGCTTCAAAATCATCAATTTGATCCCATACCCAATGCTTGTAGGCTTTGAGTAGATCATTCTTAGCAACATGTTTTCCCCTAACCTAGTTGAAAATTAACTCACTATCCCCAAACACTTGCAATTTTTATATACCCCTCTTTCTTTCCCAATTCAATCCATGTATCAAAGCTTCATACTCAGCGGTATTGTTTGAACAAGTAAACTGAAAATGGAAATTTGAGTAGTACTTCATACCTTGTGGTGAAAAAATCATTTCTCCTCCTCCAGTTCCTTGCCTACTCCTTGAGCCATCAAAAAATAGTTTTCATACTTCATTATCACCCTTATCATCTAGTTTGGTGAGGCTAGGAAGGGGTGTGTTTTCCTCGTGCAAACAATAAACTCCCAACTCAGCCTCCTCTATTTCCTTGTATGGATCATATTTGTGACTTTTTTTCCATTCATCAAGAGTTAAATCTGGGATGCCCCCAAATTTTGTATCTATTTCCTGAGTGTTTGGGAAATCCTCTTGATCAAAGGCTGAACAATTTATGTTGATTGGGATTGGTACATGAGGCTCAATATGGAAATTTTCAATAGGTTCAGACTGGATTGTAGCCTTAGCTCCATACCTTGTTCTGAAGAGCATATGTGACCAATCAGCTGATAAGTAGCCTCTAATTTTGGTGGTGAAGTCTCTTGACAAGAACATTGCAAAGAGTGGTGGCAAGTCAATCACTGATATATCCTGTTGAACTGTGACATTAGGACATGCATGTAATGTAAGGTTTAAACCTTCTATGATCCCAACAGTCTCCATTGCTGTCCCATATAACTATACCACTCCTTTGGAAACTAGGTCGTATTTCAGGCCCAACTGATCTGCAATTTATTTTGACATTACCAAACTACTAGCCCCCGAGTCAATCATGCAGTTGTGTACAAGATTGTTCCCAATAACTAAATATATATAGAATGGAGGAGGATTCATACTTTTACCTTTCTAACCTCCATGAACTCCTTCATTTGGAGCTACATTAGTGAGCACCTTCTCTTGATTCCTAGACAACTCATTTGATGTTAACCAATTCTCCATGGATGCTTGTAACAAATCTGTTGGCATGGAATTTTCAATGATTCCCACATAGAAATTCTTACATTATTTCTTCTTCATTTGATCAATAATGTTAAAATGAGATTGATTCTCCTTCTTCATCCCTTTACTTGGCATGAATTTCTCCTACACATGGGCTATTGCAACTGGTACCTGAGTTGGCTTAGAAGGTAGTTTTGAGTTGATCTTGAACGTTTGGGGTTACACTTGGATTGCTAATACCCCAAAGTGTGATAAAAGGATGAGAAGTAATTGGATTAGATGACCACCCTTCCTCTATATTTATTTTCTTACACCTTGTATTAGCTGCCACACTTTGAGAAGGGGACTGATTTATTCCACAAAAATCCTTAGCTTGCCAACTCACAAGTGTTGTCTCGTTTGGAGGTGCTTCCTGATTAGCTACCTGTTTCTTACTTTCTTCTTCATTTGGTTCTTATAGAACACCCGCCATAGTCACCATCAATGTTTGATTTAAAGCACCATTAAAGCATGTTGCTTAATTATGTGGTTAGATGCACGGGAAACACCATTCATATTCTTGTGCTATGTTGTTTTGAGTTGGAACCAAGGCCCTAGATGTTGAAATTGCATTAGCGTTATATGCTTGGAATGGCCTATAAACTTAACATTGTCCTTGGTTCTGGTTAGCAACTTGAACATGTGGCATGTTTTATTGATATGGAGGTTTATTAGGTTGGAACTGAAGCTGATAAGGTCTAGAATTTTGAGATTGCTACCTCTTAAGAGTTACCAACTCATTTCCTAAGTTTTATAATTTTTTCATAACCTCCTGGAGTTCATTTGAATAGATAGAAGAATAAGTGGGTGTGTAGTCATTTTTGTACCCTTCACAGAACAGGAAAATTCCATGCGCGCCGGCCTATCACCCAACAGGCACTTGGCGCTCACCCGAGGTATGCGCGGGTGCCGAGTCTCTCCTTTATGATATTTTTGTGAGAATGCATCATCTTAGAATAGATAATAAAATGAAAGATATAAAATACCTAAACCACCTTGTTATGAACTTAGGAAAAAAATTTCATCTCATTGTATTCAGGTAAGAGAAATAATAAGCAACACATGGATATGATTTACACAGAAAGGAAATGTGTGAGTATTGAACACAGATGATTTATAATGAAGCATTATATTCATACTATCAAAGTTAAATAACCCACATTACATCCCTTGAGGTCATAATAGATCGTCATATTATGCAGAGCCAAATCATGTATCAGAGTATGTTATGCTCATAGTACAAAGAAAAATGAGAACTCATCCCCTTTTATATGCTATCACTCATAGAGCTCTCCTAATCCCTATCCATAACATCCTCCATTTTTTTTCTATAGGGATTTTCCTCTCTTCAACTCTATCTCCTTCTTCTACCGGGTGCTTGTATATATAGCCTTGGCACCCACCGCCATGCCTTCTAGAAGTTATATATTGGTTGCCAAGTGTCGAAGTGGTCCTCAATGGGAGCATGTCTTCACAGACCCAAGCTCTCCACTCTCCATGATGATGCTCTTCTAGAACCCTCCATCGCATGCCTGGAATATTCCATTCTTGATCCCATATTTTCTAGGCTGGCACCTTATCCACAAGGGTCATGCTTTTCTCGTGTGCTTCTTAGGGTGCTGAATATGGCTAAGTACAAAACCCATTTTTCCTTGTGCGGACCTTCAACCTATGCACCCTTCTTTGACTAGGGTGCGTTCCCATGACCATGCACCTTCTTGTACTTAACAAATATTCTTGGGCCCAACATCACCCTATACTATGCATGTTCTCCGTCCTCAGAAACACTCTTCAATAAAGGAAATAAAGAATGGTGGATCCTTACAAATGGTTGGGAAGAATAAGGAATGAAGAAATAGGTAAAGAATGAAAGAATGGGGAACTTGTTTACTTATGGAGGAGGAGAGGGAAATCCTTTCTTAAATCAACTTCTAATTTTCCCCAAGTTTTGACCTCACTCTGAGCCTATGCTGATAAAGGTCCCCCACTAGGGCACTCACTTCTTCAAAACTCATCCCCTCTCCCTTAGTGCTCATTGTTTCCATAATCTCTTCCAGTTGCTTGCCTAAATCCTCAAGCGTGCATCCATCCTCCGAGTGATTTGAGGGTATAATTACTTCATTCGGTTCTTGATTGAGCCCCACAAGGTCTCAATGGCCTATGATTTCTTTTCCACTTTGGCTAGGATCTTGTCTCGCTCAGCCCTATTCCCCTTGTTATTTTCTTGTAACTCCTTGAGTTCACTTCATGGGTGGAAACTAGGATACTTTCCACTTTATCTCTATCTACACAGTTGTCATAGGCAGCCTCAGCAACTTGCATGATGGATTTTACATCGGCTAGGATTTTGTTGTATTAAGAAAAAATCTCCACCACCTTCATCTTATTTTATTTTTCTTGGTGCACCAACACCTCCTCCACTGATTCTAGGGTGAGTGGCTGCCTCTCCATGGTGAGTATGCGGGTCAAGTCCTTTAGACATTACAAGGATGATCCATACTTTTGCGCAGGCAGTGTTAAGTCTAGATGCTTTAGGACAATGGCTTTTGTGATCATCTCTATCTTCTTGTATGCCTCGTGCACTCTTGCATTTTCATCTTTCAACTCACGCCTTAATTGAGTGTTGATTAGATCTTTTGACTTCAATTCCTTGGTGTTTTCAATGAGCTCTTATTCCTTTTTCTCCATCTCTGCCTCTAGGAAATTTACCCTGTCATTTCTCCTAAAAACCTTGGCTTCAACCTCAACTGAGACTTTATTGAGCATGTTGCAAATATGTTCATATGACAGCCTCTAATAATTCACCAAGGGGTTTATCCCTTTTTTTTTTTGGTACTTACATCAATGCCCTTTGTCTTACTTTAAATTCAAGATCATTAATGTGGGACTCAAATGCCCATGAAAACATTTTCCTGTCTAATGGTATGCACCTTCCTCATCAAATGAAGTCATAGCTAAAATTTGCTTCCATTGGAATAGTGCTCTGGAAGCGCACTGCACAACACCTTGTTCAGATCATCAATGTAGACCATTCCTTACACTTTTGATGCTTCTGCGCTCTTCCTCCCTATGCATGTGGCCTTTGGAAAGCTAACAACCAAAGTGGGATTTCCTCCCATGTTGCCATATTCTTTTCCCATGCTCTCTTCCTCAGCTTCCTTCATCACCACATCCGCGTTGCGTTCCACTTCTTGTTCCACTAGGTCCTTGATGACTTTTCCCACTTCTTTCTCCATGCCCTTTTCTACCTATTCCTTCATGAGGCTTGGGGTCCTTTTTCCTTTTGTAACTTCTCTCTGCTTACCCCCTTTCCTTGGGTCTCAGCCTCTTCTTCATCCTCCTTCTCCTCATCTCCTTTGTTATACTCATTTCTTTCTTTATAATCCTCATCTCTTTATTCCTTAGAATCATTTATTTCATAGATAGGATGGTCTTCACCTCCTAGTTCATCTTCATCATCATCATCTCTGATCACCAATGTAGGCATATAGACTCTTTGTCTCTTCTGAATCGGCCTCATCCATCACCTTCTGCTTCTTCCTTACTGGGGATTCCAGTAAAGGAGATTCTTCTTTTTATTTTCCCTTGGTAGGTGATCTCTTCCTTAGTGATTCCTCCTGAGTGAGGGGTTCTTCATGCTCTGGCACCTCTTCTTCTAGGGTCTTTGCTTTGACTAGAGACTTCTTCCTCCACATGCGTAAGTACTAGGCTTAGCATTTGTCTCTGGCACGCTTACCATCTGTGTAGTTTGAACACTTGGTTCCTTCTACACCTCTTCTCTTTCTCTCTTTCTAGGTATAGCCTTCTTCCTTCCTATAGGATCTTCAAGGATGGAGACATCATTCTCCAAGTAAGCACCTTTTTCAAACTTCAGCCTTATGTGAAGGTATATCCTTGTTGCAGCCCTTCCAATGATTGGCAACATTATAGGATTCATCATTTGTATCTCGTGGGAGACATATCTCTCACATACACAAACTTCTTGGGGTAGAATAGCTTCCGGTGCAGCTCATGGTGGTCTGCATCTACCTCACTAAGGTCAAACCTTAGTCTTTGTGCCTCCTTGAACTATTTAAATCTGACTTGGAAGTATAACGCGGTGAAGGAGAAGGGTAGTTTGCACCATGGATGTTCTCATCTTCATGCAACCTAAACCTTCCAATGTAGAAGTGTTGGTACACTAAAAATTTTTCCTCTCCATTCACGAGCATGGGAAACTACTATGGGATTCTCACTCAGCTCCGAATGCATCATGCATTCACTTATAGCACTTCTCCAGATGTGCCTTGTGAGCGGTCGTCATGGTTTCACAAGTATATTTTGCAAACCTCTTTGCGGGCGAAGGATCCTCTTCTGGATATTCCCAAAAAAAAAAATTGGCCCATCGAGCACTCCAATCTCTGAAAACACAATGGTGAGGAGGACGTTACCAAAGAGTATCTTCTCTCCCTCCTACACGTTGCTTATAATTTCATCCGCGATGAAAGTGGACAAGTTGTAGATGGTCCCTTCTGATATCTTCTGACATACGTTTAGCCATGCCTTATTTACTTGTTTCCATCGTTCCTAGTCATTAAGCTTGGTTACCAAGTGCACGGCCATCCTCATCACTGGGTCTGGTATTTCTGAGATGTCAAAGTATCTCAAACCCTTCTTGTAGTCATACACGGCTACAGTCTCCTTGATAGCCTCTTTGTCGCTTAGATCATCATCAATGCTATCTCCTTCACAATTGAGGCCTGTGAACTTGGATATCAGTTGTGGTGTGATGTGCATCTTACACCATGTGAAATAAAAATGATCTTCATGCACACGCGACATTAGCCACTGGTAAAGGTGCTCAGGTTTTCCAAAGTAGGGAAACTCATACAATTGCAACAACCCAACCTTTTCTAGTTTGACCTTCACCTCATCATTGTAAATGGGCATTCCATCTGGCATCCTATTGTTGGTTGGGTGAACCAACTCCAAGGCCATTTCCTTCTCCGTTGTGCTCGTGCGATGATTATAATCACTTACGACCATCTTTCATAAGTGTGACTCCCATTATTTTCCTAGCAATACCCCATCTGGGGTACTACATTTCCACGTACCATTCTTCGTTGGTGCTCGTGATGGTAGCGATTTGTTTTCCCTTTCCCTTTCCCTTTGTTTTCTTTGGTGAAATAGTTGGTTTCCTTGGTGCCATTCTTCTGGTCGGGCTAAACTTAAAACTCCTTCCTCTACTCTGCTCTGCTACTCTGTTCAATCCCAAAGCTCACTCAAAAGCTGAAAAACCCTAACCAGGAAATCTTTCCACAAGACGACACTCTTCACACAACCTTCCTCATGCCTGTGTACTCCTAGTTCACAGATCTACTCTAGATGCACACTCAAATTCCTTGGATTATCCTTTATTCACACAAATTTCTCTCTGGATGCACTAGTTTATAAGAGCTTCTTTCACTTCATAATCATAAGGTAATGAATGAATTTCCTGACCTTGTATTTATAGTTTTTCCTTCTTTCTAGCATTAAATGTTATATCACCTACCACCATACTTTAACATTAAATGTGGCTTTTTCCACTAATCTAATTTTAAGTGCCCTTACCTACGCACCACATCTTGTGTGCAAAACCCTTTACAACCTTCTGGCACAAAAATCCAACCCAACCAAAGACTCTTACATGTGCGTCCGCAGTGCTGAAGGCACTTCTTCTGTCCTTTACCCTATTTTTTCCCTCACCTACCTCATGTTGTTCCTACGCTCTTCATCCTCTTTATACGTGGTTTCCAAAAATTCTTTTTGACACCAACCATTTTCATCCACCTCTTTTCTATGGGGCTTCTTACTCCTTATGTGCTTTGTATCCATCAACCAAGCCATTTATTGTAGCTTCTACTACCTGTTCAATCTTGTATTACTGGCCTATACTTTGCATCACTCCACCCCACACTAAAATAGATGTGTGGTTCTCTGCGCATACACAACCTTGAAAAATAATGTGGTTACTAGTGCACAAGGTGGAAAACAAAACAAAGGAGAGGAAAAAGCAACGAGAAAGGGAAACACAAGAAAAGAAAAAGCATAAAGGAAATTCTAGACTAATTGGCAACACTGCCTTATTTACAAACACCAAGAAGACTTATTTATAGTAGGGCTTCAACCTACTCCCATTGAAGTGACCTAGTAACCTCGTCCCATCCAGCACTTGTAACTAGAAAGCACCTGAATCAAGAATGTACGAGATGATGTAAGGTCCCAACCAATGGAATTTCAACTTCCCAGGATGGTGCAAATACTTGGAATCATACAATAATACCATCTTCCCAACTTCAAACTTCTTGTTCTTGATATGATGATCATGCCATGCTTTTTGTCTTACTTTTTCTATCTTCTGATTCCATCTAGCAAGTGATCACTTTTCCAACTACATCAACTTATCAATTATTTCTTCCAGTAATTGCTCATCAGCTAATCCTCATGTGCATGTTATACGTAGCAATGGTAACATGAATTCCACTGGTAAAACAGCCTCCACACCAAACACCAATTGAAATGGTGTGGCCTTGTTCAACCTTTTATAGGTTGTCATGTATGCCCATAGAATGGTTGATACCTTATCATCCCAATCCTATCTTCCAACGTCACATATCTTAGTTAACGTATGACTTAGTATTTTTTTAAATGCCTCAGTAGTTCCATTTTCTTGAGGGTGATATGGGGTAGTCTTATGATGGGCCACCATAAATTATGCTAACAGAATCTTGACTGTTTCATTGAGAAAGTGTGTACCCCTATCACTTGTTAAACTTAAAGGACAACCATACCTACTGATTATGTTCTCCCATAAAAATCTAGTAGTTGTTGCGGTGCAATCCTTTGTAGGTGCTACCTCTGCCCACCATGTCAAGTAATCAGTGCAAGTGATGATATAGCGTGAACCAGTCCTTCACGTGACTGGTGCAATTGGTCCTATAAAGTTGATTGCCCATTTCTCAAATGGTTCAAGTTGGCTATTGGTCGCAAGGGTCATTTCATCTCTCTTTCTAGGTTTTCCAAGGCACTGACAATGTTCCCAGGCCTTGCAAAACTCAATGTAATCCTTGTAGATGGTTTCCCACCAAAGCCTTACTAATAAAATCTTCTGCACGGTAGCGTTTCCTACATAGTGTCGTCCTGCAATCCCACCATGCACTTCTTTCATAATGGCTACGCACTCATGTTCCAATACATCATCAGCACAGAACCTCATCACGACCTAACTTATACAGGTCTCCACTAATCAACATGTAGGGTGTGGTGTATTGCCAACTACTTTCTCTCTAGAGCCTTCATCCCTTCTAGTGCCACACCTATTTTTAAAAACACTTCTATATCTTCTAGCTCTGAGGGTGCATGCCACAATCTAAATAGTTGTACATCTAGCATGGTATCCTTAATGCTTTGTGCATCCTCTCCCAAATCAATCCTTAATAAGTGGTTAGGCCCTGAATTGCTCTTTTCCAGCTTCACCACTAATGTGAATTCAAACTCCTAAAATAGAAGGACCCAACGACATATGTGCCCTTTTAGAATGGGTTTTTTGACTAATTATTTCAATGTCATGTGGTTTGTGTAGAATATGAAGGGAATTTCCAACAGATACTACCTAAACTTATGCAGTGCATAGATCATTCATAATGCTTTACACTCATTAGTTGTGTAATTTTGTTTTACTAGTGTCAATTTCCTGCTTGCAAAGCTCAAGCGATGATCAACAATTCCCTCACCAGGTTGTGCTAGCACGTCTCCCATAGATTTCCTTGAGGCATCGACATTCACATGGAAAGGATTTTCCCAAGAAGGAAAATGCAATATGGGTACCGTGAAAAGCCTATCCTTTAAGGTCTCAATTTTTTTTTGTTGCGCCTCTCCCCGATGAAAGGAAATTTTGTGTTTCAATAATTCTTCTAAGGGTGTGGAGATCTTGGCATACCCCTTGATGAACTTCCTATAATACCCCGTGTGTCCAAGGAATATGCACACTGTGCTTTGACTAGTAGGTTCCCCTAATCCTACAATGACTACAACTTTGTGGGATCCACTAGTAAGCCGTCTTTGCATATAATGTGCCCTAACAAGGTTCCAAATGGAGTGGCAAAGACACATTTCTTAATGTTGAGGGATATTCTCAATTTCCGACATCTCTCAAACATCAGTCTTAAGTTGTCACAATGGTCTTTCACTAGTACATACATAGTCCAGTCATCCAGATAAACTTGAAGAAACTTATGGATGAAGTCCTGGAATGCATGTACCACAATGCGCGAGAACACAATAGGTGCATTATTCAATCCAAAGGGCATAACCGTGTAGGAAAAACTTCCCCATTCAATGAAAACTGTCTTTCTCTGGTCTTCCCTTACAATCCTAACTTGGTGGTATCCTGAGAATCCATCCGTGAAAGAGTAGACTTCACGCCAGCTACTCCCTCTAGAATTTCTTCAGTAAAGGGGGTTGGAAAGGGATCGATGACACACACTGCATTCAGATCCCTGTAGTCAATGCAAATTCTTATCCTACCATCCTTCTTAATACTGATAACCATCGGGATTATCCATTCTGACTCTTCCACTGCCTCAATGATACCATATGCTATCATTTTTTCTATCTCTTCCTTAACATGTATGCACAAATTTGGATTCATCTGATAAGGCCTCTTCCGAATGGGTGTGCACCTTCCTTCAACTTGATCTTCATTTCCCCCAAGGAATGGTGGACACCTTTTAGTTCATGGTACCCGTAAGGGAATAAATCCTGGAACTCGTGTAATAGATCAATGATTTTTAAAACTTATTTTTCAACCAATAGTCACCGATTATAGCCTCCTTAGGTTCTACCTCCATCCCAGTGTTAACCCTCTTCGTCTTCAAGGGTTTATGGTAGGCAAGTGCTCTCTCATCAGTGATGTCTACAACCTCGCACGTGTACCCTCTGCATGATTAACATCCAAAGACTCCATCTATTACATAGAGAATTTTTCCTTTTTCTTTTTCCATACATGTGCACTCAAAATGTACTTCCTCTTATTGTTCTTTATTGAGGCACGTCTCCAAATAAGGATCACCTAGTAATTCTAGTAGCTTATCCTCTTCCATTGCACTATCTCCCATTGTAAGGCACTTGACCATTTTCAATGCCTTATCCACTGATGGTTTGTTACTCCTTTATTCGAAAGCTTGAATGAGATCAGCTGCCAACTCTTGCCAATTACCTGTATGACGACGCATCTCCGAATGAACGTACCAACCGTGTGCACAAATTTTTAAGGTGGAATATAACTTTTGTACCCATAACAAAGGCAGCAATGCTTCTGCACTTCCCATCCAATCCTCCTTGCACACTTGGATATGAAATGAAGCGGCCGTCATGGTTTCACAAGTGTATTTTACAAATCTCTTTTCGGGAAAGGGATCCTCTTCTGGGTATACCCAAACAAATTTTTCTCGCCCATCGGGCACTCCAATCTCTGAAAACACAATGGTGAGGAGGATGTTACCGAAGATTGTCTTCTCTCCCTCCTGTGCGTTGCTTATAATTTCATCCATAATTGAAAGAGGAAAATTTGTAGATGATCCCTTCTAATATATTGAGACATATGTTCAGCCATGCCTTATTTACTTGTGTCCATCTTTCTTTATCATTGAGCTTGGTTAACAAGCACATAGCCATCCTCATCACTGGGTCTAGTATTTCTAATATGTCAAAGTATCTCAAACCCTTCTTTTAGTCATATGCGGCTACATTCTCCTTGATAGCCTCTTTGTCACTTAGGTCATCATCAATGTTATCTCCTTCACAATTGAGGCCTGTGAACTTGAATATTAGTTGTGGTGTGATACATATTTTGTGCCCTGTGAAATAAAAATGATCTTCATGTATGTGTGACATAAGCCACTGGTAAAGGAACCTCAGGTTTTCTAAAGTAGGGTAACTCGTCTAATTGCAACAACCCAACCTTTTCTAGTTTGACCTTTACCTCATCTTTGTAAATGGGCATTCCATCTGGCATTCTATTGTTGGTTGGGTGAACTAACTCCAAGGCCATTTCCTATCTCTGTTGTGCTCATGTAATTATTATAATCACTTACGACCATCTTTTCACAGGCGTGACTCCCATTATTTTCCTAGCAATACCCCATCTGGGCACTACATTTCCACAGTACCATTCTTCATTGGTGGTTGCGACAATAGTAATTTTTTTTCCCTTTCCCTTGCCACTTTATTTCCTTTGGTGAAATAGTTGGTTTCCTTAGTGTCATTCTTATGGTTGGTGTTAAGATTTAAATCCTCTTCCCCCTTACTTTGCTCTACTACTCTGCCCAATCCTCAAATCTCAATCTTGAGAATGAAACCCTTCCTAACTATGTACCCTAGCCACTAAACCCTAATTAGAACAATCCTTCCACAAGATGAAGCTTCTTCAACAAACTTCCCCATGCTTATGTACTCCTTCCTTCCAGTTTACAGATTTACCCTAGTCATGCACTCTTAGATCTCTCTGGTTCTTCTTCGCACAAATAACTTTTGGATGCCTATTCGCAAGAGATTCTTCTTTTTTTGTAAACACAAGGTAAAAAATGAATTCTCCCACCTTGTATTTATAGTTTTCCCTCTTTCCAGCATGAAATTCTATACTACCTACCAGCATACTTTAAAATTAAATGCAGATTTTTCCACTAAGCTGATTCTAAGCGCCCTTAGCTACGTACCACATCTTGTGCGCCAAACCCTTTACAACCTTCTAGCAAGTAAAAATTCAACCTGACCAAAGAATCTTATGTGGATGTCTACAGTGTCGAAGGCACTTCTTTCCTTTACCCCATTTTTTCCCTCACCTACCTCATGTTGTTCCTACACTCATCATCCTTTCTTTATGTGGTTTCTGAAAATCCTTCTTAACACCAACCATTCTCTTCCACCTCTTTTCCTACGTGCACTTCTTACTCCTTATGCACTTTGTATCCATCAACTGGGCCATTCACCTATAACTTCTACTACCATTTCAACTTGTATTATGGTCCTATACTTCACATCACTTCACCCCACACTAAAACAGATACGTGGTCCTTTGTGCATACACAACCTTGGAAAAATAATGTGGTTACTAGTGCACAAGGCTGTAAAACAAAATCAAAAGAGAGGAACAAGTAATGAGAAAGGGAAACACAAGAAAAGAAAAATCATAAAGGAAATTCTAGACTAATTGGCAACAATTCCTTATTTACAAACACCAAGAAGAATTATTTATAATAGGGTTTTAGCCTACTCCCATTGAAGTGACCTGGTAACCTTGTCCCATCCAACACTTGTAATTGGAAAGCACCTGAATCAAGAATGTACGAGATGATGTAAGGTCCCAACCAATGGAATTTCAACTTTTGAAGATGGAGTAGATACTTAGAATCATACAATAAAACCAAATACCCAACATCAAACTTCTTGTTCTTGATATGACAATCATGCCATGCTTTTCTTCTTGATTTTTTATCTTCTGAATCCATCTAGCAAGTGATCACCTTTTGTCCAATTGTATCAATTTATCAATTCTTTCTTCCAGCACTTGATCATTGGCTAGACCTCTTTTGTGCACTATACACAATGATGGTAACATGAATTCCAATGGTAAAATAGCCTCCACGCCAAAAACCAATTAAAACAATGTGGCCTTGTTCAACCTTTTATAGGTCATCCTGTATGCCCATAGAATGGCTGATACCTTATCATCCCAATCTTGTATTCCAACGTCAGATCTTAGTTCGTATGACTTAGTATCTTGTTAAATGCCTCAGTAATCCAATTTTATTGAGGGTGATATGGGGTCAGTCTTATGATGGGCCACCATAAATTATGGTAACATAATCATGAATTTTTCATTGAGAAAGTGTGTACCCCTATCTCTTGTTAAAATTAAAGGACAAAATACCTAATGATTATGTTTTCCCATTGAAATCTAGTAGATGTTGTTACGGTGCAATCCTTTGTAGGAACTGGCTCTACCCACCGTGTCAAGTAATCAGTGAAAGTGATGATATAGCATGAACCAGTCCTTCATGCGGATGACACAAGTGTTCCTAAAAAGTTGATTGCCCATTTCTCAAATGGTTTAGCACTGTCTATTGGTCGCAAGGGAATTTTGTCTCTCTTTCCAAGTTTTCCAAGGCACTGACAATGTCATAGGCCTTACAAAACTCAATACAATCCTTGTAGATGGTTTCCCACTAAAGCCCTGCTAATAAAATCTTCCACGTGGTAGTGTTTCCTGCATAGTGTCATCCTGCAATCCCACCATGTGCTTCTTACGTAATGGCTATGTTCTCATGTTCCAATATGCATCGGCATAAAACCTCATCATGACTTAACTTATACAGGTCTCCACTAATAAGCAGGTAGGGTGCAACACGTATTACCAACTGCTTTCTTTCTAAATCCTTCATCCTTTCTGGCACCACACCTATTTTTAAAAATACTGCTATATCTTCCAAGTCTGAGGGTGCACGCTGTAATCTAAACAGTTGCACTTCTGGCATGGTATCATTAATGCTTTACACGTCCTCTCCTAAATCAATCATTGACAAGTGGCCAGGCCCTGAATTACTCTTTCCCGGCTTCACCGCCACTGTGAACTCAAATTCTTGAAATATAAGGACCCAATGACATATGTGCCCTTGCAGAACAAGTTTATTGACTAAGTATTTCAATGCCATGGTCTATGTAGAATATGAAGGGTGTTTCCAATAGGTATTTCCTGAACTTATGTAGTGCATTGATAATTGAAAATGCTTCGTGCTTAGTAGCTGTGTAATTCTACTCTGCTGGTGTCATTTTCCTACTTGTAAAGCTTAAGGGATGATCAACAATTCCCTTGCCAATTTGTGCTAGCACTTATCCAATTGTTTTCCTTGAGGCATCCACTTCACATGGAAAGGCTTATCCAAAGAAGGAAAATGTAATATGGGTGTTCATTACAAGCCTTTCCTTTAAAGTGTCAAATACCTTATGTTGCGCCACTCCCCAATGAAAGGCACTTTTCTGTTTCAATAATTCTTCTAAGGGCATGGCGATCTTGGTATACCCATTTATGAACTTCCTATAATACCCCATGTGTCCAAGTAATCCGTGCACTATGTGCTTTGAATAGTAGGCTCCCCTAATCCTACAATAACTACAAGTTTTACAGCGATCCACTAGTAAGTCATCTTTGCATATAATGTGCCCTAACAAGGTTCCAAATGGAGTGGCAAAGACACATTTCTTAATGTTGAGGGATATCCTTCAATTACTCGACATATCTCAAACATTAGCATTAGGTTGTCATAATGGTCTTTCACCAGTCCATATACATAGTCTAGTCATCCAGATAAACTTGAAGAAACTTATGGATGTATTCCTGGAATGCACCTGTACCACAATACGCGATAACACAACAGGTGCATTCTTCAGTCCAAAGGGCATAACTATGTAGGAAAAAATTCCCCATTCAGTGGAAAATTTTGTATTTCTCTGGTCTTCCCTTGCAATCCTGACTTGGTGGTATCTTGAGAAGCCATCTGTGAAAGAGTAGACTTCACACCCAGCTAATCCCTCCAAAATTTCTTCAGTAAAGGGAGTTGGAAAGGGATCAATGACACAGATTGCAGTCATATCCTTGTAGTCAACACAAATTATTATCCTACCATCCTTTTTAATATTGATAACCATCGGGCTTATCCATTTTGAATCTTCCAGTACCTCAATGATACTAGATGCTATATTTTGTCTCTCTTCCTTAACCTATACGTGTAAATTTAGATTCATCTGATAAGGTCTCTTTTGGACCGGGTGTGCACCCTCTTTCACCTTGATATTCATTTCCCCCAAGGAATGGTGGATGCCTTTGAGTTCATGGTACCCATGAGGGAACAAATATTGGAACTCATACAATAGATCAATGATCTTTGAAACTTCCTTTTCCGACCAATAATCATCAATGATAGCCTCCTTAGGTTCTACCTCCTTGACCCAATGTTAACACTCTTCATCTTCAAGGGCTCATGGTAGGTGTGTGATCACCCATCAACACTATCTATAACCTTGTGTGTACCCTCTGAATGACTAAAATATCCAACGTCTCCATCTCTTCCTCATCTATGACATAGATCAATTTGCCAGAATCATTTTTCAGTAAAGGGAGTTGGAAAGGGATCAATGACACACACTGCATTCAGATCCCTGTATTCAATGAAAATTATTATCCTGACCATCCTTTTTAATACTGATAATGATCGGTCTTATCCATTCTGTAATCTTCTACTGCCTCAATGATACTATATGCTAGCATTTTGTCTATCACTTCCTTAACCCGTACGTGTAAATTTTGATTCATCTGATAGGGTCTCTTCTGAATTGGGAACGCACCCTCTTTTAACTTGATCTTCATTTCCCCTAAGGAATGGTATGACTGCCTAATGAGTTCATGGTACCCTCAAGGGAACAAATCTTGGAACTTGCACAATAGATCAATAATCTTCAAAACTTCCTTTTTCGACCAATAGTAATCGATGATAGCCTCCTTAGGTTCTACCTCTGGAATGTTAACCCTATTCATCTTTAAGGGATCATGGTAGTGTGTGATCATTCATCAATGCTATTTATGTGCATGTACCCTCTGTAATGACTAACCTCTAAAAATGTCTCCATCTCTTCCCCATATGAAAGATATAGACCAATTTCCCTAAATTAAGTTCAGTAAAGTGAGTTAGAAAGGGATTTATGACACACAACTACATTCAGATCCATGTAGTCAATGTAAATTATTATCCTACCCTCCTTTTTAATAATGGATAACCATTGATCTTATCCATTCTGACTCTTCCACTGCCTCAATGCATACTAGATGCTATCATTTTGTCTATCTCTTCGTTAACCCATACACATAAATTTGGATTGATATGATAAGGCCTCTTCTAAATCGAGCACGCACCCTCTTTCAAATTGATCTTCATTTCCCCCATAGGAATGGTGGATTCCTTTAAGTTTATGTGTACCCTGGAGGGAACAAATCTTGGAACTCACGTAATAGATCAATGATCTTTGAAACTTCCTTTTTTGACCAATAGTCATTGATGATGGCTTGCTTAGGTTCTACCTCCAACCCAATGTTAACCCTCTTCATCTTTAAGGGCTCATGGTAGGTGCGTGATCTCTCATCAGTTTGTTTATAACCTCGTGCATACCCTCTGAATGTATAACATCCAACGTCTCCATCTCTTCCCTATTTATGACATAAACAAATTTCCCTTTTTCTTTTTCCATACATGCGCACTTAGAATTGTACTTCCTTTGATTCCTCCTCATTGAGTTGCACCTCTAAATAAGGATCTCCTTAGAAATTCTAGCAGCCTATCCAAGAATTATCCATGGCACTATCTCCCTTTGTAAGGTGAACTTGATTATTTACTAATGCCTTATCCACTGATGGCTTTCTACTCCTATACTCGAATGCTTGAATGAGATCAGCCACCAACTCTTTCCAATTACTTGTCTGATGACGCATCTCTGAATGAATGCACCAAGTGCACACACAACCTTGTAAGGTGGAATACAACTTATGTACCCAGAACAAAGGAAGTAAATTCTTCTGTGCTTCCCATCCATACCTCCTCGCACGTTTAGATATGCAATGAAGTGGTATGTTTGCCATGGTAGTCTTGTATAATCATGGGCAATTTACTCCTGGAGAACCTTACATAAAACACGTGATCCTCTACCTCACAACACTACTAGGAGGTTTCTCCCAAAGTGTATCCCACCAATGACGCTACAGTCCCGAGTAGGTTATAGTTGAGCATTCCTCTTTTTTCATCCTCATTTCTCCACTAAGCTTCCATTTCCTGTAGGAAAATCTTAGGGTATGCCCCTCCAGAGTAACTAGGAATTTTTTTCCTCCTAGGCACTTGAATGAACACACCTTTTTCACCCTTGTTATAGGTCCTTTTAATTGTCACCCAATTAACTCATAGGTTCCATGGGCCCAATTTTCACATGGCACTCTAGTGGTATCACTTAAGGTCTGAGCATCCTCAAATTAGATAACTCCCTCCGTGGGATGAATTATCCTAGGATATCTGAGGGAGTGCACATATATTCTATCAAGGACTTCTTCTCCCAACGGCTCCATGTAGGGCACTGAATTCCCATCCGTCAAAGGGATGACCACCTGTTCTTCCTTATTTTTGAAGCCGATATACCATTTTTTAAACCTTATATCAGCATTGTTCTTGTAACACCATGGGAACCCAAGTAAAGTTTGAAATTTGTCTGCCTCGACAAGCACCAAAATTTCAAAGTCTCTAGTGAACTTGGCCCCTTGAATGGTGATAACTACATCCTTTAGGAATCTAATGGGCATTTCTGTAGTCTTGTTCACCATATACAACACATTTGAAGAGGGTTGCAATGCAATCTTTCCCATCTGATGAGGCATCTAAGGTAAGAACATTCACCTTTTCTCCTATTTCAATGAGGATATTGCTCATAAGCCATCCATCAAAAACCACATTTAAATTAATCTCCTTATCATATTCAAGGATGTGAGGAGAAAGGTTTGCATGTAAAACATGTTTCTCGTGCTCTGCTCTGTTGCATGGTACCTTCTCCCTCAACCATTCTCCTAGCAAGGGAATAATATTCTCTTGCCATTAACATTTTACACACTTCTTTGACCTCATCCAAGTCATTCCTTGGAACCTCGTTATCCTTCCATTGCTCCACCTACCTCGATTACTCCTTGAGACACTATATCTCCCTTTGTAAACTTTGAATCATGTCCATAGTCTCCTGGTACACTTCTTTCTGATGGGCTCTTGGTAGAGTTCTTTATGATGGGCTGGGTCCACATAATTTCCATGTAGCACCGCCTCTCTTGGAAACTAGTGTCCTTGGTCTTGGAATCTCCCTAATGCGTGCATCCTCTGCTCACATTGACACTAGTATAGGTTCTATGTCTAACTCACACACCACTCTTGGCATCCATTATGAATCAGTATTCTTGACGTTCACCATAGCAGTTCCCTTATCTTTTTGATGTTGCTGGTTCATATGCTCATAGAGTTCTTGACACTCTTCATACTTGTGCTTCTTTCTACACCATACGCATTGTAAAAGATCATGACACTTATGTTTATAATGCTCTGTAGATCCACAATTATAACACATTCCTCAAAGGAACTCACTCCTTCCTCCTCTGTGGTTATTGTGACCATAAAATCCCCTACAAAAAATCCTTCCATACACCCTTCCATCTAGGTTCCTTTCATAACGATGGTCATCATCCTTAGAACTACTAGTAAGGCTAGTCTAGTGCACACCCAGATCAATACCATCATGGATATGATCAATCAGTCTATAATCCTTGGTGTCATGGGTTGTAGAGGTTCATATCTTATAGTAGCAAGAAAAATTATTGTGGATTACATGCTAGAGTAGAGGGCATCTACTTGCATCATGATCCCCATGGAAGATCTCATAGTCTACTGCCATAACATGCACCCAATTCTGAGGGAAAATATCCTTTACATGTCCCTCCACTTCACAGTCTGTAAAATAAATGCCACTATGAACCTCATGTGTTGAGTTTGTAGACAACTTCTCTAACTGCTTGGCCATTGTAGTAATTTGAGCCTCCAAAAAATGGACTAACACTAGTATCCACACTCCCAAAAGATTCAGTGCGCAAGGCAGCTTTCAATGCCTCACGCGGGTTGGTGAAACTATTGTGTAACAGAGCCCTTCTAAATGGCATTATTAGTCCTCTAACAAACCATTAAGCATGCTGAGATGGATGAATGTCATAGGAGAGATTTGACAAGAGAGCCTTGAAATGCACATCATACTCCCACATACTCTCTTCCATTCCCTATTGGATCTCCTTTAGAGCATTGATGCTATTCTTCTCGAACTATGGAATATGGAAATTTGTGAGGAAAATGTTCTTCAACGTTGTATAGTCTACCACCATATGATGGAGGTCATACTTCCTATACCAAATATGTGCACATCCTTGTAACGTATTTGCAAACTAGCTTGCCTTCTTCTATGAGGAAATGATCCCCTTTGAGTGCCATAGTTACTCACACTTTTGAAATTTCTCTGAAACATCTTCAATACCCATATAGTCTTGTAAGTGAAAAGACATCTCAGAAAAACACTTAGGGAGGTGACTAGGGTCCTTTTCCTCCCAATTCAAAGCCTTGGTTCCCTTCTGTGTTTCCTCTGGTGTTCCCTACGATGTAACCTCCACCATATCCATTGGATCCACCATGTCTTGTTCCTCCTGACCCACCAAATCCACCTCCCATGGTCAGAAAAGGTATTAAAGTGGTAGCGCCAAGGGTTCCCAATGTCCCACTAAAATGCACACCGATGGTATGTGATAATGTACCACTACTAGTATTGTGTCTCGTGCCACTCCTAGACATGATACCAAAATTTTCTATATTTTCACCTTGTCTAAAGATTCTTCCAAATACAGGAAAGGATTGTGTAGCCATGGATGTTCTAAACGATAAATTATATCTCCTGGGTGCTGATCAATTACTTCCACCGATACCAACTGGGTTAACAATACTTTTCCCTTGATATGGAAAACCAAGCACCAGGGATTGGTTTTCAAGTGGGTTCAGATGCACACTAACAGATCATCTTTCTCCATGTAACAAAATCTAATCAAAAGTTGAAGGGGCTTCTCTCCTACGCTTGCCAAAATGGGGTAGCACAAACTTCTTAGGTTCCATGTCCTCTGCATGGACCTTAACTCCTTCCTGCAACATCTTCCTCCATAGATCCATCATACTTGAAACCTCATATTATCAAGTCATTTCCCTTTCATTAGATTTATTATACTTGAGTCATCTTTCCTCCATTTCCTTTTCAGCCACAATGTCCACCATCTTCCTCCACCCTAGCTTCCTCTCCCAATACTCATAGGGCTTAGCTGGCCACAGGGAATGCTTCTAAACTCAAAGTAATGACCAAGATTTTTATAGCTAGAGAAATAATCATACGCAAAAATGATCCTCTAGACTCCCTCAAAAACTCAAACTCAGTAATCTTTGGGAAAGAATACGTCAAAATGGTGTATTCTAAAGTATAACTAATCAACACCCTCTTCCACCAGTGATCAATAACATGCATCCAAGTCAGATCTACATCCGTACAACCTCTTATAGTCATCTTGAGCCCACCCACATGATCTATAGTACCAACTTGATCTAATGCATAGACTAAAATCCATTCATATAGTTATACTAGGAAGCTAAAAAATAATGTTTCATACAACTCATGGTATAGGTTCTCTTCTACCCATCTACACTTATTGAACTCATATCTGGTGTTGAATCTCTGAGAAAAAACATCCTCTATGCTCTTGAACCATGTTTTAACACTTTCTAAGGTCAGGTACTATGTTATCACACATCACAAGGGACTAATATGCATGCCATTTATCACAACACCTTCAAAAAGAGGTCCTGACAATGGAACCAAAATGTAATCATTTTTATACAATTCACAGAATAGGAAAATCCCATACGCGTCGGCCTATCACCTAGTGGGTGCTGGGTGCTCACCTGAAGCATGCACGGGATCTGAGTCTCTCCTTTATGTAAGTTTTATGAGAATCCATCATCTTAGAATAGACAATCAAATTCAAGATAGAAAAGAACTAAACCACATTCTTATGAACTTAGGAAAAAGTTGTCATCTCATTCTATGCAAGTAAGAGAAATAACAAGTAACATATGGAGATGATTTATACAAAAAATTCATGAGTATTAAACATAGATGATTGATAATTAAGAATTATATTCATACTATCAAATTAATAACCCACATTACATCCATTGAGGTCATAATAGATCCTCATATTATGTAGAGCCAAATCAATGCTACAAAGTTATGTTATGCTCATCATATTACAAAGAAAAATGAGAGCCCATCCTCTTCTATATGCTATTACTCACAGAGGTCTCCTAACCCCTAGCCACAACATCCTCCACTTTTTTTTCTATAGTGCTTCACCTCTCTTCAAATATCTCCTTTTCTTTTATCAGGTGCTTGTATACATAGCCTTTGCACCCACTGCCATGCCTTCCAGAAGTTACAAATCGGTCACCAAGTGTTGAAGTGCTCCTCCATGGGAGCATGCCTTCACAGACCCGATCTCTCCACTCTCCATGATGATGCTCTTCTAGAAGCCTCCATCTCATGCCTGGAATATTCCATTCTTGATCCCATAGTCGTCATGTTGGCACCTTATCCACAAGGGTCATGTTTTTCTCGTGTGTTTCTTGGGGTGCTGAATAAGGCTAAGTAACAAAACCCATTTTTCCTTGTGCACCTTCAATCCGTACGCCCTTCTTTGACTAGGTCTCGCACACCCACACACATTCTTGTACTTAGAATGATATTTTGGGGCCCAACATGATGCTTCTTTTGAACTCTGATTTCTTGGAGTAGGGATGGGAGCTATTGTAGTTGTTTGATTAGGATTAGGATTCCCCATATCTTAATAGAGAGGAATAGGTGGCCTAGGTGCGAGTTTACCGACTTGAATTAGGCAATTCTCATCTCTAATAGCCATGGCATAAGTTTCTAGTAGGGTTATTACCCCCATAGATTGTATCATAACAGATATATCAAAATTTAGAGCTTTAATAAAATAGAGAAATACACCTTCAGTTGTTTGTATGACCACAATTGGGATCCTTTCCCATGTTCTTTGGAATCTGGAATTGAATTCTGTCATCTTCTCAGCTAGTGCCCTTTTGATTATAGTCATCTTCTCCAAAAGGGATAAGTTGTCATCCCTCTCCCCAAACTGGACACAAAGATTTGTGCACAATTGATCCTGATTATGAATTGATCCTTCTCCGAGGCCTCTGAACCACTGCAATACTTTTCCTTTGAAAGAAGAGGCCAACAACTTGACCGAAACACCCATCTCAGCAATCTCATGTATGATGCAAACATTTGCAATGTCTTGAATGTGGTCAATGGGAGTTGTGTGATTTTCTCCAGTGAAGTATGGGATATTTTTTAATTTTTTTATTGGTACCAGATTTTGTACATTAAGGGCAAGTGGACTGCTACATGTGAAATTTGCATATGGGTTTGGAGGTGGCTGATTTGGTGGTTGTTGATGAGCCATCCTGAGTGGCCTGATAACCCTAATTGATTGAAGAAAGGGTATTCCTAGTGGAGGTGTTAATAAAGTTATATTTGGTGGATATGGAGACCTTTTAGCTCTTCTTCCCCCTTCTTGATCTATCTGGGGATAAGTGTAGATAGAAAAATATCCCCTCTTCTCTAGTTATTGACCTTGTTTAGATTCTTCTCATGAACTTGATAAACTTGGGCTACTGAAACCATTGAGATTTGAGTGACGGAGAGTTGCCCGATGTGTTTTTGAAAAGCCTTCAAAGGATAGAATTTCACCAAGACACACACCCAATCTTGAAAAAAATGAAAATATTGACTTTCGTCCCACCGGGCATGCTAGAACTATTATGTCGAAAAAGTATCACCCTAGTATTTGCACATTACAAAACCCTAATTTTTAGTAACATGGGATTCTCTCAAGGTGTGGGACCTTTATGATTGAGATAACCCTCTAGAGAAGGATGGTTCTTGACTTATTCCAATGTTGATCTACTCCTAAACTACCAATTCCAAGGGACCAGAGGAAGAGAAATACATAAATGTAAATCCTAAACTAAGGGAGGCGATAGCACCAAAAAAAGACTAGAGATATTCCTAGTGAGTGAAAATGGAGGGAAATGGGGAAGAAAAGGGTAGATAAAATGTCCACAGTCCTAAAACACATTCAAACCTCCAATCTCATGGAGCACAACAAATATAATCCCTGTAAAGGAACACAATATGCACAATATACCTACAAAATATAATAGAAGGAAATAAATGTAATATAAATAAATTTAGGGGAAAGAAGAGCCACAAAACACTAATTTTATTACTTAAAATGATGCACAATCCATTACACTATAGGCACAAGGAAAAAATCCTTCACAAAATCCATAAATTTGAGGCCTGCAACTCACAAAAGTGTTGGAACAATTTTGGCAGAGTTCCTTTACAATTTCAAAATCCCTCCCCCTTTTCAAATGAGGGGAATTTACATATATATAGAGAAGAGGAGCTACCAACCAACATCCTTCATTAAATTCTTGTACATAGGTATGGGCAGCCATGATGGTTCTCTTTTCAATGGTACTTTTCTTACACGGTGAACAAGGGTGCCATACCTCATTAAACTAGTTATTGAGCTACTTTGTACGGTGTCATTAATGTCTGGTCGTATCTAAAACTCTATGTTGTCACCCAGACATAAACCACTAGCTGATGTACATGACAAGAAGGGAAGAGTCGTCGCTAATGAGGAAAATACTTGTCACACAAAAAGAAGAAATTTTGTTGCACGTGACAGACGAGGGGAGGTTTCTACATGCGACAGCGAAAGGAGGTTGACGTGTGACAGGAGGTGATGCTAACGCACGACAAGAGAGTGCATGAAGTAATGGGGAAGGTAGAATGACGTACATCAAGTAGGGGAGGTTAACGCGTGACAGGAAGCAAGCGTTAGTCGCGCATCAAGGAGAATCGGTTGGTGCATGACAAGAAGAGTGTGGCATTGACATGCGATAGGAGGAAGTGGTTGATGCACATAAAGAACGTGTGGTTGAGGCGTGACAGGAGGAAGTGGTTGATACGTGATAGGAGGAAGTGGTTGATGTACGTCAACAAGGCGTGGTTGATGTGCACTATAGGAGGAAGTAGTTGACACGCGTCAACAAGTGTGTGGTTGAGACATGTGATAGGAGGAAGTGGTTGATGCATGCGACAACTAAGATGATAATCCATACATTTTTCCAGTTTGACCATTACTGCAAATCCTACTCCAAACATTCACCATGGTGAGCAAGCTCACTGTGAGATACTTGTGTAAACTGCTCCCCTTAACTATCAATGCCAAGACCTATAGGTTGATCCATTTTGCAAGGGGATGCAAAAATGGATAATAATTGGACCTTTGGAGACTCGAGCTCAATATGATGGTCAAGTAAGAAAATTGGCATCTACTTTATTTTTCCATCAATAAGGCCATCAAGTTCCATAACTAGACAACATGATATCCAAACCCATAAACAGACCCCTCTTCAACTGTAATTTAGACGTGATACTCTCTTGTTAGTTGTCTCATCAACTTAAGATCAAGCAGTTTACAAAGTCTTGAATTACAATTGTTTTATGAATAATAAGTTTCAAGCCCTCAAATAGGTTTACACCATTGTTCCATAACCTATAAGTGCAATCCTCACCACCATTGACAATAATTCTACCCTTTTCAATCTCCAAAGGGTTGAGGCATAAAAAACTAGAAATAAGATTTCCTTATTTGTGCAGATTGGGGTGCATATAGCTACCATATATTGATATGCCTCAAAACCATTTTTTTAATAACATAACCATGAATTTACATACCCTGATACATAGATGTTAAATCATGGTGAAAAATGTATGCATAGGTTAATATGACAGCAGTTCACGAGATGACATCCCCTTTCAATCCTCACACCTGAATATTGAAAAGAAGCTTCCAGACATCGTTGAGATACCCAGTTCAGGTGTACCGTGCAACTGTGGTATTCCATGAAATCTAATTTCTTCAAGGTATTTTTTTCAAACATTTCACACTCCTCAAGTATGGTTCCACATTTTCATACACCTCTGTCAGTAAAACCATCAATCCTTTAGCTTCTACTATCCACAGGAAACATTTATTTTGTTTATTTTTTATAAGAATTGTCAAATGTTTCATGTGCCTGGTCTATATTCACACATTTTTTAAACACGTCCCCCAAGGTATTTCACCAGTAACATATGACAAAATTCCTATCCATTCTCCATTATGCTTTGGTGTGAGTTCATGCCCTGCCACTCTAAAATATTTTGACAACACATGCTCCTCCCCCTAGCATGTCATGCCTCCACCATGTGTCCTTCATTAATTCTCCTACCCACCACTAATGCATCCATCCACCCAGGGGTTAAATTTGACGACTGTTTAGACATTTTTAAGATTTTAGCCATAAAATACTTGTAAATATTTGAAATAACTGTCACACGTGACTTGCATATTTTCAATATGGCCATCACTTTTATATATATTTATATAAATTATATCAATATATATAATATACATTAAAAAATTAAATTAGTAGTGTTTAAATAACTATTGTTTCAGATTTTTAAAGGGCAATATTAGAAAATTACCACTGTCCAAAAATTATTTGACAGGCATAGGTGGTCATCAAATTTAACCCCTACATCCACCCCTCTAACTTTCTAACCATCGACTTCAATCCACCAATCCACCTGTATTTATTCCTCAACGCCTTTCATATTTATTTTATTTTGTTATTTTATTTTTTAAGTCGGACACTACACGATGTGTGTTGGATTTTTCACCTATAGGGTCCTAGTTTTAATTCAATAAGTCTATAAATACACAAGAGGATTAGAATATCTTAGGACAATAAAATAATGAATATGAATTATCTACACAAGAGTGATATTGAAATCATAAGAGTCGAGTTTTATTATATGAAGAGAATCCCTACGCCAAAAGCATAATTGAAACATCTAAAGAGCATTCTATTTTGTTTACTTGTTGTATCCACCTAAAAACATAATCTTACATCAAGTGTCAATTTCAAAACTATTTCTTTAAAGGGAATTTGATTGAGATAGGCCTTATAGACACAAAATCATGCACTTTAGACATTATTTAGTCTCGGTCTCATACTACTGTTTAGAAGGTTTTTGAGTGAAGAAAGTACTAATTAAACCTCGTCTTTTGGCAATCTTCTCTTATTTTATTTCATCATTCCCGACCTTGTACACCTACATGCTCAGTCATCATTCATCGGTTTGTGCTATTTTAGCCTTGACTGGGGCACCTGTGCCAGTACTGGGGTGCCCATGAGTTCCTTGTTCCCACTAGGGTCGCCTCAATCCTTTTTGCACTTTCCCACCACTTTCTGGGCTCTTTCTATCCGTTTTCGATCTTTAACTTTTTTATGGTCGGCCATTTCAGGGTTTATTACGAAATTAGATCAAGATAACCCTATAAATATAAAGTTATGAGACCATAATGAAGGACCAAGAATCAGTCACTACTATCATCCACCTAGTGTTACATCCATCTATTGTATTGGAGATCACTTGCATCCACATAGCTCCATCACAAGGCACAAGGCTAGGACATCTGCATCACACACATCATAGGGGGAGGATTCTATTCTATTCCATGCACACATTATATTACATTTTCTACAACTATTTATTGCTCGCTACTTCACAAAGTGTGACTGGCACAAGAGAACCTAGGGAACATTATGCACACACTCACCAAAACTACATTTGGGTCTGAAATGTAGTGTAACGCTCAGTTAGTAAGTCCACTTTTATGGCAACTAAGGTCAGTCTGACCCTATCATATGCATTTTAATTTTTTAGGGATTGATGCTTGTTTAGGTTTTTTCATGTCTTTTTGTTCATCTTCGAATGTCAATGACATCTGAAGTAGTACATCGAACTTGATGCGATAGACAATGAGGGTTTCAGACTATCTGTCGAACCTATAAAGATCAATTCTAGAGATTTTTCATAGACTAGGGTGCCCATCTTACAGACCAAAGTTCTTGCAAGCACCCCAATCCCTCTCAAAGAACTCCAGTCCAGATAGACAACCCAAATCCATCCTTTTTGGGGCTTCTACACATTCGTTCCTACTTCCAAATTCTCCAGTCACCTATGTGACATAATACTGCGAGCATCTTCTATTCAGTTGAGTTCTTTCCTCTTCTCTCTTGTACATTATGGTTAGCATTTCCTTTTTCATTAGTTGCATAGGTCATTCACATACTTCTTTACTACATTTATTTACTACATTTACAGTTGTTCATAGCTTAGATTAACTATAGTGCATATTACCCCATTTTTAGTTATTCATTTTGGTGAACCTGATCTTCGAATCCACCGTCAGTCTAGGGGTTTTCTCATATTTTCTATCATGGACTCTAATTTTTTCAAGTCTCCTTGCTTCAATTGATTCAAATACACCCATCTTGTAAAATCCCTCTTCAAAAAACCCTAGAGACTATGCGTCTGCCTATCAACATATTACCTACCCAAGTCAATGCTCTTTTTGGTCATCTTTCTAAGGACTCTCTTGATTCCAGATCCAATCAATCTATTTGCAAATCCATTCAAGATCTTCATTCATTATTTCAAGAAATATTTCAGTCTATGGAATACACGATTACATTTCTCAAATCTGAAATCCAACATCTTAAGGACGCTTCTCAGGCTCAAGTTGTTTCTCCTTCTACATCACATCTTGAGTCTATGTCTGCTACATGTGCTCACATCAGTGAACCTCAAGTCATACCATTACCAGAGCCTTTCATATTTGACCATCTTACTAAGAAACATGAAATTATTACTATGTTTCTTAGTCATCAATTGATTTCTTTACCTCCTACTCATTACTATCCTCCTTATTGGATAGCAAAATATCAAGGTATTCCATATTGCCATTATCATCGAGTCAATGGGCATAATGAAAATGATTCGTATGCTTTACAATGAAGAATTAGACATCTTGAGCATCAGGTCTTTATCTCATTTGTTTCACAACATTTTGTTGCATGCTCATCTACAAATGATACATCTCAATGGGTTCCTAAATCTGATTTGTTTATGTATAATGAGCATCATTCCATAATTTCTACGGAAATCCAAGAACCAACTAAATAACCACCCCTCAAAATCGACAAAACACCTCTTCTTGAGTCATCTACAGTATTACCAAGTCAACCTAAGTTGCCTCCTTTAAAACTCAATGCAACTTGGCCTCTTCTCAAGTCGTCCACAAAATTACTAAGTGAAATTACACAACCACCTCTCAAAATCAGCCCACCTTCTTCTCCTATCAAGTCTTCTGTAGGTTCATCAACACTACATAAGCTAAAACCAATCAATTTTGTCAAAGATACTACTCCTACTGATGAACAAGAGACATCTCAAATTATGCCACCATCACATGGTCCTACTGTTGCTTCAGCCTACCATTGTGTTGGATCTCTCTTATCATGACATAGAGCACGCTCTCCAACAGTGGCATGGAACCTCTCGCGTCGCTGCATAGATCTCCATCATCATAGTACACTTGGGGGGCATCGCACTTGTTTCCCCCACCCCTCCTCATATTCGCATAAGATTATCTCTCATTGTTGCATTATCATACATTCATATCCTCACATAGACATATTCATCACATGTTTTAACATTGTTATTACCCGATGACACACTCTTGTGCTTCAATTCACACTCAACTGTTGAGGGATTACTACACATGAACCCTAAACATTGCACTATAATTATTACACATTGAGTTTCATTACGCATTATGTTTCATCACACATCATGCATTGTACATCATACATCATAATAGTCATCATTATGCAGATATCATACTTCTATTGTCTAGTGTTACATGTTATTCATCATATTTTCCATGTGGTGCCCCCTCGATTATAGTATTTGAGTCGTTCTATGTTGGAGTGAATAAAAAAAAGATCCATCAACTTTTGACAATGTACTTAGGATGCATGCATGTGAGAGGGGGATGATTTTCAATGTTTAAAGTTTCTTCTTGGATGTTGTGGTAACTACTTTTGACAGGTCACATGTCATATCTTCCGAACTCCAATCTTGTACGCATCCTCCCAGTCTAAGCCAATATATTATCTTGGATATCATGTAATGGGTTTGGCATGTACAATGCATATGGACTGTTGGAAAAAGGATTAAAAATTTATGCTTTCGTAGACATCTAGGATTGATTCGATCTGCACAAAGGGTTTCATTAAAATATTCATTTCTTTGAGCTCTTGACCTTTTGAAATGAAGAGGATATGTATGTTGTTCAAATGTGTTAAGGTATGACAAAAGACTCTTTTTTTGGGCTTCCCTTGGGTGCATCCTCTCTAGTTAAGACATCACCATGGGAGTATGGACTTGAAAGCTATGAAGCAAATACATTTAGCAATCATATACCCAGATCTCCACTCATTTTTCAGTGTCCTCCCAACCTACACATATGGGATATTCTGACAGGTGTGGGCATCCACAAATATTTATAGAAATAGGGATTTACTTTATCCTGGGCACATTTCTATCTCTAGGAAAATATCATTTTTTTAATTCCCATGTTATCTCAACCCGTACTAGTTGTATGGATTTGTTGGCTTGAATGGAACGTGGGAAGTTCAAAAACATTTCTCAGAAAACACTCCTTCCTGTTGCGCACTTATCCAGTCCATTCCTTACGTTTTGGCATGGATCTCTTTCTCACTTTTGAGTATATGGTAGAAACAAGGATATATGGTGCTCTTATTAGGAGGAACTAGGCCAAATAGCAGTTTCTTTTTACCAAACTCCATGTATCAAAGCTCATGAAGTGCTTGATATATTAAACAAAATGCCTCAAAGGAGCTTATTCTCCTAATTTTGATGGTTTCATGAATTATCGGAATGCATTTTACTTGGCGCCTTGGATAATTTGAAGAAAACTTAGGTGACTGGTGTAAGACCAGCCGTGCCCTCAATATCAATCTACTCAACTTGTGCCTAAATGAGAATGCTGAAAAAAAAAACGAGACATAGTGTGTGGATTGTTATATGAAATGTTCTCTTTTTTTAACCTAAAGGGATTTAATGTTTTGTTGTATGCGCAAAATGGGTTTGTAAAAGGCCTTGGAAACTCCAATAATTGTGCATTGACAGGTGTAAAGCTTCACCCCCATAACCCTTTATGTTATTTTCCCAAACGTCACCACAATAAAAAAATAAAAAAATAGAACAAATGAACATCCATCAAAGTATTTTGGAAAATAGATTTTTGTCAGTTGTTGTTGCAATGTACCTGCAGTATTTATACAAAATGTGTAAGAAGATGCATGGTGTGTGAGCTGTTAGAAAAAAAATGCCATGTTTGGAGGAAGAAAGCATAAAACATGTAAATTTTTTTTAAAAGTGTCTAAAGGATCTTTGTTTTCATGGACTGTCATGATTGTTGGATATGCACGAAATGGATTCGTGGAAGAAAAAAAAAAGAATCAAAAAATTTCGACTAAATGATTTTCTCCTGTCAAGAGCCATGGTAAAAATACCCTAGCTGATGTCTCCAACATGCGTCAGGAAAAGGTATGGATCACTCTTCCTCTCGCTTCAAACTAAACATTTCATCATTTATTTATTTTAGTGTTAGATTTCACTTTGTTATATATTTTTAATAAAATTGCAAATTAGAATGAATGATGTGGCTTTTACCTTTCCCGAAAATATTTTTCTTTAAACTTTTAATAAAAAAAATTAGGCAGTTGGAACCATGCACATGGAGCGCCATGTCACTGGTTAACGGGAACCAAAACCTCAAACAAGATCCATGTCGAGCCAAGACACCAGGAAGTTTCTTAACTAAGATGACTAACTTGATTAGATGCCTTAACGAGATGAGATTTGATACCCTTTTAACACTTCAGTCACTTCTGGTGACGTTCCTAATTTGTGAAATTGTGATTGATTTTGGCTTACAAATGTCATATCGATTTGGTGTAATTGGAAAACACCTTCACCTACCTCTAGCACTCCTATGTGAGAATTGAAACCAACTCTCAGTTTCATAAAAATAATTTCGTAAGTTAGAGTTTCAAGTGGATGTTCGGGCCCAATGGTTGTCATACAACAAAAGTGTTCAATGTATTTATGATAATTGGTCTCAAAGTCACCTTCATAAATTGAGCCTTGTTTAACGTAACCAAATTCTGTCAAATCTAGCAAGTTCTTTGTTTATAGGGGAGTAGGTAGGAATCGATGAAATTTATGTTTGAACTTAAAATGAGTAGTTTTGGAAACCATACTGTAAGCACTTTAGTTGTTTTGGTCAATTTTTTCACACTCACAATTTAAGATAGAAAATATTTCTGAGGATCCCATCAGTTTTGTAAATTACTCGTGAACCCTTTTTTTATATAGCGTTACAATGTGTGTAGATTATTATTAAATCAATTACTTTGTATGAATGGATTTTGTAATTTATAGTGCTCTCTCTCTCCTCCCTCTCTCTCTTAAAATAAATATGAAATTTTGGTTGGTCTTAGAGACGTGAATGGATTAAAAATGCAGATGAGTTTGAAATAAAATGAAAATTGGTATGAATTGAGAAATGGTCAAAATATTGTGAATAGAAAAGATTTTTTTTATAGTTTCTCTCTCTTCCCTACTCTCTCTCTTGAAAAAAAATGTAAATGAATGTGGAAGTGTGAATGTGTGAGGAAATTATCTCTCCTCTCTCTCCTTATCTCTACCTTTCTCTATAATTTTTTTGAAATTACATGAAATGATGAATGTTTTTTTTGTGCTTGAGTGTAAGGGTTTTCCATACTCATTCATAAGACTGATGCAACGTTGGTTGCAGGTACTCCGAACAAGAAGGATTAGAGTTTGATATGTTGTAATGAGTGAGATGAGATTAAGATATTGTATATTGATATAAATTACGAATGTTAAATGAAAGTGAATTAAAGAGAATTGCATTATCAAAAATAGTGTGTTGAATACTATTGTTCTTCTTGGAATCTTATATTTCAAGCATTGTACATGAAAAACTATGTTGTTTGTATCTGCCTTGTGTTAAAGCTAACCTTAAAACACTAGTAGGAGTGACACATAATTAATGTAGGAACAACTATGTTAGCTAGATAAATGAGGAATATAGTTGAATTTTGTAAATGGGTAAAAAGAATATCGTTCACTTCATAGGTGTTAAGCCCATTTGAATTTAAATATGGATCTCATGGTTTAGACGATTGAAACAATCACCTGCCTAATAGTTATTGTGGTTCATAGATAAAATCAGAATGTTTGGAAGTAACCTATCATTTTTAAACCATATAAATGCATCTAGTATTCAACCCTTTTCATACCCTCCCTCTGAATCATGTCACATCTAGGTTTGCAAAACCCTAATGTCTTAATAAATACTTTAATCCTCAAAATTAGATTTCTTTTCCTACACTTAATAAAATTCTTCAAAGACCATTTCTATAACTTAAGTGTCCTTGCACAAAACAAAAGATCAATTGAGTAACCTTGTCACTCATATGGTAAATAAGACTAACACTTCTTGGTGTCATAGGTTTACTCATCTTCATGGATGAGTTAGAGTTCAATGTTCGCATTGGACCTTGTTGTCCTAGTGGTCAGCCATATTCTTAAGAAGATAGTTTGGGATACCTTCATCATTAAATGAACCCTTCGTAAGATCTTGATGACACAAGTGGAGTTAGTACACTAGTGTACTATGCATTAAACTCGTGTTAATGATCTTTTTAGTTCCTCATAGATAAATATGTCACCTTGGCTAGTAAAAAATTTACACCTTTGTCCCTTACGAAGGTTTAATGGGATCAATATGTTTTCACACCTTGAACTGATCTATAATCAGGGGTAGAGCCTTGAGTGCAATTAGAATTAAACTAAACCTAATGGAACCCTTTATAAGATAAGTGTTAAATGAAAATGATAAAATGTATTATTATAATACCTCAAGTGGCACGAAGGCCTTGCAAGACATAGACATTTGATTTCTCTAATTTTGTCTTTTTATAGGGTGTAGAAACCCTCAAACACTAATGAATGTAGTATATTGAGTGACCTCTCTTGAATTTAATGAACAAGGAGATATGATTTATCATTACCAATGATTGTAAATATTACCTTAGAAATATTTTGAAACGCATAAAATTTTATAACTTTTGCTCTTGGACTCCCTTTGTCCTTCTTAGATAATTGTGACCCTTAGTAGAAGATTGCCATGTGTTTTCTCATAGGGTGTAGTTTCCCCCATATATGATTTCTTATGAAGTTAATAGATAATGCAACCTCTCTTAAGGGTATTGGTGAAAGAAACATTGATTCTTTTTACTTTCCCTATATGCATGAATTAGTTAGCTATGTAAGTAAAATGGAAACTAACACCTAGTAGCTTCAATATAATGCTAAACTAAACCTATGCATCATCATGTTAAGAGCTTAAGCAAAGCTAACCTATCAACATTTCTACATTAAACATGAAATGAACATTTCAAGCTAATATGCTAAACAAATTAACTTCTATCTCTTATTGAATGCTAAATGAGATGAGATTGAACCTATGTAGAACTCTAGCAATCAAAGAGTTGATTATGTGCTTGAAATCCCAAGGTTTCTAAGAATGGAGTCTTGTCAAATCATGGCTACAAGACCACTTGACATATCTCCATATGACTTCAAAAACTTGGGTGGATGAATGCAAGAAATGGAGAAGGCTAGCTCTTCTAATGGAAGAATGCTCAAAGATGATAAAATGGCTATAGTGTATGCTCTATGCTCATTTAGGAGTGTAGGTGTAAATAGAAAGGTAGGAGGAGGGCTCCTTATATAGCCCAATGGATAGAAGAATCTCTACATCCCTCTTCATGTGGGATAAATGGAGAGGTTGGGTTAGTTGTGGATAAGGGAGGTTCAGAAAGGGTTGAGTCAACCTTAGGAGAGTTTAGTTTGTCCTTTAGTGACCCATGGGGTTTGAGGGGATTTATTAATTAACCAAAGTGATTAATTAATAGGTGTGCAAGCTTATAGAAGCTTTTTAGAGGAATAATTAACATGATTTAGACTATGAGAGGGATTTAATCAAATAAATGATGATTTATTGATTTAATGGAAGAGGAAGCTAATTAATTAATAATAATTAATTAGTCTAGATAGAAAGGGGGATTAATTAATGGAAGGTTGTTAATTGGTGTATTTGTTGGATAGAAGGGTTAATTAACTAGCGTAATGTAGCTAATTAATGGTGATAGAAGAGGAAGTGTGCTATATTGACGATATGTCATCAATTTGTGGGAAAGAGGATAATTAGCACAATTTAAGTATTTAAATTGCTCGGGTTAAATTATAGGTGTCTACATTTTCCCCTCTTTGGGGTGGTGTAAGTGACACCACTTCAAAGATAGTAGATAGATAAATTTTGAAGGCGTAGAAGAAAAATTAGTAGAAGTGAGAGATGCCCCCTCGAGTGTTGATGGGGTGATGAAAGAAGGTGATCGACGATCGAAAAAGGTGAGAGAAAGGAAATAGAAGAATGGGTAGGAGCAGGATGCCCCAGGTGAATAAGAAGAATAATGTTGATAGGAGAATGATGTAGAAGAGGAATGAAGACGGAAAGAAAAGAGCAAGCTTTCATCCAGTGTATTGAAACAACTTTATTGTCATCATATTGCCAAAGATCTACGTCATCAGTCCTTATTAAAAATATAAGCATATGAAAAAGTAGGATGACATGAAAATCCATACTACGAACAGTTTTCCATTGCTGAAAAACCCACTCAATGCAACATACAAAAATCAATGCAATATGAGAAGGAAACAAGCTCATTTAACAGGGAAAACAAGTACAAACACACATATTCCAACCAACAATGGTCAAGATGGTTGTACAAATGTTTTGTTATCAAGTTGAAGATCCCCAAATGTTCATGATTGATGAAAAGGGTTAAAAATGATGCCCTGAGAAAGGATACATGCAAGGGAAGATGATGAAGGACACCGGGTCCAATGAGAAAGCGTAGTGCACCACGAAACAATACCAGGAAACTAGATGTGCCTCAGAGTACTGACGAAGCAAGCAGGCTAGCTTTGTAAATGGTTGTAAATATGATGATCCACGAGTCATTTGATCTGTGAAGATGTGAAATTTCCAGCAAGATATGGAAAGAATACCATGTGCAAGACACGAGTTTCAGCCACTATGAGCTGGTTTACCTAGTTTTGTGAGTTTTACAATTTTTAAGGATTTTTTGGAGAATTTTTGAAAAAAATTGTTTGATTTTGAATTGATTTTTACCTTTTTTGTTTTTAATTTTTGATGGTTTAGATGTGTAGAAGAAATTAGAAGAATCAGTAAGAATCTCCCAGATGCAAAATAAATGCCCCAGAGAGAAGAAAGAAGTAGTAGGTTACAAATAATGCCCCAGCACAATGGAAAAATTAACAAAATAATTATTTAATAAAAAATAATTATTCGATGGAGTGTGTAGAAGAAGGGATATCACCTAGGAGCAATAAAATTGTCCTAGTGAGAAGAAATGAGTACCAGATGGCAAAGAATGCCCCAACACGATGAAAAAAATAAAGAAAAATAATTATTTAAATAAAATAATTATTCACGGTGAGTAGAAGAAGAGTTAGAGCAACAACGGTGGTCAAAACAGTCTTCCAGGCATCACGGCCGATGAGAATGGTTTAATATACCCCACCCGGGGGGGTAAATCATCGCGACCAATTCATTTGTTACTGACCACTACCAAAATTTTACCGCGAGACCCCCGATAGTGACAAGGATGATGGTGAGAGGATGAGCCCACATGAGACACTCCGACCGAGTTCGGGAGTACGTCTGACCGACATGTGGACGATGGATTCTTCATGAGTACCTTGACCTACTTTTTCAATATGCATTTAATATTGTAATTAATGCTTTAATTAGTAGTGTAGATGTCAGGTATAGCACAGGCGTGTGCATGCACAGGCGCCCCTATGGTGGCGTAGGTACCCCTGAAGCATATGTGCATGCGCAGGCACTAGAAAAATGTGTGCGTGCACATGCATACACCCAAAAAGTGTATGCACATCCACACACATGCACATAGTACATGTGCACATGTGCATGCACCAAAACCTTGGTGCACACACACACACACACATGCGTGCACACGCAGGCAACACAAACATGACGCAAATGCCCTGAGGTGGATGCATGCATGCACGTGCCAAAAAGGGGGTGCACATGCCACAAGGTGTGCACATGCCCAAAAGGGTGCGCACATGCATCTAAAAGAGACGGATAAGAAGGAAAATTGCCAAAAAAATGACACTTAGAAGAAAAATAAAATTTAGCAGAGGATAGAAGAACAATAGAAGAACTTAGAAGAATTGTTAGTGTCTAATACATGTAATGTTTTGTAGAGATGGTTGCCAGCACTGCAGATGCGAGAGTGACACACTCGTATAGCCAAGATGGAGGGGAGCATGTGTTGATGAGACCATCGTGAGATGGCGATACTACTGGAGGTGGTCGGTTTAGGCCATGTAGCGCAGATGGCATCGATTACCCTAGATCATGGCCTATTGACCACTTTGATTGAGTGGTGGCACAATGAGAGCCAGTGCTTCAGGCTCCCCACAGGAGAGATGACTGTCACATTGGAGGATGTGTGGTGGATTCTACGTGTTCCCATTGTAGGCTTGATGATTGAGTACATGAGTGATTTTGGTTGGATCACTGCGGTGGTTAGCGACATATTTGGCCATGATGAGATACCCCACGAGGGTATGACAATGTCTTTACATGATTGTATATCTGATCTGACCCTTCACCGGGGACCACTTTACTTGATGGCTCTTATCAGTGGGTTCTTACTCACTGATAAGACAGGGACATCGTTTCTGATGGGATTGATCACATTAGTTCATGGATTGTTCAGTGGTGAGAGATATTGTTGGGGCCAGTGCATACTGGCACATTTATACTGGGATCTAAACTTGATTACCTACCACCGTCAGAAGATGGTGGGGCTGACGTCTTTGCTACAGATATGGTCATAGGACCATATAGCAATCAGGCACCCCATAGGTGCATTGCACACCCGAGCTCTAGAGGAGCCGACATATATGGCATGGGTCTCTTTGGGAGATGATGTACGAGGGCACCTAGGCAGCATCTATTATTACCGATGAGAGTTTGATGAGCTGCTAGAGAGAGACATCATCTGGAGGCCCTATAGGCACATATAGTGGCCTGAGGATGGAGTAGAGCTTAGTGTCTGTGTGGTAGAGCACTTTCTTCTTGGTAGCCGCAGCTATATTACCAAGATATACAGGGTAGACCAGTGTCAGTGATAGCTAGGCAGGGTTCAGGGTGTCCCTCAGCCTGATATGTAGTATGCTCACTGTGATGTAGAGAGGTAGACCATAGGGCCATGTATATAGGTGGCTTGAGCTAGGGCTAGCTTCTTATAGGTGGTACCACAGGTTTGGGACCCTTCCCGACAAGGTTAGAGACCTAGGCACCACACCAAATTATATGGCCTGGTATGTGACTGTTTTTCTATGGCACTTGACTATATCAGATGAGGCATGGGGAGTAGAAATTTGAGCACCACCAGAGATCTCGTACAACATTGATGGTGATGATGTAGGTGCAGGTCATGCTGATGATCCTTTTGATGGTTAGTGACGTGATGGGCAGGGTCCAGTACAGGATCCTAGATAGAGGTGGCACTAGGTCGGGATAGGGATAGGTACATAGGCATAGGCACAGGGTCATGCACAGGGTCCTAGGCCCAGATTATGGGACCAGGGACATGCTCATGGACATGCACATGGCCAAGTACAGGGACAGGATCATGTAGTGCTTCTGAGGTTGCCCCAAGCTCAGGGTGGAGATGCCGAGGGATAGCTAGCTACCTTATGGCAGCAACTACAATAGATGAAAATGGAGAGAGATCAGGCCTGAGCTCACATTCAGGTTGTGACAACAGAGTGAGACCAGGCCAGAGCCCCAGGCCATGGTCCAGGGAGGAGATGGCTCTGTACATTTTCAATAGATACGTCAAATGGCTACCAGATGGCTCAGGTGCCAAGCTTATTACAACAGACTCAGACTCAAATACAGCCAGTGATAGCCGAGAGAGATCAGCTTCATGTGCAGAGCGAGGAGTGGGTCAGGTCAAGGTTACATGATTATAAGTAGAGGTAGCATCTTTCCGATGCACAAATGGGATAGTGGTGACAACTCACACCCATCAAGATTTGGCTACAGTGGAGGGTAGAGCCTCCTATTATTAGTCGTTATATTATGAGGCAGTTCTAGCTGGTCAGTGGGCACCCACCTATATCTAGCAGTCAAGTGGATTGACGAGATTAGAGAGGCCTCAGGCATCAGTGGAGCAGCCATGAGGGTAGCCTATAGGACCATGTGGTACACAAGTCATGGGTCCTCCTCCACTTCATAGGCCAACCAGTCCATCTGAGGGTTCTAGTCAACCATGACCCTCATTGTATCCATTGATTGTACTTGTATCATTATATACATACCTCTTATGAAGGTGTTATCATTCTTGGCATTTGTATACGATGTACCATTTTTGATACATGCCTTTGATGAAGGATTTATTTTTTGATCGATGTATAGCTTTTTTGATGCACGCCTCTGATGAAGGCATTTATGAGTTGTGCCCTTTGATGGCCCATTTTGTATCGATGATGTATATCCTCTTTGAGACATACATTTTATACTTGTATATATGGACATTTTGATGCGGCACGGTTGCTATGGGATGATGGACTTTATTGTTTTGATGATTGATTACATGGATTATGGATGTGTCATGATGTTATATGGTTTGATTTCACACTTTTGTATGTATCATGATGATAGTTGAGATGTTTGTACCACATGTGTTTGATTTTGATATGATAGATCCATAGATGATATCAATTGTATTGTACATGTGATGCTTTAGATTAGTGGATGGGATGACATGATGATATTGGTGCAGGGGAGGGGATAGATTTTGATATTTGTGATCCCTCTTGCCCCCATTTGATGATACGATATGTGATGATTAGCTTAGCATTCATGTATGATGTATACTTAGCTTTTTATTTATATGATGTATAGATGATGTTAGATGTGTTGAATATGATGATGGAAATGTGATGATGTGATAACAAAACTATGTACATGTGACAAGCAAACACAATCAAATGTTAACAAACCTAATCACATATATAGTGTTAACCAACATGAATTAACACAACTATGTATAATTATTTACAAGCATGCAAAAACACACTTCATATGTACAAGTAAGAAAATCTAATCTAAGCAAGAAAAGATGAATCTTATCAAAGTATGTCTAAGCAATAAACTATACAAATGTATAAACAAGCAACAACTATACAAGCAAACAATGTACACAAACAAAGCAAGAAACAAGATAAAGTAAGTAAACTAAAGTTATGTTTTTGCAAGATTGTTTTGTGAAACACTTTTCTATTGTTTTGAGGCTTTTGTGTTGAAACAATTTTCTATTGTTTTGTGTTTTGTGAGCATTTTATTTGAATGTTTGGCGATTTTCTAACATTTTAAAATGTTTTCTTAATTTACTAAGATTTTTGAATGTTTTTGTGATTTTCTAAGATTTTTGAATGTTTTTGTGATTTTCTAAGATTTTTGAATGTTTTTGTGATTTTCTAAGATTTTTGAATGTTTTTGTGATTTTCTAAGATTTTTGAATGTTTTTGTGATTTTCTAAGATTTTCTGAAGCTATGCACAGGTAACCGAGAAACGTGGATGCCCCTAGCATTAGATGGAGAATATACAAGGGTAAGCGCCGCGTGTTTACAAATAGGAAGGTGAAGTCACAGAAGTGCCCCCAGTGTGAGATGCGAGGAATATACAAAGACCATCCCTTCACTGATTTATAAGAGGAGAAAAATTCGGATCAAGGCTTGACAGGATAGGTTCATAGGGAATCTCGGAGATACATGTGCGGAACTAGCCCTAGGCTAAGTAAAAGTACCCTCCAGATGCAAGATGCTTGTGAACAACGAATCCTCCCAAGGCACTAGAAACCAATTTTCACCAAGGGACCTATCCAAAGTGCCACAATTGCGTGGTTTTCACATATGGATGACCTGCTTTCTCTTTTTCTTTTTCTATTTTTTTTTGTATTTTGATCATTTTTAGTTTTTTTGTTGTTTTTTTTAATTTTTGCGCCATGTTTAAGCATACAACCATTTGAGGTGCATGACATTCATAGGTTTGTGGAGCTCATCACCATTGGGATGGGCAAGTTTGTATGCTCCCATACCATATTTGGCCATAATGACGTAAGGTCCTAACCAATGCGGTTGGAACTTGACTTTCTTCTCTCTTTCCACCTTTGTGTTAAATTGATTTTCTTTCATGACCAAATCTCCAACCTCAAACTGACAAGGTATGATCCTTTTGTTGTAATTTTTGGAGACTCTATTCTGATACACTTTGAGATGGTTAAGAGCACAGATGCACTTTTCATCCAGGAGTTCTAATTCTGCTAGCCTGGACACTCTGTAATCTTCATCCTTGTCCATATAATCCCTAAGAGATATTCTTAGGGAAGAGATCTCGATTTCCAATGGGATAATGAATTCAGTTCCAAATACTAGGGAATAAGCTATCACACCAGTAGGAGTGTGAATGGAGGTCCTATAAGCCCAAAGGGATGGGTGAATTTTAAAATGCCAATTGTGACCTGTCTTACTCACCATCTTTTCCATGATTCGAACCAATGTTTTTGTTAGTGGCTTCAGCCTGCCCATTACCTTGTGGATAATATGGTGTAGACCACTTCAATTTTATTTGAAATCGATGACAAATATCTTTTACTATCTTGTTTTTGAATGATTTTCCATTGTCAGTAACTATGGCCGCAGGAATGCCATACTGACAGATAAGGTGATTCATTATAAACTTTGAAATATGAGCACCTGTAACATAAGTCAAAGGAACAACCTCCACCCAGTTAGTGAAATATTCCATAGCTGTGATTATGTGAGTATGACCATCAGATGAGGTAGGGGTGAGCTTCCCTATTAAATCTAATCCCCATTTAGAAAATGGCCATGGGGTTGTGATTGGCTGTAATGGATGTGATGGCGCATGGATGAAATTTCCATACTTTTGACATAGTACGCATTTCCTTACATAGTTGCAGTAGTTTGTTTCTATAGTAGGTCAATAGTAGCCTAATCTCAAAAATTTCTTAGCTAGAACCATTTTGTTTTTATGGGCACCATACACCCCTTCATGTAGCTCTTTGATTGCTTGGACTGACTCTGCTACATCTAGACAACGCAACAGATTCCCATCATAGCCACGATGTGTAATGTCCTGCCTCAGGAAACTGAAAAACTACACCAAAAGTGACTACAAATTTGAGTAAAAAAATTTTTTTGAAGAAGACAATATTTACTAACACCTTGCTTAACCATATCCCGTTAATAATTAATTGATATAAATTTAATTTACCCAAAAATTAAATAAACTCTAGTTCAACAACATCTTAATTATTTTTATTCTATTAAATTCACTAGGGTCACATAATTTTAAGTCTACACACCCCTTGTTATATTTATTTCCCCTTTTCCCACTTAAAATCCTATGACTAAAAGGAGGAGTGTAGGGTCACTTATGGGCCCTAGGATTAGATCAATCTTGGCCCTTGATCTCTTTTTTTTTTTGCCCTAATGTTGCCCTAACTCATCTTTATCTTTGTTATTTTCTTCTCTTGTTTTTTTCTTTTCTCTTCTCGATTTGTTTTGTGTTGGTCTTTGTTTTCTTCATACAGGTTGTTTGGAGAGCTATGGAGTTTTTTTTTTGTAATATCCTTGCTGTATTGTTCTTTGTTATATATATATATATATATATATATATATATATATATATATATATATATATATATATATATTATATAATATTATATATGTATATATATATATATATATATATGTATGTATGTATGTATGTATATGTATGTATGTATGTATACATACATACTTACATACATACATACATATATATATATATACATGTATGTATGTATGTATGTATGTATGTATGGTATATATACATAATATATACACATGTATGTATATATATACATGTATGTACACATGTACACACACACACATGTACACACACACACACACACACACACACACACACACACACACATATAATATATATATATGTATGTATGTATATATTTATATTTACTGTTAATATTATTTTGAAGTATTAGGGCGGATTTTTTTTTGTTTTTACAGGGGGATTGAGTGAGGGGGGCTGCATGGAGGAGTGAGGAAGGGTCGGAGGGACAGCCGCAGGGGTAGGTGCAGAGTTGGAGGTCGGGGGAGGCGTGAGGGAGAAGGGTGGCCGACGTGGGGGAGGTGCAGTGGTGGCGGGTTTGGAGGGGTGTGGGCGCTGCGCACAGCAACATGCGGGTGAGGGGGAAACGGTGTGTGTGGGGGCCGGGACAGTGGCCAAAGGGGAAGCAGTGCAGGGGTGGGGGGGCTGAACTCCCCACCAATACATTTTTTTTTTGTTTATTTAAATTTGTATTAAATAAAAACATTTTTGTTTATTATTCAAACGTATTTTTTAAAAAAAAATTTTATATTTTATATATATATATATATATATATATATATATATATATATATATATATATATAGTATATATATATATATATATATATATATATATATATATATATAATATGTATACTTGCTGTTTGTAATTATTGTTATTTCGTTTTTATATTTATATATATATATATATACTGTTTATAATTATTGTTATTTCATTTTATAAATATTGCTATATATATATATATATACAAAAAAGAAAAAAAAACATAAAGTTTTACAATGGATATATTTCACTATATATAAAAATAAATCTACAACTTAAAACCCATATTGATAAAATAGTTTGAACTAAGATTGTATTTTATTTATTTATTTATTTGTTTGTTTTAAAAAAACTGAATAAGATCATATGATACACAATGATGAATAATAATGATTCCAACTTATAAGATAGCAGATTTTAACCTTGTTATTTTGATGCACAAAGGAGACTAAAAAAAAATCATCTATTCACTTTCCTTACAATATTGTTACAAAAAGAATAAGAAGAGATACTATCTTTTCCAAGTAGCACCAAAAGATTTATTCAGATTTTTATGCAAATGAAACTTTCCACAAGGTATTAATAATTCTTTTCAAATACAATAACTAAATAAACATTTCAGATTTATAAACAAGAGGGACATTCAACATGAAGAGTATATATTTGTTCACAAGAAAGACATATTTCCAAAACTATATATTTTCTTTCAAAAGGGAGATTACAGATTAAATTTTCATATTAAATAAAACAACAAATACCATGTTTCATTTTCAAGATTTGAAGTTTTCATATACAAAACATACACAAAACATATCCACCCAAGAAGATTTATCAAAAGATTTTTTACAAGACTTGGAAGTAGCTTACTTAGCTCAAAAATGGCTCAAGATTTCAAGAATGCAAATTAAAAAATAGAAATTTTACAAGGAGTACAAGTCTTCCACCAACCATTCTCAAGTGGTTACAATACAATAGATGTTTCACAAAGATTAGTGAAGACAAGAAAAACTCTCAATATCTCCAACTTCCAGCTTTGAGCTCCAACCTTCAAGCCTTCAAGAAAACCAACAAGGAGAAAGAGCTTATTTGCCACCCAACCATAGGCATCATTACATGCCTCTCCCAAGATTGGGATGCATGCTAGCCTCCCCCAAGCCCATAAGAAAAGACGGCATAGCTAACCAAAACTTGCACAAGAATGAAGGGTGACACTAACAATAGATACAAGCATACAAAGATAGGACACAAATCCAAGACAAGACTCCAAAATTTTCCAAGGTGGCAAGGAGGAGAACCCATGTTCATCCTCTAAAAACAATGGGGAAGAGAGAGGAGAAGAGTTCTCCAAAAGTTGTTACATCAAAATTATCTTGCACAATAACAAGACATCTCCATGTCCTCCTTATTGCTTCATATATCAAATCAAGCCCTCCTTATTCCTCCACCCTTTCTCCAAATCCATTCTTGGAAAAATTTTCAAACCCCAAAGGGGTTTCCTTACCAAGAATGGGGAAGGAGATTCAAGCCAAATAAATCAACTTCCCCACCTCAACCATTGATGGGAAAAATAATAAGCTCCTACAAGGCTTGTCCATCAAGCCTTGAGGATTGAGAGGAAAATTCCCTCTCTCTTCCCCCACAACTCCAAAACTCCATCATGCCATATGATGGAGGGAGTAACAACAAGCAAATGACCAAAATCAACATATATACAATTACAATCTCAAGCAACCAATCCAATAACTAAAAGTGAAAAGCAACCACATGCAATAAAACATAGAGAACCTACCTCAAGGAAAGCTCTCCAAAAAGCTTTCCAACTTCAAGTTTCTTCACACCTTGACTCAAGCAATTCCCAAGCTCCAATTCTCCCAAGCATCCAAAAGCAAGAAGTTCCAAGCAAAAAGTCCCTCTCTTAATTCCCATGGATGGAGAGTTTGAAGAGGAGTAAGCAAGCATCCTCACCAATGAGGGAGTGACATGTGTCACCCCTCTCCCTCCCTCATGGTCAAAGATGCCAAAACAAAAGAGAGAAAGGGTAAAATTATCTTTTTTCCCTCTTCTCCCAAATTACTCCTTAAATGTTAGCAAGACAAAATTAGTGGCAACTTTTGATAAGACACACAAATCCACCATCCCTTACATGGATGTGACAAAACAAGGGGTAGAAAGGGAGGGAAAACTCCCTCTAGCCTTGAAAACAAGCCCCCCTACCCATTAGGTAGGGTCCAAGGGCTCATTTTAATGTGATAGGGGGACTCCTAAGCTACAAAGGGGTCCCCAAAAATGCCCAAAATAACCCTAATTTCAGGTTTTGCAATTTTTGGCACAAGGGTAGAGGGTGTGGGGACCACCCAAGGGTCTCACATGTGATCCTAAACCCCTTGTGATTAAGAGACATCATTAAGCATAATCCACAACTTCAAATGAAAGTGAGATTATTAACTCCTAAAACAAGTTTACAACTTAACCAACTACCCTAACCAAAATTAATAAATCAAAACACAATACATTACAAAATACATTGGGGTCACTCATAGTGCCCAAAATTAATAATCATCTATCACTAAGGCTTCACACATTGAACATGGCTAGGACTCAGCCCGTGGGCCTGCTTGTGCAAGATTGAGTAGTTGGCCTGAATCCCACGTTCTTCTGTAAACCTGTCACCTGCACACTCATTGCACACATTAACCGCACCTGTCTGATACAATATAATTACAATGACATCAGTAAGATTATCAATGCAGTGCTAAACCAGCCCTAACATCCTACTTAAATCAAGATGCGACAACGTGCACAGTTATATTCCAGTATCTCCAAAAGTTAGACAAGATGATAAAGTGACATATAACCATAGAATCCCACCATGCAACAACCAAGTATCCATCAATATAATTAGGTTCCAAAGCAACATCATATTCATTAGTTTCCATGTCATAACATAAGAAAAAGAGACAATAAAGAAATTAGGTTAAATTGGCGTTGTACGCCTGAATGTCACACATGTCTAATAAAATCAACTATCAAAATATAATGTCCAAGATATCACCAATCCCTGTCAAAACATGTCTATGAGCAAATAAACAACAAGATTAATGAGCTATAAAAAGTGTGGGCACTACACGAAGATAGAGTTTCATCAATCCTAACAGGGTGTAACGAGGCTATCTAACGACTTGAAAACAACCAATATCCTCGGGAATGGGAGATGTCAAGAGGGACCCTGTTGTCGATTAAGATAGGCATATACTGTGTGCATACCATGGGGAACTTATGGACCAACGAAATTCATTAAGCCATCCATGATTTTGGCATTTCATGCACAGGCTGGCAGTAAATTCTCAACATAACCAATGGAACATCATTTCTCTCTGGTGGAATTCGGAACAATAGAACCTACATTTTCCATAGAGTTTATGGTTCTGTATTGTGCTCAAGTAATAAATGCGATATGTGATACGCACAACAATTGAATTTTATCAAAGTTTCAAATAACCCATCTGTAGGCTGATAAGTCTTTTCCTCCTTGACATTCTATATTCATCGTTAACTTAAATGAAGAGGCGGATCTGTGATTTCACCAACAATCAAAACATTAAGAAACTATCCCAATTTCATGGTGCCAATCGGCATCTCTAGCAAAGAGTGCCATGATACAGCATGCAATGTTTATCAGTTAAAATAACAATACTGGGAGGTTCAAACTAAATGAAAAACCAGATTGTAAACAATATTGAAAACCCATTATATTTACCAATTAATTCCTTATTATTTTCCTTCAAATTTTCACAATGGAAAATTAAGAACAGATAAATCATTTGTACAATAGCCACAAGATAGATCCCATCACATATCCCACATTTCATAATGAAACAACAAGAAAAGAGTAAGATTCACTCATGCTCTAAACCTAGTAACCGTGGTTCCCTTCAAACTGATTGGCATGTTACTTCTCCACTTTACCGAATGCCCATGTAAATAATTCCAATGTAAAATTCAACAAGGTAGAATGATACAAATATAGCCATTCTACCTATAAGGTGGGTTTTGACAATAGGTACTTTCAATGCATGTCAACATATCTCCCATAATAAGCTTGGTCTTACTATCCTACATGCAACTTCGGCAATAGTTTTTCCAAGGTACAAAGTACATCCACAACAAGATTTTCATGTAGAGGGTAAACAACCACAAAAACCCAAAAATGTGAATGGATTGAGATGAGTGCACAGATGTTTTGGCTTTGTGGTCCAGGTCATAGCTTGGGTGAGATTCGCACCAATAGAAATTTGTGGTAGCATAAATGCAATTACATGGACTAGCAGTGGTTCCAACGTAGTGGATTTGGTAGACATTCAGGACTAGTGGATTGGCTAAGTAATTCCCACCAAAACAAGGTGCATGGCATGATTGAACTGTCAAAGATCAATTAAATTTAAACAGTATCTAATTTCCTTATCTTTCATTTACCTTGTGGTGAAGGAATGACACATGTCAAACAAGTTGGGAAATGAAGTGGTGGATGGCATTATACCTTGACATTGTCAAGTAACATGTGTCAGTTGACCATGGGCTTTTGGGGAGCCTTAACAATTTACATGCTAACTATGGTCGATGACCATATAAAATGAATCAATAGCATCAAAACCTCTTAAAATTATGCATTATGAATCTACGACCAACTATACCATAATAATTACACTAAACTCACACTGCTCTGTGATTCAATAAAACTTATGTATTTACTAATTCCATAAGCAATGTCGTCTATGACACCAACAAAATCAATAAGGTCATCTGCTACATTGTCTTGGATGGTCCTAAGGACCCTTATTTGAGCAGCACACAATACTTCCATGATTTCATGAATCATCTTATGGTATATGACAGTCATGTTCACAATGATCAAGTTGCAGGGGAGTTTGCAAGGCCATTTAAGGGGATAACTTGATCACGTTATTGTCCTTGCAAGGATGGTATGTGACCAAGTCAACAATATGTTAGCAATAAATCAATTGCGATTTTCGCATAAGATTGTCCAAGACCAATTAAAAATCCATTCAAACTTTAAGACGATAACATTTCAAGCAATGTGGTAACGTTGAATAATGCAAAGCATATCAATAATGACCGATTCAATGGGAAATACCATGAATACTGGACAAAGTAACTTATTAAGAGACTCTGGAAAATTTGCATTAGATCTGAATGCAAACAGGTTTCATTAATGTACAGCAAACAACGTTTGGTGTCCATTCTAACCAATTCCAATAGGTATAACGAAGCCAAACGCTAGCAATGTGATCATCAAACAAAATCAACAAATGTTATGTGGTAAGAGCCACCATATAGATTCCGTGTATACATCTGACACATATGTATGTATATGGGTTTTAGTATATAAATACATACACTGTGTGTGTAATTAACTATATATATGTATTTATCCAAGCCTATCATATCGTATTTATTTAGGATCATCCACGAATACATTTACCCCAAAAAAAAAAATTCCTAAAATGTGCATGTGACAAAACCTGAACTGTATTACTAAGTAGCCTGTGGTGTGAATGAAACATTTTTTTAATCTGAATAGATTTGGGAACGTCTATCCCATGTTACTCAATTTTGATATCAATGGCCCTCTCCACCTTACCCCATTCACTTTTTTCATAAAATACTAAAGGCATATGGTTAGGATCGGGAAGCTTTGTATAGGTTAGTAAATTGTTGCTAACAAGGGGTTTGTCGCCACAAGTATTTTCCTACAATTGGTGTGATCATTAGGTTTCCACAGTCCATTAATTGTTGTACTTGCCAATTTGTCTAGCTAAATAATGTGACATCAATTTTGAGGTTTTGACTTTTGTACCACACTTTGTGGTCTTTCTCCATAAAAAACGACCCTAAATTACATGTTCTTTTCATTGGAAATTTTTCCCTTGCTTTTTCTTAATTTTTTCTGACCACGAAGCTCTTCTTCCTCACCGAAGTATGCACAAGTATCTAAGTCAATGTAGAAACCCTTCTTATGGTCTCCAATCTAAATTATATCTCGAATGCCCATGAATTATGCAATGGCTTCGTAATTTTCAAAGACATCCAATGACACATGATGTTATTGGTCCCATTCAACAAGGCAAGGGTAAACAAGGTCAATTTTAGGTTCAGTAGGGGTTATGGAAGGACAACGGTATCCATGAATAGGTTCGTGGAGGCAAAATCCTCGTATTGGCTATAGTGGGAATATGTGTCACTGTCTAAATAATCAGATCTATCTTCACACTCAGAATAGGTGGAATCTTGATCATTAGGGTGTGATCTTAGGGTCGAATGCCAATACCGTATCTCTAGGCCATCTAAAATGATAGTTGGGTTGACCTCTAGTTTTAGGTGACAATGATAGGTCCAAAACCAAAAGAGCTTTTTGCACATTATATTCTCCACAACCATATTCCAGAACCTTCATCTCCCATGAATCAAAAGGAGAAGTTGATGTAGAAGCCTCACAGACGCAAGAACTTAGGGAATTTGAATCTACCCGTGACTCCATGGCTTCACGTATAGGGACAACTATATCAGCAAAGGGATGTGTATACGCACCCTTACATGAAAAACTATTGAGAGCTTTGCAGTGAGCAAAGGTCTCTAGATCTCCTTATATCGTGATAGATCTCCTTATATCGTGATAGTGTGTCCCTCGTGTTTGAATGTTGATGGCATAACCTGCATGACATGAATCCATGTTCGACCAAGAAGCATATTTTATGGAAGTTCCAAGTCCAAGACATGAAAATTTTTCTGATGACAAGTGGGTCCTACTTCTATTGGTAATGTGATTATCCCAACTGATTCCCACTATGCGTTGTCGTAAGTGGTTATGGTAATAATATGGGACTCTAGATCTTATTTTGTATGTCACAGTTGCTTAATTAATTTCAACATGCATATATTCAGCCCTGATCCATTCTCCACAAGCACCCATTTTATCTTTCAGTGGGTAACAAATACCTCAATATATAGGGGGAGATTATGTGTAGGATCTTCAATAGGGATCTCCCTATGATTAAAAGATATGTACTTAGTTGGTACAATGTTGGCCACCGCAGCTTGAAGATGTGAAGGGTCTACTTCTAGTGGCACTCTTGACCCCTTAAGATTTTTGTACAAGATGTCCCTATGTACATTTGATATTTTGAGAAGATCCAAGATTGAAATCTTGACAGATGTCTTCTCAAGTTGCTCTAAGAGGTTGTACCTACCATCTTATGGGGTCAAAGGAGAAGGTTTTGGAATCATGAGGCAGGTGCACCTTGTTACCATAGTGCAATCCTTTCCCTTAATTCGAATGGTGTTCACATGGTCATTAGGAGAGCGAATAAATCCAATGAGTGAATCGTAATGATTATTTTCCTTCTTGGTATATATATAATTCGTTGCTTTGTAACTCTGGGATGACTTTCCTTGATCCGGATTTTTCTCATTTGACTTACCATGTTTAGGGAATGGTTCTTTGAATATTCCCATATTTTTGTTTGGCATCTGAGTTTTCTTTGGGATGTCCACTTCTATCTCCCCATTGTCAATGAGATATTGGATGTAGTGATGAAGTCGTAGAAATTTGTTCGTTTTGTGTCCCTTGACACGATGTAATTCACAATACTCATGCTCTTTGTACCATGATGGTTTTGGAGCATTGTCATCAAAGGTTTGTGTCATGGGATAAGTCACCATGTGAGCTGCATCTAATTGCTTCAATATGTTTGAAAAAGGCTCATTGAGAGGAGTTAACATTCTACATTTAGGTGGTGGTCGAATAGGTTCTGTTGACAATTTCTGTACTTGTGCAAAAATGGGCAACTAGACAAGTTGTTACAATGGATAGAATAGGTGAAGTATACCTAAGCTAGGAGAGATCACATCAGATTATGTTATTATTGTTGATTTATTTAAAATATTACATTTACATGAAATCTACAGCTATGTGTGCTGTTACAAAACGTAACAGATCACATAATTTGCAATTTCGTGACCATCCTCAGCAAAAGAACACAAGCCCCCAGAGGACAATTGTGTTGTCTTGATGAGAATATCCGATTGTAGAGTAGGTGAAATGTAAATTTTTTGGAACAACAAATATAAGTGCAGATCTAAGAAAATTAGAGTTCATTACTGAATGTTACAAGTTCTACTCAATGTTCTTTCCTTTACAATTAAGACATTCAATTATGTTATTGAGTTGTTTAGTTCATTATACAATCCATACAGAAATGTAGAAATGTAGAAAGAGATATACAACTCATTTACATAATTCAATGTTTTATTCACAAGGAGAGTCAAATGTTTCCCATACAAGCCATGAGATGTAACTTAAAATTAAAGTACATCTACTGAAAAGAAAGATACACATGCATGAAGGAGAAAGTCAGAGGATGTATGAGGGTGAACCCATCATTGCCTTGTATATTCTTCTTTGTGTAGAGCATCTCCATGCCAGCTCCTTCATCATCAAGTCATGATACCTAAAAAGAAAAAACAATCAATCATCAGGTACAAGCTCAGGGATCAAGCAATATTCCTACACTATCCTACTTCATGCATATGAATCTTTCCCTAAACAGGAGATGTATTCTACTTGAAGATCACTCAGAAAGAAGGAAGTGAAAAGAAAGAAGAAAATATGGACATAAGAGAGGCCAAAAAGCCTAATTATTTTCTAACTATTTTCCTAAGTGTGCAGGTACAGGTTATAGCCAAAGAGGGAAATAAATAAGTCATAAGTACATACCAAGAAGAAGGAAGAGTGCAACTCAAAGTTTAGCAAACATTCTGCAAATGGAAGAGGTTAGATCTCAGAAGAGAGAATGGAAGATAAAAGTACACTTTTCAGTTTGTAAAGAAGAAGAAGAATTAGATTTCAACAAGCTGAGGCTAAAATCAAAAGGATTACAATTGAAATAGGATGAGAGAGAGATATTCTAGAAAAAAAATTTGACAGGGGCTTCGCCATGTAAAATCAACATTTCAGGATTTTTCAGCATACATATCAAAGTTGTAAATGAAAGAAAAAGTAGTATATAATTGTAGAAAAGAATTCCTTGTAGCTTAATCAGTTGAAGTGAATTGAAATTTCCAAGATAATCTCACAAATTTTCGGGCTTTTCTAAGTTACAGTTTTCAGAATAAAGCAGATATGCGAGCACATAATTACTACAATATCAATGAAATACATTCATTCAAGAAAAGTTGTACTCATCTAAAACATACGCAGAAGCCATTACAGGTGAAAAAAATCTATCTCATGATGATAGTTTGAAGTAAGCTACAGAAGACACAATGTGCATGAAAGATCATCATATAATAGCTATATAATCAAAGACCAGTTTAAGCTATAGGTCTTTATGAGCTCAACTTCTCAGAATAGAGGGATTCTTGTGAGTAAGGAACATGTCTAGTTTTGAAAATATTTTGAAAGAGAGATAATTTTGGAAAAAAAAATTTGGCAAGGCTTCACCCTATAAAATCAACATTTACAAATTTTTCAGCATCTAAATCAAACTGAAAATTAAATAAATACAATGAAAGTACGATGGTAAAGTATTTGAATCAAGGCTTGTGCCAAATAGTGATATCAAAATAGATCAAGAATTGCTTAAAATTACTGCAGATATCAAAGAGTGTGAGTGTAATTACAGTTACAAAATATATTCACCAGGAACGTGAACAAATGTTTGTAACTCACAAAGGAAAATCTACGGGAGTGTTAGAAGTTTCGTTCTCCAAAGGTCTATATCTATCTAGGAGAGAAGTTTTCAGAAATAATGAAATGGAGGATGATTCAAATTTATTGAAGAATACAACTCATCTCAAACTTGTTCAAAGCATGATCCACTAATTGCAAAGCAGAGTTACTGTAGAGTTCACAGTTTAATGATAGATTTCAAAGTGCTACTGATGGAGTTTAAAAGGTAGAAGAAGCTAAATCATATAAAGTACAATTATATAGTAAGGCTCAAAGAAAATATGACGGCCTAGTTTTACAGTCAAAACCCCATGATATCTTCATAAAAAAGCAAACAAATGCCACAGAGTGAATAAATTCATAGATTATCCCGTGATATTAAAATATGGAAACCCTTCTCAGGAACGTGCCAACAAAATAATGCAGAACCTAGATTTGGGGAGGAATAAAAGTTACAGAAACAACCCAAAATTCCAAAAGTAGAAATTCATTGTAGAGTACATTATTTCAAGTCGAAGAGTAGAGTAAAGTTTTAGATCCACATTTAAGAGATAGCATGCAAGGGAGAATTCCATAATGACTATGTTTCAAACTTACAAATCAAGACCATATTTGCAGTTAAATGTCTGATAAAACACAGATCTACGAATACCCACATTATAAAATGTACCAATCTAAAGAAATGACGATGAATATACGGAGTAAATCCTAAACAGGCCAAATCTTCCAAGACCTACAGTCACCATTTTAATGCCAGAGAAGTCAAAGTACAGAGGAAAACACAGGCCTGCAAGGACGTACAGTTAAAGAAAATGAAAAATACAGAGCTTAGTTCTTTATCGCAGACCCAGTAATGGGTATTTAAGGAAATATCGGGGTAAGAAATGGTACTTATTGGGTTGTTGAAGCTGAGATAGTCATCAAAAAGCTTGAGTAGAGTAGGTTTAACTCGAAGATAACCAAAGCCGAGTCATAAAACACCAAAAAAATGCAGAGAAATAGAACATTATCATTATTTCTCGAAGGAAAAAGTGACAGTGATGAAAAAAATCAAATTACTTTGTTTAGAGATTCAAACTTACCATTCTCTTCATCAAATAGTGATGCCAGCAACACAGAACTAGGCTCGACAGAGACCAAAGAATAATACAATTCCAAGCTCGGAGTTTGCAAAATGTGGTTATGACCACAATGCCTCACATGGAAATCTCGAATGCCAAGATGTTATACCAAACAACCTCGCAACAGAGGTTGGAAGGCTGATAGTGACAAAAAAACAAGACTTCAAGTTCACAGCAGTGGTAGCCATGTAAAATACCACGTCCACCTCCTCAGAAGAAAACATAAAATGCAAATACAACATAGTTCAGAAGGTCAAGCAAATATAGAAGTAACAGAGCTCAAAAATTTCAACCATTGTGGCCAACAAAATTTAGAGACCTCCTCTGCACGGAAAGATGAGCTTCGTAGTCCAAAAATGATAGGGAGATCTCATGAAGATATCAATAACCAGAGCACAGAAGACCAAAATAATTAGAAAAGTTGAGCTTCAAAGCCTCATCCATGGTGGTCTACAAAAAAAATTTACCAAGAGCTTCGCCCTCAAAAACCAAAATGTGAAATGATCAAATGAGGGGCTTTGAGTTTTTTTATAACTCACCCACTTGAGCTCAACTTAACCTATCCCTAATCAGAGATCAAGAATCAAATGGCTGAAAATCACCAATTACAATGGAGCAATGGTCGAAAAACATGAGCTTAGAGATAAAAGAATAACCACAACTGGTCTCCCACTGACCACAATAATTTCTAACTTTAAAACCCTAACCTTGAGTTTGGGATCAACAGCATTAAGCACAAAGGTACATAGATCAAGGGCTTGAGATTATTCACCAAAATCAAAGCTAACTCAACACAGGTCAGATTACCACCAACTAAGTTTGCTAAGGGTTGAGTCACCGTGAGGAGGGGCCAACCCACATGTCCACAAAACAATATCATTGCATTTGACTTTCAAAAGTCCAAAACCATAGTCATTTCCAAATAATACAAAGCTGAATGTACATGTCACAATGATCACCTAAAAGGTGAATTCCAAACTACATGCTACCAACTATGCAAAAGACCGACACATATATACATGTGTATAATTAATCAAAAGATAGTGTATATATGGCAGTGTTTATTAATCAAGATGGTTGCCCCTTTTTTATATGTGCTAAATTTCCACAAGGGTGGCCAAAACCTGGTAATTGTGAAGGTGGTCCCCACACCAAGGAGGTTAGAGTAGATTTGCAGAATGTTATCCATGTGATCACTAGCAAACACAATGAATGTCAACATCAGAGGAAAGAGTGGTCCCAGCCAGATTAATATAAGGATGAGTATTATTGCAAATATTTGGAATTATTTTTCTCACATATAGGGAGTATATTTTTTCATGTCTTTCACAACAAGACAAAATAGAGAAGAAGATGAATTTGCATGCTCGAAAGGAAAAAGACTTGCCTAGAAAGCAATTTTATTATTAGCAAATTTATTCACCCTTCTCTTTCTTAAAAATAGATTAGTCATCTTCTAGTTGACTGCAGATGTAATCAAAGGCTATTAATCGCCTCTTGTACTAGTTTGTATTATTTTATCCTTTTATTTATTATTAAATAAAGGATAAAATTAGGATGCATGGGGTGAGTATAGCCTTAGGCTATTTTTAGGAAGGGGGTGAATTTTATTTTGCTATATATTGTGTGCCTTTATAAAGTACAAGAAGATTATTATTGGAGGACTTTTTGGATATATGAGTAGTGAAGAAAATTTTTTCTAGTTTTTCCCTATGAGTGTGAAGTGTTTTCTCTACCTTTCCAAGTTACGTTTGCAGTCTTGTGTATATTATATTAATCTTATGAATGCAAATTCCCTGATCGACTACCTGACCCTGCTGCAATTTTCATTCCTTTTTTTTCTTAAATTTAATGTGCATGTTAACTTATTAGTACTGTTGTGATTCTCCCCTTAGTAAAATCAAGTGTTTTTTCCCTTAGATACTCTACATAAAACTATTGGTTCATGCATTTAAAATCCTTCACAGATCAGTTGTGCATACACTCAGTCAAAGCCCTCATACAAAATTGGTGTATCACCCTTAAGTTTTAATCATTTTTACAGTCATCCTTTACCCTAAAAACTCCCAGAAATTAGTTTAGTATACACCAACAAGGAACCAACCTTGATACCAGAGACTCACCTCAAAATAGGTATACCCACAGATCTGAGGTGTTTCCATTTTATCTACGAAAGAGAGAGATCATTTTTGCAAGCTTAGAAAACCTGCAACCATCTCTCTATAGGGTGCACTTTCGAGAGATAATAGGTCCTTTGGTCAGTTTAAAAGGTTGACTAGTTTGAACCATTTGTACCGCATTTGGAATCTATGATTCCGTCTCACACAATATTCTTGTTTTTGTTAAAATATTTTCATGGCTTTTCTATATGTTTTGTGTTTTGGTTATCCTAAGAGTGTGATTTAATGGTTCCTTTAGAAATAAGGCCTTTCTCTATTTGAATTCCCTTTTCAATAACCTCTTCAAAGGTACGAACACAATGCATTTGCATATAAAAGGTCATGTTTGGGTTGAGATTGGGGACAAATATACTCACCAGTTGTTTTTTAGGGAATGCATAAGGGAAGCAACTGGCTATACCTCTCCATCTTTACATGAAGCTAGTGAATGTCTCGTTGGGGTTTTTTTTAGTGCCACACAAGTTCTTCCATGGTTATGTCACTTTCTATGTTGTACGAGAAGTTTCATACAAACTTTTCTACCAGTTCAAGGGCATGTGAAAATAGACCCACGAGGTAAGTGAGTGAACCATTCCAAGGCTTAGCCCCCCTAGACTCTTTGGAAAGAGTCGTATGAGGTAATTGTCACTATAGGCCACTTCTTGGAATTACATGTAAAAATATTTTACATGGTCTAGTGGGGTCACCTTTCCCTCTATATTTGTCAAATTTTTGGCATGTCAAACTTTTTAGGGAAGGGTTGAAGCATCATAGTTTTATAAAATGGATGGGGACATAGATATTTGTATTGATATTTCTTACAGTACTCTCTTGGATTCTTGTAAGTGTTGCTTTCTTAGATTCCATTTCTTGAGTGAGTAATTGTTCTTTAGTAGGAGAAGTAGGGATATATATACGATTGTATTCCGTATTATCTCCTCCTTGATTTTCCATGTGAAGTTCACTAATTTTGACCTTAGGTTTTATCTTTTGTACATTATTGGTTGTTTATTTTTGTACATGAGATGTTAACAAAGATAATTCTTGACTAAGGTTGCAAATTTGTTGTTAAATATTGATTTCTTCTTCAAGAGGATCCTCTTCTTATTCATAATGCAGAGGTTTTTCAACATTTTTGTGTTCTATTCTAACTTTATGTGGTACTTTAAGGAAAGGTATTCTATATCCCACTAAATTATCATTTCCTATATTAAAGGTAGAAGCATGTCTATGTGTTAAGATATCATCCATGTTAATAAGAGGTTTCTCCTCTTCATTAGCATCATTTGTAGGTGGGATTATCTCTTTTTCGATAGGCATTATGGATCCTAACTCCACCACTTGTGCTAGTACCTGATATTTGTTTCTAAAAATGAATTCATCTAACAAGGTGGGGTCAAAATCAAATTCCGTGCATGTGGTGATTATAACTCATCATCGTTATTATCTATCATTTCTTTTACTTCTTTCTCCATAGAGAATAAAGGCCCAAGATCATGGCCAATAAAGGGATTTGACCCTTGTTTGTTTGAGGCTTCCCAAGTTTGTGTTTGTCTTGTCTTCCAAAGTCCTGCTTTTTGAGCCCTAATCTTGTTTTAGGAGCCATGACATGTAATAGTTTCACTAAGGTATATGTGAATGTATTCAAAGATTTTTATCAAACCTAAGTGAAAAAAATAATGTCAAAAAATCAAGGTATATTATGAATGTCAAAGAACCAACTGGACACAATGACTTTCTCTTAAATGAACGAGTTAAGCAAGATTCAATCACACAATGTTGAGTTTTAAATCAAATAATCAAATGAATTAATTCCTAAATTTGTCTTTGAAAAGGTAGTTGGTGTCGTATTATAATTTAAAAAAATTCCCTACTTATGTCGATATTAAATAAATGAACAAGGCATAAGTAATAATAAGAAGTTAACGTGACCTCCAAACAAAGTATACTAGAAGAAATCCCAAATTCAATCAATACCTATATTCCAAAAGGTGACAGTTACGATTGTGAGTGACACAAAAATTTCACCAAGATATGTTAACCAAACTTTTCGAGAAAGCAAGGTATTAATATCAAGATGATATTGATATAACATGCACAAGTGGTAACACTTACACTCTTCAAAATCGAGGTAATAATTGAAATCAAACTAAAGCGATAGTATACCTAGGAATTGTTAACGTGTATATAGTGTAACCTTACAATATAGATATTTAGGTCAAGTTTACAAGAAACAAGACGTAAATACCAAATTTGTAGTCACATAATATAAACAAGATAACCATTCAAAGGAGAATCAAAGTGATGAACCAAGCCTAACTACGATGACGATCTTGACTTGGGTATCAAGATCAAAAAGGCTACCAATGATATAAAAATGTCTCCACACACTTTAGACATTTAACAACCCAACTACAAACATGGATGGGTGTAAATGAGACAAAAAAGTGGTGAAAACAATCAATTAGATAACACAAAGGTAGTCACTCTTCTTTTGATTAACAAAGTGTCAAAATAAAGTGAAGGAAGTATATCAATTGGTGTTGAAAAATTGTTGGCCTCACTTCGGAAGAGTTTTGATTTTCCTTAGGGAAAGTGAAAAACTAAGTAAAAGTAATGCTTCACATGTTTCGTGATGAACAATAGCTCTCAACTCAAATTGGCTTTGATATGGTCAAGTTTGGCTCCTGGTCAAAGATAGCTTCCTAGGTGGTTCACTCAACTAGGTGTCACAAGTCATCTAAGAGTGAGCTCGATTTACCAAGAAAAGTCACATTGACTAATTCTTGGAGTATCTCAACTTTACTTTACCCCTTTCAAGCACAGTGGGCAATAAATGCATCCATCATGTACTCTCATTGGGGTCACAATACGAATAAATTGTGATGCTAAATCTCACAAATGGTAATACTAGTTAAGTAGGTTGTGCGGAGCACTTCCCGTTTCTTCCACAAGGTTCCCTCTTGCATGGAATACTTTGGGTTCCTAGGAGCACCCCCACTGTTGTAGCTTAAGGCTTATGACAAAGGGGTTATGTCCTAGTTTTAATTGGATGGGATGTACCCTTATCCGAACCTGTAAATACAGTGTGATGATTGTGGTGTGTTTTTTATCTTTTTTAATTGGATGTGGTTTGCTTGAACACCTTTTGGCAACCTGCACGGAAACTATATTAGTAGTTTAATTTTATTTCAACTCCACCTTTCTTTGACAAGCATTTTTGGTTCTGCACAATGGATTAGTAATTTTCCATGAAAATAATAAATGTCGTTTCTGATTCTCAAGATCACCCTAAGATGCAAGAGAAGAGCATACGTGACGTAAAATCCAAGAAATCAACAAATGGAAACACTTAATTCAAACACGAAATATATATTTTCTCAATTTAGACATTCAACACATTCTCAAAGCAATAAAAGATATAAGGATCATTTCTGATTCCCAAGATCACCCCAAAGGATGCGAGGGAAGAGCATACGTGACCTTACTCTTATAATTAACCATGCAAGGTTTATCCAATGTCTAGTCTAGAAAAAGCATGTAAACATACCCATGTAACCAAATAAAACCTACAATGATGTTATCACTTTAGGACACAAACCTTTGGAAACCTGGAATTAATATGCCAACTCAGACTAAAGAACATGCGTAAGTTAGGGCATATGCGTGTGGGTTAGGGTGCGCTTACGCCCCTCTATGGAAATCTAGGTTGCAGTGCACCTGTGCTACCCAAGAGATGCCTATGCTAGGATATGTGCATGTGTGCTAGGGTATAGGCTTGTGCACATGACTAGAAAAAACAATTGTACTGGAAACTAAGACATGGCATGTGTGCTAGCTGATAGATACATGTGCTAGGATATGGGCACCTACGCCACAGATACAAACACAAAATGTGTGTGCTAGCAAAATGGTGTGTGCATCAAGGTTATGGTATATGTGTTGAGGTTAGGGTGCATGTACGCTATCTTGACATGTTTTTTGACAAAAACAAAGATATAGTATAGTAGAAAAGTGTATGTGTGTGCCGATATGTGTTCCTACGCACCTGGTTTAGTGTGCTTTTCCTAGGTTTGTGTACCTATGCCTCTCCTGTAGTCAAAATACGACCAAATAACACAAACAAGTCTCAAAGTGTTCCAAATTTTAGTATGTTAGCTTGAAATTGACAATAACCCGTCAGAATTAAAGCTCTAAATGAGATTCTACACATGTAAGATTTCAAAATCATAAGTCATTAAAGATCAACTCACATATGTGTATAGAAAGGGTTAGCCAAATACTTGAAGTAACAAAAAAAATTGAACTAGAATATTAGGGGACAAAGTTTCAAGTCCCACCAGGCATGCCAAATGTATGCAAGAGTTAGTTATCTATGCAAGTATAATTGAAACTAACATGTAGTAGCTTAAATAAAATTCTAAACTAAACCTATGCATCATCATGCTAAGATCTTAAGTAAAGCTAACCTATCAACATCTCCACATTAGAACATGAAATCAAAATTTCAAGCTAATATGCTTAAAAAAATTAAGTTATATCTCTTATTGAATGCTAAATGAGATGAGATTGAACCTATGTAGATCTATAGAAATCAAAGAGTTGATTGTATGTTCTTGAAATCACAAGGTTTTCTAAGAATGGAGTCTTATCAAATCATGGCTACAAGACCACTTGACATATGTCTATATGACTTCAAAACTTGGGTGGATGAATGCAAGAAATGGAGAAAGCTAATTCTTCTAATGGAAGAATGCTCAAAGATGATAAAATGGCTATAGTGTATGATCTATGCTCATTTAGGAGTGTAGGTGTAAATAGAAAGGTAGGAGGAGGGATCCTTATATAGCCTAATGGATAGAAGAATCTCTACATCCCTTTTCATGTGGGATAAATGGAGAGGTTGGGTTAGTTGTGGATAAGGAAGGTTTAGAAAGGGTTGAGTCAACCTTAAGAGAGTTTAGTTTTTCCTTTAGTGACCCATGGGGTTTGAGGGGATTTATTAATTAACCAAAGTGATTAATTAATATGTGCAAGGCTTATAGAAGCTTTTTAGAGGAATAATTAGCATGATTTAGACTATGGGAGGGATTTAATCAAATAAATGATGATTTATTGATTTAATGGAAGAGGAAGCTAATTAATTAATAATAATTAATTAGTCTAGATAGAAAGGGGGATTAATTAATGGAAGGTTGTTAATTAGTGTATTTGTTGGAAAGAAGGGTTAATTAACTAGCTTAATGTAGCTAATTAACGGTAATAGAAGAGGAAGTGTGTTATATTGACGATATGTTGTCAATTTGTGGGAAAGAGGATAATTAGCGCAATTTAAGTATTTAAATTACTCGGGTTAAATTATAGGTGTCTACACTTACAATATAGAATCCACTCATGTCTTATAAATATCTTTAACAAGATCATTTGAAGGTGGAACACACCAGTAATATTCATAAGGCTTTGGCTACCCGCTAGAGCACCAACGACAACACACACATGAAGTATATATTGCTTAAGAGGATACTAGAATTTTTACACCTAGGGAAAAAAATTGTACTCACACTAAACATGACAAGGTTCACATAACACGGGTTGTTCCTCACACTAATGTATCTAAGTTATGCACATGTTCTTGTGAGGCTTGTCACAGGTATAAACAAGGAAATAAATGGTAATAGTATTAAGTCTATATTTAGCACAAAAAGGGTTTTCTAGGTCCAATTCATCACTATCAAGTGACATACACCATTATCAGTTTGTTATTATCCACACTCATGAATACAATTCCTAAGAGAAAACCCACATACTTAAGATGATGGTTAACCATTATCATTCCTATAGGTGGTTTTGCAATAATGATTATATGCGTACATGTTATTACAGTAACTTGAAATTGGAGTCTTATTTCCCTTAACATAGGAGGTTTCATTGAGTATAAGGAACTAGGCTTATCCTAAAATCTCATTTTTCTTCATCATGAAGGTGAAAACATAAAAGGGGTAAATCATAGAAGATGCTACTCTAAGGTTAGCATTTTTGTTCAGGTTTATTTCTTACAATTAGAAGGTAATTAATGCAACACACACACACACACACACACACACACACACACAAGAGGTTCATTTATTAATTCTCACATAGAGACACACTATAAATATCAATTTATTTTCAAGTATCATTTACACCTACCCCCCCTCCCCCACTCACTTAACAACACATAATCTAAAATTAGATTAACAACCATTACTACTTGTTCATTTTCCAAACACCGTAAAAAGATAACAATTTCATCTTAACTCATATAGAGATACTTCATTCTACCATACATGATGTAGGTTTCACAACATAGCTATAAATGAAATCAAGAAGAGAATTTAGTGAAATTAGGCTAATTCTGTAGACCTAATATCAAATAACAATTACAAGTTTATTAAAATTTCATGCATGACAAGGACATTTTTAAAGAAAATATTGCAATGAAAATTTATAGTAACGTAGCAATACATATCTTCATTTTTTTCTTTCAATAGCATATCTAAATTACAATAATACATAAAATGAATTACAACCACATTATTTCGTCATCTTACTTGCATCCTGTAAAACCATGTGAGAATCGGTCAGCGAAAATTTAGCATGGATCTACCCTCCCTTTAATATGTTATTGTCATGTAAAAACAATATTAAAGGAGATAAAAATAACATAGCTAATTTCCATATTTTTGGAGCATGATTTCTATTCAGATTCAAGAGAGAGAAAGAGAGAGTAGAGAGACAAAACATATTTTTTATGCACAATAAATGGGTGAAAATGTATCCTATCAAGTGTTACGTGCAACAACATACATGGACATACATATCATAGAAGATTATGGTTTCCAAAACATATCCCTTTTAATTATTTTTTTGGGTCATAAAAGAGGTTAAGGACATGTCGCATCTTACCAATATGGATTTTTGCTAACCATCTAAATACAGTACTCGAACAACTTATTTTAACTCTATACAAATGTTATTAACTACTACACTATTCTTATCGTTAGCACAAACTTTAAAAGGTCAACCTGGGTCCACGACATCAAATTTTGTTGCTGTGCAAACTATCTCGAGTGGCCATGGAACGGGCCCATAAAAATATCCCTCAACATCACAATGAGGTATTTAACACCTCTAATTAAATATTTACTATATAACAAATTACGAGAAAAACATGGATCACAAAACTGATAAGAGGAACTCAAACTGGATGCAACTTTCTGGAGCTAGTTGGCTAAATTTGGTTGTTTGTCCTTCAGCAAATAAGGCCAAGTCGCCTTTAAAAGGGTCCTTCCAGAAGAGCGCAGAGAATCCAAATGGAATGTTTTAAAGTTCCATCTCCTTCTCTACTAAATAAAGAAACATAATGAGCAAATAGTATCCAAAACCGATAAATGAAACTCAAATGAAGAATATTTTTCTAGGGTCACTTGGATGAATTTAACTACTGCACAAGAGTAGCTTAAGCCAGGTTGGCTCTAAAATATTTATGTAAAATGCATTTTTGGAGAGAATGGTTCAAATGAACCATGCAATTTGATTCCTTCCATGACAAAGAAGAGGTTTTAAATTTCACAATTCTTTCTCGAGTACCGTGGACACTAAAACCACGGTGGTTTTGGAGGGGTTCCACTATTTTTTAGCACCTATCTCCAATAGGTAATTCACAGAAGTTGCCTCAAAAACCACTTAGAAAAACATGGTCAATGGCTGTTTTGGCAAAGTTTTAGGGTTGGGAGGAAAATATCATACCATAAGGAAGGAGTTACATTAGTCAAATTTAGGAAACAAGTTTAAAAGACACTCTTTGTGCATCGATCTCCAAAGACATTTTTTCATATTTGAAGGGGGTGTTTTAACCGCGAGAGCAAACATCTTCTCGTTGTTTTCCTCCGTGATATATTGTTAAAAATTTTGAATGCATGATAACAAGATTTCGAATTAGTTTTATTCAGTTCATAATGGAACTAGAATATGATGACATCCAAAGGAGGTATTTTTGAATTAGGTTTAATTGGCATCATTTTTTATTTGAAACAATTTATACAACAGAAAAATAAATGTTTATAACTAATCGTTCACTATTTTACTCAATCCAAAAACTATAGATGCAAGTTATGAACAAAAAAATTATGAAAAAAGGATGAAAAATCATGCATGTTAGAGAAAAACGCTAGGTAATCATGGCTCTAGATGGTTTGCACACTCTCTAACATTCTCCGAATCATTTGGACCTCCTCTATTGTGACCATATTTTATCAACATGTTTTCTAATAGTCCATGTGACTTTTGTACACGCCCACATTTCTTTATGAAACATTTTGTCAAACAATTCACTTGCACATTTTTCACAACATCATCATATTTTAGTGATAAAAAATATTCAAGCATACAACGGGCTGTCAAGGGATTCACATAAACAGTATCAACATATTTTGGTGGTACATATTTAGAAACCTTACACAATTCTCTTTCCTCCTCCATAATGCATGTATGTCAAGTTCCAAATGATGGAGATGATGAAATAACCCAGTCACCGATAGAAATATTTTTCACAAAATATCACAAAGCTTTTACTTCTCTAACTCCTTCATAGCCTCCAAATGTAGGTAGTGAAAGGAAAACTGGGTTAAGAAACTTCTATTTGATTGACATCTGATGGATTGATAAAAGCATACAACATTTTATGCATATGTCACTCTCCTTAAGATCAACTCAAGGGAGGTCACCCAATAATTTTCATCGTGTTGAATTGGGTCATAGACTCAAGTCACAAAGTTAGGCTCCTCACCTTGTAACATTTTCAGGAGGTCCATGTTCCTCATAAATAATATCCTTAGAATATGGACATGAAGATGAGGCACACATGCGTAATGAGTCCCAATGCCACCTATAACAAGGCATTCCATTTCCTCTAAGAGATTTCAAAGACAACCAATTCCAAAGCTACCTTGAAATTGTGGATTAATCTCAGCATCCCCAATAATAGGAATCTAATAGTACCTCATAGAAAACACTAACTCCTCTTTCTGTCCTTTATGCTTTGATGGATGACCATACCATGTTGTAGAGCGTCCCTTTTGGAATCAAAAGAGAGGAATGATAGCCAATAGTGTGTAATTTGGCATTAACTCTACCAATCGCATTTACTTAAGTAGTTTCAAGGCCATTTAACGAACCCATTGTGATCATATCCCGTAACCATGGCATTCCAAGTTAATACATCTAGATGAGGCTTTTCTGTGAGACGTATATATCTTGTTCCTTGTCTCCCATCATGGCACAGGATAAGAGTAGGTTGGGTATATTAAATAACTACCAAAAAGAGCCTCCTTTAAGAACTCCATGATCCAAAAAATGTATAGGATTGAAACAAAACCCTGCACATTTCTAATGCTCGCTTTTGGTGTGGGGTGAGTGAATGGAAAGGCTGGAGGGACTGTCCAAGGTACATAGGGGATGCAACAGTCCACACAACCTTAGGTTTTACACCACTGGCTAAGCTTTACTTAATTTGCACCTATGCATGTGGGTGCTTTTTTCCATGTTTCCATGCCATGCATAGCCCCATACTTGTCATAAATGAGGCCGCTACCAAAAAATGAGTGATGGGACCCACGATGGGATCACTAATGTGGAGGGTACATTTGTCGTTGTTTTGGCATTTTGGAGTAGTGGGAAATTTTGAATTATTGAATAAAGTGCCTTCTCCTTCCCTGCATCATTATCGCTTCCTGTCATACCTTTGAATCATTCTCCCCCATGCCTCTGAATCATTCTTCACAATTAATAAAAAAATCACCACGTAACAGGTCAACCATCACACGCCAAAGAGACTTCATGAGTTCCTCCTGGTTTAATAGCCATCTCTACATTTAGGGGGTAAAAACACAAGTTTTTGTTTGCATTTTACCAATTCAGTTTCTCTCGCGGGTCTTCATTTGTGCCAAAGGAACAAGGATCGCAGAGGAGGACTCCACAGCGGTCACCATTACTGTAAGTGTCATATTTGTCACCATTAATGGTTATTTATGTAGTTTTACCAGACACCCATCAGGATTAATGGTTGTTCTTTCTTGTTTTGGGGTCGAATAGTCCATTTGAAAAGGTAACGAGTAAAGGAAGGTGTCTCCGAAGAGGAAGGTATTACACGCAAGCACGTGATTGAAGTCATCTCCATAGCATTCATAGTAAGTTAATCTAAACTTATTGTCACTTCACAAGAACATGAATTTACCTTTGTCTCTACAAAACATTTCCTTAAAAAAAATTAAAATCTTAAGTTCGAAGCTGTACCATTGTTTCACATAAACAAAGCATTCAAACTGTATGACAAAATCTTAGCTATTTTAATGGTATTTAGGTGTAGGCATTCGAACTGTTTGACTAAATCTTAGGTATTTTAATGGTATTTAGGTGTGAGCATTTGAACTGTTTGACTAAATCTTAGGTAAGCATTTGAATTCAGGTGTAAGCATTCAAACTCTTATATGGGTAGTTTTGTTCCAAACCCCAAGTTATTCAAAGCATTCAAACTTTTTGGCACCTATCTAGTCTATGAACTGTTTGACAAAATGCCTCTGTGAAATGCCTCAAAGAATCTATGTGAAATGTTTTAAAAAATGTCTCTAATATTGCACCATTCATTTATTGAATCATTATAATATTAACAATAATGGAATAAGGCATCTAAATACCTCTCTTAACTATTATAATGTATTATAGATATATCACGAGTTGCTTCAATTATTATAAATCATGGTCAGTTCTTTTCAAATTTGTTATAATATTAACCTTGAAATATTGCAACAGCAAGATATAAACTTTAAATATGACCATTGGGGGCACTAAAATTTAACCCTTTATTATTAGCTATTGAAGCTTTAATCCTACTTTACTATTTCTTTTTTTTTTTGAAAACTTTGCAAAGATAAAAAGGCCAACACAAATAAATTTGACAAATAAGAAGAATTTTATATGGATAATACAGTACCTACAATAATGTCAATAGTGCACTTATTGGTATCATTACCTGTCCATTATTGGTATCATTACCTGTCAACAATTTTCTATATGGAGGAAATAATTTTGAAAAATGCTGAAAAACATAGTGTGTTTTTCATCATTGTTGAAAACACACTGTGTTTTTCATCATTATTGAAAACACATTGTGTTTTTCAACAATGAAATTTTAAACTAATTTGTTACTATAATTACTATAATTGAAAAAATACTTTTAAATTTCATGACATCCCAAATTATACCTTTATAAACCATCACTTACAGTTACTTTTAAACTTTAAAATTTAAGAATTGAGTTCTATTTTAATATGTCCACAAGTTTTCTTGCTCCCTTAAAACGTATACAATGTAACTCCATCCAGAGTTTTCCTATTTTAATATTTTTGAATAAAGGAAAGAAAAAAACACATGGCTTTAAGATTCGAAAAGTATTATGTTAATTCATGTTTGACAAGATTATGAAACTTATGGATTGCAATATTTAAGGTAATTCTCATAACCAAACAATTCATAAACTCTTTTGTTCAAGCGTACTCCTTTTTATGGTGTTGATCAAAATTAGTTGGGTGTTGTTGAATCACAATTTAATTATTAGTTTGTGTAAAAAACTATTTTGGTGTTGTTGATTATAATTTTAAAAATCCACACAAACCTCCAGAAATATAATTTTAAACATCCCAACTAAGTATGGCTAAATAAATATGTGATATTGTGGGATATGTACAAATGGTAATGTGTGCAACATGAACGATTTCAACCTTTAGAGTTGTGAGGAGTGCAATTCGGACTATGTGGAGAAGTTTGAAGAAATTCAACTTTTAGAGTTACGAAGGGGTGTAAATAAAATTGAATTTGTGTGCCTTACAACACTAGACACCCAAACCCCATATATAAATCATTTATAATATTGTATCTACATAAACAAAGTACATTGTCAATTTAAGAAGAGAGTATGGTAAAAAAAAAAAATAGAACTAAATTTTTAACTAGCGAAAATTACATAGGCCCTCTTCCGCCTAGATATATACAATGAAAAAAGTGTTAAAGATAGGGACATCCTTAACTAGTAATTATCATCTCTTCTTCTAAAGAAGATTTAATATTGTACTAAGGTAGTGGAACTTTTCTTGCAAGGGATTTTATCTTTACATGTAATTTTAAATATATTAGTTTGATTATTTATATACGGTAAATGAGATATACTTTAATTTAAGATTGGAGATTCACTCTTAAAATGGAAGGTATACGATGTGAACAAAATATATTGAAAAGAAAACAAACTTAATATTATATTCCTTTGAATTTACATATATCTCATGGATATTAAGATTGTAAATTGTTTTTATGGAACCTATCTACTATGTTTCGTATAAATTTCACACTTCTTGATATTTAGTTTAATGATTGTGTTTTCATTTGTTGACGACTCTCATTTTTCAATTTTTATAGGATATTGTCAACCTTTCTAGTTATTGTTAGTTATTGTTTTGTAGTAATAAATATTAATTATAAATTCATTCTTATATGATATATAGTTACGGGAACACTGATTGCTACATACTCATATCTCTAACTAATAAGTTATAGATGTGGATGCAAGACAATGTGTGCCACTAAAAGCCCTAGTTTTTTTAATTCAAATATGTATTTATTTAATTTTGATATATTGAATATATGTTATAACTTGCAATATTTGAAATGTATGGAAACATACACATGGCACATGATTTTCTCGACAAAATGTGACCTCTATTTGTTGGATATGCATAAGATGTGAGGATAGTTTGATATTGATTTTTTGCAATGATGTTTAAGAGTGCATCTAAGCTCGTACCAACCTATTTTTAATCCACCACATAAATATTATTAATGTTAAATTATTAAATCATGGTCTTGATTTAAATAGGAAGGCAACTTGTTTTTAAATGTCACTTTTTTAAATGGCTAATTTGTTGAATTTATAGTCTGCATTTTTCTATACCTTAAATAGTCTCTTTTGTTCAATTATTTTCATACTACAATTTCTTTCTTTTCCTATTCTTGTTTTCATAGCCAAGACAAACCCACTTGCCATCCAAGTAGATCCATGGTTAACTTTTCTTTATTTATGATTAGTATATTTTGTCTTTTTTCAATAATAAAAGCAGTTTCAAAATTTTTGTATCTCTTAGTATAAAAAGAAAATTTTCTCCTCTAGGTATTATCTTCAGTGGCAAGTTAATGTAGATGAGAGTAACTTGTGTTAAAAATGAAGAGTAGAAGAAATTGAGAGGTCATCTTTCCTAGAATGTAGAAGAACTTGAGTGATGAAACCATGTTAAAATTCATGATTGCTAATTTGAAAAGGTGGAGGAATTGATTCTAATTGAAATGTAATTTATTTGAGATCTTGATATTGAATTTTAAGGGAGTTACAATTAATTCTATGGTCGTGGGTTTCAACTAGGGTAATGTATAACTTTTGATTCACTTGATGGAATCCTCTAAAATTTGCAAAAAATCTCTGCCCGAGCCAAGAGAGCATGACCACGAAGTTTCAGAGCATATCATTGAGTGAAAACAAATAATTTCATGATAGAAATTTTGAGGGAAAATGGAAGAACACAGTGAACAGAGAAAGAGGTAAGTGAAGCAAATTTGACATCTTGTTATGTTTCAACAACCAAGAATAGGTTGCATGATGTTTTAGGGGAATAATTAATGTGTTTACAATTTTATACAAAGTAATAAAAGGATTATGTATCAGCTGATCCCAAAACCATTCTTAACTCAGTACTAGAGTTGTATATCTAATTTGTCTCTCAAATTTGTTATACAAGATATCAAAGATAGAGGATACATTATATTGATTCAATTAGGATATATCTATATTATGGAAGATTCCTATATCAAATTCCTATATAAAGGCAAGAGTTCAAGTCATGGATCAATACCTTGTTTTAATAAGTTTAATTTCAAAACCTCTCTTCAAAATTTCTACATTAATGGAATGTATGCCATGGATAGGTGTGTCTTGAATTCAAGGTGAGATCTAGAAAGAAAGTTCATTAATCATCAATAATCGGGAGTGTAATCTTAAACATAATTCACTATGATGTGATCCCCTCAATAGAACACCTAAGCATTTTGATTGGACTGTTATGATATGAATGAGAAAGAAAACGGAGTATATAGCTCCACTCAAGATTGAATATCAATGTAGGTTGAAAATAGTGAAGAATATTGTACAAGGGGGAAAGGGGAAAGATAAGGTAAGTTATCTACTGAAGGCAATGATATACATACAAGCACAAACATCAAAGAATAAAAAATAGAGCCCCTAGATAAATCTTTGCATACCTAGAGATAAGTGTAAATGATCATTAATTGTCTTGAATGTGTAGTATTCTTGAGATCAATCATGCATGTTTTTGGAGAAATTCTAAAGTAAGCTTGTTCTTGAGTCACATGATAGACTACATCATTGAGTATATAGATTTGATCAAATGAGAATCAATCAAGTATAAAGGTATAAGAAAAAAGAGTTGGTAATTTTAATTAGGGCCTCTGTCAAGTCAAAATGAGATTATGGATGATAGGACTAACAGTACTTAATGTGAGGCATATCAATAATGGTTATGATCTGAATAGAGATGAGCTAAGGTGACATCCATTTGTGGTATCAGAGCACTGGAAATACCTCTATATTTATGTGATAAAACATTAACCTAAAGGCATTTAGATTTATTCATATATACTATATGTAGTAATGATATTGTGATAAGTCAGCCTGAATAAGTTATGTTACACCTCAAACCAAAATTATACTGTTATTTTCCTTATCAGTTTAGTACACTATGATATGATATTTTCTATTATTAAATTGTAGATGAAAGTGGTCTGAATTAATGAAATTCATATACAATTTATTCAACTCTATATAAGCTAATTAGATAACTCCATTAAATTATATAGGGTTAATACACTATGTGATGAAATGTATAATTTATTCAACTCTATATAAGCTAATTAGATAACTCTATTTAATTAATTTAGGGCTAATACACTATGTGATGAAATGTGGATGTAATAACTAAAATGAGAGTTAATTAATATTGAAGAAGATCAGGAAAAGGGGAAGATTAAAATAAGTTATTTATTGTCTCAAATTAGTTGGAAGTGGGGAAAATGGGGTTGACATATCCTACATGCGTAAGCATTTTTTAACTTCAAGACTACATTAAAGGATGCAAATAGATAAAGAAACCATACAAGATACACAAATATCTAGAAGTGTTAATCTAAAATAGTACTTTGAATCTCAGTAACCTGAGTAACATTTTATTTCATGGTTGGAATTTTTGCTTCACATTTTCCCCAAGGCATCTCATTAAGAGTGTGTATCACTTTTTAAAGATTGAAATACCATTTATTTTGGGAATCATGAAGAGAGGAAAATTTTGCAATTTGAAAAATGAGGGACCACCTGGTTGTGTTTGATTTGAGGGAGAACCCGTTTATGATTTCATCACAAACCTAGATAATATGGGATTTTACTATCTTCGCAAATTTTCATAAGCTTCTGAAAATAAAGGAACCTCTACTATTGATAGAAATAGGAGTGAGGGTGAGTGTTTGAAGGTCTAATACTTTTGGATCCTTATTCATTTTAAATCTTGTCTACATAAAGTAAACATTAACTCTTGTCTACTTTAGTATGGCTATTTTTTATGTTAGCTGATTTAGTATGTTTATCATATGTTAGTTGATGTTAATATTTTGCGTTAGCTGATTTAGTATGTTTATCATATGTTAGTTGATGTTAGTATTTTATGTTAGCTGATGTAGTATGTTTATCATATGTTAGTTGATGTTGTTAGTGTGAGTTATCCTATGTGTCCTCCTCTCTTGTTGGAGGGTCATCTCACATGGGTTAGGTTTAGGGTTAGGTTTAGGGTTTCATGTGTGTCTTGCACTAGGGTTACTCAGCACCCTATATGTACCCCTTTTCTATTCATTTATGAGCATGCCAAGACACTCCGTTGTCTTTTCTCTATGCAAGTTGTGTTTCTGTTGAGCAAGTTCTTCCATTACTGATCAATTTTTTCCTTGTTATCGCTGGAGCTTTTGTCGATTCCGTTGGAGTGCAACTACTTCATGGTGCCTCGTTTCCGATTCGATTCTCGCAAACTCTTTTCATGGTATTAGAGCTGAGATCAGGTAAACGTGCACTCAATTTATTTTTTGATGCTATTACTCTTACTTGGTTTCGTTATTTTACTCTGCATGCAAGTCTTTTGATTACTATTTTCTGGAAATTATCTTGCTAATATTTCTCACAAGCTTTCTCGGAAAGTTTTTTGTGTTTTTTTTTCTTGTGCATGTTGTCTGTGGTTGCAGGACCCTTGAGTTCTTCAGTCATGGTTGCTCATCAATGAATTGTTGTCCCTCTGACCATTTTTGGACTGTTCAAACTGCCATCACTGTTCATTCACGCGACTGTTCCAAGCATTTTCTTGGACCTTCCAGACGTTTTTAATCATCTGCCACATTTTTTTGATTGTTCAGGAGTTTTTAATCATCTGTCACACTTTTTTTATTGTTCACGCGTTTTTTAATCATCTGCCATGTTTTTTTATTGTTCAGGAATTTTTTAATCATCTGCCACGTTTTTTTTGCTTCACAGGGTTGTAAATTACATCTACCACACCAAAAATGGCCTGCAACATCTCTTTTTTGGCGCGGCCTATTAAAACTTGTGTTTTTTGGGCGTTTGCGTGGACATGTCGACACTAAAATTTTCCTCCAAAATTTCCATTTCATTAATATATGTATTAGGAATAGGATGTTAGTAGTAGCGTCCGATAGAAGATAACGGCGCCGTCAGTACGGTGCCGCCAATAATGTGGAGTACGGTAACAGTCAAAGTACAATAGGAATGTTGTAAAAAGTAAATATTTGTCGTAAGTGGTCCGGTAATGTTAAAATGTCAAAGTTTGGATAATTAGAGAAGTAGGGTCTACATGATTAGGAATTAGAAATATTATATTGGTAATAAGGACAAGGAGTGAGGTCATAAATATTTTGTGTATTTTATTTGTAAAAATTCTAAAAATGTGGAACCCATGTAAAATGATAAGGTTTATCTTATCTTAACAGATAAGCTTACATGTACAGATAAGAGTTAAGGTATGGAATATGATTCGTCAGAGTGGATTTCTTATCCTATCTTAGAGATAGGATGGATAAGCCTGGAAGTTCTATAAATAGAGAGGCCACCCCCCTCATTTAGCATAGAAAGAAGTAGTGAGAAATATTGTAGGAAGTGTGCAGCAAGGAAGCCATCAGTTAAAGTTGTGTTGAAGAAGCCATCAAGAGGTGTAATTGTAAAGTTTCTCCCATAGTCTTGTTGAAGTATCTCATGGGTGAGATTGTAACAGTTTCATGTTAATATTATAATTTGTTTTGATATTTCAGATTTGTCGTCATTTTGTCTTATCATAGTCAATGGTATTCTTGTGTTCGGTTGTTGTTTTGCTTCCAGATTACATCCACCAAACTAAAGGCTGTGCATTAGTAAATAATCATAGCACGAGGAGTTCCCAGTGAAGAATTATCATAGTGCTTTCGGATTGCTGATGACATGAACAGTTGATGCTGTTTAAAGCAAGAGGGCCCATACCGTTATAACCCATGGTACTGCCATTTGAAAAGCTAGAAAAAGGATGTCGACGCACAGAAACACTTTTGTTCTAACTGAGTAACAAAGTGGCTGCAAAGTGGATGTGGATGCTCTTTCTGAAAAATGGCTTCCTTCGTGGAGGCGATAAACAATCACTGGCTAACCGATCAGCTGAACTCTAGTGATGAGAAGTTGTGTTGGTGTGATACTAAAGTTGTGCCTTTGAAGTAGATCAAAAATAGGATCTACTTCTCCACATTCCTCTCAATGCTTTACGAGCGAATGGTTCACGGCCTGTTCCAGTGTATCTTGGTCAGATCAAAGTCAAACGTGCTTATTTTAAGACAAAGATTCGAGCAAACTCTTTTTGCGTTGTACTTGTTGATTTTGGTAAAAAAAAATCTGACAAAAATCAGTAGCATGTACTATTTAAACAAAAATATCTTAATCTAAATATCCCTCTATATTGAAAACTGATTGCAGATTTAATGATAATTAGATCAACGAGGATAAACGATGGTTCACATTACTTAGCAACTATGATTTTCTTTGGCATCTATACAAGTTGACTTTTTTCAAGGGTTTGAAACTTTTTGTAAAACTGTCAAAATCTCAGATGCTACGGAAAAATGACGGGTTTTTGTCCAAAACTTAGTGAACTAAAGATCTCTAATTAGCCCATATCTATGCAATCTCTGAAGACAAACCCTATTTCAGTTTGTATCACCTTTTCCAACGAGCATACATACGACACCCTTTGTGTAATGCCAAAAAACTAAGATTTGCAAACTAAGGTAGTGATTTAACTTACAGTTTTATCAATTTTCTTAGTTACTTTAGCAACTACTAACTATTAGTGTCTTTTAACCAACACAACACTCATCATAGACCTAGTTGCAATCCCCAGTGGAGTCACACAACAAGACTGTTGGTCCAAAAATTTGTCGGGAGGGGCAGATCTATGTAACTAGACAAGCCAAACGTCCATCGACTTCAGTGTTGGATAATAGTACAATCTCTACAGGTGGCTAGCGTAGACCACGTAGGAGTTCATGTAGAAGTCTCCCCATTATTGAGAGTTACTAGATGTTTCTATCAGAGACGGTAAGCTGCAAAAATGATTTCTGCCCATTACAAATGTATGATCTAGGACGTTTTTTCTCATTGTCTCACAAGTATCTGAGCATCCATTTGTGGAATGTAATGGGCATCCAGGAAGCCTGAGAAAGACCCTGCTCAGGCAAGAGCTTTTAATGGTGTCCAACTTCAGCTCCAACTCCAAAAGTCGTTGCGATGAATCCAACCTGGGACCACCTAGTTATTACCTGGCTTATTCTTTAGATATACTCCATTCATGATTTGCATCATCATTTGTCCTCATTCTCATCCCATGGATTTTATGCTAGTCTTCTTGGCTTATAGCCACAAAATTATGGTGAGTCGGGGATACCCAGCATGATTTACAAAGTGTTCAAGTAGTGATGGTGTATTATACACACAACAAGAAACCCTAAGACTCATTCTCGACACACCTTAGTGTCTTTATTATAGTAGTGAGGCACAACACCATCAGGACAATTCATTAGGTTTACTTTGCTTAGGGGGAATTCCCCCAGCGAAGAAGTATGACCACTACTAACCAATTTTTCCATCCATAGGAGCTGCCTATGACTCTTCTGGTTCTAGCCCAAAAATCTTCCATATCGATGTGGCCTAAGTTCATTCATCCTCCTGATATCTAAGTCACACTCTGCATGGGACTCAGGCATCCTTGACCCTTAGGAGGATTTTCGTACTTCAAAAGGGTTTCTTCACTCAAGAATGGAGTTTGGTCTCAAGCCCTATCGAACCTTTCTTTGGCCTCTTACCATGATGAAGACATGTGTGAATCTGACCTTTAGTTTCTTGATTTACAAGAAGAAGAAGTGAAGTCCATTGCAGAATATCCATCAAAGCTTTATAGAAAATAGAGTTAGCAATTTAGAAGCCTCTGGGTGTAGGGCGCACGTATACTGTAGGCTGCAGGATGAGAAAAGCAAGGCACACTGAGGGAGAGTATTACATGGATACAACCACATTCAGCGCATACAAGGGTGCAGGGTGCAAGACATCATTATACAAAACATCCAGTGTTTATGTGACCAAAGGATAGTGTGCCTGATAAACAAAACTTATGAAGAAAAAGGTTTATATTGGGTGCAGATAATTATGGCATTGCATGACAACTAAGGATGTGCCAATGGTGCAAGATCCCTGGTACATGTTGCAACAAGTTATGGTGTGCCAAAGTGGGCACAAGTTTAAATGATGCATCATTGAGTTAAGGTGTGCCTTATTCCTTTTATTTGAGTGCAGCGTAGGGAAGAGTATGCTCATGACAGTTTCCTCACCAATGGTGAAAGCTGACAAGCTGTCACCCCCTCTGCGCTCTCAAGAGTCAAGGGTTTTAAAAGTTTTATAAAGCATAGAGGAGGGTGCACCTATAAGTAGGGACAGTGCACCCAAAATGGCAAAAACTGTGTTTTGTGTAACAGAGATGGTGTTTGTGCCAAAGGAAAACCACGCTTTTGGATTGTAACAACCTTTAGATTTTCTTCTCCTGGATTGGTTTTTTTAACGAGTTCTAAATGGGAGGGAAACTCCTTAGCATAGATCTGGATAGTGAGGGGGACCCCCACTAGCTAATAGGTAGGATCCAAGGGATCATTTTCAAGACTAAGGGAGCCCTCCAAGCTCAGTAGGGATCCCTAGGAGGACCCAAAATAACCTGATTTCGGGTTTGAGCCTGCTTAGGTTCATTTGTTTAGGGTTTTTTATAACAACCAAGGTTCACCTCTTAAAACAATCAAAGAAAACCAACAGACAAATCACTTCACAAGAAAAGCAAGGACCACTTACCAGGAATATATAGAATGGAAGAAATGATGTGGGGTCCACGAAGCTAGTTGACTTAATGAAAGCGACACGGGGATGACAGGAGCGCTAATTAGGTGTAGAGAAACAGAGTTTTTCACGTGTTTTTCAATTTGTGAAAATGACAGATCACCCATGGTGCCTATATATAGCAATACATGTGTAATCTAAGCGCCACCAACATTTTTCAAAGGGTAGCACAAAAATGAATGCCAACATGGGCCGCTTTTACACCAATTGCGCAGCAGATCTAGAAACTGTCGACATTGATCTTTTAGCACCTTGGTGCACCTGCACACTCAGGGGCGCAACATTTTTTATGCTGCATAGGGTGGTGCAATGCGCCTCGGCGCAATTATCTAAAGGGCATCATCAATATCAAGGCGCAACATTTTTTATGTTCGAACATAATTGACAGACTGGTAGCGCCAAAGGAATAGAAGAGGGTGACCCATATATTTGATGTTGCATGAACAAAATCTATGCCCAGCCAATAAAATTGGGACGACAAACGACTTAAGTTAGCATGAAAATCACTATCATTCTTTGGAAAGGGGTTTATTGCCATTAATCAAATGCTAAGGGACCTTGGTGGGGAACCAACAACTAACCATTTTGGTATGGTTACCTATCATATAATTTCCTTTGTTAATTTTATCAAAATCAAAAAAACACTATTTCAGTATATGGCATCTAGTCCAATTTGGTCGCTTTGCGCCCTTGTTGCCATTTTTAACCTGTCCGTCGAGTGATAAAAGATCGATAGGGTAAAAGGTCCAAAGTCTAGGCAGAGTGGCTCAATCAAAACCCCTCTAGGAATACAAACAAACCCTATCTCAAATTCCATGTCGCTTTCCAACGATGCATGGGCATTGACACCTTTTACATGTGTTTAGGGAACTTGTTTTAATCCATTTGCAGGTTTATTGGCTTTTTCTCATCAAATTGCGGGAATTGGTTTTTGCTATCTAACTTTTGACTCGGGTTGCTAGGTTTTGAGCACTTCTTTGGTCAAAGTTGCATGTATTTTTCACACTCTAGATGATGGGATCATTAGCTTTGTAAACGCACTAATTTTATAAAGTTCCCCATTCTGGGGGGTGTCTTTGTTATTGCTTAATTCTAGCTCATTCTTTTGAGCTTTATTCTATTCCTTTTTTTGTGGACTTGTGAGTGTGTCCGCAATAGTCTTACGACAAAGGGATTATTTCATGCGATGTGAGACATTTTTTCTCACCACTAGGGTTGGCTTTCACCTCCTTTCTATTTTTTACTTGTGCTTGTTTACCGTGTTTCGATCTTTTGTTGCACTCCTACGAAACACTTGATTGTTGTCTCCACTCATTGCGCATTATTACGCTAATTACCAGGTGAGTGAAAAACTGGTTCTCAGACCACACGCATCGACTTCAGGTTGTAATCAACGCACTAAACTATAAAGTGCTGAAATTAGGGGGGTTGTTATTGTCCTAGGTAGTTGTGTTTATTTTCTGCATTTCTTTCTCTCTCTCTCACTATGGATGCACTTTCAATTCCTTTACTTATGTCGTTCAAACTTTTTGAATGGAGATAAAAAATAATAATGAAACTAAGGGGTAAAGGGTTATTCTGCATCACCATGGGAACTGAGACTGAACCAGATGACGAACCTAAAAAATCTAAGTGGTTAAACCATAGTGATGAAGCTTTAGGTCTTCTTTGCATGTTTGTTTCTCCTGACTTGCTCTTTCACATTAAGGCGTCTGAAACACCTACATCTACATGGAAAATGCTGGATGTGATGTTTGGACAACTAGATGACATGAGAGCGCATGAGTTGGAAAATGAACTACTAGGGTTAAATCCTAGTTACTTCAAAAACCTACAAGCCTTCTTCTCAAAATTTGTCCACATTATATTATTGTTAAAAGGATGTCAAGTAGAAAAGAAAGATTCTCAACTGATCTTGCTGATTCTCTCTAAGCTAGGTCCCGAATATTCTGTCTTCGTGTCAACTTTCTACACTACAAAAGTTACTTTGGGCGATACTTGGATGATGCCCTCCTTTGACTATTTTTTGTCCCAACTCATTCGAGAACAGGACAAACTCATTCAAATGGGGTCTCTCAAGTTCAAGTCACATGCCCTTGTAGCAAGTACTAGTAAAGGAAAGAAGACTGAAAAGAAGAGAGAAACAAAGGATCAACCTAAGAAAGAAACCAAGATCAAACCTAAAAATGACACAAACACTTCGACTTCTGAGCCTAAGGCATAGAAAAGAAATTATTTGTGTTCCTATTGCAAGAAATATTGGTCACGACGAGCGACACTGTATTAAGAAATAGATTGATCACTTATCTCATTTACTTGAGAAAAATAAAATAAGTGTTCCTGAATCCATAAAAAAAAGTGCTTCGAAGGCTGAGTCTTCTGCTGCAAAAGGTGCTAAAAATTATAAGAAAAAAGGAAAGACCCTTGTAGCCAAAGTTGTTCCTTCATTTACATGGATTATAGATTCTGGTGCCTCGCACCACATGGGTTCTTTGCATGTTGAGTTTTCCAACATAAAATCTTGTGGAATGTCCCAAATCACGATGGGTAATGACACGACAGTGTCGGTTTCCCGTAGTGGATTGGTAGAGATGGATGGGGGAACATTTAACCAAGTGTTGAGTGTTCCTAATCTCTCTACCAATCTCCTATCAGTTTACCAAATTACTCACCTTGGTGAAGGAATGTGAGTGGAATTTGGTCCTAACTCAGTGATTATTCGTGAGTTTAACAATGACACTACAGTGGCTGAGGGAAAGGTAGATCACTGTTCATGGTTGTACACCTTCTCCCACTTTACTTCTGATTCTACGCCCACTGCCTTGCTCACTCATGCAAATGAGGTTAGTAAGCTATGGCATGAGCATTTTGGACATCTAAACTATCGCTACCTTAAACAATTGAATCAAAATGAAATGGTCAACGGGTTGCCTCGCATCAAGTTTTCTAAGGGTCTTTGTGAGGGTTATACCCTTGGAAAGCATCCTGAAAAGAACTTTGACAAAGGAAAAGCCTGGAGAGCCACTCATCCCTTGGATCTTGTTCACAGCGATGTTTCTGGTCCATTTCCTTCTCCTTCATTTACTAGAGCTCTTTATGTGCTAACCTTCATTGATGACTATTCGCGATATACTTGGGTATATTTTCTTAAGCTTAAGTCTGAAGTCTTTGAAAAAAATTAGGACTTTAAGGCTCTTGCTGAGAAACAGGCAGAATGGTCTACCAAGGTTCTCCAAACCGACAATGGAGGTGAATATGTAAACAATAGGTTCATGGATTTCTTTACTTCTGAAGGGATCTCTCTGTAGCATACAGTTGCTTATAGCCCTTCGTAGAATGAAAGAACCGTACTCTGAAGGAGATGGCCACTTGTATGATTCACTTGAAGTCTCTTCCTCTGCAGTATTGGGCCAAAGCAGTGAATTGTGCAAATTACATTCAGAACTGTGTTCCACACAAGGCAGTAAGAGGGATGAAACCCTTTAAAGCCTGGTTTGGATGCAAGCCTAATGTTGAGCACTTTCGAGTCTTCGAATCCAAGGCTATGGCTCGGATTCCCAAGAAGAAACACAAGGCCTTGGAACCATAATCCAAACCTTGTATCTTTGTAGGGTATCCTGATGGCGTGAAGGGATATCGATTGATGAATTCTACTTCTCATGAGCTATATATTGAGAGAAGTGTTAAGTTTGATGAGTCTTCTTCGACTTCTACTTCTCCACCTATAGAGGTTCTTCAGCTCATTGATTCAGATTCTGACTCATCAGATGATGATACTGTTGAGCATGCTCCTTTTCCGAATCCCCCCAACCATCAAATCTTTGAGTCTTATGATCCTAACAGTAGTGATGATGAGGACTATGTCCCTTCTCACTCAAGTGAAGAATCTTCTGAATCTGAGCCTGATCCTCCTAGTCCCCTTTGGGCCATGAAAACTTTGCAAAGTGTTGGATATTTAGTTAGAGATACTTCGGATATGAGACGTACCTGCTCAGATTTCATTGGATCCCACTCTTTCTTCGCCTCTGTTTCTGATCCACAGTCTTTCCAGGAGGCTTCTGATATTCCTGAGTGGGATTCTTTCATGGATGAGGAGTATTCCTCTCTCATGAAGAATGATACTTAGGATCTCACCACTCTTCCGAAAGGAAGAAAAATCGTTCGGTGTAAGTGGGTGTTCCGAACAAAGTATGCAGTAGATGGAGATGTCAAAAAGTTTAAAGCGCGATTAGTAGCTAAGGGTTTCTCCCAAATAGCTGGGGTTGATTATACATAAACCTTTGCTCTGGTTGTGAAGATGACTTCCATTCGACTGACCCTAGCCATTGCCGCAGCAAATAGATGGAAAGTCCATCAAATGGATGTTAAGAGTGCCTTCCTTCATGGTGACCTAGAGGAAGAGATCTATATGGAACAACCTCCAGTTTATGTCCAAGATTCCTCCCTCGTTTGTAAGTTAAAGAAGTCTCTTTATGGCCTTAAACAAGCCCCTCGGGCTTGGTATGCCAAGATGGACTCCTTCTTACTTACATCAGGGTTTACTAAGTGTCACTCTAATCCAAATTTTTATATTCTACGGAAAGATGACTCCATACTCATTCTTGTTCTATATGTTGATGACTTGTTGATCATAGGCAGCTCTTCCTCTATTATTGATTCTGTGAAGATTACCTTAGCCAACAAGTTTTCCATGACTGACTTAGGTCTGCTTCATTACTTCCTTGGGATCCATATTTCACAATCTGACTCGGGAATCTTGATTTCACAACCTAAGTATGCTCTTGATTTTCTAGCTTGGTTTCAGATGTCTGATTGCAAGTCTTCTCCTACTCCTTTTCTTTCCAGGGTTAAGTTGGTTTCAGATTGCTCTACTCCCTTGGTTGATGGTACTCTTTACCGATAGTTAGTTGGGAGCTTGATCTACTTGACTCACACTTGACCGAATTTATCATATGTTGTTGGGATCATGTCTAGATTCATGCAGGAGCCACATGAGCTGCATTGGAAAGCAGCTAAATGGATCCTTCATTATGTTCGTGGCACTTATGTTGATGGCATACACTATCATGGAGGGGTTGATATTGACTTGATTGGATTCACAGATTCTGATTGGGTCGGTGACTTAGATCATCGAAAATCTACTTCTGGCTATAGTTTCTCTCTTGGTTCAGGTCCTATTAGTTGGTCTAGCAAGAAACAGAATGCAATTGCGATATCATCTATAGAGGCAGAATACAAAGGAGCAGTTAACGCTGCCACAGAAGCTATTTGGCTACAAGGTATTCTGACAAAGTTTGGCATCCACTTTCGGCAGCCTACCATTATCTATTGTGATAACACAATCACTATCTCTATTTGCAGAAATCCAGTTCAGCATCAGTGGATGAAGCACATTGAGATCCATATGCACTTCATACGGGAGCTTATTCATGATGGTATCATCGACATTCAGTACATTCAAATAGCTAATCAGATTACAGATTTATTCACCAAGCCCTTCACTGAGATGAAGTTTCTTCACTTACAATCTCTTCTTGGGGTGAGGTCTTCTGTAACTGCCCATCTTCTTAGGGCTATGTAGTCCTTCTTTTCTTCTTCTTCTTCTAGGAAGATTGTGTTTGTATATGGGCACCTTATCAGGCCTTTAGTTGCCAGGCCCCATTGACACATCTTTCTTAGTTGTTTAGGAGTGTCTTCCTCTTCCGTCTGACTCATCACAGCTGCTACCCCAGCTTTGATGAAGGGGGGTGTTAGTGTGATTTATCCTATGTCCTCCTCTCATGTTGGAGGGTCATCTCACATGGGTTAGGTTTAGGGTTAGGTTTAGGGTTTCATGTGTGTCTTGCACTAGGGTTACTCAGCACCTTATATGTACCCCTTTTCTATTCATTTATGAGCATGCCAAGACACTCCGTTGTCTTTCCTCTATGCAAGTTGTGTTTCTGTTGAGCAAGTTCTCCATTACTGATCAATTTTTTCCTTGCTATCGCTGGAGCTTTCACGATTCCGTTGGAGTGCAACTACTTCGTGGTGCCTCATTTCTGATTCGATTCTCACAAACTCTTTTCAGATGTTAGTTGATTTAGTATTTTTATCATAAGATTAGTATGTTTTTTGATATAATTAAATATAAACGTTTAGTAATTTCTTAATATGATTGAAAGAACTTAGTTGTGTTAAATTGAATAACATTAGAGTAAGTTTGATTTTTTTGTACTAATTATATTTGTAGATAATGGTAATGTGCATATAGAAACTTGTTTATTTGTTATATTTTTTATGATGTAAGTTGAAGATATAAAAATAATGTGATATGATACTCTCACTCTCAATTTGGCATATGGGGGAAAGTGCCTCTGCAAAGAAAGGAATCAGTGTGTGTTGAAGGGGCTTTCCCCTTAGGATGCCACATCAATAATCCCAACTATCATTGCGTGATGAAGGGGCTTTCCCCTTAGTATTCTACATCGATAGTTGGGTGGTATACTATGTTGAGCAGAGGTTTTTAAAGTCGCCCACCGACCCTCCACTCAAAAATGCACCCTCCCATAATATCACAACCGTCCCTTTTGTAATGGATGGTTGTGATATTATGGGAGGGTGCATCTTGAGTGAAGGATAGCCATTGGCATATATTGATACTTGAATTTGTCATGGATATTATCTTTCTGATGTTGTGATTATTTTATCATATTGGGTGACATTTATTAGATTTTTCATGTATCGTACTAATGTTAATTATATATTTTTGTATGCATGTGTGTTGTTGTATTTATTTTCTCTTCTGTCTGGAGAAAATGAATACATGCATCTGTACTCATCCGAATCGCATCGGAATAACATTGACTACTCCCAAATTTCAGAAGGAGGAAACTTTCAAGAGGTCCACATTTGTGGTTTACATAGACCACCATCACCAAAATAAACCATCAAAACCAGAAATTGCAAACATGGTTAAAGCCCAGCTCAATTTTCTAGAAACTTCAGTGATTTATTTGTCCAAGTTTCACACTATAGATTCTCATTCACGTGGATACAGTTTAGCTTATGACATGATGGAGGAGGCCCAGAAGTACGAGCCTCCCCATAAGCTGAGGAAGATGTGAGTTCCGGTCATAAAACTGATGATAGATCCAAAACATTGTGCAAAAAAGATTACACATGGAAGCAGCTCCAAGTTTGTTGCTAAAAACAAAAAAAAATTATTGCTTTTATATGTTTTGTACTAAAAAACTTATAACATGTTTGAAAAAAACCTATATAAATATTTATTTTTTGTCAAATGTTGATTCACTCGAGCTTAAATATATTTTATTTTGTTGTTCGAATATATTCTTGATTCACATGAGCTTAAATATTAAATATGTTTTGCATTGGATTAAATATGTTTTCCATAGGATGAAAATTTGTTTCTACAGATTATATTTTTAAAATTACTAATGTTTACATATTTTAGAGAAAGTTTAGATTATTAAAATTCATTTATGTTATAATTATATTTAGGTACCAAATGCGTATTGGTAACGATTTTCTAAAATCTTCACAACCCCAAAAATGAAATGTCTTCAGGATTAGTTAAAAAAGGAAAAATTAACAAGGTCTAAAAATATTTAAATATTCATGTCAAATTCACTAAGTATGGGTTATGATCATTTATCATATTTAAGATTGTATTGGTGAAAATATCATTTCCAATCGTTTATGGTATCATATGGCCCCCCTTTGATTATTTATTTATTTATTTATTATCTTGTGTACTTCAAAGTCTTTTGCTAGGTTGGTGCTCTTGACAAGGAATTTAAGTCCAGAAGGTTTTGGTAAACTACATGTTTATGAGAAAAGAGTCTATGTTCTCTTCGAAATTTATCCATGTGACCCTTGGTCTACCTTATTCTCATTTTTTGATAGTCATAAATCAGTTTGTTTATTTGTGTGTCAATAGTGTTCTAATATGAGTTAAACTCATCTAGAGATGTATATGTACCATACTTAATCTACATAATATAGAAAATCAGTATTGTTTAAAAATGAGTTAATTCTAGAGAATTCAAGTACTCATTGAAGCATGTAATTTTAATACTAGATATACATTACAATGGTTTTGTAGTGAATAAAATATGACTATTATTGGAATGTCATTCGCATTACTATATGTTATTGATGGACTTGTTAAATATCAAGAAAGATTAGTATATTTGATAAAATGAAAACCCCAAAACATATTATTGTTTCCTTATGGTTTAAACTTCAGCATCCCATTTAGGGAAAGCTAAAGAAGTACATTTTACCATTGATTGTAATGAAGTTTTAGAAACTTGAGAGAGTTTTTGGAAAATCTACTCGTAATAACATATTTTGAATTAAAGTGCACAATATTATAAATATTATAACATATTTTGAATTAAAGTGCACATATTTTCGTAATAATTATAGGAAAACATATTTTTTTAAATTATTCTAAATTGTTTCCCTAAAATAAGTCGCTCACGAACACATGATGTTAACTCATTTAGAGTGTATGTCCCTAGACAAAGTACTAACTCCATTGAATCTCCAATAAGAAATCATTAGTAATGAACGAACTCAAGAGCAAATGTTTTAGGGCCTTGTCATATGTTAAATTACAGATGTTTGTATGGAAAAAGTCAAATTTGAAGTGTTCATTCTATTTTTTTTATGTTTTCTTATGATATATTTTTGTCCATTGTAAAGGTAAACATGGTTGCCATTTGGAGATTGGAAATTCATGGAGTGTCAAATACCTCCGAAAATATTGCATGTTCGTCGTTCATTATATGACTCTAATGGAAGCAAGATAGTAGAAAGAGATACAATTTTCAGAAATGCCTCTATGACCTTCCACCAGGCTGAGTATAGGGGCTTGATATTGGGTCTTGAGGAAGTGATATGTCACGATGTTCGGAACATTTATGTGTTTTCTCACTATATGCTTGTTGTGAAACAAATGACTCGTGTATACTAATGTAACAATGTAAATCTTTCAATTCTTTGAGTCCAAGCGCTAGAGAGTGTATCTCGCTTTGTGAAATGTTCATACATGCATGTAAAAGTTAACAAAGGTAGGTTAGATGTATGTCAAGTGTATAGGGACACTATAAACCAAGAAGTGGTAGCTTTGCTAGCACTTTCCATGAAAGACATTTCAATATGATATATATACACACTGTATTTCCTTTTTGTGTAATGGTAGACATACATTGTTTTTTAGATTGTGAATAACTAATAATATGTGAATTATCTCCAGTGTATATATTATATATTTTGTGGATAATATGATGATACATCCTATAGTGTTGGTTGATGGACCGGGCATTTTGGATACATCATGTTTTATCCTATGTTTTCTTTTAACACACTTACAATTCACATTTCATTTTTACTTCGGAAACATCTAGAGTCGAGTATCTAGGTTTGAAAAATAATGTGTGCAGCTAATTTCGTCACAAATCATTTATTGTGCATGATTTTCTCAATATGAATACAAAATAAGAATAAATAAGATCATGCACCATTTTTTTCAGTTTAACTTGTTTTACAATGTGTCGCTTCAACGATGGTTATGAAAACGCACATGAACGAAACATGCAGAAGCTCGGCGACATGGGTTGATCCATGTTCATAATTTGTTCTTATGTTTTTCGGCGAAGAAATAAATAATGAGACGGTAATATATAACTTTGTGAACATTAATTGTTTTCCGTATTAATGTACCTAATGTCATATGTTGGGATAACAATTATGAAATTGTTGTCTTTTCACACAAGTTTCTTCACATTCAATGATGGTAATTTTCGAATATGTGAACATTACTTCTTTTGCAAAATACTTAATATTTTATGTTGGGCTAATAATTATGCACTTGGACTCCCTAGATACAAGAACCTTCACATCACATGGCACGTATGCATTACGCAAGCGTCACAGAAGAAGCAAAGGGAGATGATCCTCCAACAGTTGATGGTGATACATCAGATGGTACTTTCGAGCCCATTCACTCATATATATGTGAGCCACCTGTAGAGTATAGAACTAAATATGTTAATGGTCATATTCATTATGTCTTCCAGCATGGATCATGTGTTGTTAGTGGGGATGTTAGGTTTTCCAAGTTGCATAGACTAAATTGACATCGCCAAGTAGAACACAATCTTCCCTCCATGGAACCTCGTAAGCGTGGTCATAAGCATATGGGGAAATGACCACCTATCTCTCAATATAGAAGCAAGGCATACATGTAAAAGAGGGAGGTGGATGTGAACTATGTCCTGAGGAATGATTCTACTTACAGTGGAGGAGGGTTATCGATTGAGTTTGCAAAAAAAATGCAAATCTTTATTCGAGGATTTGAGCCAAGAAGAAAAGAGGGAGGTGGATGATGCAATGTGTACCTATGATTCAATGGAGATGCGAAAGGTGAGAGAGGAGCATTGGTTGAGAGTGAGAAAAAATAAAAACTCAAATATCATAACAGAGGTAAATTTAAGATTACTATAGTATTTTATATATTATGTTTGGTTGGAAATCAAAAACTTAATATTATGTCATGAACAGGAAGCTAGATAAGAGGGTGGAACAAGTAGCAGAAATGTTGACCCCCCTACAAATGATAACGTAAGTAATTATTGGTCTTTCGTAAGTAAGGATACAATGTAGTTTTTGTTTATTTTTGTATATACTAATTATAGGCGTGCGTAGGATTATGACATTCTCTTGTGTCAACTCCTACACCGACAGAGACATTCAATTTGCAGTGTGAAACAAAGAGAGGTAAAAACCACTTAACACGTACTTGAAGAATGTGTGTTGCCTTGTGTTGTTGATACTTTAATTGTCTTGATGACTCGATTGTTATAGGTGGACATTTGAGATAACACGCCCCTTCTCAATCATCATGTGGTCTCGATCTTATTGGAGAGATAGCTTCACGTGAGTTAAGGGAGGCAGAGATGAAAAATCTCGTAGTTAAATCTTCTTTGCCAGTCAAGGAGAGAGAGGGTGATGAGGGGGGGCACAAGGAGAGGGGCACAAACACTGTTGATGACAGTATGAGAGAGGGTGGAACTGGACTGCTAAGTTATTGAATGTTCTCATTTAATTTTCTGTATTATTTTTTGGTGAAATTAAGAAAAAATTATTAATGTAATTGAGATTGTCATTATTCTAGGCTTTTCCTGACGGGGTCGAAGTCAGGTTAATGTCAGATGATATGGTTGTCCCGAGAGGAGTGGTTTTTAATCTTAGCCTGCATGCGAAGCGTCATGGCATCACACTCCCCAAATTTATTGTCAAAGTGATTATTTCTGAGGCCCTTGTTCCCACTACTCCATTGCCCTACCTTAATACATTTGCAAACACTTTGGCAGAGTGTGTTAAAGGGTTTTCTATTTGGGATCTCGGTGGTATCAGACTTAACACTCCTAAAGAGGGAAGTAGTTGTAATGAATGGTTTAATTTAATTATGTGTTTAACTGATAGATTCATCTACATTGACTTATTTACTATATGGTTGGATTTCAGGATGATTCGGTACAGGTTGAGATAGTGCACCATACTCAAATAAAGACAGCAGATGCCCCACCCATTCTTGGCATCATGCCAAATTCTGTTCATAGAAATGAGAAGAAACGTATTAGATTTTATGATGCAGTACTTTCTGTCACTAACACTAGGAAACGAAGGAGATGAAAAAATTTATGTATAACATTGATTATGAGGATTCGGATTAGTATATATGTTTATATGATGATGGTGTTACTTTAATGTGTTTGAGGTTTATGATTTAGTACTGCATTATTGATATATTTAATATGGTTTGTGGTTATGGGTTACATAGAGTTATCCATTTATGATTTGTTTATAATGCATTAGATGGTTTTTATTCTTGTTATGTGACATTCCATTTACTGTATAAATGATGATGTTATCACTGTGTATCTGGTTAATGTATTAATGTGACTATGGATTGTGGATTACGGTTTATGGTATGTGGTTACATAGTTGAGTTCTTCTTCCTTGTATGCCTGTTTGGGTTTGACGTGTTTAGTAATTTATTGCAGATAATTCACAATTTTGTTTTCAAATTTTGTGTATTATGGATTACGGTTTTTGGTTTATCATTACATAGTTGTGTTCTTCATCCATGTATGCATATTTGGGTTTGATGTGCTTACAAAACTTTCATATATATTTCATCCATGATAATATTTTGTTACATATAAGTTAAGTGCATTATTTCCTTTCTAATTATGTTTGAATGGTAACATATAATAATCGATTGTTATAATACAGGTTTATTTAGATGGCAAGAATAAAGAAGATTGGAAAGTGCAAGGCTTCACCAGTACAAGAACCAAATGATTATGAATCATTCGATAGTGACACGTATCCATTCAAAAAGAATGCAAATAGCTCTACTAACAAATATGTCGATGCTACACAAGAAGACAGCCTTCCCCGCCAATTCGTATGGATTTAGAAATGAAACTTGTAACAAAGAAGACAAATATCTATAAAAACCAGTGTGAAAGCTTTGCATTGGAAAATTTATATTTTATGAAAAAACAAATAAGGAAATATTGGACGAAATAGGAGAAATTTCCTCAAGAGAGATGGAGTTGGAGCTCAAGGTTCAGGAGTTAGAAGTTCTGGAAATTAAGAATTGGGAGACAATGCATGAAGTGGACAAAAAAGTGTTCGCAAATCAAGTAGAAAACTTTAATACCATTCTTGAAATACACGAAGTTCAGAAGGTAGTATGGAAGAATATGTATATGCAGGCCAAGGCGGTAATTGAGGAAATAACACTAGGCACTCCCGCCCAAGACAATGATAACAAATGAATAAACTAGTCATAGAACTTTTATATTTCACTTACATATTTGACAAATTTTACTTATATATTTGACATATATGTATAGATATTGATTATGTGGTATGCAAAAAAATTATTTATATTTGATGAATTTTTCCTAGGTAGCATAATAGATGATATGGATGGACGTATGTGGTTATATTATGATTATTAGATGTATGTGATTTTACACTAATATGGTTTTTTCGGTTGATGTTATGATGTGCACATTAATTAGTATTTAGATCATGTATTTGAATTGTTATATATGGTATGTGATGTGATGAATAAGGAAGAGTAATACAAGTGTGATTAGAAGACAAGTGTATATATGCGTGATGAGGTTGTTACTTTAATGTGTTTGACGTTTAAGATTTAGTATTACATTCTTGTTAAATTGAATATGGTTTGTGGTTTTGTTTATAGCACATTACATGGTTTTTATTCTTGTTATGTCACATTCCATTTATTGTATAAATGATGATGTTGTCACTATGTATACGGTTAATGTATTAATGTGACTATGGAGTGTGGATTACAGTAAATGGTATATGGTTACTTAGTTTCATTCTACTTCCGTGTATGGTATATGGTTACAATTATGTTTGAATGTTAACATATATTAATTGGTTGTTTAAATATAGGTTTAATTAGGTGGCAAGACAAAAGAAGGTTGGAAATCGCAAGGCCTCACTAGTTTCGGAACCGAAAGATTATGCAAAATTTTATAGTGCCAATACTAATGTGTTCGAAAATACTGTAGAGAGCCTTGCAAACAAAAATGTCAAATTTGGACAAGAAGATGAGTCGTCCCCATCAGTTCGTATGGAAATAGAACTGAAACTTGCAATGAACAAGGAAATTTTTTTTAAAATCGAGCATGAAAGACTTAGACTGCAATATTTAAAATTGTCAAAGAAAAATAAGGAATTATTGGACCAATTACTATATGTTTCCTCAAAGAAGATGGAGTTGGAGCTTGAGGTTCAAGAGTTAGAATTAGATATTAATAATTGGGAGACAACGTGTGAATCAAACAAAAAAGTGTTCGAAAATCAAGTAGCAAGATTTAATTCTGTTTTTAAAATTCACGAAGGTCACAAAGAATTATGGAAGAAGATGTACATCTTGGCCAAGGAGTCGACTAATAAAAAAGTACCAGTCGCTCACACCGAAGACTGTCCAAGTGACCTTTGACATAAAATATGACTTTGTAATAAAATGACACTGTCCATGTAACCTTTGACATCAACAGATGTTGGTTAAACATATATTTTAGTTTTTAAAAGAGTAAATAATAATTAAACCATAAAAACATAATAAAACATTAAAAGGTTTTAAAATCTAATAACAAGATTTAAATTTGGAATAAGATTTAAAATGTGGGAGTATTGTGAATGTTACTTCTAGTTAATGTACGTATTATAGAGAATTTGAATTTCAAGTACTCATTTCAGCATGGAATTTTCATACTACGTATACATTACAATGGTTTAATCTTAGTTTAAATGTGTGTTACCATTCATTAAGACTACAAAATTGTTTTCATTTCTTCAATTCTAACTTCTCATCTTCTCATAGTTTTTTTGCAATGTTATACAAATTTGATGCAAAGGATTTTTTGTTTCAAAAAAATGTTTTGGTCTAAATGTATAAATGGTTTGTCTAATATAATGATTTTATCACATTGTATACCAACCCTTATCCACTTGATAGGTAGTTGATGTGGATTGCATCGTTCCAACAAGAAGGAAATGCAATGTGGATTGCACCTTTTGGAGAACCAAATTACGTTTTTCAAAGTGTTGAAAAACACCGTGTGTTTTTCAACATGTCTTAAAACTCGCTCCATTTCTTAATGGTTTCTATAAAACCAAACCTTTTCCACCTAATAAGTATTTTATGTGGATTGCATCGTTACATGAAGGAGGAAACGCACCACGAGTTGCACCTTTTGGAGAACTGAACTACGTTTTTCAAAGAGCTGAAAAACACCATGCGTTTTTCAACATGGCAAAAAACTCGCTCTATTTCTTAATGGTTTCGATAAAGCCAACCATTTTCCACCTGATAAGTATTTGATGTGGATTGTATAGTTACATGAAGGAGGAAATGCACCGTGGGTTGCACCTTTTGGAGAACCAAACTACGTTTTCAAAGTACTGAAAAACACTGTGTGTTTTTCAACATCTCTTAAAACTCACTCTATTTCTTAATGGTTTCAATAAAACTAACCCTTATCGACCTGATAAGTAGTTGATGTGGATTGCATCGTTACACGAAGAAAGAAATGCACCGTGGGTTACACCTTTTGGAGAACCAAACTGCATTTTTCAAAGTGTTAAAATACACCATGCGTTTTTTAACGTGGTGAAAAACTCACTTTATTTCATAATGGTTTTGATAAAGCCAACCCTTTTCCACCTGATAAGTAGTTGATGTGGATTGCATCATTACACGAAGGAGGAAATGCACCACGGGTTGCACCTTTTGGAGAACCAAATAGCATTTTTCAAAGTGCTGAAAAACACCAAGTGTTTTTCAACATGTCTTAAAACTCGCTCTATTTCTTAATGGTTTAGATAAAACCAACCCTTGTCGACCTGATAAGTATTTGATGTGGATTGCATCATTACACGAAGGAGGAAATGTACTGTGGGTTGCACCTTTTGGAGAACCGAACTGCTTTTTTCAAAGTGCTGAACAACACCGTGTAGTTTTCAACGTGGCGAAAAACTCACTCTATTTCTTAATGGTTTCGATAAAGCCAACACTTTTCCACCTGATAAGTAGTTGATGTGGATTACATCATTACACAAAGGACGAAATGCATCGTAGGTTGAAACTTTTGCAAAACCAAATAGCATTTTTCAAAGTGTTGAAAAACACTATGTGTTTTTCAACGTGTCTTAAAACTCACTCTATTTCAACCCTTCTCCCCCTAATAAGTAGTTGATGTAGAGTCAATGTTTACAACAAGAAGGAAAATCACCGCGGGTTACACCTTATGGAGAACGGGATTGCATTTTTCAAAGTGCTGAAAAACACGCGCATTTTTCAACATAGTGGAAAACACACTCCTTTTTTCATCGCTATGGGAATATTCAACCCTTCTCCCCCTAATAAGTAGTATATGTGGATTTAATTTTTACAACAAGAAGGGAAAGCCCCGCAGGTTACACCTTTTGAAGAACGGGGTTGCATATTTCAAAGTGTTGAAAAACACCGTGTGTTTTTAAACGTGGCGGAAAACACAATCCTTTTTTCATCACTATGGAAATATTCAACCCTTCTCCGCCTAATAAGTAGTTGATGTGGATTCAATGTTTACAAAAAGAAGGAAAAGCACCACAGGTTGCACCTTTTGGAGAACGAGATTGTGTATTTCAAAGTGTTGAAAAACATCGTGCATTTTTCAACATGGAGGAAAACACACTCCTTTTTTCATCACTATGGAAATATTCAACCCTTCTCCCCCTGATAAGTAGTATATGTGGATTCAATTTTTACAACAAGAAGGGAAAGCACCGCGGGTTGCACCTTTTGAAGAACGGGATTGCATATTTCAAAGTGTTGAAAAACACCATGCATTTTTTGACTTGGTGGAAAACACACTCCTTTTTTCATCACTATAGAAATATTCAACCCTTCTCTACCTGATAATTAGTTTATGTGGATTCAATGTTTACAATAAGAAGGAAAAGCACCACGGGTTGCACCTTTTGGAGAACGAGATTGCATTTTTCAAAGTGTTGAAAAACACCGTGTGTTTTTCAATGTGGCGGAAAACACACTCCTTTTTTCATTGCTATGGAAATATTCAACCCTTCTCCCCCTGATAAGTAGTTGATATGGATTCAATTTTTACAACAAGAAGGAAAAGCACCACGGGTTACACCTTTTGGAGAACGGGATTACGTATTTCAAAGTGTTGAAAAATAACATGCCTTTTTCAACGTGGCGGAAAACAAACTCCTTTTTCATTGCTATGGGAATATTCAAACCTTCTCCCCCTGATAAGTATTTGATGTGGATTTAATGTTTACAACAAGAAGGAAAAGGACTACGGGTTGCACCTTTTGGAAAATGGGATTGTGTATTTCAAAGTGCTAAAAAACACCGTGTGTTTTTCAATGTGGCGGAATACACACTCCTTTTTTCATTGATAAGGAAATATTCAACCCTTCTCCCCCTGATAAGTAGTTGATGTGGATTCAATTTTTACAACAATAAGGAAAAGCACCATGGGTTGCACCTTTTGGAGAATGGGATTATGTTTTTCAAAGTGCTGAAAAACACCGTGCATTTTTCAAAGTGGCGGAAAACACACTCCTTTTTTATCGCTATGGGAATATTCAACCCTTATCCCCCTGATAAGTAGTTGATGTGGATTCAATGTTTATAACAAGAAGGAAAATCACCGCGGGTTGCACCTTTTGGAGAATGGGATTACATTTTTTAAAGTGCTGAAAAACACCATGCATTTTTCAACGTGGCGGAAAACACACTCCTTTTTTCATCATTATGGAAATATTCAACCCATCTCCCCCTGATAAGTAGTTGGTGTGGAGTCAATGCTTACAAAAATAAGGAAAAGCGCCACAGGTTACACCTTTTGGAGAATGAGATTGCGTATTTAAAAGTGTTGAAAAACACTGTACATTTTTCAACGTGGCAGAAAACACACTCTCTTGTATTTACTTGATTTGTTTTACATTGTTACATAAAGGTGGAACAGAATCATGGTTTGTACCTTGTGGAAAATAATGGTTAATTTTTTACAGTACTAAAAAAGGTTTATTTTTCAGCACTTTGATAGTAGCAATAAAAATTCGACATGATAATTTGTTACTTTTGATTACATCATTTCATCATAATTACATCAACTTTCTATTTGTTAAAAAAATTTATACTATCCATATATTACATGAGCGTTTCTACGTTGGCTAACACCACCAAGCACGTTTTTTAAATACTCTAAAAATAGTCAAAGAGTAGGTCAGTTGTACATGTTCCATATTTATGTATTTTAAATATACGCAATGTACAATCTCATATACATGAATTTTAAATGTTTACAATTATAATATAGGCCCACTCAACATGCCATACATTTACTTTACAGAGCTCAACTTGCTCATTCCGTAAGATACATCTCTCTACATATTTGTTGCATCTGCAACATAATACATTAAATATTAGACAAGGTATCAAAGGATTTTTACCTTACATATGGTAAATAAATGTTATGAAATTAAGGACATTCAATACACACCTTACGCAAACGTCAAATTTCTGAAAGATAAGCAGTGGCGGGGAGATGTTTCTGTTGCATATGAACCACCTGCAAAATAAATGATCAATATGTTAGTATTCACCTCCACAATTAAAAATTCTTGTGAATTCACAATCACACTAATAGTTCAATGTTTTAACATGTATGTTCCATTTGTGTGGTTTGTCTCCTCTTTGCACAATTGCCATTGGGAAATTAGAAGCATTCGTAGTCTTCAGCGTGATTGTTCAAATCTTCTACAATGACTGGCCTCTTAGTCACACTGTGGTGGCATTTTTTACTCGCACTAAACCATGGATGCATGCGGGTGGTGGTTGTCTCATTGACATCTCCTTTGAAAGAAACATCCAACATATTTGATGCTTCTAGGTCTCTCCTAAACCTTTGAACACATTCAAAGAATGTTTTTTTTGTTCACCTGTACTCAGTCGTGTATCAAAGACTGACTCAAGAATTCTTTGGATGTGTGTTCCATAAAATCTGAATCGCTTTCTATCATCAAACCACCAGCCCCAACTATTTTAGGAGTGCCTGTGACATATAAGACATTATAGATATTTATTTATTTGTACATTATGTTTTTCAATATCATTGTACACATGAATACACAATGCCATCTAATCATAAATATGCGTGATGAACATTATCATTGGCATCAATTAATTGATTGAAGGAATTAACAACTAACCATCAACTATCAGTGATTTTTGAGGTGGTGAGGAGGGGCCATCCCATAATATGCCATCATTTACAGTGCTTGTCTCTGCATAGGTATTGGTTATTGCATGAGAAATGAAAATAATTTCAACACGACATTTTTTTGTTACAACTTATGCTTAGTAATCTATATCACTACATGCCACATACGATGACATTGAATTACCTTCCACTTCTATTGCTGGATACGATGAAGAGGGGCCATCTCGGAACATGTATTCATTTACCCTGCTTGTCTCCCTATAAGTATTGGCTCCTGCACGTGAAATGAAAAGAATTTCAACACAGTGTTTATTTTGTTACGACTTATGCTTAGCAATCTATATCACTACTTTCCATATACGATGACATTGAATTACCTTCCACTTCTGATGCTAGATACGCCGATGAGGGGTTGTCATGGAATGTGTCTTCATTTACATAAGTATTGGCTCCTACACATGAAATGAAAAGAATTTCAACACGAAGCTTATTTCGCTATGACTTATGCGTAGCAATCTACATCGGTAAAATATGATGGCATTGAATTACATGTCACTTATGGTGCTTGATATGATGACATCGACACATATTGCTTGTGAAAATCCAATGCCTTCAACACGTGCTTACATGTGTTTCCTCATATAGCCCAAGAACATTCACATACGTCCAAGGCTCTACATTGTCCTACCAAATACCATGTTCTTCTAGTTGTTTAGCTCCTCACCCACAATTGATTGCAATCAGGTGTAATTGCAAGGCAATCTATATCCAGAATACTCTTTTCTCTCTCAACCACTATCAATAGTTGTCTTTCTTTGTTGAAATTGGTCAAGAAGCCAGATTTTTGTAACTTCCTCTTGTGTTTGTAAAATGGCTCCACCTTGTACACAAGTTTGTAGAATAAATAGTCCATCCGGCGAGTACATTTATTTTTTCTGTCACACAAGTACCTAGTCTTCAAAAAACAATGGTAGGACTAGATGGATGCATTTTTTTCTTGATTTGCATGGGAGAAGTTTCTAAAATTTGTTGCCCACATAGCTATGAAGTGACAAGGATTCAAAATCAGTGACACTATAAACCAAGAATTATAATTGATGGTAATTAATAGGGAAACACACAAATGATAGTACTCGCCAACACGTTCTTCGCTCTCACACCATGTATTCCTAAAGTACTCGAGGAACTTAGTTTCCTCTTTGAATTCATTAAAGAAGTCTTGAATGATTCGAAATGTGTGCTCGTGATGCATTTTGAAACCATACATGATGGTACCTAGTCTCTCAAAAATATTCCACCTAGAATCCTTGTTATAATACATGTGCATGTTTTTCAACCATGCCTACGCATGTGTCATAGGCATAGCACTACATGACAACTAAAAACACACCTAATGGCTTTCATTTCAACTGATGCATCATCCGTAATGAATGCATTGATCTGCCAATCGGCACAAAGGTGTTTTCCTCATTTCTGGACTTCTGCCAACCACCCGTAAATGTCTTCAATTTTATTCCTTGAAGAAATGGCCCATGTTATGGGCACCCCAACCTCTTGCTTGTCAAAAAAAGCAATGTGTATAATTGGTACTGCAAGGAATATGACATCAAATGGTAACATGGAATTTAATATAATAGAAAGGTAACACTATTAATGATACATAAATTACACATCATTTCAAAATTCATTCCAATTACTTACGCCATATTTGTTGATAGCAAATGTCGAGTCCATGGAGATTATGGAATTGTGTGAATGTTGAACCATTCTCTCACACATCCACGGTGTTTACAACCCCATAATGAATGGAATGGTGGTTCTATTTAGGTGTTGATAGTAGAAAAATATGTCTCTTTCCTCCTCATGCCATAAGTTCACGCTCATGGCATCATCGGCATGCTTTTGAGACCTTCTGTAGAAAAATATTTTCCATGTATTAACTACGTCCTTTCTTGTCATGTATTCATCCCTCTTGCTCGATATACCCATGTTGAATGGATCCTCTATATATTTATCGTACATCATTTCCATGGTGACTCCAATCAACAAAAGACTCCCGATATAAGTTTTACATTCATTTTATAAGTACGGGGAAACATTCAGATGAGGATCATTAATGGTATTTTTGTTCCTCCCATAACAACACTCACCATTTACATCTCAATGAAATAGATGGTTGTATAATATTATGGCCACTGTCAGTTTCCCATAAAAAACCTTCACATTGAAATGACATTGGCAACCCCTTTTAATTATACACCTACACAATTTTTCACTTGTTATTGGCTTATTTCTATTGTCTTTTTGACCATATAAACACCAATAGCTACATTAAAAATGGTAACATCAAATGCTATACAAATGTTTACGAAAAGAATGTACAAAAAAATAATTTGTTAGCAAATTTACAAACCTAGAATATGACTTAGTTGTATGTGGTTTTGGATTTTCTATATTTGTTGACTTGTGATTTATGCAAGCGAAGGTAGTCTCAAAAATTTTGTTAGAACCTTCCCCCTTTAGAAATGCATGTAGTCTTGCGAGAGGTATGGTGGCACAAATGTCGACATTCAGCTCATCCCCTATTGGTGTCCATTATAGGTCATCATATGAAAACTGAAGTTTTTCCTCTATAATCTCTTGGACATGAAGATCGATCATGCTCTTCCATTTGGGCCTCCTTCCCATCCTAAACATTATTACATGCAGTTTTATATCGTTAATGAAACAATTATTTCATACTTTTCAAAATAAATTTTGACTTGTGATTCATCATCATCAACATGAATACCATCTTAAAACATTGGAAGCATTTGAATTTTTGTCTAATTAAAATCCACGTGTATAAAAGACAGTATTGAAATGCAAGGAAAACAACAATTTATAGGACTGCCTACTGCTTCCAGTGCACAAGTATATCACAATATGGTCATCTATAATGCGACAAAGAATGCGACATAATAAATATAATGTGATAAAGATTGTTACAAAATTAATATTATTTCAAATACACTTATTCAATGTTGAGAGAAACTTCCATAGAAAATATTATTACATTTAGCTAGAAACAATAAAAACTATTGAAACAAGAACATGTTTATTTAAAACAAAAGTTACAAATAAAAAAATTAAAATATTAATAACATCTTTAAAATATATATATACATTTATGCATGCCAAAACACAGTAATTAAACAACAATAAAATAATAATCATCGCAACACCCACATACCATTCTTTTTGAAAAAATTGAACTTACAAACTAAAATTGAGGAATATAAATATTTCAAAATTTTCACACTTTTATTTGAATTTTAGAATTGGTGCTAAAATTTTGAATCGTAATAAAAATTATTTTCTATACATTTTGAACAACTAGTATTCATTGACATACTGAACTATCTATAATATACATATAATTTATAAATTGTTAATAAATTGATGACTATTTTTAGGAACTCTTGCAATTTTCAAACTTTTTATGTGAACACCCTTCATCTTCAATTTACGCGGAAGCTCGTATTTTTTTATCTCTTCATTTTACAAATAGGATCGGGAGAAATTAGGCTCCTGGTATTCATATTCAATGTACAAAAGAGTAACTAGTACAAAATATAAATATACAACATGTCAAATTTGTTAGGATAAAATATTATTATCCTATTTAATTATGCATTCCATAATTAATAAATTTATTAATTATTGTTTTATGGTTATATTTAATTATAACCATCCTTTTGTTTGTATTTGATTATTTCGGGAGCTATTATATTGTTTTAAACAGTATATTTGTTTTTATTCAATTGTTGCTTCCCGGATGTTATTGGAAGCTAATGTAATTGGGAATATAGTTGCACCTGTGCAACTTAGTCTCCTGTTTGTATTTGGCTGTGCAATATCTATAAATATTGCAGCCCATTCTCTGTAAGTCGGGTTGATTGAGATTAATACAAACTAATCAGGCTTCCGCCCCTGTTTCTCAATCTACATTTGGTACCAGAGCGAATTGAAGCTCCTGGCAAGGTTGGGAAAGGTTACAGAGGAAGGAGAATTTGTGGAGAAGAAATCTGCATCAATGGAGAGCCATTGTTGCCTCTTGCAGCTTCCCAGAACCCCCTGCATACCCACAACCTCCTATGTATTCTCCAGGTAAATGGAAAGAAAAATTTTTTTTCCTTGGTGCTATTTACACCAGGCAAATTTGCTTCTGGAGTTCATTTATATACAGTTTTTTTTTTTTAAAACAACATTTGCAACAGGCTTTTATTCTTTAAAAAAAAACATTTTTCCCCATCAAGGGTTTTACCTCTAATATTAGAGGAGCAATTGGTTACTGTTAATATTAACAACTTGCTACATTTGAAGAGCTCTAAGTTATTCTTCATATAAAGGCGAGTGTTGGAACGGCTGCGGTATTATTTTTCACACAACGGATTTTGCAAAGTGGTGGAGAAATCAAACTCCCCAGCGCCGACCCCTACCTGCAACCTATAGCAAAAGAAGGAGGTCAAAGGAAATGTAAATCCTATGTTAGAAACAATATGGTGGATAAATTTTAAAAAAAAAAAAAAAACAACACCCTGCAACAAAGAAAGGGTCTGCTCTGTTGGAATGGTTTACCCTCTGCCAGAGCCTCCGAGAAAATATTGGCGTGTAAATATTCCACCATCCAAATAACACCTACAACACAAAGAAAACGATGGATTCCTTCAAAATAAACGTCCTCCACACAACCTGCACAAAGCCAAAGCGGCGTCAAAGCAAACTGGTGGAAAGAAATAATGAAAAAGGCGTGAATGTATTGATATTTGCACAAACGGTGGTTTTTTTCAATAAAAAACAGTCTCAAATCCATTTTATCAGGAATAACCCTAAAATATTCCTCCACGCACGCTGCCACGAGGACTCCAACTCAGCCAAATCACTTTTTTCAAAGGTTAGTGTTTTTCAGCGCATTATAAATGTTAAATCCTTCATTTCTATATCAAGCGCTCATAAAGAGTCTAGTTGGATAGAGGGAAAGACTTAGAAGTGGGAGGTTTGGAGTTCAAATCCCACCCCGAAATACCTTTTTTGAATTTGGCGGAATATTTGGTGAAACCGTTAAATTTAGCGGAAAAAATTGAATTTAGTTATAACTAACTAAATTTAGCAGAGAAATACCTAATTTTAGGGGTAAAAAAATTTCTCCCATTCGACTTGGTTTTTCATTTCGGACATTTTTTGCAAAAGGAGACCCATCTAAAAATTACATTTTCAACTGTTTTTTGTAATTTTTAGCATTTTGGGTCATATTAAGCTCAGGTGGCCACCAAGGCCCGCGAAACAAAAAAAAATTCTTGTTATTCAAATTTTCCAATTTTTTGAATGTAAATTGTATACTGTTGTATATTGTACTAATTTGCAGGGTTCCATAGTCAACTGTAATCTTTGTAACTGCTCAGAAACTGACAGAATTGTAATCAAAAGCAATAAAAAAACTGGTTCTGTAATAGTCACGAGATTTTAGATCTCATCTGCAGCGCTCGGTCTATACGGTGCCTCTGGGAAGTGCTTACGGGTAAAACCTTCGTGACTACTACTGCACTTAATGCCTAATATAGCTACAACAAAGTCGTCTGGGCATTGTCCCTATAAATCGTCGGGGAGTAATAAGGTCACAGTGCACACACTATGAACCATCCCATCCGTCTGTGAATGATTGCATGACATAAATCTGGACTAAGAAATTATCCAAGTATATAGCAAAGTTACGCACGCGTATGAGGATATTTCTTTGAGCCGGTGTCAATAATCACACAGACCCCATCAGTACTATCTTAGTACCACGTATTGAATTCTTTCAGATTCGTTAACGCTTCTTTCATGTACCATCGGGTATATAGAAAGGGCGAGCTTCTTCCACATACCGACGGGTATATCGAAAGGGTACGTATATAGAAAGGTTCGGTATATCAGACTGATGGTATATAGATTGGGAGACCTAATACCTGGAGTGATAAGAGCCAAACCCTGTCAGTGATCTCTATAAAATGGGCACCAATGCCCCCAAATTTTTTCTTCCAGATTCACAATTGCTCAAAGGAAGCAACTATGCTACATGGAAGACAAAAATAAAGACACAACTTGAGTTTGAAGAGACCTGGTCTGTCGTGAATGGTACTCTAACCAGATCAGCTACTGATACAACACAACAGTGACAGTTTGATAAAGCAGATCAAAAGGCCAAACTCATCATTTTGTTTGGAGTGTCCAATGATGTGTAACCCCACATTCGAGATGTCAAAACAACAAAAGAAGCATGGGATAAATTGAGCACAGTATATGAGGCCAAGAACAAGAATGTCATATTGAATTTACAGAGTCAGTTACATACACTGAAGTTCAAGAAAAATGAGAAAATAGAAGCTTTCTTAAGAAGAGTTGCAGAATTGAGGGCTTCACTTTTAGCCCTAGGGGAACCAGTCACAGATGATGCTCTCATTCCCATTGTTCTAAGAGCACTCCCCTCTTCTTACCACATTTTTGTCACAACACTAAACATGACAGATACGACAGTTGGTTTTGACAAACTGGTAAACCTACTGCAACAAGAGGAAGCAATGCACAATAAGGATGATGAAGAGGAGCAGGCACTGTCTTCACATCAAAAATGGAAAGGAAAAGGTAAAGGAAAACCTAATTCCTATAAGAAGTCCCAACATCAGAATCAGTTTCACGGGGACAATCCACAGAAGAAGCAATGTCCTATCTGTAAAAGAGGACATGACTTAAAAGATTGTTGGTATAACACTTACAAGAAAGGTTCATCCAGTAACTCTGGACCACAACAACAACAATCTTACAAGGGACATTCTAACAACTATCACGGGTAGAAAAAGGGGAACTGGAAAAGAAGACCCCACCAGTAAGGTAATATTGTTGAGCAACAAGAACAGTCAGACAATGAAGACTTCTTGTTCACTGCTCAATCAAGTGAACCATCCACGTCATCTAGTGATGTCTGGTATGTTGATTCGGGAGCCACTCGACACATGACCAGCCACAGAGACTAGTTTATTTCAATGAGGGACACGCCATCGAAAAATCATGTTTCATTGGGAGATGATTCTTCATATACAATTTAGGGGATTGGGAACATTTCTCTACCCCTTGGTTCACGCAAATGTAGACTATCAGATGTCCTATATGTCCCTGGGTTGACAAAGAATCTCCTTTCAGTTAGTCAACTCCTTGATCACAACCTAAAAATTGACTTTGATAGTCAATCCGACAAGAAAACGTGTTTGATTCGAGATAAATCAAGAGGCTCAAAAATAATTGCAAAAGCCTCCAATGTGGGACGCATGTTCCAACTTGATTTTGTTCACAAAGATGATCAAGCACTTGTGGCTAAAAACTCCACCTCAGCATAGTTGTGGCATCAGAGATTTGGTCATGTAAGTTTCAAATATCTCGAAACACTTCACCAGTGTAATATGGTACATGGGCTACCATCTCTTCAGAAGGATACAGACAAGTGTCCTCACTGCCTAGCAGGAAAACAACACAGAGTTTCATTCCAGAGGAGTACATTTTGAGCTCATGGTAAACTTGACCTGGTTCATACTGATCTTTGTGGTCCACTGCAGCCAAGTCATACTGGGTTCCAGTACTTCATGCTTTGTGTTGACGACTATTCACGGAAAATGTGGATTTTCTGTCTTCGCAAGAAAAGTGAAGCATTTGAAACCTTCAAAAAGTTTAAAGTAGTAGTTGAGAAAGAAACTGGTCGTCACATCAGAACTCTCCGCTCAGATCGAGGGGGGGAATTCACCAGTGATGAGTTCAGAGACTACCTACAAACTCACAGGGATTCGTCGACAAATGCCTCCTCCACACACACCACAGCAAAATGGTGTTGTTGAGAGAAGAAATTGTACCATCATGGAAATGGTGCGATGCATGATCGATGATTCCAAACTTGCAAAGACATTTTGGGTAGAAGCAGCAAAGACAGTAGTGTATTTGTTGAACAGAGCACCCACAACTGCTCTTGATGGAATAACACCACAAGAAGCATGGTTAAATAGGAAACCATCCATTGCACTCCTCAGAGTATTCGGATGCAATGCAAGCATGCACATACCCAAAAAAAATAGAAAGAAATTGGACATGAAGTCACAAAAACTCGTCTTCATTGGGTACAGTGAAGAGACTCTTGGGTATAGATTGATGGATCCTAAGACCAGAAAAGTCTACACCAGTAGAGATGTTGAGTTTTTCGAGAAGAAGGAAGTAGAGACTCCTCCTCCGGACTCACAAGATGTAGATTTTTCACCTGTTGTAAAAATTGAAGCTGATGTTCCCTCAGAAGATGAAAGTGATGATGGGGATGATGGTGTTGATCAGATAGAACCATAACCCATGGGAACAGTTTAGCGTATGCCTAAATGGTGTACAAGTACATTACGAGATGCAAGAATGGATGCTCCACCAGATACATCCACCCCTGGACCACAGAATTGCAGTAAAACGAGAGAAGAAGTTAATTTTTCTTTGATGAGTAGAGTTATTGAATCAGATGAGCCCTCATACAGTCCAGGAAGCCCTACAGTCAAAAGCTTGGAAAGATGTCATGGATTCTGAATATCAATCAGTGATGAAGAATAACACTTGGCAGCTTGTCGATCTTCCACAAGGGAAGAAACCCATTGGATGCAGATGGATATTCAAAACTAAGTACAAAGCAAATGGGACAGTGGACAAGTACAAAGCAAGACTAGTAGCAAAGGGGTATGCACAAAAAGAAGGCATTGACTATGAGGAGACATTTTCTCCCACAGCTAAGATCAAAATGATCAGGATGATCTTTGCTCTAGCTACTCAGTTTGGATGGAAAGTTCACCAAATGGACGTAAAAAGTGCCTTCCTAAACGGAGATTTACAAGAAGAAGTCTACATGACTCAACCTGAGGGATATGTAGTACCTGGTCAAGAAGCAAAGGTATGCAGACTCAGGAAATCTCTGTATGGGCTCAAACAGGCACCCCGGGCATGGTACATCAAGATTGATGAGCATCTCGTACAACATGGATTTGTTAGAAATCCATACGATCCCAATCTCTACCTCAAAAATCAAGGGGGGGAGATGGTGATTGTTGTTGTCTATGTCGATGATCTAGTCATCACTGGAAGTTCAGTGAGGATGATTGATGCAACGAAGAAATATCTTAATCGATCATTCGACATGACCGATCTCGGGCTGATGCACTATTGTCTTGGATTGGAAGTGTGGCAGAAAGAGAATCATATTTTTGTTTCTCAGATGAAATATACCAAGAATACGCTCGAGAAGTTTAGGATGATGGATTGCACACCAATTGCTACACCCATGGAGAACAGATTGCAGTTATCTCGTTCAGATCCATCTCCTGAGGTAAGTGCCACTCTCTATCGCAGCTGATCAGGAGTCTCATTTACCTGACCTACACTAGACTAGATATCAGCTTTGCAGTGAGCTATCTATCCAGGTTCATGCAAGAACCCAAAGTTTGTCATTGGAAAGCAGAAAAGTGCATTTTGAGATATCTCAAAGGATCAGTGGATCTTGGTCTAGAATACAAGAAGAACGAAAACTTCTTCTTGATTGGATATTCGGATTCAGATCATGCAGGTAACATTGATGATAGAAAATCCACTTCTAGATTTGTATTCTTTATGGGATCTAGACCAATATCATGGGGAAGTAAGAAACAACACTTTGTTTCTCACTCTTCCACAGAAGCTGAGTATCGTTCTACAGAAGAAGCTGTCTGTGAAGTGATTTGGCTACGTCGCATACTGGAAGGACTTGGAATACCATAGGACAAACCGACCACCATGTATGTTGACAATGAAGGTGTTCTCAAACTTGTTTGCAATCCAGTTTTTCATGAGAGAACAAAGCACATTGAGGTTCAGGTTCATTTCATATGTGAACATGTGTTGAAGCACAACATCCAGCTTCAATTTTGTCCAATTGCTGAACAACAAGCAGATATTTTCACAAAGTCACTTGCATGTGACAAGTTCAAGTTATTCAGAGAGTTCCTCTCCTCATCTCTTTAAACAATGCACAATTAAGGGGGGGAATGTTAGGATAAAATATTATTATCCTATTTAATTATGCATTCCATAATTAATAAATTTATTAATTATTGTTTTATGGTTATATTTAATTATAACCATCCTTTTGTTTGTATTTGATTATTTCGGGAGCTGTTATATTGTTTTGAACAATATATTTGTTTGTATTTAATTGTTGCTTCCTGGATGTTATTGGAAGCTTGTGTATTTTGGAACTATGGTTACACCTGTGCAACTTAGTCTCTTGTTTGTATTTGGTTGCGCAATATCTATAAATATTGTAGCCCATTCTCTATAAGTCGGGTTGATTGAGATTAATACAAACTAATCAGGCTTCCACCCCTGTTTCTCAATCTACAAAATCTAATATACGTCATCCAATATGATAAAATAATCACAACATCAGAAAGATAATATCCATGACAAATTCAAGTATCAATAAATGCCAACGGCTATCCTTCACTCAAAATACACCTTCCCATAATATCACCAAACATCCATTGCAAAAGGGACGGTTGCGATATTACGGGAGGGTGCATTTATGAGTGGAGGGTTGGCAGGTGACTTTAAAAACCTCTACTCAACATAATATACCACCCAACTATCAATGCATAATCCTAAGGGGCAAGCCCCTTCATCATGCAATGATAGTTGGGCGTATCGATGTGGCATCCTAAGGGGAAAGCCCCTTCAGCACGCACTAATTCATATCTTTGTAAAGGCACTCGCCTCTATATGCCAAATTGAGACTCAGAGTATGATATCACATAATTTTTATATCTTCAACTTTCATTAAACATTCACAACATTACAATTACCAATATTCAACAACTAATTATATATATATATATATATATATACAAATGATCTCCACATTCGCAATATTTACAACTATAATGCATCCAAGAAATCAAACTTTTCATAATGTATTTAATTTAACACACCTAAGAGAAATGAAATTAGAACTAACAGCTCGAAGATCACATGCATATTTACCCAATACCAACACAATATCAACATAATTAACTATTCTCATACCACTGATTAATAAACACAAATAGTAGAAATTATTGAATCCTCTATCATTTATTACTAAATACGTGACTACAATAATACCACGATAATAAAATAGTTCACACTATTATTTAGTGTCTATATACTAAACAAAAAAATCGACCATGTCATTCGTTTTGAAAAGAAACTTCCAAACAATTGTTCAATATATTTGTACTTAAGATAATGTTTCATGGTATATCAAGCACATAGATTTGTTCCTATTTACAAAGTATTAGGTAATAGATATGACATCAAATTTCCACCTTTTCTTACAGTTTCAAATATATTAATTAATAATAATAATGACAACTATAATTATTTTCTAAAGTTTAAGGTTCAAAGTTTAGGGTTTAGGGCTTAGGGTTTAGGGTTTGGGGTTTAGGATTTAGGGTTTAGGGCTCAAGATTTATATTTTATGACTTAAGGTTCAGGGTTTAGAATTTAGGGTTTATCCTAAATAACATAATCAGGAAAACTTAACACTAATATGACACCGTAAACAATCAAACAATATCTTAAAAACTAATGTGATATCCTAAACACTGAAATATTGATATCACATAAAACACTAATGTGTCACCACAAATAATAAATTTGGGACACATTAGTCACTAATACGACATCCTAAACATTGATATGACACCCTAAACACTATTACAAGACCCTAAACAAGTTATAGAGTCATGTACAAACCCTAAAAATTCAAAATTCATACTTTTTCTAGCCATACCTATCAAGTGCACAATGTTTCAAATCAAATCTAGAATATATTTAACACAATTATCCTCCCACGTTCTAGTGGAATTTAATATAAGCCCCATACTCCATTTTTTACTATCATTTGAAGAAGAAAAGGAGTTTGATACACATATTGTTGAGCTATTGTACTTTTGAGATATCTCAGAAAGAAAGTCCTTGTTCAATATTCCCAATGTCAATAGTTATTTTTTGCAATATCACTCCTAGTTTTTTGCAGTTAGTTAGAACACAATAATTTTAAGGGATTTCATTTGCGCATGTCACATGACACTATAGAGTTCAAGACATGTGGAGTAGAATATATCGACATCACATGTTGAGCTGATGTAACTTATTTAAATTTACTAACCATAGAACATGGCATGTCAGGTTGTTTTTGCCATCTTTCTAGACCATCATCTTAGGCCATCCTCCACGCATGCCCAAGCAACTATGTAAAAACTTTCCACACGTGTTTTCTTAAGCCATCCATGTGTATATCAAGAACATAAATTTGTTCTTATTTTCATAGTATTGGGTAATAGATATTTTTCATCGATCTCACTTATTAATATACTAGTGTAATTCCTACTTATTATTGGAAAGATTATATTATCACTAACTTCATTTAGATAATATTTTAGATTTGATTTGCATTCCTTCCACATGACAAACCATTCAATTTTTTGCATGATTGTTTATATAAAATGAACAATAAATTTAAAAATTGTTTATAACATTAACATAACATCTCTACAAGTATTAGCTAAAAATTTTCTAATTCTAATGATGAATGAAAACGTAATATTAGCTATAATTATTCTAATTCTATCACCATAAATAATTCACCCACATTAAATCAATTTTGGACACTTTAAACACTTATACGACACCTTGAACACTAATTAGTCACCCCACATAAAATAATTGGGATACACTAAACATTAATTTAACACCTTAAAGACTGATACAATACCCTAAATAATGTCATAATACTCTATGCACCAATGATTCATCCTCTATTTCATAATTAGGATAACCTAAACACTAATGAAACACATGGTCTCATACAAAATGATAATCATCACTGTAATACCCTATCAACTCATACGACACCCTAAACATTAATATGACATCCTAAAAACTCAAAAATTGATGCAAAACCTTGGACACTAATGGGTTACTCTAAATAACATAAATTAGACACAAAAAAACACTAATGTTTTACCCTATAAAAATTATAAGACTTGATAAACACGAATATGACACATTATACACTATTAGAAGACTGTAAACATTAAGGGATCGCCGTAAATAATATAATTAGGACACCATACAGAATAATTTGATATCATAAGAACTCATATTAAACACTAATACACCACCCTAAACATTCAAACATTGATACAAAAACCTTAACACTAATGGGTCAACCTAAATTAACATAATTGGCAATCGAGATACTTTGAGCATTAACAAAACAACCGTAAACTTGATATGAAACCCTAAAAACTATAATGTGACCTTACAAACTAATGGGTCACTTTACAAAACACAATTAGAATGCCCTAAATATTAATATGTCATCCTAAACAATCATATGATACCCTAAACACGCAAACATTGATATGATGCCCTAAACACTAATTTGTCATCTTAAATAACACAATTACAACACCCTAAATTATAATACAACACCTAACATTAATTTAACATGTATTAGGGTTCAATTAGGATAAATGATTCCAAATCTAGCCCTAATACATGTTCAATTGTCACATTAGGTGTATTAGGGCTCGATCGATGGAAACAAACACAAACTAATACTTGACACTCAAATAGGCCACCCTGAACATGTGGAAAACCGTCATGTTTTTCAACATGTTGAAAAACACGGTGTTTTTTCCATGTTGATGAAAAACATGTTGAGTTTTCCATCTTAACGAAAAATTGAGCAAAAATATTTTCCCCTAAAAAATGTAACTATGCATTTAATATGATATGTGGTCCCTTGACTCATGATTGGTGATAACATTTTTTTAATCCAAAAAAGAATGTTATAACTATATATCTAGAAGTAGATGGAAAAAAATAGAGATTTTCGAACATTGTATTATTAAGGTTCTTGTTGACAAATATGAATTCAAATATTAAGTTCATGCTAGTGTGACTTCATAAAATTTAATTTCGTAAATGAAACTGTGTGGAAAATCGTCATGTTTTTCAACGTGCTGAAAAACACATTTTGTTTTTCATCAAGATGAAGAACACACTGTGATTTCCTCATGTTAATCATCGACCTAATCAATCATGACAAATCTACTCTCCCTTGTATGTAAGATTCATAACATTTGTATTAAAATAACATGCTTGATTCAAGTGTGTCTCTTCCCAAAGAGTGGTAAAATAGTCGTAAAGGTGGTAATGTTGTCTTTTGTCTTTCCTATTACCATCACTCTCTCACCCTCTCGTTTGTTGAATGTAATTGCACCATTACTTGGCTTCCAAATAATATCAATATTTGGAGCTCTCTTTCCCTTGTTTTAGTGATGGTCTCTCTCATTTTCTTTCATTAGTTCATGGCTTCACAATGGCTAAAAGGGATAATAGTTTCAAGCAAGAAAAGAGGATTCTTGGTTAATATGTAGAAACGAAGATAAATTAGGTGAGGACAAGGGGTCTCGTCAAACCTAAGGTTGCATACAACCAAAAAGGACCGGTGCAAGAATGATTATATATTGGTTTTCTTTAACCCCTTATCCCTCTTTACTAGGTAACTCATCAAGAATATTGACTAGTGAAGAAAACTAGAATGTTGGTTGAAAAAAATTTTAGATAAGGACAATACATTATTAACAAAGTATTAATATTTAGCAGGTTTGACTCACAACTGCAGACATATTTGGTGATGAATTACATTAACCAACTTTAACAATCGATTGAAAACTTAATAAAGATGGTTTTATTTTAAATCAAATTAGTTCTAGATCCATATTTAAAGTGACAACAGAAAGAAAAATGAAGAAGATTTCCCTTTGCCATAGTTGTATATAAAGAAAAATAATGAAAAATAAACCAAATTATATATTCCTTAAGATCCTCTGATTTTCAATTTCAAATTACATGTGACTACACTCGACTGTGTGATGTGGAACGTCCCTTCCTAGTGGCCGCAAATGTGAACAGAGGACTCATGATTTTCTTTGCATAGATGGTGCAGAATAATGAATGAATTTGGTTTCATCTGATGCCTTCCTCTTCTTCCTACGGTCTACAAAAGTTCTGCGAAAGTGAAACCTATAAGTGTTTAATGTTAGTGTTTTGGTATTAACCTATGGTTAAGTGGTTAGGCGTTTGGCTCTATACGGCCCACGGGATCATTTTTAATTTTCACGTTCCTCCTTAAATGCATGACCCCTCGCGAGCAGTGGCACACTAACCAAAATCGATAAGTGATCCTATGTGCATACAAGCAAGCTGTGATTTGAATCCCTTCTGTGCCAATTTTTTTTTCCAGGTCATGCCTTTTACATGCGCATGTGATGGGAAGCATGGTCATTTTTATGGAGTCTACACATACATGGGTGCAAATCAAGTGGATGGTAGCCGCTTCCAGGTTTTATACCTATACATTTCCCTTCATAAATAACTTCATTGCCTCATAAAACATCTTCCCTGTGCACTGCCTGCAAAACATTGCTTCACGTGAGAGCATGTCTCTTTGATGTATTTCGACCAATAGTCCACGCAAAAGTTTGAAGGATACGGAAAATGGTTGAGGGGTCATACAAAACTCCTGCGAACGGCATTGCAATTACAAAAGTTGACAAATAGTCTGCACAAGCCATGCCTCTATCATCACTCCAACCACCACCACTCACCTAGCATCTTTAACTCCTTGCTGCCCAATTTATTATTATATCAACATGTGTATTTTAAATATAACACACTTTATTAGTATTATTATTTTAAATTCTGATTTATTTATTCATTTATTTATTTTTATTCTATTTTATTCTTATTTATTTTATTCCATTGAGTTGGGAACTAAAAAATAGTTATGTACAAGAAAGGATATCTCACAAGAGCTACCCAATAAGCCTCACAAAGAGGCGCATCAAACTCAGAGGTTGAACAAGGTGGCATATTCCCCATGGGTTTCATAAGCGACAAAGGATGCTTCTATATATCATTTGTACAACACATGACATGTGTTGTAGAAGAGATAGGGTGGGAATACCCATGATGACTGATATATGTATATGTTGACTAAGTTAAATTCCAAGGTGAAGGTGTTCTATTAGAAGTGAGAGGTGATCGAGATAGCCAAGTAGGAGGAGGAGAAAGTGACCTCTGAGAAGTGGTACATATTTAACTAGGAATAGTGTGTGAGATAAGAGACTTATGGATAGATCCAATAGTATGGAGTATCCTACTAGATGCAATATGAGAATAAAAATGTTTATATATATATATAAGTACTAGGAATAGTAATTACCTGTATTAGAACAAACGACAAAGAAAAAAGGTCCATAAATGGTATATTGTTAACTGTAACCACAATTTTATCATAAATGAACTTAACATATTGATGTAGTAATGAAGGGACAACTAAAGAAGTATAAATCAAAGAGCAACCTAAAATCATGTCACATAAGCTTAGATAAGATGCCACTAAGAATAGGATGTAGAAGATAACAAAACCAATTACGACATGGAGAAAAATATTGTCAATGTGTGTCTTAGGACCAATTATGATTTTACTATCCGTTTATTTGAGATAACACAAAAAATAAAGTGTATACATATGGTGTGGAAATTTTTTATAAATCATAATAATATGTATAGGATATGAATCAAAAAAATCATGGATGTGACTTGTTTCATAAAGAAATTTATGCATCATACCAATCTCATTGAATGTAAAAACTAGAAAAAGAATGGTAGTTGTAATATTACCAATCATAGAATATAATGAGAGACCATAAGTAGATGGAGGTGATATGGTATGATAAGAGTGGTGTGCCTCCAAAGTATATTTAGGATTATTACGCTTAGGAACTGGATCACTAGATATTTTTATCTTTGTAATATCATTAGTAGGACTATATTTAGTGGGTGTATCACATTAAATAGAACCATTATCAAGAAGATATTTTATAACTTGAAAAATATTAACACAATTATTAGTGGACTTACTAATTCATCGATGGTAATCAAAAGAACATTATATATATATATATATATATATATATATATATATATATATTACAAAATAATATCTTTTATTATCAACCTCAAGTGGTGGCGGGATACATATAAGGTTGCACTCAAGTAATTATTTTGTAACACCTTGGACAAACTGTTATATTTCTCTTTGCATTACAAGCGTTGGCATGTGATTTTCTTAAATGAGGTGTGTTTCCTTGATTGTTGAAAATCATGCTTCTTATGGATAAATCATTTCTGCTCTCAGATTCCTTATAACAAAATGATATGGCTTGCAAGAATCCATTTTCACTTCTTATTGATAAGCTGCAATCTAATTTTGAGAGTTGCAAACTTATCTCTTTTAGTGACTCATCCTTGGATCAATTTCAGTGATCTAAGGAATGTTTTAAATCTTTTCATCGGATTGAATGATAAATTGACATTCAGTAGTTTAAGAGGCATAACGGACTGAACTTTTGTATTTTGTAAATTCTATGGTCTTGAGTGATCATGTATTCATTTGATTGTATGTTTGTTTTTGGGTCTTTGGGATGGATCTCTACAGGACATTATAAGCGCAAACAAAATATAGTCTGCTTATGACTATGAAAGGGATCAGGATCCTAAAAAAATAAAGGACTATCCTAATGGTATCCTAAGCTAGGTAAGAGTGCCTACTCCCTAGCTACGTCTAGTCAATTGGGTTATAATCTAAACTAAGCTTCTTATTATATTATGTTGGGGGAATGACCTAACCTAAGCTCTTGTGCTAAATCAATATGGGAAGGGGAGATTACTATAGTAATACTAGACTAAATTAACCTAATGTCTAATACTAATGGTTGTGAAATTAATCTAACCTAAGGTGGAAACTACCTAAGGCAATGTTTTAAAACCTAAGGTGATTTATTGCTAGACTAACCTAAGTCTTGGGAAATCTAGCCTAAACTATTTAAAAGGAACCTATGGGAGCATGGCACTGAGGCAACGGTTCCAATGGCTTTTATTTGATTTGATTGGGTATTAATGCAAGGTGGTACTGTCAGTTTTGGCAAGGGCTAGTTAACTTTAGTGGGGCTTACGTGGAGGCTTCACTAAGTATGGAATTGCATGTTGATTTGGAATTGGTATTCGTCAATTTTGGGAGGTGGTGGCAAGAGAGATAAGCGGGAAATTTGGGAGTTATGGCATTAATGAATCTCGGTTTTTGCGTGCAAAATGTCTTGGAAACACGTCTAAGTGATTCACTAAAACAATTCTGCTCTCATGAGATAAATATTTTCATGATTTGTTTGGTTATTTAATTGCATGTTTTTATGAATCTATGTGGTTTTTGGAATGCAAATCCATTGCTGGCAATGATAGTTTTTGGGAAATTTTCTCTGTGTTAGTTTAATGGTGGCACGCATGTGAAACTTGTATTGGGAGCTTTGTATTTCATTTTAAAACTTGTTTACAAGGCTGGTGTTGACTGAACGGGCCCTCGTTGCCCTATTTTTCATTCTGAACTATTATGTGTAGTCTTGTGTTTCATTTGAGCTGGTACTGAAACTTGTATTGTTCTAAACTTTTGTTGAAGCTCTATGATCGACACTATACTTGTTTTCAATACTTGCGTGATTTGAAATTGTAGTCAAATCGATGAGTTTTGTTTTGTACATGTATTTTGAGCTGGAAGGTGTATTCTTATTTAAGAATTTGAAAATGCTTGAACTCGTATTAGAACATTGGTGTTTTTTTTTTTTATCTTGTATTTAGGGCTTCGTGTTTCGTTATAGGCTCGTATTTGAACTTCATGTTTGTCTGAACTAGTATTAGAGCCTTATGAGGTTCTGAACTTTTGTTCGAAGCTCGTGTTCGACACTATACTGATATTCCATTCATGCGTGTTTTGAACTTGTGTTGGAATCGACGTGTTGATTCTATATTTGTATTCTGAGCTAGAGTTTTATTGGTATTAAGGATTTGAAAAGCTTTAAGCTCATTTAAGGACTGTCTATTCAAAAGGGTCTCGAGAGATTTGTTTTGTAGTAGACCTAGTAATATCATTTAGATCTTCTCCTTGTAGATTCTTGTTGAATGATTATGGCACTTTTGTTTTGGAGACTATACCACCTTCTTTGAACTGGATAGAGCAAGTGAATGCAAAGTATATCTTTCCTTCTCTACCCTAAGTGAACCCGCGTCTTGTTGAAGCTTGAATGTTATTTTTAGAAGGATTAAAGGATTGGAATTATATCTTGTTTTGGGTATTGATGATTTATAGTTCGTTTGGAACAGTCGTTAATATTTTTAGAGGCTTCTAGAAATGCAGTATTTACTCTCCTTCTTGTTATAGATGTTAAAACAAATACTTTCCTTGTCTTAATATTTTAACTAGAACTTGAGATTCCTGGTTGTGATTCTGTTTCAGTCGAGTTGGAAGTAAGATTGGAACATCTCTTGACTTAAACGTCGTTGGGGTTCCTTACTCTCTTCTGATCTTTTTATTTGATTTCTTGGGTTTTATTAGAAAGTTGAATTTAAAACCTAGTATACTTAATTTTGTATGGAAGGATACAATATCTCTGTTCAGAATGTTTTGTATTATTTTTATTATTTGGGGATCGTGAACTATTTACTCTGTTGCATCAAGTTGTTGAAGCCTTATAATAGGATGTTAGTCTTTTGATTTCGTGATTTGTATTGATCCTTGTATAGCTTTCACTGTTCGTGGATTTCTATTCCTTGTTGGATTCATTGAATGAATCTCTGGTTTTAAAAAGAGAATTGAATATGTTCTCTTGGGGATAGTATATTGTTAGGGACTGTACTATGTACCTCGTTCTGAGATTTGAATTTGAACTTGAGCTGGGTGAATGGAAATAGGTAAACCAGTTTCTAAGAATTGTAATGGAAAATTTGAAGTGTGCTTTCTTTAACTGTGCGTTCGGTTATGTGTTCTCTTTTGGGAACTAGTTAAGGAATTCTAAGTTTGAAATAGAAATGAGAATTCATTTCATAGTATAAATGAAATGAATTATGGATTGGGTCCTTTTCTATTTGAGATCCTTTTTTTGTTGTTTAGATAAGTTCATTACCGAGCTTCTCTGTAATTGATTCTCTTCTTAGATTGAAACTTCTTGTGGATTGTTTGGTCTACTTTGTATAAGTCATTGGTGGAAGGAAATTAACTGAATCGGTATGTTGGAAAGAAAATAATAACATACATAGACTGACTGTTTTGCGTGATTGAGTCACACTCCATTTGGATTGATATTGGAAGGATGTCTCTTTTTGCACTCTGTTTTATTATGAACCTTTCTTGGATGGATTCGGGATTCTTGTTTAAATGTTGTCTCTTATTTATGGAATCCTTATATTGATATCCTTGAACTGAAGCAGTTAGGTGAGTTCTAAACATGTTTATGTCTTTCAGATGATGAAGTGTGTAAGGAGTAGTATGTATTGATTCTTCTTCTTTGCTTAAGTTGTAGGATGAATCATCCTAATATGAGCTAGGCTGAAATTAACTTCTTTTACTGCTTAGAAAATATAAATGTGTATTTCTATTCTTATGGAATTATGAAAAAATTGGATGACAAGACTTGTTGATTATTTTAAAGTAATTGATAGGATCAATTAAACCATATGATATAAATGCAGGTGTTGCAGAAAATTATGCTCTTTTCTTAAAAGTGAATTCAGACTCTTTAATTGTACTTCTTTTTCTGGATGTTATTACTTATGATTATTTGTATGATATATTAATTTTTTCATTAAAGCATAGTTGTTTTACTGGAACAATTAGTGGAATGCACTTCACTTTAATGCTAAGTGCTCATCATGCTCAGTTCATTGAACTGACCCGTGCTAGCAATTTTTGCAGATGGACATCGTAAGTGATAAAAGAAGGCAAGAACTTTTATGATGCATTGGCTTATTTAATTATGGATCTTATGTAAAGAGTTTCGAATCATTCTTGAGTTGTATTGGAAAAGAATAGTGATGTTCTTTTAAGATCTTAATTATGATTGACATGCAGAATGTCTAAATTGCATAGTCTTGTAAATGTCTATTTAAAATCATGAATTGAAAGGTTTTGTGTTGGACTCTAATTTTTGGTGTGAAATCTTTTGTACTTGTATGCCGGAAATAATAGTGATAGCTTGGTGGTATTCTTTATATTTATTTGTATACTATTGTTGTTATCAGATAATGATTTGGATTAAGGAGATAGTATAATCTCCCTTATTATAATGAACTTGTTAAATTTCAAAAGATGTCATTCTCTAACTAGGCAACTATAGTTTAATAATGAAATATGCTTGGGACATACAATTAAACTATATGAGTAACGAATGATAAAAAGGTTATGTTAAACCTAGCATCTAACCATGTAGAGGAAGACTCTTCCTCTCCCAAAGAAAGAAAGATAAAATGAATAGTGGTTATGATCTTTAATCTTTATAACTTCGTGTATAAAGAAAACACTAGTTGAATCTAAGTGGATGACACTCCTGATTTGGACAGCTAGGTTGCATTATGAATTAAACGTTAATGTTTGTTGTACTATTTTTGGGATAATTGTTTGTTACGCCATGTTAATAAACAACAATGCAAACTTGAATTAATGAAGTTCTCCATATCTAATTAGGATAAGTATGGGTAAAGAACTTAATGAATGTTGGAATTAGGGTTAGGCATGGTTGTTGTAATATGAATCTTAATCCAATTTAATTATGATTGATGACCACTAAGGGGGTGTGTACATCTTGATGAATTTGTTCTAACAGATGTTGGCACGCGCCAACTACAGGACTGTACCTTCGAGAAGTCTTGGGACTTCTCAAGGATACAGTGTTGCAGTTGACATGTGACAACACCCTTCCGTATTTGTTGATATAGATCTACGCACATCTGGACTTGAACTTAGTTTCTCTCTAGGTCAAGTTATTAGCATATTTTAGGATAGGTAGTAGCTATCAATGACTCAGGGTACCTCGGCACATCTGGTTGACATAGGTCAACTGAGTATGCCCATATACCCTCAGTCATCGTGAGCGTCTCCCTATAATAAATTAAGTTGTTAACCTGGGCTAGGGTCAAACCTTGGGCAAGTGGACTAGCGGTAGTCAGTAAGACTATTCTAGATAACAGAAGAGTGAGGTGAAGGACGTATTCTGAAATGATGAGTATGTCATCTAGGAATAGTAACGTGAATAGTATGTTGAAAATCTTTGGCCAAAGTATCACAAGTTGTTGGTTGCGTTGTCCTATGTCACGTAGTTTAAAGCAACGTGATGTCAGATGAATATTGGTAACAAATATTCAGATAGGTTCTTTAAACAGTTCACTCAAATACCCAAAATAAGGTAGGAGAACCAAGTATACGTAGTATACATAAAGTATTATATACTTTAAGTTAACATGAGAGATCGGTTGGTAACCGAGTCATGGAATGAGAGATCGGTGGTATACCGAGTCATTACAATTGCATATGGTTATCTGTTATGAGATTGATTGGCATGGAATGTGTGTTCTAAATGATGTATTATTTAGAATAGAGAACATTATGTTTCAAAAAAAATCCCTTGTTTCTAAAGTCTTAAAATGGGAATGTTACATATTTAATAATTATTTGCGGTACACAAGGTAATCAACTGAATTCTTTATGAGAAGATTAGAACTAAACCATTGTAGGTTGAGATATATAATTGAAATTGGTTGTAGATATAGATTTTTCATCTTTAGTTTTATGCTTAAAAGTAGTTTTTCCATTAAATGTGTGATTAGAAATGTTAGGACGATTAACAATGTATTTAAGATTATTTGTGTTGAGGTTCTTATATTTTCACTCTTTCATAGTATGACATATATGATCTAATGAGATAAACTTATCAAAGATAAGTAGTTCTTATAAGGGGAAAAATTACTCTATGTAATACATCTTGTAATTCTTAATCAACCAAAATATTGTTCATCTTAGTAAGCATGACATTATAGTGTAGAACATGTAATCATTGATGGAATCATTGGAACATTTTTGAATTTTATCCATTTGAGGATAAGATACTAGATTTTAGAAAATTTGATAGAGATTTTTGTAAGAGTTCAATTACCTATTCGAGCGATAGTCTAAACAAAATACATAGGAAGATCATAAAACCATTATAGATTGGTACTTGAATTCCCATCAAGAAGTCAACAAGGAAGTTCTCCAGCTTAAGGGAAATAAAAATCTCAAAGGATTGGTATCTCTTGAAGGATTTTTTGACAAACATGATCGCTTCATTCAAAAGAAGCAACAGTTTGAAACCAATTCTTTTGCTAAGGTCAAAAAGGTGAATCTTTGATCTACGGATTAACCACAGATCATGAACATCGGAAAAATTTTCTCTCCTGAAGAAAAAAGAGAATTATTTGAACTTTTAAATAAATATATGGATGTTTTTTCCTGGTATTACATGGACTCTAAGTATTTCAGGCCAAAGGTTGTTCAACACAATATTCCTCTCAAGGTGGATGCTCAGCCTTACAGGTAGAAATCATGACATTATAACCCAAAGATATATGGCACTATTCTCACATAAATCCAAAAGATGTTGGATGCAAGGATATTTTTTTTCCATTCATAATTCCATGTGGGTGGCCAACATCATCCCAGTGTACCAGAAAAACATTGAAATTTGCATCTATGTTGATTTTCGTAATCTTAAACATTTTTTATTAAAGGATAATTATCCCCTACCTATTATGGATCAGGTATTGAAAATGGTAACTAGTTTAGAGATGATCTCCATGTTGGATGGTTTTTGGAATACAATCAGGTTGAATTTTTTAGTGAAGATCGACACAAGATGGAATTCACTACTCCTTGGGGAACCTTCACATATCAGAGAATACCATTTGTGTTAATTAATGTTGACACTACTTTCCAAAGAGAAATGGACATGGAATTCAAATATCTGATTGGAAAAAGAATTATGGTATACTTGGATGATCTTACAGTTTTATCTAAGAATAGACAAGATCATTGTGATCATTTGGAACAACTTATGATAAGGTGTCAACAACACCAGATTGTGCTAAACCCTAAGAAGTCCATGTTTAGAGTCAAGGAAGGAAAATTACTGGGAGATATCATAATGAAAGAAGGAAGTAGGATTGACCCTGATCAGGTCAAATCTATACAAGGTCCCAATCTTCCTACGAGTAAAACCAATGTGTACTCATTTTTTTATGGTTAATTTCTTGAGGTGATTTGTCCCAAATTTTGTTAATAAAACTCAACACATTATCGATATGGTGAATGGTAAAGTTCCATTTCAATGGAATTCTTATGGAAAGGTTTCTTTATGATATCAAAGAAGCCATCATACATGCCCTGGTCTTAGTTTTCCCAGATTTTTAGAAAAATTTCATCATGTATATTTATGCCTAAGATCACACTATGTTTGCTATAATTATGCAATAAGAATGACGAAGGAGAAGAATCTCTAATTTCCTTTATGATTTATCCTTTGATGGATCACAAGTTTAAGATGTGTCAAATCAAGGAAACATGTTTATGTGGTGGTTTGGGCAGTGAACCATTTTAGGTATTACATCCTAAAATCTCATAATTTGGTCCTTGTTCCGAACATAGAGGTGATGTCCATTTTAACTCAGTAGGAGTTAGGTAGTTAGAGAGGAAACTATATTACCAAGGTATAGGAATATGATTTTGAGATAAAACCTACCAAGCTTGTGCATGGGATAGGTCTAAGCCAACCTATCACTGAAAACAACCTAGAGGTAGAAGTTGATGGTACAGAAGACAATGAAAAGGAATTAATGATGGTTTTGTTCATAAGTACGATAGATGAATGGTATTTAGAAATCAAAATTTTATGACCTATGTAGAATGTCATGAAAATTTGAGCACAATGGAAAAGAAAACAATTAAGTTAAGGTCAACTAAATATGTTATATGGTAAAATGGCCTATACAAGAGAGGAATTGATGGAGTTTTCCTCCGCTACGTAGACAAATTTCAGCAAGGTAAACTTTTCGAATCCTATCATAACTTATCTTGTGGAGGACACTTTTTAGCATCTGTCACAACTCATAAGATATTACAAACATGATATTATTGGACCACCTTATTTCAAGACACGTCCATGTGAGTAGATAAATGTGAGGTCTATCAGTAGTTCGTTGTTCATCCCAAATTAGCAACCCTTCCCAAAAGGCTAGTAGTAATAGATGAGCCAATTCAATAATGGTGGATTGATTTCATTAGGGCTTTGAACCCTTTGTCTAATGTCAGACATAGTTATGTCTTGACTGCAACCGATTATTTCACCAAGTGGGTGGAAGCCATTCAAATGAAACATGTTACCTCTGAACTTATTTGTGTAGACACAAAATCACGCACTTGGGTAAATTTCTAGGTCCTAAAGGCATGCTACCATTTACATGATTCCTAAGAAATAAAACTAGTGGTTGAAAACTATTTGTGGCCTCTTTTCTTTGTCTCTTACTTTTTGTCTGGTCTTACACATCCTACAACCCAGTCAGAACTTAACTCGTTTATCTTTTCTAGAATCAGCCACTAGCTGTCAACCATGATAGTAACGCTCAAGCACTCATGTACCTCCTAGGCACCCCTAACCTTTTCTTACCTTACTCGATATTTTTGGGTTCCTTTTAGATTTTGTGAATCTTTTTGACTTATGGATCAACCTTCTAGTTGTAAATTACGAAATACAAACAAGGGAATCATACACACACACACACACACACACACACACACACACACACACACACACACACACACACACACACACACACACACACACACACACACACACACACACACACACACACACACACACACACATATACATATATATTGTTACTTATCAAAAATAAGGACAAACATTAAGCATTATAATCATCATCTAAGCTTGTACTCCAAAGGAACTAAAGCACTTCAAAGGCATCCATCTAGCATCCATACAAGGGATAAGGGTTGCATCACTTCTGCGTACACTGTATAGGAGGGGGAAGTTTATTCTATTCCATCCACACATGTTATACATTTCTACATTCTAGTTCTATCTCGTTATCATTATGCAACTTGCATGCTCATACCCAGATGCATGCTCGTACTTGGGAAACAATGGTATTTATGACTTTGAAAAATAAGTTGGTGATATGATATACAAATATCTTGTTAGTATTCGAGACCTCCCACTATGTTATTTTGTGGAAAACAATTGACTTCACAGCATTTTGGTGATGAGGTTCACCGAAAAAAGAGTAGGAAAATTCATTTCCTCTGAAAATTTATCATGGGATACACCAAGTGGATGTTTTCCCTTGGTTGGAGAAATATTTATTAACTTATCTTGAAGGTCAAGTATGAATTTTTCATTTGTAAATCCATGGACTAAAGTATCGCCGACATATTCATTTATGTTGTTGTCATCCATACTGGTATTTTCTGACATTGTTCCATTGTTTGCATCATCTTCAACAATTGAACTAAGGAAACAATTAAAATCTTTATTTATTTATACATTTTCCATCCGATACAAAGTTGTTTTGAAAAGTTATTGCAATTATTTCATGATGAAATTTAGACGTACATTTCCTGAATGGAAGGCATATTTGTAGTGCAAGCAACGATTGAGTTCAACAATAATAGTTTTTATTTCTTCTATGTGCCTTGAAAATACTTTTTGTATTATATCCACATCTGAAGGCATGTTTATTATGGCTCCTTTTAGGGTAAATTGTGGTTTTCTATGTGTAAAGTGTCTTATCTATGCAAATTCTATTCTCATAGCAACTAGACTCTCTTCAAGATCAATAAGTATTACTACAAGTGGAAGTAAAGAGTTCAAGTCTATATGAGTAGGTGATGCAAGTTTTTTCAAGGTTCCAGTTCTCAAACATTTATATCAGTTGAGACATATGTTTTTTTGTTCTTTTTTTATGTCTTTGGTTAAATTGAAATATGTATTTTTCTAGATCTCTAAACATAGTCATGTTGGACTTAAATTTCAATTGTTTGCAGATCAAACAACCATGCATTAGTGTGTCGCTAATTTTTTTTTAAAATTTTGTATATAAATATTAGATTTCGATTTCTTGTTCCCATTTTTTCGAACTTCAATTTTAATGCAATGAAGCAAAATTCTAGAGTAATTTAGTACTTTTTTAAGTTATGGGAGTCTTTTGAAGTTTGTGAGCATGTGTTGTTTTTTTGCTGCGTATTTCATGTTTGATCTTGCGCAAAGATTTGTTAGATTGCATTCTTTGTATTTTCTTTCTTGAATCAAAGCTTCATAGTGAGAATGACATTTGTTCGACAAAAAGTGTAAAAGATTGTATGTGGTTGCAGGCTCTGGTAAACCATAATACACTTTGACAATACTCATCATTTTTATGTCCCATACTTTTACTTTATCATTGAAAATGATCGTCAACCATTGTAATCAGAATTTATTTCCTTCAATTTTTTCATTCTTATGGGAAATGGCCATGTTTATAATAAAGCCTTCCCAATTTGTAGTGCACATTATGCTTGTGCTGGCATTGATGTCATGGTAATTATGTAAGCAAGACAACATATTCGCATTTTGAGACAAATATGCATTGCAAAAATACTATAGAACATATCACCGCAAACAAAGAACATCAAATTCTTGATTGCATAATGCAAAAATAGAGTTGAAAAATCTTTCACCATAGTTTACTGTAGCGGATTTGACTCTATAGAGGCCTGCACTTTCAACACTACAGTGAACATTATCCCAACATGTCACTATTCCAGCACATCATTATGAAACTGTGTTTTTTTCAATTGTAGAAATGCAATCATATTTTTTCTTCCAGTACAAGAGTTCATAATGGCTGCAACAAGGATTGGAATCATGAAACAACACATAGAATGGAAGCACATAGTCTTTTTTATTAAACTAAAAATAGTTATTACCTTTTTTCTTTGACCAAACCCATATCAGAATGTTAAGTAATTTTTCTAACCAATATATGCAAAAGTTGTCACCCCATAGTCTAGTTTCAGTCACATTTTCAATTAGCATTGCTGAAAAATTCATTCGGTGGAAATATGTCTCTTCATTTTGAACACGATGTAGAGTGTAAAGCACATCATGATCAAGTTATAGCTAGAGTGATTTGAATGCACGCGCGTGACCACTTTGCATGGAATGCAAGAAGTGGTCTATGATTCCATTTCGAAGTTCAATGGAGGTATAACGAAAATGTAACAAAGCAACAAATGTATCAAACAAGAAATCACCTACATTGTACTTGAATGCAATGTCTCTATAAATTTTATGTTTTCTCACGATATTGTCAATGAAAGAAATTTTTTGTCGTGGGGACATAGTCCTCAACAGAAATGTAGTTGGGAGCCATAGTTTTTTTTTGTATAACTCAATCCAATCATGTAACAAACAAAAACAATAACAACTAAACTTTTATAAAATCAAAAAGAATTCTAAAAAATAGAATCCTAACATTGTTTATCAAAGGTCCACAACAGTTTGTTTGTTTTTGTATTAAAATATATCTCAAAATTCCATGTGTAAATTAAATGGATACTAACCTAATTTATCTATTACCTGGAAGTGGTACTTCATCGGATAACTTTGTTTCTTGAACTCAGAAACCCATGAGTAAATGGGTCTAGAAAAATTTAACTGGTGAATTATATAGAATTATTGTCCACTCTAATTTGAGGACTCAAGTAGCAAAAAGCCAATATTATTTTATGGATAATGTACAAAAAATCTGGATATTCTAGTACCATGCACCTAATTTCCATTGGGTTCAATCGTTTTGATGTATAAAACACTAATAAAATGCATTATACAAATTTTCCGTGCAAAACCATAATAAATTTACATTTCTGCCAAACAGAGACCCGATAGATAAAATATGAAGAAAGAGACAAAATTGACTTAAATTAACAAGCACAATACAATATTCTTGGACAATCCACTACTGCAAACATGTCACTTAGGAAAATATGAAAATTTGTCAACAATGCAAACCTGAGAATCACTTCAAATATAACCTAAAAATAACAACATACCATATTATGAACTCTTTTGGAGACAAATTTGCAACAAATGCTTATAATAGAATGTTAAAATAGAAACTCCACAAAATTCTAGAGCAATGCCCTTGTGAGCCTTATTCCATCCTAGTCTTTAACAAAATTTACACTGGTTGGGACCTATCAATCATAGGTTCAATTAACGGGACCCTAAATGATTTAGAACTAGGATCTAAACATTATCTGTGTTACCAGTTTCGAGGCAGTACTAAAAGCAATTTTGTATTTTATGAATGAAGATACTTAAAGTATTACAGAAATCTAAGGGTTTCGAGGTTTGCAGGATCTACAACATCTACTCCCAACCAAACCAGAAGTAGACGTCCATAAAACACATAGGCAAGAAGATGGAAAAACAAGGATAGAAAAACACAGAAATGGATTCTTACCAGAGAAAATAGCCGGCGATCTTCCCCTTACAACCTTCAAAACAGAGAAGCTAAAACACCTCTTAGGTTTTTCAAAACAACTTCCAATTAAATGCCATTGATGGAAGCTAATGTTAATATATAATCTACATGCATTTATCCACAATGATCAGTGTGTAGAGATTAAATCACGCACTTTAGGTAATTATCTAGTCATGATTACATAGTACTATTCATGTGATTTCTAAGTAAGAAAAGTTCTAATCAACCCATGTCTGTGGCCATATTTGTTTGCTTTTTGTTACTACTTTTGGTCTTGTACCCTTACTTATTGAGTCTTCCTTTTTATACTTCGGTATTTTTCATCCTAGACACCAGTTCCTATCCAAGATGTCAGCACCAGAAGCCCTCCTTCCCTCTGGGCGCTCCTGTCCCGTTTGTACTTTACTCAAACTTTTTGGGTCATTTCTAGCCATTTGAGCATCTTATCTTTTTGGTATTCGGCCTTTTTGGGGTTATTTAAAAAATTCAAGCTAGGGAATCTTATAAATATAAAGTTATGTGATCATAATAAAGGACTAAACACTAAGCATTAGCTATCACTACCTAAGGTTACATCCATCAAGCATCAAAGAGCTTCATTACGTCCATCTAGCACCATCCGAGGGACATTAAGGGCTAGTTATTCTGTATACACTTCATAGGAGGGAAGTTCATTCTATTCCATGCACACATCTATTACATTTCTTTACATCTAGCTATTTTCTCGCTATCAAGTGTGACACACAAAAGAGCCACCTAGGGCACGATTTCCACACAAACACACAAAAATACATTACGTCTAAGATTTAGTGCAATGATCAATCATAAGTTCACCATTGTGATAGCTGAGGACAGTCTAAACCCTCATTCTACATCTTTCTTTTTTAGGATTTGATGTCTATTATCTGATTTTGCCCCTTAGGAGAAATTGGACAAACATGACCTCACACAGAGAAAATAGGAGGATCGATTTGGCCATGGGAGCTCATAGTTTGGGCTCGAGCTAAGCAAGTTAAAGTGGCAAGGCGTTGGGAGTCGGCAGGATGCACATTTGACAGGATACTTTGAAATCTGAAGCATTTGGACATCAGACGTGGACGAACTTCGGAGTTCGGTGATGGAGAAGTCCGAAGCGGCAAACTGAAAAGGTTTGAAGGACATCAAAGTATGAAGTCCCAAATTCAAACTTCATACATTCAGAAGTTTGGGGTTGGGCCGAGTAGAGCGATGAACAGTGCCATGCGAGGAGGAGAAGATCTCAAAACCTGAAGTCTGAAATTTAGACTTCGAGCTTTCAGGGTTTTGGAGAAATGCATCTCTTAGATGGATGAATAATATTGAAACCCGAACCCCCAAAAACCTGAAAATGCAAAGGTACGAAACCCAAAGTCTGAATTTTGGACTTCGAAGTTTCAGAATTTTGGAACATTTTGGCCAGATGAACAGTGTCACACAATATGAACTTGGATTCCGAACTCTAAAGTTTGAAATTCATACTTCGAAGGTTTGTCATTTCCTAATTCTCGAGCTAGCCCACCAGATGAACAATGACGGCGATCTCCAAAGTATAAATACCCAAAGATCCAAATCCCGAAAGTCCACAATTTCAGATTTCGGAGGGTGCGATGCAGGGTCAAATCTCTGAAAAAGGTAGACCAACCATTCACATTTATTGCAGTATGGAACCCTCATCTTCAGATGGCCATAACTTTTGACTGGGAGCTCGGATTTGCACAAAATTGAACTTTTTGGAAAGATCTCAGTGTCCTCTACCATTTTAGAGGAATGTTTTTAGATTAATTATTTCAAAATGAGAAAATACAGTCGCCATTTTAGAGGAATGTTTCCAAATTTCTCACCTACCAAAATGATGAAGGTATGGGCTTCCTTTCTTCCCCAACAAGGCAAAGTACATGGAGGTATAGGTTTTACAGTGGCACCCATCATTGTTGCAAGTGATTTTAATGCATTTTAGGTGGTTAAAGCAGGATTTTGAATTCCTTCTCTCTCCCTCTCTCTCATTCTTCCTATATATTGTAAGGAGGGGCTCATTTCAAAAGGTTAAACACCATGTATATGCCACTCCCTTATTCTTGTCTGTAAGATATTTTGTGGAGGTCAAAACCTCCCTATTTGAATATTGTAATGCAAAATTTGTGCCTTTGGCCCTAAATGTGGTGTATTGTATCAATGTCGAGAGCAATAAAATCATATTTGTGGATGTTTCAAACCCTCTTTTTTGTTCTATTGCATCTTTATGATCTTTCATTACATGCAAGGTTATTGTGTATTATTGTTGTTTTCATTGCAATGTTCTAGTAGTGTTATGGTTATTGTGCAAGGTGTTGAACATCCTTCTTGGTGTATCACCTTACCTTAGAGTAGGTTTTATTTTCACGCATTTCCTATATCTCTATCTCTTTCGAAATATTAGATTAGGGTTAGATATGTAACTCTCTGCATATGTAACTCTCTGCATTTCCTCTATCTCTGTCTCCTTGGAAATATTAGATTAGGGTAATATCTGTAAGTGTCATGTACAATAGAGAGAACATGATGTAGTGCTCCCAAAGTCTTAATCCATTGTCAGTTAAATGGTGAAGCCTTTGCAAGAATATGACAACTTTACTTGCTTCCATCAAGTCAATGCAAGTATGAGTGTAATCAACCATGAATAGTGTGCTCCAAATGGTTATACCTTCCCTAGTATATGAGAAATTCATAGCTAAACAAGCTTTTATAAGCCCAAGGCTGCCCACTCAAGAATAGCATCATGTAGTATATAGGCAAGAAGTCCCTCTTCACCTTCCCTTCTTATCTTTAACCCTACAAATGAAGCAAACATATTAGAAAAAACAAGTGCTCTCATAAGCCCCTCTTCAAGCCCGATAACCAGCTGATATATGTTCACCCATTGGATGATTGTGTTTAATTTCTGTTGTACTATCCTCATATCATAGTATCCTTGTAATTCCCCTTTAGAATTAAGGTTGGGAAATGTCTCCTCAAACTGAAAATTAGTTATCTTTATGACATCATTCAGCTAAAATTGATAAGAATGGATCATAAGACTAATGAATATAGAGTGAGGGAAGATCTGAAGTTACTGAAATTGAAGGATTAGACCCTCAAAAAGTTCCCAATTGCATTCTACTAGAAGAGTTTCTTCAAAAACTTCCAAACACTTTACCAAATTCATATTTCTAGCAGACAATAAAGCAATAAAGAGGCTGGAAAAAGGATAATCAAGTGATAAAGAAATAAAATCAAAGCCTAGTCCAAAATTAATTGTGATTTATCATTTCCAATCACCTGATGAACTGCAAAAATGTAATCTCGTTTGCATATCATGAGATATGCTTCTTTTTTTTCCTCAAAAAAAATCAGTTTATTAATATGAGGAATGAATGCAAGTTTACCAAAAGATGGCAGCCAATATGTCCAATGAATGATTTCAACTTCAAGTAACCCAAGTGTGCAAAAATATTCAAGTACTTCACACCTCTCAATAAAAATAAAGAAATGAGTTACTTCTTTGTGTAAGACATGTCTTTCCATGGACATAAGTCACCAATTCCTTCTATGTTGAGAATATACCTGGTTGTTCCCTCATTATACTTTGCTCCTTATCCCCATATTTTCATTCCATCGTAAAAGTAAGTGAAGGGGAAATTAAAATTAAAACTCATGCATCCATAAACTTCATCATAAGGAACTTCATACCTTTTGTTGTACCCATTGATCCTCTTCATGATAGAAGACCACTATTTAAATAACATAATTGGGGCTTCTCATCATACCTTTGCAACTCAAAATTTTTGATATAGGATCAATGTCTTCATTCTCCTTCGATTTTTCAACCCATGCATCATCTTCTTCCTTAACATTATGCAACCATTACATCCCAAAAATAGCCTTACCTCTAGCAAACTCAACCACAATAAATATACCATATATCTCATCTACTTTCAATATCATGGGTTGTTGCAATATTTTCTTTGTTGACATATGCTCATTAGCTGAATCAAGATCAATGTGAAAGGAGAATGTGTTTATCCCATCTCGCATACCTTGAGACTTGATTATGAAATAGTCTTCCTCAATCATCCAAGCATGTGCATGTTATCCCAAAAGATAGCAACATGGCAACAACATAGGAGAACTCAAAAAAACTAGAAAAATGGTAACCCTTCTCATACCTTTGGATGTTAAAGTCAAGAATGTCCCTTGAATTTAAATCAGCAGATTGTACCTTGATTCTTTGTGCACTTTGAGGACCATATGCCCACACTAACCCTTCCAAAGGTTCTGCCATGTAGCTGGTATAAAAATTAGGCATGGGCTCTATTAATAAAGTCTTTTCTCCTCTATTTCTGACCGTTGCTATGAACAGTCCAGCAAGCTGAAAATGAATATAAAATATTCTCTTATCCTCTTTAGCAATCATAAGGTCACAGTCAGTACCTTGAGAGGTACTTTCCCTTCTCGTACCAGATTCTCCAAAAACACCATGCTTATCAACACTTGTAATCCCAAAATACAATTTATTCCTTCTTTTCCTTATGAGATCAGTCACAAAATTTTCAAAATCAAAGTTGATAACCTTGAATGTATATGCAACATATTGTCTGGATCCATACCTTATAATGCTCATGAACACTCATATCATGAGAGGCCTTCCATATTTGCTTCTTTCCACCACTATCTTGCCATTTATTAGTCAAATAATGTACCCAATTCAAGAGTGGAACTTTATACCTCATAATTCTAAAGATAGGATCATCAGCTGATTTTTCTTTTTTCCTAACATATTTATCATCCTTGGACTCTTAGTTGTTGATAGAGTATCCCTTAGGATGTTTCCCATCTGTAAGTGTCATATTATGAAGATTAAAACACTTGTTAAGAACACAAAATGACTCACCAATAGTAGTTGTTGTGTTTGATTCAGCAACAAGTTTCATGTTATGTCATTTCCTTTCATCAACCTGTGCAATACGCCCTTCCATACTCTTGGCTGCCACAACTTGAGGAACACCATTTCTCATACCATGCACAACAATTTCTTCTGGAACAACATTCTTTTCTTCTTCTTCTTCTTCTTCATTACCTAAAACTACCTCAATGTAGTGGATAGATCTCTTATCGTTGCAATGATGGTTGGGTGTCCATGGGTCCTTATAATCAAAGTATAGTTTTTCCTCTTGAACTCAATCCTTGTTTGTATTTCGAAGTTGTTTCTTTCCCATTCCTTTTCCTTACCTTGTTGCCCACTAACTTCTTCCCCCTTGCTTATCATGTTGAGATTTTATTGGTGCTTCAAATGAGTTCTTTTACTGCCCCAAATGCCTTTTTAATTCAGGTATCAGCATATGATGGCTTCTCTTGGGCTTGTTACGTATCTTCATCATGCAATAATCTGGAAATGACATATTATTTTTGAAACCCTTGCTCAAAGATTGGTATCTCCTCCAACAAGAATTCTCATCCACCACCTCTATTGGCTTCCCTACATGTGACGCTTCAGAATCTTTCAAGAAAGAGGGCTCATCAATACTAAAAGACTTGTTAGATTAATGGGGAGATTACTGCCCTGGATTACTACTCTCATAGTTTTTTTTATTATCCCCAGATCTAATTTGATTCAAATTCTAAGTGAACTGGATCAAAAAAAGGTTATTGATTTCTTGTAGTTTCATCATAGTGATGAACATTTTTTTTCATAAAACCCACATTGAGATTTTCTCGATCTACTATATTTTGACCTTCATTCACTACCTAAAAGGCTAGATGAAAACCGGCTCTTATACCACTATAGTGTCCCCAAAAGGATTTTAGGCAAATCCCAATCCAAATAGCAAGTAGTAGCAATTATACAAAATTAAATAAGTGCAGATCTGAATTTCTCTAAATAATGATGACTTGCATGAAGGAATGAAATCCACTAAAACTAGAGTAATTCAACTCACTTCCTTTCCCAAATTGATCAATGATGTTTATAAAGACAAGAATGTGAGAAAAAATACTAATTTCAATCAAAATAGAAGGTTGATTTATTTATTTAAAATATGCAGGTTACCACTCAAACGCCCAACTGAAAATACAACTTCCTCGGCTCCAAAAATTATATAAAATCGCTGGTTGGACTTCTAAAAATTTGGAATACGAACAACAATCAAAATCTGATTATAAACAGCTCCAAAAACCCTCAAACCAACTCCTTAGGTAGGTCGCTCCATATAGTAATCGCTGGAAATGAAGGGAAGACTTAGCAACAATTCTTCTCCTTCGAAACCCTTGTAGAAATATGCAATATTACAACCTTCACACTTCTAGAAAAATAATAAAAAGCACAGCTAACTCATTGATGCCCAATGGAAACCTCTGGATGGAGAATCCTCTCAACTAGTAGAAGGATTTTTCGTCTTTCAACTAGGGCTCTTAGAGGGTTTTCGTCCTCAAGAGTGAATGTCTAAGGGTTTTGGTACTTAGAAGATTAATTTTGACAAAGCTCAAAGCTTTAGACAAAATTCAGATATGAAAGAAAATAATTCAGTCCCTTCTTCAAACAAATCTCATTGCTTAAATAGAAGAATACGAACTAATGGCCACCTCCACTCAACCAATCAGATTTTCAATTATCAACACATGGACAAAATAGATTAACACATGGACAAAAGAGATTAATTATTCCATTATCAAAATGTCAATGTCGACAAAAAACGTGTGTTGAACATCAATTTGCAATTTTCTATCTTATAATTTGTACGCGTAACGCGTTCACAGATTACAGCGAAGCCCCACACAATTCTGGAGTTGGTATGTAACTTTTTAAGCTCTTTTGAATCGGCTGCTACAACTTAGAATTCTGTCAAACAGAGCAGAAACGTAGATATCCAGAACACATTGAAATCTAGAAAAAAAAGAATTATTTCATTGACAGACATTTACTGAAGTTACATCAGGATGATAGGAGAAAGTGCAATTACATTTTTTCCGTATTCCAGTCAACGGCACAAAAGGCTATTTGTTCCTGAGGCTGTTTTCCAGTCACATTTTCTCTCTTGCATCGTGATAGTTAAAAAATGTCGGTGCGAATGCAAATTATGTATTGGAAGACTGGTCGATTATTAATTTGGCTCTGATTGGTGGGAATCGCCGTTGCAATATGCCCTCCTGAAACCTGCGGATCGACGAATCTGAGTTACCCTTTTTGGATTCGCGATGTTAATTGTGGATACCCCGGTTTTCAGATTAAATGCTTGGATAATTCTACTGGGCGGCTCGCTCCGTTTCTTCCTGCATTTGTAGAGCATAATGTTGGTGATATGAGTAATGACTTGGAAATTTTGCAGATCGATTATAATGGCTCTCTCATCATAAATTCGACTTCTCTCAAAGCCGTGTCATGCAACAGAACGGATGATGCCTTTGTGCGGTTCATGTTACCTCCAGATGGCCCCTTCACCATTTCCTCTGTCAATAAATTCGTGGTAATTGGTTGCAATTCAGTCGGTTCTCTTACAGTCGATGATGTTGACGCGCGGAACGAAAGGTACTGTAAATCTGCATGTCTAAATCAAGACGATCCACGGTACTGCAACACTTATGGCTGTTGTGAAGCTGGTATTCCAGGAGACAAGAGGATGATAAATTTCACTGGCGGTGGAATCAATTATCAATTCTTTCCGGAATGCGGGGTCTCAACTATACTAGACCCTGATACCTGGAACTTACCCCAAAACCAAGGAGGATTCTTTGCCAGAGGTCATTACGGTTTCCGGCTGGATTGGAGCATTGGGCGATCGAATTGCGTAACAGCGAAGGGAACATCCAACTATGCTTGCGCCTAGCAAGCTGAATGCAAAAACCAAACAACAGGGCATGTTTGCAAATGTTTTCCTGGATATGAAGGAAATGGGTACTCTAATGGCACGGGTTGCACAAGTAATTTCTGCACACTTTTGTGAAAATTAGAATCTGTACTGGTTACATAAATGTTTCAGGTTTACATTCTCCAAATTCCTAATGCTTTGATACTGATAATGGATGTTCAGATGTAGACGAGTGCAGTGATAGAAACTTAAATGAGTGCGTTGGACTATCGGAAGGAGGTATGTGTATATATTTGCCAGGTTCTTACAACTGTTCATGCACAGAGGGTTATACCGGTGACGGTTTTCAAAACGCGACCAGGTGCCAGCGGCTAAGCTCAGACAAGTCCGTCCTTTACGCAATTACAGGTGACTATGCCGCTTGTCTGGTTTTTTTTTTTAAAGGGGCTTTGTATTTGAACAATTATAGTTTGTATGTTTGGTGAGAGAACAGGCTCTGTTTCTTCATTAATTGGAGTTTCTCTGGGAGCATGTGGGTTATTTTGGTGGCTGAGGCGGCGTCGCTTGAAACAAGAGAGGGACAACAATTTCCAGCTGAATGGCGGCATCCAATTGCAGCAACACATTGCTGCCATGGGAGGAAGAAAAACGCTCAGAATATTTTCAGAGAAAGAGCTCGAAATAGCCTCAAACAATTATTCATCAGAATTGGGAAGAGGCGGTTTCGCAACAATCTACAAAGGAATTCTTTTGGGACGGCACGCAAGTGGCAATCAAAAAACCCAAAGCAATTTCCCCTGAGTTTCACAACGAAGTTATGATTTTCTCGCATATCAATCACAGAAACACAGTGAAAATGCTTGGCTGTTGCCTCCAAAACTCAATTTCCGTTGCTGGTATAACCGAATTTGTGTCCAACGGAACACTGTATCAGCATTTACACTCCATGGATAAGCACCTTCCCTGGGAAACACGGCGACAGATTGCCATCGAGACGGCAGATGCAATAGCATATATGCATTTTCAAGCCTATCAGCCGATCTTCCATCGGGATATTAAATCATCAAATATTCTTCTCGACTATACTTTCACTCCAAAAGTTGCAGACTTTGGCATTTCTCGTCTACGGCCTTCAGATGAACCCCACCTAAACACCGTGGCCGCAGGTACTCCAGGGTATTTGGATCCAGAGTTCATAACAAGCAACCAATATACAGACAAGAGTGATGTTTTCAGCTTTGGTGAAGTTTTGTTGGAGCTTCTCACTGGTCTAAAACCCTTGTTGTCTCAAGAGGGAATTGTACACACTTTGTATGACCATTTCTTGTCCGCAATCCACCACAACCGCTTGACTGAAATCTTAGATTCCAATGTCGTGAACGAGGAAAACCAAGCACAAATGGAGAATATGTCAAGGTTAGCTCAGTTATGTCTACAACAGAAAGGAAGGTCAAGGCCATCGATGAGAGAGGTGGTGGAGGAGCTTGCTTGGATAAGAGTCGCCACAAAACACTCAGGACTTTATACCAATGTGAATCTTGTTGAGCACAGGGGTGATTCAACACAAACAAAGATGAATTGGTTATACATTGGCAGCAGTTGGTGAAAGTACTTCTGAGGATCCTTACCTGTGGTCGGGTCTTAGTAAGATTACAACTTCAGAGGACCCTTCGACTTCATTGATTCAGATTCAATTGTCAGATATGTATGCAAGATGATCGAGACAAGTCATTCAGATTGATCATGTATAGTTGCAATGTTGACCAATTAATGGTATTTTTGTATTCATTTGTCAATAATTCAAATTCTTAATATATATAAATTTAAGTAGAATGGGTAGGCATTATTTGTTTCTTATCATTGAATATAAGAATATTTATTGACTACAAGGGTTTGAGTTATTGTATTTTCATATGAATTTTAAGTAAAATGAATATGATTAATAACCAATTAGGGCATGGTCCTATGAAGGAGCTATAGTTCTTATTTTATTGTAGCATAAGGTTTTACGATTTTTTTAAAAGTAAGTTACAGCAAATAATAGAATCTAAGTCTAAAAAATAGGAGCTACATTTTTTTTTGCCCCTTGAACTTAAGAGGTCGGTGGAGAGCGGGGGCTGGCAGTTTCCCCTACATTTTAAGCTGATTTTTGTGCATATGGAACATAACATGCATTCTCTCCATTATTTTTTGGTGATTTTAGAGGGAAATATAATTTTTATTTACCTACAAATGACCATAAAAATCTAATAGGATGCTATAATATCTTAGCAAGTATTGTTAAGGAAAGTATTTAAAAATATATAAGACCTTAAAACTGCTAAAATGTTTCCCAGTAACACTGCTAGTCTGCTAATATGAGACGTACAAACTCATGAGTTAGACTAACATTTATATTGACTTGCTCACTTTGCTTGAAAAACATAAACTTAAATTGACTTTTTCTTGGTAATAGGGCCGATGGTTGTCTTATCTCATAATTTCTTAATTTAATTTATTTATTTTTTGGCATTCTAGTTTTTATATGGTATAAGCTTATTTTGGCTCACAAACTAATATAGTTTTGGAATCATTTCATTTTAATTTTTATTTTAATTATTTATAGTTTATATCAAAATTATTTAATATTTTCATAATTATGATATGAATAAGAAATATTAATACAATGATTATTTTCATAATTGCTTGCAAGAATAATTGTTAACCAAAATTTTTACAGGAACCAATTAATTTGAAAATATAGGCATATTAATAAGTGATCTTTTTCATAACTGCTACAAGAATAATTGTTGACCAAAATTTTAACTTGAATCATTTAACTTGGGAATGTGAAGAGAAAATTGGTAATCGTTTTTATTTTTTTGGAAATTCAAAATGCTTCTTTGGGCCAACTTAAGAGTTTTATTCACAGGAGGGAAGAAGAATCATTCAACAAAGGTAAACGAACAAAGAAAACATTAATGTCCGAATGGTTTGATTATTTATGCATATTGGACATTAATGTGAGATCAATTACATAGCGGTGAGAAATTTCGGAAATTTCACCACAATATCATTTTATTTGGTATCAAAAATTCTCTATGTTTCATATTAAATAATTGAGCAAGCTAATTCATGGATGGTAGATGAGTTAGCACTGAAAAAACAAGAAAAACTTGCTAAAACATTTGCACCTATATTTATGATTCTGCAACTAAGCATTTATGCTATTAATTTTTTTACTTAATTAAACATTTTATTTTTAAATAGCAAATCCAAAACTCAAGTTGTAATTATTGTAGATGTCTTTTGTAAAAAAAAATGAATTATATTGGTGTTGTTGATCATATTAGGAGGGTGGTGGCAGCTCATCTTTTTAAGCATAAAACATAAGCCGGTGTATCCTAATAAGAGTTCATATATTAAGAACAATATTATTTCTTGTTTTAATAGCACGCAATGAATAATGCCTTATTATGCTGATTTTGTGACTTGGCTTGATCATCGTGCATACATGTCAGACATTTGAATCTGAATCAATGTAGTTGAAGGGTCCTCTGAAGTAATAATCTCACTGGGTGCCAACCAAGGGTAAGGGTCCTCAGAAGTACCCTCCCCAGACATAAGCAAAGTATAATCATTCAGTTTCACTTGTGTTGAATCGCCTTTCTGTTCAATAAGACTCACATCTCTACGAAATCCTGATTGTTTTGTGGCAGCTCTAATCCAAGCAAGCTCCTCCACAACCTCTCTCATTGATGGCCTTGCTTTTGATTTCATCTGCAAACATGTCTCGGCTAATCTTGCCATATTCTCCATCTGCGCTTGGTTTTCTTCATTCATGACTTTAACATCTAAGATTGCAGACAGGTGGTTGCGGTTGATTGCAGACAAGAAATGGTCATATAATGTGCACACAGTTCCCTCTATAGACAACAAGGGTACAAGACCAGTGAGAAGCTCCACCAATACTACACCATAGCTGAAAACATCACTCTTGTCTGTAAATTGATTGTTTCTTACAAACTCAGGATCCAAGTAACCCCGAGTGCCCACAGCCATGGTGCTTAGGTGTGTTTCATCATAGGGTCGTAGGCGGGAAACTCCAAAGTCTGCAACTTTTGGGGTGAATGTATCGTCTAGGAGAATATTTGATGATTTTATATCCCGATGGAAAATCGGCTGAGAAGCTTGAAGATGCATATATGCTATTGCATCTGCCGTCTCAATGGCGATCTGCCGCCTCGTTTCCCATGCCAAATTTTTCTGTGCAGAGTGTAGATGTTCAAACAGTGTCCCGTTCGTCACAAATTCGTATACCAGCAATGGAAATTGAGTTTGGAGGCAACTACCAAGCAATTTGACTATGTTCCTGTGATTTACATGGGAGAAGATCATTATTTCATTAATAAACTCACCGGAGATTGCTTTCGGTTTTTTGATTGCCACTTGTGTGCCGTCCACAAGAACTCCTTTGTAGACTGTTGCGAAACCCCCTTTACCCAATTCTGTTGAATAGTGGTTTGAGGCTATTTCGAGCTCTTTTTCGGAGAATATTGTCATGCTTTTTCTACCTCCCATGGAAGCGATGTGTTCCTGAAGCTGCAAACCCCCATTCTGTCGGAAATAGTTGTCCCTCATGTTATTCAAGCGACGCCTTCTCAGACACCAAAATAATCCACAGGCTCCCAAAGAAACTAGAACGAAGGAAGAAACAGACCCTGCCACTCACACCAAACATAAAGATTTTTAGGAACGATGCTTTTGCTAATGTAACTTGAAAAAGAGCATACAAAGACATTCTGCATAGTCACCTATAGTTGCAGGAATGAGGGAGTTTTTCGAGCTTGTAATCGTCTCGCATTGAAAGCCATCTCCTTTATAACCTTTTGCACATGAGCAATTGTAAGAACCTGGAGAATTCTGACATATGCCGCCTTTGGATGGCTCAGCACACAGATTCAGGTCTGTACGGCTGCATTCGTCCACATCTGTGCATCCATATCATCAAAGCATGAGGAGTCTTCAAATTCAAAAATGGGTGATTTTTAAGTAAAAACCTGCAAATTTGTAAGAGAAATACCTGTGCAAGAAGTGCCATTAGAGTAACCAGTTCCTTCATATCCAGGAAGACATTTGCATACATGCCCCTTCCCATGTTGGGGAATCCATGCATTCTGAATTGAAGGCGCAAGAGTAATTGGCCGTTGATTTGGCAATGGAGCAATTTTGTTGACCGATACCCCAATTAATGCGGAGACCATAAGAAGCCTTCCTTCCTTCTCCAAAAAACATGTCTGTATTCTCATCGACTATCTTGAAGGTAGTCGGATCAAATACAGTCGAAAAGGCACATTGTTCAACCTTCTTATAATAAAATAAACCTTCGCCAGTGAAATTTAAGAACTGCCAATTATCTGCAAGGACAGTTTCACAACAGCCATAATCGCAGTAGGCTGCACCACCAATATTTACACAGTCAGGTTTACAACTCACCTCACCATACTGCCCATATGAGTAAGTACCGACCGTCCCGCAGCCAATGACAACGAACCTGTTGGACGCTGAAATAGTGAAAGGCCCCTCTCCAGGTAGTTCAAAGTACTTTCTTGTATATATAGAAAAATTACAGGACTTTGCTACCAGACTGGTGGAATTTATGATGAGATCCCCTGTATAATTGATCTCCATAATTGGAAAATCCTGACGAATAACATGAGTAAAATTTAATTCTTTATACGCAGGAAGAAACAGAGCGAGCTCCCCGGTAGAATTGTCCACCTTGCATATCATCTGAAAACCAGGGTATCCGCAATCAGAATTGTTAATCCAAAAAGGGTAACTCACATTCATCGACCCACATATTTCAGGTCGGCATGTTGCAGCGGAGGAAATACCCATTAAACACACACAGATTAAAAATCGAACAACATCCTCCCCTTGCATTTTCATTTCCGTTTCCATTTCCAATAAAGTATTCTTTGTTGTTGGATCTTACAGATGAAAAGCTTCTGCAAATTAAATAGCCACTTCCATTGTTGACGGGGAACCCCAAAACTGTTTAGCGGAATACCAATACAAAGTCTTCGCGACAAGTTTTTTCCAATGACGACCATCTCTCGAAGTAATCTTTTTTTAATCTGTTAATTGCATTCACACGGTTTCATTAGATTTTAATCATTTTTTTTGTACGGTTTTGTAAAAAAAATTAATTGATTAATAGGAATCTGGGCCGGCGAATTGACATAAGCCTCGCCTGCATAAAGACTTAGTCCTCAAATTGATGTTCACCAATTGTTTTATATATATTGCGTGGAAATTATTATTTATAAAAGTTTGACTTCGTCAAGATTATCAATGCTTTTGAATCTCTTCCATGGACTTTAACATGGAGTTTTTTACTCACAATGAATACGAATTTTGTTTTGAAGATTTTTAAAATCGTTTTTAAAGATTTTGGAAGTTCTCATGTCGTTGTGAAAGAAAATTGACCACTTCATACACCTAATTTACTATTGGGATAGAGATCTTTGAGCACTCAATGGATTATGAGAAACCTCATATTCTGGTACTCTGTCACAACCATGGTTATTTAGTTTGGGTTGTCATGTGGTACTAATGGTTGAAATGAAGAGGGGAAGAGAGGAATTTCAATAAATAGATAATTAAGGGAAGAAAAATATCGATCCTGAAGCTAAAAAGTGCAAGAAAGAGATGAGGTGGGGTTAAGCCTCAACCCTTTTGCAGTAATGTAAAAGATGAAGGTAAAGTTTTGTTTTCAATATAATCTCTGAAGAATAAAAAAATATGAAATAGTTCCTAATAATTGTTAATCTCACTAAGGAGTCTTTGAACGACCTTAGTGAGGTTGTTATTTGTGTCAGTCAAAGGGTATGGTTCAAGGGAATTTGACCCTTGTCAACCCAACCAAGATTAGTGAAGCCTTTGAACAAGGTTTCCTCGAAGAGACCTCGTAATTTTGATTTTAATTGGCAAGGTGGTAGTACCATAAACCCATGGTTTGTAGCTATACACACAGCACTTAATCCCACATCAAAGGAGCAACAATCCAGTTGTGTTAAGCGGGTCGCGTGTTTCACTAAAAAATGATGTTTTGGTGTGTTTTCAGGGTTTGATTAAACTTTCTATTGGTTTTGTTTTTGCTTTTAGAGCTTTGTTTTCTCTCACAATTATGATCAATGCCTTTGATTCTCTCTCAAGGCTTTTTGTAGCTCGATGTGTTCAGCGTTCTAGGGTAATATTCCTTCCACCCATTTTTTGTACAATTAACATTGTACTATTATGTTTGATTAATAAAAGTGTGATTTTAAATTAAAAAATTATTATGTTAATTTATTTATGTGTCATTAATTATTGGTCCAAGTAAGGTTTTTGTTGGCATATGTTTTTTGTAAGGTTCCACCTTCCACTTGTTTTTTATGTGTTGTACAACTTTCAATATTTACGTGTTTGTTTTTCCTATTGTTAGAATTTTTTCTCTTCCTATTCTTCCTTGTTTTGTCCATAGTTCTTCTCTTTCCTCTTCATATTCTTCCTTGTCTTATCTATAGTTCTTCTATTTCCTCTTATTTCTCTCTTCACCCTTATTTTTGTCATGTTCTAGGTTTTTCTTGAGAACGGTATGAGTATAATTCTAATATCTAAAAATCTTACTTACAGTACGGTTTTGGCTCTTGCTTTTGTGATGTCTTTTTTGTTTATAATTTTTTTTAAGTTGTGTTTATTTATCAACTTTCTTGCTCAATGTATGTTGGATTGCTCACATATAGGGTCCTAATTTGATTTCAAGAAATCTATAAATACATTAGAGGATTAGAATATATTAGGACAATCAAATAATGAACATGAACAATTTGCACAAGAGTGATATTAAAATCGAAAGAGATGAGTTTTATCGTATGAAGAGCATCCCTATGACAAAACAATAATTCAAACATCTAAAGAGCATTCTATTTTTTATTACTTGTTGCATCCACTTCAAAAGATGATGGTTGGAACACTTGCATACACCAAATTTCTTGTTGACTAGCATCGAGTGTCCATTTCAAAACTATTTCCTCAAATGAAATTTGATTGAGATATGTCCATAAAATCAAAACCTATTTTTTATTGTTTTACATGGTATTGAGGTCGGATTAGAGATTGGAGCAATGAGAAAAGTTTCCCATGGATTCATTAAAAAAAACTTACTTGGTGTAATAAACTATTTACTTAGTTTATTTTCTTGATGTAATATGTGTATTTTTTTATATATTAAACCTTTTTTTAAATGATTTTTATAGTGTTGAGTTGTGGAGCTTAATTGCTTCACTGGCATGCTTTTACAGACTTTCTAGAATACACAATAACCGGCGTCGGTCACCTATGGACCGGTATCGGTTAGGCAAGAAGGAACTGACATCAGTTAAGGCTAACCGATGTCAGTTGTCTGGGTGTGACTACTATAATTAAGTTGTGGGAATTATATCTATATTTAGTTATAAAGTGAATCTAATGGTTGTAATTGCATAGCTAAAGTGCCATAATATTGTAGATGCATATATAAGCATAAAGCTAGGGTTAGAAAAAAAAAATCATTGAGAATTAAAAGAAGTTTCCTTTAGAGAAAAAAAGAGAAATTTGTAGAGAAGAAAGTACATGACATTCAAGAAGGTGTGGAAGATTGCAAAACTTCATTGTATTTCCTCTATGATAATAATTTGGTTGTTTCTTGGTGGACGTAGCCCACACTGGGTGAACCACGTTAAATCTTGTGTATTGTTTCTTTTTGTTTATTTTTGTTTTGATTGTTTATATGCTTAGATCTAATTAATATATATGTACAACCGGTGTGCTAACCCCAACAACTGGTATCAGAGCTTCTTTGTTTGAGGGTTGTGTGTGTTGAAAAATTTACTCATTGAGGGATTTCTGATTGAGTGGGAGAAAAGAAATGGGAGAAGAAAACAAATTCATAGTAGAGAAATTTGATGGCCGTGATTATCAATTATGGAAGATGCAGGTGGAGGATTATCTGTATCTGAAAGATCTATACTTATCGTTGGATGAGAAGACAAGACCTACAAAGATGACTGATGAAGAATGGAAAATTCTTGATAGAAAGGCTCTGGGATCTATAAGATTGAGCCTGACAGCATTTGTGGCTTCAAATATTACCAAAGCAGGATCTATGGTAGAGATGATGAAATCTTTAGCAAATCTATATGAAAAACCTAGTGCTTCAAATAAAGTTTATTTTATGAAAAAAATGTTTAATTTAAAGATGCAAGAAGGTGGATCTGCATCAAGTCATTTGAATGATTTCTGGTCTATTGTAAATCAATTAAAATCAGTTAGTTTTTTGTTTGAGGATGAAGTGAAAGTAATTTTAATATTATTCTCTTTTCCAGATAGTTGGGATAACTTGGTAATGGTTGTTAGTAATACAACATCTGCTACTAATGTTTTAAAGTTTGATGATGTGGTTAGTATAATCCTAAATGAAGAAATACATAGGAAAATTACATAAGAATCATCATCTAGGAATGCTTTGAATGTATAAAGCAGGGGAAGGCAGAAGGAGAGATCCAAGTGCAAGAATAGTGAGAAATCAAAGTCTAATAATGGTATATCTAAATCCAAAGGTAGAGGAATAACCTGCTGGAATTATGGAAAGAAAGACCATGTAAAGAAGGATTGTTGGTTCAAGGAAAACAAAGAGATTGTACTAGACAAATGTAAAGAGGCAGATGTTGCTCCAAAATAGGTAATGCAAGATGCCTTAATTCTCTCCTTGGATAATAAAATTGAGTCATGGATTTTAGATTCAGGGGCTTCTTTCCATGCAACCCCTAATAAGGGTTATTTCATAAATTATGTCCAGGGTAATTTTGAGCATGTTTATCTAGGAGATGATGAACCATGCAATATTACCAGTAAAGGTGAAGTTCATCTTAAATTGCATAATTGAAACACATGGATATTGAATTATGTGAGGCATGTTCCAATCCTCAAGAGAAATCTTATTTCTGCAAGACAATTGTGTGAAACTGGTTGCATGGTTACACTCACAACCGAATCTTGAAAAGTTACCAAGGGATCTCTTATTGTAGAAAGAGGAAATAAGGTAATATCATTGTATTTATATACTTGTATTAATTATTCCTTTTGTGTTCTATCTACTTCAGATTCATATAAAAGCATGTGGCACAATCAGCTAGGCCGTATAAGTGAAAAGGGAATGCAAATCTTAAAGGAAAAGGATAAGTTATCATATCTGAAACATGTAAATCTTGATTTCTATGAGCATTGTATTTTTGGAAAGCAAAAGAGAATGATATTTCTCAAAGTTGGGGCAACAAAGAAGAAGCATAAATTGGACCTTGTACACTAAGATGTGTGGGGACCAGCCGAGGTAGCTTCTCATGGAGAATCCCAATACTATGTTATTTTCATTGATGATGCCACAAAAAAGGTATAGGTTTATTACATTAAACGTAAATCTGATGTTTTTGAAACTTTTAAAAGATGGAAAGTCCTTGTGGAAAATGAATCAAATTCAAAATTAAAATGCCTTAGATCTGACAATGGTGGTGAGTACTGTAACAAGGATTTCAATGATTACTGTTCAGTAAATGGAATACGCAGAGAAATGATGGTTCCTAGAACACCACAAGAAAATGTTGTTGCAGAGAGAATGAACAGGATATTCATGGAATGTGCTAGAAGCATGATGATACATGTTGGATTTCCCTTACAGTTTTGGGCAGAAACAGTAGACACAACAGCTTATTTTATTAATCGTGGACCTTCAAGTGCACTTGATGGTGGAATACTAGAAGAAGCTTGGACTAGAAAAGAGGTAGATCTTTCTTTTCTTAGAGTATTTGGCTCAGAAGCTTTTTGTGCATATTGATAAGGAAAATAGAAAGAAATTGGATGCAAAATTCAAAATATGTACTTTCATTGGTTATGGTTCTGGTGATTTCATATTCCCATTTTGGGATTTAGAAGGTTCTCAGATATAATTAAGATTCATGGCATTGATTGGAATGAAATGAGAATGTACATGAATCAAGTTTTGGTACCCAAAGGTGAATCGATGGAGAAATTTATGGATGAAAATGAGCTCTTGGATTTAAAATTAACACCTACAGGTTTACATAGTAATCAGTATCGGTTTACCCCTCACCGGCATCGGTTAGCCTGTACCGGCATTGGTTACATAAGATAGACCCGACAGGTTAGTTTGGCATTGACAGAAGGTGACGGACGTCACTCACTATTAGAAGTAGATACAAATCTAAAGGTTGAGAATATTGAGCCTCCGACACCCCAAATCTCACTGAGAAGGTCACAAAGGGTAAGTAGACCTCCAAAAATATTTCCAAATTCCTTTTCTTATTTATTATTGATTGATAGTGGTGAACTAGAAAGCTTTGAAGAAGCAATGCAGGATGAAGCCCACAAGCAGTGGGAACACGGCATGAATGAGGAGCTAGACTCCTTAGAGCAAAACTAGACATGGAATTTGGTTAAGTTTTCAACAGGTAAAAGAGAATTGCAAAACAAGCGGGTTTACAGGATCAAGGAAGAAGAGGGTGGATAGAAGAGATACAAGGCAAGGCTTGTAGTAAAGGGATTTTCACATAAAGCAGGTATTGACTTTGGTGAAATATTTTCCCATGTTGTTAAGAAGACTTCTATTTGTACTGTATTGAGTTTAGTTATAGTAGAATATTTATATTTAGAGAAATTTGATGTCAAGACGTCATTCCTTCATGGTGATTTATAAGAAGATATTTATATGCAGTAGCAGCTTGGATATGAAGTCAATGGTAAGGAGAAATTTGTGTGCAGATTGAAAAATAGCCTATATTGGCTCAAGAAAGCTCCAAAGCAATGGTATATGAGGTTTGATAGTTTCATGCATGAGCATGGTTATTTGAGATGTGAATTTGACCATTGTGTTTATTTCAAGATGATTGGAACTGGAGGCTATATTATTTTGTTATTGTATGTGGATGATATGTTTATTACAGGATCTAGTATGCAGGACATTGGTGAGCTTAAAGAAAAGCTAGCTCACACAGTTGTAATGAAGGATTTGGGAGCTGCAAAGAGAATCCTTGACATGCGAATTCATAGAGACAGGAAGAACATGAAGTTGTATTTGTCTCAAGAGCATTCTATCAATAAGGTGTTGGAAAGATTTAATTTACAAAATTTAAAACCTATAAGTACACCTATGGTTGGACACTTAAAATTGAGCAAAGATCATTGTTCTACATCACATGAGGAGGTTGATTACATGGCATGAGTTCTGTATGCTTCAGCAGTTGGGAGCTTGATGTATGTTATGGTTTGTACCATACCAGACATTGCACAGTCAGTGGGAGTTGTGGGTAGATTTATTGCTAATCCAGGTAAAGAGCATTGGAAAGCAGTCTAATGGATTCTCGGGTATTTGAGAGGGACATCTGGCATGCAGTTAAGCTATGGAGGGTCAGATACTTCTTTACGTGGCTATGTGGATTCAAACATGGTAGGTGATTTGGATGGCAGGAGGAGCACCAGTGGATATGTATTCACAGTAGGTGGCATGGCAATTAGTTGGATTTCTAGATTGCAAAAGGTTGGGACCCTATCTATTATAGAGACTGAGTATGTTGCAGCTACAGAAACTAGCAAGGAGATTGATATAAGCCTCGCCTGCATAAAGACTTAGTCCTCAAATTGATGTTCACCAATTTTTTTATATATACTGCCTAGAAAATAAGATATTTATAAAATTTTGACTTCATCAAGATTATCAATGATTTTGAATCTCTTCCATGGACTTGGTAACATGGATTTTTTTACTCACAATGAATATGAATTTTTTTTTGAAGATTTTTAAATTATTTTTAAATATTTTTGAATTTCTCATGTCGTTGTGAAATAAAATTGACAACTTCATACACCCAATTTATTATTAGGCTAGAGATCTTTGAGCACTCAATGGATTATGAGAACCTCATATGTTGGTACTCTCTCACAACCATGGTTATTTAGTTTGGGTTGTCATGTGGAATTAATAGTTGAAATGAAGAAGGAAAGGGAGGAATTTCAATTAATAGACAATAAAGGGAAGAAATGTATCAACCCCGAAGGTAAAGCTCAAGAAAGAGATCATGTGGGGTTAAGCCTTAACCCTTTTGCAGTATTAATTGGTAATGTAAAATATGAAGGTAAATTTTTGTTTTCAACATAACCTCTGAAGAATTAAAAATATGAAATAGTTCTTAATAATTGCTGATCTCACTAAGGACTCTTTGAATGACCTTCCTGAGGCTATTATTTGTGTCAGTCAAAGGGTGTGGTTCAAGGGAATTTGACCCTTGTCAACCCAACCAAGAATTTAGTGAAGCCTTTAAAAAGGTTTCCTCGAAGAGACCACCTAATTTTGATTTAATTGGCAGGTTAATAGTACCATAAACCCATGGTTTTCATCTATACACACAACACTTAATCCCACATCAAAGGAGCAACAATCTAATTAGGCTAACCAGGTCACGTATTTCACCAAAAACGGATGTTTTGATGTGTTTTCAGGTTTTGAAACTTTGTATTGGTTTTGTTTTGCTTTTAGAGCTTTGCTTTCTCTTGAAATTATGACTGGTGTTTTTTATTCTCTCCCGAGGATTTTTGTAGCTCTATGTGTTCAACATTTTAGGATGATATTCCTTCCGCCCATTTATTTGTACGATTAACGTTGTACTATTATGTTTTATTATTATAAAAGTGAGATTTAAAATTTAAAATTTTGTTGTGTTAATTTATTTGTACATTATTAATTATTTTTCCAAGTAAGGTTTTCATTAGTGTATTTTTTTGTGTTGTTCCGCCTTCAACTTGTTTTTATGTGTTGTACAACCTTCAATATTTACAAGTTTTTTTTTCCTATTGTTAGACTCTTTTATCTTCTTATCCTTCCTTGTTTTGTCCATAGTTCTTCTCTTTCATCCATTTTCTCTCTCCTCTCTTATTTCTCTCGTGTTCGAGGTTTTCTTGAGAATGGTACTAGTACAGTTCTAATAAATGAAAATCATACTTATAGTACGGTTCTGGCTCTTGCTTTTATGCGTCCTTTTTCTTTGTTTACAAATTTTTTGAAGTTGTGTTTCTTTATCGACTTTCCTGCTCGATGTGTGTTAGCTTGCTCACCTATATGGTCCTAATTTTAATTCAAGAAGTATATAAATGCATGATAAGATTAGAACATCTCAGGACAATCAAATAATGAACATGAACAATATGCACAAGAGTGATATTGAAATCATAAGACCCAAATTTTATTGTATGAAGAGCATCCCTATGCCAAAAGCACAATTCAAGTATCTAAAGAGAATTCTATTTTTATTACTTGTTGCATCCACTTCAAAAGATAATGGTTAGAACACTTGCATACGCCAAATTGCTTGTTTACTTACATCGAGTGTTGATTTCAAAACTATTTACTCAAAGGGCATTTGATTGAGATAGACCCATAAAACCAAACCCCATTGTATATTGTTTTACATGGTGTTGAGGTCAGATTAGGGATTGGACCAATGACAACAGTTACCCATGGATTCATAAAAACTTACTTAGTATAATAAACTATTTACTTATTTTATTGTCTTGATGTAATATGCATATTTTTCATAAATTAAACCTTTTTAATGTTAAATTCATAGAAAATTTAAATAGTTATAATTTTGAAATGAATTTATAGTAGAAATGTCAAATTGATTACAAATATGTTGTCATAAAATCATGCTTATTTATTGAAAAGCATCACTCTATTAATAAAAAAATTTATAATACAACTTGATAATCATACAAAACACTAGGTGGTATAGTAGCACACCCTAGAATTCATATAGGGAATTAGCTTGAAAATACTAGCCAGAACATGGGCCAAACTGTTAACATTTACATCAGTTTAATAGATTTAATATTTAATCAAAAAAGGAGCAATAAACAAAAAACACAAAAGATAAGGCATTAAGCAATATTATCAAACATTGAGGTTGACGGTGGAGGCGGAGGAGGGTTGTCTAGTTTTTCCATCCCGCCTGATAACACTAGATAGATCCTAATCTAGGATGTCTTCCCAATCATCTTGATTATCATCATTGGCATCCCACCTTGGATAAATTACCAGAACAAAGTGAGAATTTTTTTTGAAAGGGGGAGCACTCCAAGTAGCGCCACCAAAATCGCCATGACTTCCACCATCACCACCAAGGGGAGTAGCATCCTAGTCATTACTATCACCCTGGAAGTTGTCAAATCTCCTTCTTTCACCACCCCCTCAAAAAAGATCAGGTGGTCGAGATTGATGGATAAATATTCTACGTTGACTCCGCGAGTGGAAATGGTGAAGACTACAACCATGTCCCCAAAGGGGAGAGCATACTCACAGGTGGTCTTGTTGTTCCTTATTGATCGCAGAGGGCATGTTGCCCAATGATCAATGAGTGTTTGTAGATGTTCCACCTCCAAGCATACTTTTCTCTTCCTTGATCTAAATCTGGAGTAACACATTGACAATGACTGCAACCTTAATTGAAAAAGAAGAATCTCTATTCTTTTTAACATGATTAAAAAGAGCATAATTTCTAATCAAATAAACAAAACTAACATATGTTTTTTATTGTAATATAATCTAAAATTATAAATATTAAAAATGCAACAAATGTCCTATAAAATTGAACTGAATGGATTTAATTTACAAGTACAAATGACTCATAAAAATCAAGGTGTTAATTATCCAACTATACTCATTATATTTAAGTGTTGTTCACTCAAGATAATTCCATTCAATTGAATGTAATCAATGTCAAATGTAACGTTGAACATAATGGATATGTTGAAAATAAAAATATAACAATCATACCATATTGTTCTCTCAAGACATAATCCTTATTACCGTAAAACTCCTACATCTCAAGTTGAATGTTGGAATTCCAATAGTGAGAAGAGAATTTATTGAGTAGAAGGAATATGAAGACATTGATAATTAGTCATGTGTAGGAGGTTGTGCAAAGTTATGGCATGCTTTTTGACATCAGCAGAATCAATCTTACATGTCAAGTGAGAAGGAGGTCATGGTCATAAGTGTTATGACCATAACATGCCTTTTGACATATAATGGGGCTATTTGGGAGTTTTTGGTTCTACATAGAAGGTAAGGTTAGGTCCATAAAGGAGGAGGGGAACCCATTTATGGCCGTAACCCACCTTACAAATTTTAATCTAACCTATTAGACATATTTACATATGTGGTGTTAGTCTCAAACTAATGGTTACTCCACATTGAAAGTGAACCTCTTAATGGGTAAGTGCATAGAGCTGGAGGAGCAAAAATGTGATTTTAAACAAAACACATATGTTGTTTGTAAATACATGTTCGCGCTTTAGAATTCTAGGTTCAATAATTGATTAACCAAAAGCACATGTCCGCTATAGCGCGTACACAAAACAACACATATGTGAATTAACATGTATGTGCTATAACATGTACACGTTATAGCACGTACGTGTTCCTTAATCTATGGTGCAATATATGTCTTTGTGGGAGCTTTGTATTTACAAAAATAATTTTTAAAGTATAAGTTAGTATTTCTTATACTTTAAATGTATTTTAGTAAATACAGGAAATTATAATGGAACTAGTCTCACAATTCCATGAGTTGGTTTAGGAGATAGCTTTTTAGAATTTAATTTTGTTAGTACATAGGTATTTTCCAGGATTTCAACATTCAACCTAAAAAAATTAAGGTTTAAATTCTACAATCAAATGTCTATTTTGGGAAATAATGTAGTCATTGTTTAGGTTTTGAGGCCTTTTGGATTGTTTATTAACATTTCTAGGAGTGTTAGATGTGTCAAAATTAGAATTTACAAACCTTGCAACTCCTAAAGGTCGTGATAATTGATTGAATATATGGAATCGTGAATTTTCCCATGAGCATGGAGTTGAATCCCTAATTTTTTCTTAGAATATATGGTAGAATAATACTATGGATGAGTACCTACTTTACAAGATTAGGGCATGCATATTTAAGATGACTACTCGAGTGATACTCACAATCAACAATGCAAGGGAGTGAGCTTGGATCCCATGTTGTCATGTATATAATCCTTTCAGCCTTATAATATAAATTATCAATAGTAAGGTTTGGGAAAAAAGATGATCTATCTAAAGATCCCTAGTGATTGAAAATGTCTTTCGGGCCTTTTGCTTTATTTATTATACTTTTATTGACCTTACACACCCTACAATCCTGTCAGTTTTTTATTGATTTATCTTTTATGACCTCAAACACTAGCACTCAAACGTTCATGTCCCTCCTAGGTGCTCCTAACCCTCTCTACCCTTTTCTCACTCTTTTGGGTCTCTTTTGCTTCTTGGGCATCTTTTAATACTTTGGGTTGGCCTTCAAGTTTTCAATTGCAAAATTCAAACTAGGGAATCATATATACACATAGTTATAGCTCTCAAATAAGGGGCCAAGCACTAAGCATTAAATATTGTAGACAAAAAATCACGCACATATTACTATTTTACTATACCACCAAGTATGTTGTTATATACATGGATCTTGAGTAAGAAAAGTATTCACTGGTGACACACTCCCTAGTCCATCTACTTGTTTTACTTGATTTCTATTGTTTTTCTCTCTCACATTTTTCATTGCTTCACCCAGTTCTAGTTAAGTCACAGGGATCCATGTTTATCAGTATGTTCACATTTGTCGTCATTTATCCCTGGACACTAGTGCCCATTCTAGACAGTAGTGCCCAGACGCTCCTATCCATTTTGGGCGCTCTTGTGCCCTCTGTTATTTTCACTTATTTTGACATTTTTTATTTTCCTTTCTGGTTTTCTTACCCTTATCCCAAGGTCATAGTCAGCATGTCGTGTCACTAGTGTTGAAATATAAACAAGATATCCTTATATATACACAACATACATAATCTTATATGGGCAGGATATTCTAAAGGGAAATTATATCTACATACTATCAAAGGGGCTGCATTTTTGGGCTGATTATTCTGCATACACTACATAGGAAGGGAAAGTGTTGAATTCATTTTCATTTTATCTAGCTTTATCTCATTCTCTTGGTGTCATTGGCACGAGGGAAACCTAAGGACACTATTTCACACACAAACACAGAATTTCATGGAGTCTATAATGTACTACAACACTCGGTCATAAATTCATCCTTCAGATGACCGTCAGGGTCACTTCGACTTCACATATTGCATTTTTTATTCCAATTTGATGTGTTTGTGAGTTTGTAAAGGTAGCTAGGGTTTTTGTTGCAGGTTATAGGTACCTCGGTGATCCAAGTGTGAATATCAGGCGGCCAACAACGAATAAGTGTGAAACCCTAGTGACATAGGAAAAATCATATTCTGAGAATTTACGCAGTTACCAATGACCAAGAGTGGTCTCTGGCGCCTAGGAACCCTCGCCCTATCCTAGGCGCCCATGTCCAACTCTATCAACGGCTTTCATAATTTATATCGAGCATTTCCGACACTCTACCTAGCTTATTCATTAGTTTTCCCGGTTCAGATCTATTCCAAGATAAGAAAAAATCAGATAAGTTTCCTATCTCTCCTATTTGCTTACACATTTGCATCTTTAGAGTGCTTAGTGTTTATATTATGTTATATATTATCATAGTAATGACTCTAAAATTATATTTAATAATAAGATGCCTATTTTTTTTAAATCGCATACTATCACCTAAGCTTACATCCAAAGGCACAAGACCATTACAAAGCATCCATATAACACATTCATTAAAGGGACAAGGGCTACATCACTCTACATACATAACATAGGAGGTGAAGTTTATTCTATTTCATCCCACACATTATATACATTTTCTATATTCTAGATTTAGCTCGTTATCACTGTGCAACTTGCATAAGGGCATCATTACACTGAGAACTACATGGACTCTGAAATGTAGTGCAGCGTTTGGTACTAAGTTCACTCTTCGGGTAACTACTGGGGTCAGTCTAATTCCACATACTCCATCTTTATTTGTAGGATTTGATGTGGTTTGTGAGCATGTACAGGTAGGTTTTTTTTCAAGTTATAGGTACAATCGGTGACATTGAAGCAATATTAGAGTGAAAACTAGGGATCAATAGTGATTCTCCTCCTACATAGAAAAGATCAGAACCCGAGCATTTTGGTGGACACTAGCACCTAGATCCAGTCATTATAACCCAAAAATTCTTGTCCTCCCATGGGTGCTTTTGACCTGCACAATTCTGGGTCTCAGAATCTCCAGTGAGCCTTAATGACATTGCTTCCAATCTATTTCAACCATTCACCTACCTAGATCATCTCCAGATTGTGTGAAATCAGCTAAGTTAACTCCTCTCTCTCTTACTTACGGTTTCATATTATTTATTTCTTATTGCTTGTCCATTTACTATATTTTATCACTTGTATATCATTCATTACAGTATTTACTCTGAAATTATATTTGATTTAATTTATATTAAATCATTTGGTAAACCCACTCGCTCTAACCCTACCTTTCTTCTAAGCATTCTTCTAATTCTTCTCCCATGGCTAAGACTTATGAACCCTTTACCAATGAAGATCTTTATGACATCCAAGACCATATTTTTTAACATCCTCAAGACTTATATCTCTTATTATTCACCACTTGTAAGGAAGCCACTAACTTAGATGAGCTTAACCCATCAGTCTCTAATAATACTTCTCTTCCTATTACGACACAACCTCCTAATTATACCCTTTCACTCACCTCCACTATTCTTGTTTCTATGTCCACTCCTACCAATCATTTCACCCAACCTATTACTTATCACACATGACAAGTATCCTCTTCCAGAACTCAATACCTAGCTTCTTTATACCAAGATCTACAACTCTAAATCCACCAATTACAGTAGGCTACTTCGCATTCTTCTCCATCTCTAGATTCGTCTCTACTCCTTCATAGGCCTTTTGTACCCGCCATATCCTCTTTTCCACTTCCTCCTAACTTCATTGTACCCAAGCTTCCTACCTTCAATGGTTGTGGTGACCCTCTAGAGAAACTTCAATCTTTTCAAGTGGCATGTCTTGACTATGTAGAAGACCTTGCATTACTGGCTAAATTGTTTCCTAGAAGTTTGTACAAGATTACGCTATGCATTGGTTCTATGATCTACATGTTCACTCAATAACACATTTTACAAGCTTATATGATTCTTTCCTTACACATTTTCTATCAATATCTTTACTAAAATATCCTACACACAATTAGCTTAAATCAAAAAAATATCCAATGAGCATCTAGCAGATTATGTTTTGCGTTATAAGAATAACCTTGCTAAGATGACTAATGTACTCACTGATTCTAAATTACAAGATCTCTTTATTCAAGGTATCTTACCTCCACTTTAAGAGAGTTTCATCTTTGAGACCTCTCCCTCCTTTGATCAATTATGCCATACACTCAAATTGCATGAAGGAAAGATTTTATCCATGGGAAAATTGAAATACTATGATACTTATTTATCCTCATCTTCTAATAGGTTTCAAGATAAATCTAATTTCAAAGCATCTCCTAAGCCCACTAAAGCTAAGGCCACTCTTAATACTATTTCTAAACTTTAAAAGCTTCAATTTCAACCCACAAGGTGTACTTTTACTAAACTATCTTACACGTCTTAGTTCCTATTACTCCATCTTATCAAAAGCAATCTTATTACTCTTCCTCCACCACTAAATCTTGATCCTTATTACCCCTCTGGCCACAACTATGATGAAAATGCATGTTGTGACTACCAACAATGTATTGGGCATTCTACTGATCGTTGGTTTAAACTTAAACATTTTATTTATGATCTTATTGATAACAATGAAATTGAGCTCCCTAAGCCATCTACTTCTAAACCGACCGTCAATGATAATCAAAGTCTAAAACTCTTTAATGACCTTTTACCAAAACGTGACAACAAAGCTACCAAATATTCTACAAACCATACAAATCTTGATATGCCTCCTCCTTCCTTGGGGCCTCTTGAATTTCTTGTTCCTACCATTGACGTACTAACGACAGTTATTACATTCCTGCGACAGTTATTACATTCCTGGATCATGATTATCATGCTACATTTTTTTTTTACTCATTGCACATCAATGCTTCTATTGGTACTTATACCATCAACATTACTATGGTCTATACATCAGCACTTACCAATGTATGCTCTATGGCACTTCTTTTAGCTTATAAAATTCCCACCTCTCTAATCACATTTTCAATTCCTAATTCTTATGGTCATTTCATTATTCCCATTTTCGTTGGGTCTCTTACTGTCTTTACACCATTCTTTATTGCCTCTAAAATCGTCCGTTGTGACATGATCTTAGGTCTTTCTTGGTTCTGCGCTACATAGGATATCCCTTCCATGCATCACTTGTGTCTAAAATTCATCCATAACAAACAAGTTGTCACCATCAAAGGTATTCCACCATACACCATTGCCTCGGTCCACTTTTGCTGATATCTTAGAATTCTCTCGACTTCCTTAAGGTCTATTTCCCTTGGATCTTCTTGAAATCTTCCAAATAGACCTACTGCCTGCATGATATAATGTCTTGATGTCGTGGAGTAAAGTAGACTTTCCTATCATGGATCTTGTATAATGTTTTTTCTACCTTGTGGTGTGTCATCATCTATGTTTAACTTGTCATCCAACTTCCATTAGTGTTCTTATAGGTCTACAATCTTCCATCCTTGAACTATTTTTAGCATCTCTTTGATATACTTTAGTTTGGGATATGAAGATACCTTGTTCTGATTGGACTTATTTGTAATCCTAGAAAGAATGAAAGGTCTCCAATCATAGACATTTAAAATTCTTCGTTCATCATATCATCAAACTCATATGTCATCTTGTCATAATCTCCTCCAAAAACGATGTCATCCACATATACAATGACAATAATTAGATGATATTCTTCTTCCTTGATGTAGAGATTACTGTCAGAAACACCTTTTCTGAAACCTTGTTCAATGAGGTATGAATCCAATTTGTTGTACCAAGATCTAGGAGCTTGTTTTCTTCCATACAATGCCTTTTTCAACCTACACACATAATCTTTATATTTATTTAGTGAAAATCCATCAGGTTGTTCAATGTATACCTCTTCATTCAGAAAACCATTGAGGAAAGTTGATTTCACGTCCATCTAGAACACTCTGATCTTCTTATAATTGGCGCAAGCTAGGAATAGTCTGATTGCTTCCATCCTTGCCACTGGTGCAAATGTTTCATCAAATTTGAATCCTTCCATTTGTGCGTAGCCTTTGCACACAAGTCTTTCCTTATTCCTTGTCACTTCTTCTTTTTCATTCAACTTGTTTCTGAAGACCCATTTAGTTCCAATCACATTTTTTCCCTTAGTCTTGGCACAAGCTCCTAGGTTTCATTATTTTCTATCTGATCTAATTCTTCATTCATTGCATCCACCCAATGGTGATCCTTACTTGCTTCTATAATGCTTTTGGGTTCTATCATGGACAGGAGTGTTATATCTTCATAATTTTTCTAATCTCTTAGCCTTCTTCTATCCAGAATGTCACCTTCTTTGTTTTCAATTATCTAATTTGTTGGATGGTCCCTTTTGACTTGCCTTGAGGGTTCCTTAGTGTCTTGCCTTTCTTCTTCTTCATCTGCTTCTTCACACGGACTTTCCATTTCCTCATCCTCTTCTTGTTCTTCATGATCATTACAATGCTAAGTGCTGGACTTGGAAGTCTCATCCACCTTCACATTTGTGCTTTATACAATCTTCTGTAACCTTTTATTGTAGCACCTGTAAGCCACGCTGACTACTGAGTAGCCAAGAAATATGCCTTCATCACATCTTGAGTCAAATTTTCCCAAATTATCTTCATCTCTTTTAATGTAGCATTTGCTTCCAAAAACTCTAGTGTGTTTCACATTAGTGGGCTTATTTTTCCACATTTCATAAGGTGTCTTGCCATTGTTTACTCTTAATTATTCTCTATTCAAAATGTACACTGATGTATATACCACTTTACACCAGTATCTATCTAGAAATTTGGATTCATTCAGCATTGTTCTCGTCATTTCTTGCACAGTATTGTTTTTCCTCTCAAAAACTCCATTTTGTTGAGGTGTTCTGGTGGCTGAGAGTTGTCTTCTAATTCCATGTTCTTCACAAAATTCATCGAACTCATTTGACCAAAATTCTCTTCCTTTTTCTGATCTTAGGAATTTGATCTTTTTGTTCTTCTCATTCTCCACTAGTGCCTTGAATTTCTTGAATTCATCTAAGGCTTCTGACTTTTTCTTTAAACACGCTACCCATGGCATTTTGGTGTAATCATCTATTACAACATGAAATACACCTCACATTTTATTCTTTAAGTTTTGGTAGGACCACATAGGTCTGTATGAATCAACTTCAAAGGTCTAGTTGTAGAATATTCCTTCAACTTGATTAATCTTCTTGTTTGTTTACCATGCAAACATGCTTTACAAAGTGTATTTGCGGGTTTTACAATCCTTGGCATATGTCTAATGTAATGTTTTGCACTTAATTTTATAATATTTTCAAAGCTCATTGTCCTAATCTTCAGTGCCACATCCAATTGTGATAAACCTTACTTGTGAAGCATTTTTCATTGTTTATCTCATTCAGAACATACATGTTGTTCTTTTTCCTTTTGGCTTTTGTTAATTCATTTCATGTCTTACCATTTATAATGTCATAGCCTTTGTCATGGAATATCACATTATATCCTTTCTTACACATTTAACTCACACTTAATAGATTGTGCTTGAGACCTTCAACATATAGAACATTTTTAGTGATAGTCTTTCCATTATCTAGGCTCAATGTTCATTTCCCAACTATGTTTGTTGAATTATTATCACCAAATCTCACAGCACCTGATGCATTTTTTGATAGAGAAATGAATTTACTTTTGTCACCTATCATATGGCTAGAGCATCACTATCCAGATACCAGATTTTATATTCATTTTACACATGAAACGCGGTTTGCACTATTGAGCAAGATTATTTTCTCTTGTTGTCATCTTTCTTTATAACATACACCCATTTCTTTTGTTTAGGAGGTTCTTGTTTACTTGTCGATGTCTCATTTATTTTATTGTAATAATTGTAGTGGACATCATTATGGTTCAATCTGGTGTAAGATGGTCAAAATTTTCTTCTATATCCTTTAGAGAATTTACTACACTTAACAACCTTATGTCTAAATTGATTACATGAATAAAAATAACCATAGAAAAAATGGGTGTACCTCATAGCATAGGTGATTTTGGGATCAGTATTCCTTCTCTTAGTGGATTTTCTAAACTATTTATTTACAGTAGAAGATGTGCTTGGAGTTGATACAGCCTTGTTTCCTTCATTCTTTGCAACTTTTTTTTCCTTACTTTCTTCCTTGAAACCAATCCCACACTTATCATTTGTATCATGTTGGCCACTCATATACAAGTCAAAACATTTGAACTCTTCTCTAGCTTTCAGACACTCTCAGCTTGTTGCTCATTTGTTCCATCTCAACTTTTAGTCGCTCTAGTTCCGAGTTCAGTTTTTTGCACTCATCCTCCTTTGATTTGTAAGAGTTTGAAATATTTTCCAACTAAGTTTCAAGCTCCTTGAGTTCATTGGCCTCTTCTTCTTCTCTGAGAGTTTGTCTGTTCTCAAAGACATGGATTTGTTCTTCATAGTCTTTTAAGGTGCTTCTTAGTTTTTGATTATTTTCCCTGCATAGTTTCAGTTCTTAAAGATAACATACTAATTCAGCTTCAAGATTTACTTTAGGTTCTTCTTCATCAGAGTCTTCACAGTTGATTGTGTTCTTTCCTCTTGAACTACATTCTTCATATGCATCTATGGCCATAAACAAACATTCAGACTGGTCTTCGTCATTTTCATTTTCAAAGATTTCAGAGGTTCTTGAATAAGATTCACTTGACTCTTATTTGGAATAGAAGTTGCTTTTGTTCTTGAAGAACTTTTTATTTCTCTTTTTATAGCTAGTATCTCTCTTGTTGTGTTTATGATTGTCCTCTTTATGTTCAGACTGAGTCTTATTTTTTTTTGGACATTTAATAGCAAAGTGACCTACTTTTCCACATGTGAAGCATTTGAAAGGGGGTTTTCGTTTATACTAACCTAAACCTCTTTTCTTTCTTTTTACGAACATTGCTTCAATCTTTTCATCATCTAATTCATCCTCTGAATCAGATTCTTCTTATTCTTTCTTGCTTGGACTGGGTTTCTTTCTTGACCTTGAATGTTACCTCTTTCTTGGTATTCTTGGATCCAATAGTCCTCATCTCATATGCTGAAAGAATGCTCTGTAATTAATCAATTATGAGAGTCTTCATGTCTTTGGATTCCTCTGCACCTGAAACCTTTACATCAAATTTGCTAGTTAGGGATCACATAATCATTTGAACAATAACATATTTTTCTAACTTCTTACTTAGGCCTCTGATCATATTAATAATTTCATCTATTCTCGGCATGTAGGCCGATATACTCTCATCACCTTTCATTTTCAGATTCTCAAACTGAGCTCTGTAGATCTGCAACTTTGCTAGCTTGACTTTTTCATCTCCTTCATAAATGCTCTAAAGTTTGGTCCAGATTTCCTTTGTTTTTGTGTAGTGCGTAACTTTTACAAATTATGTTTAAGTCAAGAGGCATAGGATGACATTCATGGCTCTTGAGTTGCATTCATATTCTATTTTATCTGTTGAAGAAGTGATTGGTGAGGCTAGAGGATTATATCCTTTGTCAACACATTCCCAGATATCAAAACCAAGTGACATCATATATCTCTTCATTCTTATTCTCTAGAATGCATAATTCATTCTAGTGAAGAGAGGTGATCTTGACAATGATAAACTTCCTTGTGCCTGATTTGCTACCATGTTTGTGACAAGAGGATCTCCTTGAAGATGTTAAGCTTCTACTAGAAGGACTTCGCTCTGATACCAATTGTTAAAGATTAAAATTTTCACTTTAATAATGTTAATTTAGAATTTCTTAATAAGAGCAGAAATATATTATGAGCATTCAAATTTATAGTGGGAAACCCTTTCGGGAGAAAATCTCACTTGAAACCATGGATTTATTGGGGACACCAATTCCAAAGCTTACAATCATTTCATTTGAGCACCCACTCAACCTATGAAGCACCCACTTCACAACTTCAAGCACCCACTCAAATATTTTCTAAGCACCCACTTAGCGAATTTTAGCAAGCACCAACTTGCAAGGAGCACCAACCCCTAATTTAATCAACTACAACTAATCTTTTGCAAGCACCTACCCACAAGGAGGATGCAATCCCCTGAGAATACTAAGCTACAACTTAGACTTATTTTACATACAAATTTTGATCATCTAGTTAAAAAAATTACTTACACAATAGATCATGATCACTTTTCTCTATTTGTCTATGTTCTTCTTTGTCACCCTCTTTTTCTCATCTAATTCGATCTTTGTTGCTCAATAAATTTGTCGTACTAATGCTCTTCTCATCTGATATATCTTTTACTTAATCTATCTACGTCGTTCCTTCCTCTCTCTTTTCTTGCTATAGCTCCTTTAGCTTGAATGCATCATCTTCTCACTTGAGCAATTTCCTTCTATCATTCTTTCAGCTCTAGTGCATTATTTCATTTCTAAGAAACTACATAAAATGGCTTCGAGTTCTCTCTATATTGACAATCAACCCATTCCATCACTTCGATTAGAGTTTCATGTACCTTGCCTGCTTAGTCGCCTGAAAATTTAGTTCATTAAATGAAGATGGCTAATTCTAAATTTGTTCTTTCCATTTTCAACTTGATTTCACATTTTTCTATGCATTAATTCAGGAGCCATTCTTCTCTGACATTTTAAATCCTGAAAAATAGGGATTTACATAGGGAGTGCAACTGTATTTTCACCAAGTCAAGGCGCATTAAATATTGACAACTGAAACAGTAAATTTCTTAGTTTAACATGAAGCTCAAGTTGTGTTCATAGCCGTAATCACCAAACAATTGAATCACCATTAATTTTGGAGAATAAAATCTCACTTGTCCATGTTTAAATCATTTAATTTTCTTTTAACCCTGTCCAATCCATATTTGCTCATTCTGCAGATTTTATAAGCTTATTTGATATTTTCTTTTGTATTGCGGCTCTATCCTTTGACCTGTAGCTTTTCTCCTTTCATGGTGGCTTTTTAGTTATCTATGGCTTTTACAATGTTTTGCGGCTTTCCTTCTTGTCCATTTCCTATCCGCGGCTTTGTCCCATGTCCACAGCTATTTTCTTTTATGTGCGGCTTCTATAGTTTTATGTGGCTCTCTCCAGTGCTTTGCATCTTTGCTCCTTGTGTGTGGTTTTCTCCTTATATGCAACTTTCTCCAAACTTCCCTTTATTCCACAGTTTTTCCTTCAATCCATTCTTGCTTGCACGGTTCTTTCTCCACATCCGCAACTTCACCTTTCTCACTTGTGGTTTGTCCTTTAGCTCCATTTGCTTTGGCGACTTCATTCCTTTATCTGCAACCTTTGATAAGGTTTTGCGGCTTCTTCTAGAGTTTTGTAACTTCTACAAGTCTTCAGCGGTTGCTTCAAGACGTCGGCGGCTATCTCCTTATGTCTGCGACATGCACAAAAATTGATTAAGTCCCTTAAAACTTATCCTTGATCATCCTAAAGCCTCTGTGAGCTGAAACTACCAATCAACCTTCATCTTTCTTGCTTGCTCACTTTACTAATTAACCCTTTTACTATCAATGTCACTTGACATCAAATACTTTTGCCATCAATGTAGCTTGACATCAATGACAACACATATGACAATGACAAATGTCCAACACTTACATAATGTTATATAACATATCCTAGATAGTGATGGTCATAGTATAAATCTCATTTCAATGTTTTTATATGAGTGCATCAGAGTTTGTGGTAGATGTGTTGTAAAACTCAATTCAATGGGATTTCTTCATAATTTTAAGTGAGTTTTTTATTCAAAATATTAATTTCACAATAGTTGGCAGCTTTGTTCATATTTTTTGAACCTAATTTAAGCCTCGTTTATTCAAATTATCTCACATTAATTCTTGTAGGTGTAGTCAAAGGGAAATATATAAACCCCATAATGATATTTATGTTAATGGAGGTGATGGCATAATGAAAATGGCCCTCATACTAATATAATCTTGTTCATTCATTACTACACAATTCAACTTTTCATATCCCAATGGCATTTCTCGTCATATTTTTATAGTTATTAAAACGTATTCTTACAACTAAAATAATATCAACACTTCATTCATGATTTTTTTTCTTTTTAAAACTAAATAATCACATCATATACCACATTCTATGAAATTCATTTAATGATATATATTTATGATTTTTTATGTGTTAAGTTTGAGCAATAATTTTTTTTTAAATTAGAATAACTTACTTTTTTTCTTAACAACAAAGATACACATTTAAAAAAAGCTATTAAGCAAATAGTTTAATTATTATTTAGGGAACTCAATATTCCTTTTTATATAAATTATAAAATTAAGGTTTACCAACTATATAGCGTAATAAATAGTAGGCTAATTCTTTCATTAAAGTTTATAAATAATATTTTCATAAGTTTTATATATGTAATCTATAGTTTTATTATTAAAAAATATATAATACATTGTTCTCATCTGAAATTTTCAAGATGTTAAATTATATATTTTTTACATTCAAAGTTAAATAAATATTAATATTATTCTATTTTTTTAATAATTTTTGAACTCAAGGTCTTGGGCTATTGGTAAGTTACAAGTAGTTTGTAATCATCAACTCAGGTCCCATTCTCATTGAGTTTATTGGATCTGTTCGATAAGTGGTTATGGGGACACCTTGAGGTAGGGGTCGAACTTCTGCATATAGACCAAGCAAAACATAGTGGGGAGCTCCGAATGCAGATTACTTGACGGATATTAAGGACCCAAGCCCACCCACATGTCCCACTTAGAGAAATTACTCCTCCACCACTCCAGTTCATAGCTTTGGTATAATAAAAGCGTTAAAGGAACTCAATTTTTTGTCGATGGGGTCTGGGTGGAGTGGTTAAGACGGATGGTTGTATCCGGCTCCACCCAGGTTCAAATCCCACTTAGGCACGATCCTCGTTCGAGGTGGTAATGTCCGAGGTGGCGCGGTTTCCTGCAAATCCCACTTAGGCACGATCCTCGTTCAGGGTGGTAATGTCTGAGGTGGCACAACTGACATGCAGATTTAACAGCAATAGATTTTGGGTCGAAAAACACCTACACTAGAAGTGTGTTCAAGTGTGGTAGTTCCGATTCGCTAATTATTGAACTTAAATGTTATATCTCAACTGAATGTACTCTTATTCATAACTACAATCAATAACGTTTATCTATCCAAATAATAATAATAATTTATAAATTAAGATTTAACAATAATATACTTTAAAATAAATTTTCTAATTATATAACTATCAAATGATAATCCCTTAATTCTTCAATTAAAATTTCTAAATAATGTAATGTCGACTCTATTAAGAATGTTTATATTCACATGGGGTTGAGTGAATAATATTAATATGTGTACTTCAATGATAATAAAAGAATTGTCATAACAACTCGTAGTACAATAGGGAATGACATATATTAACGTTAGTTTGTTGTACAATTTGTTTTCTTGTTGAACCAACTCCCTAGAATAGGATTTATGGTGTGAAACATATCTCTTGTTAATATGAGCGACTTTCATCTGTATATGTGTGTATATTTTGTATGGACTAAATTTAAGAAAGATATTAATGTATTGAGTATTCTTGTGTTTAACTCTTATAATCTGAGAAAGAAAATATCATTTGATATCAGAGCATATCATTGATCTTGTATTTATAGGGGCAGTTACACACACATTATCCCATGTATAATGGAGTCATTTTGTAAGATTATACAACCTTCTATGTGTGGATTAAATCTCACATGAACTCCCTGCATGTCTCTCAAAACTGAATGTAGAAAGGCCGCGGATTTAGAAAGCATAAAGGCGTGCTTTTTCTTTTTTGCAAAGCCACATTTCAAAAGAAAAATAGTATGTTTTACAAAATACTATTTGTAGAAATATATAGCTTGGTTGGTACATAAGTTTTTTGATAAATAATTCACCTCTCTCTAGGCCAAAACCACAAAATTGATGTCAAAAAAGTTGTGAAGGAGAACGTATTCTATATACGTGGGAATTAGGGGTTAAATTTGAAGGCCGTTTAGATGTTTTTTATAATTTTAATAGTAAAATACTTGTAAATATTTGTGACAATTGTCACATATGACTTACGTATTTAGAATTATTTATATGTGTGTGTGTTTTTTTAAATTATAAATATATATAAGAATGTAAATTAAAAAAACTAAATAAATATAAAAAATTTGATATAAACAAGGCCATGATATGGTAAATCCTATCGAAGATGATGTTTTGTGGTGTGGGGGGAGTTTATTAAGGAATGAGTAGGGTCAATTTGCCAAGAGATATTTAAATACATTGGATTTGAAATCAATGTTGTAAAACTAGTATGATGCAACAATTGGATATGTACTTAGTGTTATGTGCAATGTTGCAAACTGAAATTATAATCAAGATATTTTTCAAGGAGTATTTTCCAATTGAATGAGTAATGTCGTAATCCCAAATACTTTTCTCGACAATCATCAACAAGCGTGGATGTGGGTTCAATTGATTTGATATGAAGTGATTAGGATCAATAATCTATTGGACATTTTTTTGTAATATTGTAAGTTGACCTAAAGATATCAAATAATTCTATGGCTCTGAATTTAGGCTTGTTGTAATTCCAGGGCATAGAGAACAAAAGGGATGTGCTAGTGTTTAATTGTTATGCAGATTATTTTCTATTTTGGTTACATTTCAAGCAACATTTAATTCATTGACTTCAGTCATAGGAGTGATGATAAATGCCACGTGATCTGATCTTATTGATCTCATATTTTTTAAGACCATGCAAACATGCATTATAATTTCAAATCAAAGTGCATTTATTCATTGCGCTAAAGACATAAATTAATATTAAGCTTCCTTTTCAGGACAAAACAATTTATAATATAAGTGACAGTTGTTAATAATCTAGTGGACCAATAGACGTCATGATGGAGCCGATGTTGCGAGATGTTTTTACAGCAATACAATTCTCTGAACTACTACTTTTGGTTGTTGAGTAGGAATGGAGCTCAACTCCATACCTTCCTGACTCATCTGCTACACTTCTGGAGGAGAGAGTATCTTAATTAATTGAAATTTTGTGGACAAACTCCCTAAGGAAAATATATCCATTCCCAATGGTTAGAAAGTCCAATCCAAGTATATCCTTCTCCGTGTCAACGACTACAAGCTGCCAAACTGATCTGTCCTCCAATTTTGGACAACCTCTGAAGCGTGTTACATCCATTAATCTCTCGACAGACTATAGTTTGTAGACATTTTAACCGATCAAAATATGTTTGGTTAATCAGCAAGTGAAAAGGAAGATTGTGACCATGTAAAGAGAAAGGAAGGAAAATAAACAGCTTACCTTGGTGAAGGTTCTTGTAGGAGGATTCATCTCTGTAACATTTGATACGCATTGTGAAAACCCACTTTCATGTATGCATCCACAAGAACTTGTGTTTAAAATTTATCTGATAACCAGACACATGACCAAAAGAGTGCACATTCAGTAAATCTATAACAGAAAAAAGAACTGGCTACACAAAGAGTAGTTACCCATATTTCTCAACCCTGCATCAGACACAAATTTGAGTCTTTCCTTCCTGTTAAGATGAAAATGATTAAATAAATCTGACATTCTCTCAAATCAAAAAAGAGAAAGGCTTGATTTGGAGACCCTCAATAGCAATCAAAGTTGTCATGAACAGTGACGATATTAAATGCGGGCCAGGGCAAATTCTTTTCTAATAAATAGAGTAAAGACTTTGCATAATTATAGTGCATTGCCTTGGTTTTGACAACAAATAAAGGGAAATGTTGACCATCCAATCAAATAAAAGATAAATGACATTTTAAAATTGTAGGAAAATATTATTTTTACACAAACTATAATCTAACAATGAAATATTCCACATGGCAAAGATTGATTGGAAAATAAAAAACAGATTAATGGATGAGGTGAAGACAATATCCTTGCCTTCGGTAGGATAATAACAAAATTTTGTATTTTTGAAGGGCAGTATTGAAAAATTACCGTCACCCAAAATTGTTTGACAGGTATAGGTGGCCGTCAAATTTAATTCCTGCACGGAATGGAAGCTTCAGAGATGTTTATTTATAAAGAGAATATTTTTTTAGTGGTCAGTTATAAAGAGGGTATTTTAAAGCAAATTGGTGATGAGAAATTTTATAGGGGAGTATTTAAATGTTCAGTGTGTCGTCATTGTAAAAGAATTGGGAAAAAAAATTGTCTACATATTAACGAATGTATTTTGGTGTAACCTAGCATCTGAATTATGTGTATGTGTGTGCGTGGGGAGGGGGGTGAGGGGAATATGGTTTTGGGGGTTCTGCCCCTCAACCTCACCTTGTATGCAACAAGGAGCATGCCCAAGGCACTGCCCCTTGACCCCACTAGGTGCGGCTTTATAAATTTAGATCCAAACAAAACCTTTTGGCAAAGACGCGTCGATAAGAGGGGTTACAAAAATGAGCTTCAAAGTCTCATATGTTGAGTAAGCAAGCCAAGATGCTAGAGGAGGGAGGCACATGAAGCTAGAGGCCAAACATTGACCTCTTGTCAGCCACTAGTGATGGGGCCGCACAGTGATTTGGTGGCATATTTGTTTAGTGTGCTTTTAGTTTATTTTCAATATTTTGTGTGATGTAATAAGTGAGCATAATTCAGATGTAGTCTCCTAATGGAAAAATATAGTGGAGAACAAAAAGCACAGTTTGTTACAGCATCATGAGACTTGTTTAGGTTGTTGGTTGCCCTGTAAAACCATCCTTGTAGGTTGTTGGTTGTCATGTAAAACAATTTTTTAAGGTTGTTGGTTGTCCTGCAAAACCTTATGTGTGTTTAGATTGTTGGTCAATCATGTGTATAATCATCATTGTACAAGTGTGGAGAATGAACGAATGTTTGGGTCCATGTTCATACCTAGGTGGTTGTTGTATCCATCCATAAAAGTCACTTGTGAGAATAAAGCTTTAGAGTGTTGTGTGATAGTGCACTTGGATCAAGATCATGAGCAGGCAGAAGCAGCACGTTGTAGTTGAAGAAGTATAATTATTTTTCTACCATGTCCATAACAAGGTGGGAATGTTAGGAATATTTAGTGTTCACATGGGTTAAGTGAATGGTATCATTATGTGTGTAAGGAATTGAGTGTTGCTAATCGTTTTCTGTTGAGTCATTTGATTGATAAGTTGTAAGGTTAGTTGAGTTCAATCCACATGGGGAGTGGGTTGATTAATGTTGGTAGGTTTCAAGTTGTATTAGTGGTTTGAGGGATTAAATAGTCTGTTTAAGGAAGTGTATTGCTAAGAATAGCATCCACCATGGTTGACAAAGAAGGATGACCATGGGATTGAAAGAGAGGGCAAGACATGCTTTAGCTTGCCCCAACAGTCAAAAAGATATTGTCAATGGGATTGTTTTCATTAAGAAACTTCTTCTTACTCTACTGCATAAAGTGCAAATAATGTCACTTTTTAGGTCAGATTTGCATCAGAAATTGGTCCTTTTTATGTTTTTGGTCGTGTTTTTTTGAAGAAATCAAGTCATTTTTGTGGCACAAAAATGAAGCGACTAAACATTTTTATTTGTGCCACCATAGCAACATATGAGTGCCAACCAAAAGTGAGGCTAAGTAGCATTTGCACCAATCGATTTTTAAAAATAAAATAAAATATTATTAAAAAAATTAAAGGTTTGTGTTAGATTTGTATCACCTTGTATATCAAAAAAAAATAAAGAATAAAATTTTGCAAGCTTATATAGATGGGAAAAGGATTTGACAAATAGTCTAAAATTTTCTTGTAATATGGTAAAAAAAAATCAATTTTATGTTTCATCGTCATTATGGTAAACTTATATTTAATCAGCATCTACACTTCTAAGGCTTCAGCTATAATCGTACAATGTCAGCGAATGGCATCCACCATCTATCTTCATATCTTCAACTACTGCAAACGTACATTTCCCATAAAGGAATTGATCTTAAGACCTCCATTTTTACAAATTAGACACGTGTAAGAAAATATTCTTCCAATCCCTATTCATCCAAAGCCCTTGATAAATTTGTCAAACTCAAAGATGACCTTCCTACATAATAAATGGTTATGTGCAAGCACCTTATGTAAAATGGTTTCTTAATGTCCTTCACAACTCCCAATCCCACCATTCCCCTAGATTGCTCCTCACCATCCACGCTCCTAAAAAATTAATAAAAATACATTAAAAAACAAATTACTTCAACAATTAGGAAAATGGATTTGTGAGCTTCCATGGCTACCTTCACCATTGCAATGCCTCACATGGCTCCCACATATCTCCAATTGTCTTCCATGGTTGCTTTCACCATTGCAATGCCCCATTGTGTGCTTACCCATAATAAATAAAATTATAGCTAGTTCAAAAAACTTAAAGCTAAAGTTGTGCAAGGTGACCCTAAATTTTGGGCAGCACAGTGAATTTTGAATTTTGGGGGGAATTGTGACGCAAATTGCATCACATTTGCATCATCTTACAAACATTTTAATTTTATACACTAAAGTATAATAAATAAAATATTTGTTATTAGCTTTTTTCGGGGTGGTGCAAAACCAATGCAAATATTTGTGCCATCTTTTTGCATGACTTTATGAAAAATAAAAACAAAACAAAAAATACAAAATTGACCCTATTAGTGCCCGATTATTTGCACTTTATGTAGTGGTGATACGTCGTTGGATAGAATTGAGAGCTTCTCTAGCATGTTCTGTAAAGCTTTGCATGTCAGGGGTGTAGTCGAAAGAGATGTTATCCTCAAGCTCACCCCCCTGCTCTAATTCTTCCTCGTGGCTTTGGGTTTTTCAAGTGAGATCTAGTGGAAAACCCCTATTAGTTGATGCATTATGCAAAAGTTTGTTGGAATTACTACTAGCCATGTTATAAACATACAAGCAATGCAATTGAGAGAAAGTGGCTCAATATGTGTCCTGAGCGCTGTAAAGAATAATGCTTCATTGTCGGAGGTTTCAAAGAGAAAACAAGAAGCTAAGCAGTTGATAAAAGAAAATGTGAAGATGACTCACTCAACGGTGGCGTAAGTTTCTCAAAAAAGTCTTATTATCTTTAGTAGGATATGCCCAATGTGTCTTGGAATTGTTTCTACAACTCTAAAATTCTCATAGGTGGAAGAGACGCACTGGTGTTAAAAAGGGCCTGTCTTGAAATTGTTTATGCGGCTCTAAAATTCTCACAAGGGAAAAGACTAAACTTCGCATAGGGGGGGAGATATGCTTCGTGAAAAAACAAGCGCATCTTGGAATTGATTCTAAAACTCTAAAATCCTCAAACGGTTAAGAGGTGCTTTAACGGTAAAAAGGGTGTTGTTTCTAAGAACGGGGGCTGTGATTTCAGCTACTAAGGGAGAGGCGCCAATAGTGGAGCATGGACCAATAATGGTGAAAGTAGATGTAAAGTCAATGACTAGTACATTCACATTTCTCACTTGAAATTTGAATAAAAACTAGCCAATAAAATGAGTCACATCAAATCACATCAAACAATCACCCAATCAAATGATGCCACATAAGTGAAAAAATATGCATGACATAATGCCCAACAAATGGTCCACCCTAAATTTCTTTGGATGGAAAACCACTTGATTTAAATACCTTTAAAAACCACTTTCCATGCAATATAAATGCTCAAAAGAAAATATGTACATTAAAATTAAAAAATCTATTAAATGGTAAAAAAAAATTCAAATCTTATGGTATTTATGAGGGTGTTGTACAACCCTCAACTTAGGGTGCACAACTATAGGCTCCTCTCCCTTACCTGAACAAATCCCCTCAAATGTAAAATGTTAAGAGTTGGTATTGAAGGGCGTGTTATAAAATATAAAACTTCTAATCGCTTTTAATTTGAAGGATAATCTTAAGCAATGGTGACTAGGTGTAATTTAATGTAAACGTCCACACATGTAGATCTTGAAAATTGCATGTGTAAATTTGCTGGAACTGGAATCCAAAGAACAAAAAATCATAGTGGTGAGAGGTAAAACGTTGTTCTCCATAACTTCACCAAAACGATTCCTGATTGAAATCAATCTCTGGGGCTCTCATCGTTGAAGGGTAAGGGTGATTGGACTAAGTTTTGATCAGCCAAAGATGGCCAGTAATTTTGCAACCAAATCACAAATTCATGTCTGTAATCTAATTAACCAGGTTACCAAAATATAGATTATGTTCATATGGTCACACTTTCAAGTCAAGGTCCACAGAAATGGCAAAAGAATCATACGTCATATTACAATTAACTACTTGTATTGGAGCATGCATTCTACCCACAAAAGGCCTTCCTTTTGTAAACACAATCTGGAACCACCAAAAAAAAATTGACCTCTCGAGAAAAGAGAGACAATCATTAGGCAGTTTCCATGTCCCCTGTTTGAAACCTTCGAACCCTAAAACAGAAAAGTTGATAAATATTTGTTGGTAAGAGTACATCAGTGCATAAAAAGGTGACAAAGTGCTTGAATTTGGCTGTGGCTGCAACAACACCAGAAATACCCATAAATGCCCACGTTTTAGGGTTTCAAATGTAATTTTTCAGAGGAAGAGTTAAACTTGAAGCTTCTTTGACCATTTACAGAAACCCTGACCAACTCGTTGGACAATGCTGATTTTTCAGGACCGCTTAATAAGGCTTTAACCATCTTCATTTACAATTTTCAATCCTCCTTCATCACATCAGTATTCCATATAACCACGTCAAAAGAGAAGGCTTGAACTCTTAACAAACTTGACATCCCATCACATCAGGGGTAGGAAGCTGAAAAAAGACGGCACCCAAAAGTGAAAATGTTACGAGGATTGAAAACCAAATGAAGATACAACTTCAAGCATACCAAGTTTGTGAGAGTTATCCCAACAATTACACTACTCTTTAGAGTTAACTAATAACCTTGAATGAAATATTGTCACCCCTCAAATCTTCCCAAGACACCCAGTATGTTTCAAGTATTTGAGGATATGTTAGATCAAACATGGGTTGCTGTTAAACCTAACCAGCAAAAGATTCTTCGAGGGTTATTTTCAAAGATCAGCACAAACACTCCAGATTTTCTGAAACTAAGGGCTACATTTCATCATTATCAAGCAGTACTTAGAAACAGTGCAGGTTGATTACAAGTTCATACTAAAAAATCCCGACCATTTGCGCATTCAGATGCCATGGCATAAATCAAAGCCTTAAGGACACGCTATAAAACACCATAGAAATTTCGGAATATAACTGCATAAGTACCAATAAACACATTGAAAAATAAAACATATGATTTCTGCTTACAGAGGACCACAATAATGAGTTCAATGGGGTTAAAATTCTCTCCAAACCTTGTAACTTGTGCTGATATTGCATTTGATTAGGAAATTATATTACTGTTGAATTTGCAGAATTTACAGTTAGTATGATAGAATTCCTTACTCTCAGAGATATCATTAATTTGGCTTATCATGAAACTGATGAAATGGAGCTTATATAAATTAATGAATTATGATGATCGGTGTGCTACACCATCAAGAGTCATAACATTTACAAATTCCAGCGTAGCTGGGCTACATCCAATGCCACAAGATAGGCAGAGTAACAAACCAAAACACCCCTTGGAATTTACAAAGGTGTTGTACTTGAGATTGAAAGCCCCTCTTTGTAGTAATATTGACATCAATCAGAACTCTTTAATTTCTATTGAGTGGTGTTTTAGTTTTAACAATCATATAGCCATCTTCCAAGGACCGGAAAATCAAAAGAATAGACGTGCCACTATGCAGTTAAGTTTTAACCAATTAACATTCACTAGACGCTGTTTGTAATTGTCTTTGTCTAATGGCTAGCCCTTGTCCTTGAAAAGAACCTACTCAATCCACTTCCGTGCTTTTCTGACGAGGAAACTGAGGATGATGACTTTCCCTCATCTGCATACAAAGACTTTGATAGAGCATTTACGGCTAAAGAATGGGGAACCTTACTTTTTTTATTGGTAAACTTCACAAGAGCCATTGTTGGGGGAGCCATGGTTGAGGAACTTGGTTCTCTAATGGAAGAATTAGGCATTGTCAAGTGGCCTTCAGTATAATCTTCCTGGACAGGTGAAACGGATTCATTATTTTTGTGTAAGTCATGAGCAGTAATGCCAGATGATGCACTGGTGCATTGGCTAGTCTTTTGCTTGCCATTTCCAGCTACTGGAATGTCAGATTCTGATGCTCCCGAAGCATGGTGACTGCTGGGACTCCAGGGAGCACCTTGTTCAATTTTTCCATTCCTTTCACTTCTCTGGATTGTGGAATTGGATACATCCTCTATATGATGCCTAGAACGTTTTGTGTCATGTAATTCCTTATGGAACACTAGACCAGTAGATGTACTGGTGAAGAGCGCATTATCTAGGTCAGATGACCAGTCCACAGAATCCTTTGTAGAAGATAGAGCATTCAGCTGTCTCCCTACATTGAGTATTGTTTTCTGGCACTCAGCAATCTTCTCTGCAGCGGCCTCTATTTCCCTTTTCTGCACAAAAATGGACTGTTAACAACCGAAACTGACACTTCCTTTTAAGACAATTTTCTAAAATAAGTATGGGACAAGAAAACAGTGTTTTCTATCCCAAAGGTTACAAGAATAACTGCTGCATTTTGGAAACCAGCTATTAATCCTCGTAAAGTTTAAAAACATTAAGCAGTTGATCCAACTCACACATAGTTTATACCTGTCTCATATTTGAATCATTATCTGAAATCGAAGACTGCAAACTTGCCAACTCTTCTTCCTTCCTGAAATTTAATAATAAGTAACTTATAGAATTAAACTGGATTTCCAACACTAAAACAAATTTACTTGCAGGCCAAAGTAAATAAATTTCTATATGGTCTCCATTCTCACTAGAAAATATACTTTGGAACTTCATTAGTTCAAGTGCTCGACACATTTGAAACTCATAATTCTAATGTTACACCAAACGATAAACCTAAGTAAATATGGATTATGTCACTAGAAAATATACTTTGAAACTTCGTAAGTTCGAGTGCTCGACACATTTGAAACTCATAATTCCTATGTTACACCAAATGATAAACCTAAGTAAATATGGATTATATGCTTGTAATATTTTCACTAACCTTTGCAACTGTTCCTGTAGTCCTTGGCACTTTGCCTCAGCATCCACACAGTGTCCGTGTTCCTCTTGAAGTTCTGACTCTAGAGCCTCCACCTTTTCTTGCAAATGGTTCATCTCCACTTCAGTTGCCTTCAATTGCAACTCAAAATCTGCTTTTGATGATGTCGTGATTTCCAACTGATTCTCTGCTACCTTCTTTGACTCCTGTGCAGATGCAAGCTGTCCTTGCAATTTAATCAGCATGTCCTCTGCCTCGGTGAGTTGATCTTTTGTTTGTGTCAGCTTCTCTTTGCATGCCATTAACTCACTGTCCAACGCAGCTTTCTCTGCCTTTGCCTGTGTGAGCTCCTCTTGTAGACCTGCATATCTAGCCGCTACAGCCTTCACCTCAGACTCCAAAGCTGCTTTTTCCACTTGAATAACACTAAGCTCACTATTTGAATTCGGACTACTTGTATAAGATGGCATAGAGGGGGTACTAGAAGTTGTATTCTCTCTCGATGAACTAGGATCAAGATTGTCATTTTCAATGTAATTTGACTTGCCTATTTCATCTGTTATACTGCCAGATCCATTTGATTCATTGTGACCGTCACATTTACCAAAAGCAGGAGCACTAATTTCAGAAAGCTGGATCAAGACTGATGATAGCTCAGTAACAAACTCTATGATATCTATTTTACCATGTAAAATTTGATTTATAGATTTTGTAAACATCTCAATGCTGACATCTAGGTCATGCAGTTTGGGGACTGGAAAATTCTGAGAACTTCTAGCTTCATTGGCAATAGATTCTACAAGAGTAACAATTCTACAGATGGTACTTTCAAGCTTAGGGTTAGTAACATCAATACCAACTTTAGTATCAGAAAGAGAAATCCCTTCCTCATCTGCTGTCAAACTTTTGGTGAACTGAAAAGGAAGTTCTTGATTATCCAAATCATGAGAAGGCAAAGGCTGTTCGAGCAGCTTCCTTTTGCAAGCATGAGAGATAGAAAGAGCTTCACTTTCCTCTGCCATGGCACACTGAACATCCTGCAAAACTTTTTGCACATCTCCACCCTCCGCTTGTGCCTCAAATATCATATCTAATCTTGCCTGAAGACTGACTAAAGCATTCTCGTTTTCAACATTTTTAGCTTGCAACTCAGTCAACTCCTCTTGCACGGAAGCTAGCTTTTTGGACAGATCCAAACATTGTTGATTGGCAGATTGAAGCTCTGAATCCCTTTTTGCAAGAGTTTCTTCCCGGGAGATCTTATTTTCAATTCCTACCACGCCCTTCTCAATTGAGTCGTCCAATTTAACAATAGTCTGGTCCAGATTAGGTGCAGGCAGAGAGGCCAACTTCTCCATCTCTGTGAAATCGTCCATTAGATCCATATTGCACAACTCCAGAGCTTTGTTACTTGTTCCTGAGCTCTTTTCTTTCTGAATATGAGATAGCTCTGATACTAATGCAGAGGCCCATGACTCTGCACAGCTTATATGATCATCATTCCCATCTTCAGACACTGAGGTTAAGCTTGGTGGGTTGCTTGTAATTTGACCTCGTGGTCCTTCTACATGCAGTTCAAGGGCAGGTTTTCTTGGTTTCTGACCATTGTTCAAGGCTTCTAATTGTTTCTCAACACTGGACAGTTTACTTACTGTTCTGGCACACATCATTCTTGAGGCTTGAAGCTCAGTATTTCGCTTTGACAAGGCCTCTTTAAGCATTTTTGTTTCCTCTTCCATGGCCAAAAGGCGTTCAGTTAGAAATTCAGACTCTTTTTGACCTTGTTCTTGAGAGTCATCATAGCCAGAATCATATGGAGGAGAAAGAAATAAACCGGGACCTTTCCCAGGTGACCTCCTCTTCCTTCCTTCTCCCAACTCCTTTCCCCAGGTCTCAACTTCCATCTTCATCTGAGCAAGTGCAGCAGGCCCTGGCAATTTTTTCCGTAGTAGTCCCCGGAGTCTTTGGCACTCGGCTTCTAACTTTGCAATCTTTTTAACAGTTTCTAAGTGCTGCTTGTTAGCTGCCTCTTCGCTTTTCATGCTCATATTCCTTTCTTCATTGCGAATCTCAAGTTCCTTACTGAGCACATGAAGTTCATATTTGAGGGAAGAATTCTCATTTTGATATGATTCAATATTAACCTCGAGCACTTTAACCTCAGCTTCAGCTTGAGCTCTAGATTCATTTAGTTCTGCCAATGCTCTTGAACGTTCCTGCAAAGATCTGGATAGTGCATTATTCTCCGCACCTGCCTGAAGAAGCTGCTGTTCTAAAATTGCTAATTTGGCCTCAAATTCAAATCTGATTTTGTCACATTCTCTGGTCTTGTTTACAACAAGCTCATGAATTTTATGCTCTTGTTCTTCTCTTACATGCCGGAGTTGCCTCATGCACTCTTTTAGAGCACCATCCAAATGGGTTACTCGTTCGTCAAGTGCAACCTTTTGCTGTGTTAGAGACTCAACCTGTTGTTTTGAAGCTAGTGCTTCCTTTTGAGCCTTCTCCCAACCTACCAAGAAAGCAAGATAGTCAAACAACTTTCAGAATGTGATGACAAATGATAGGGTAAAAGAAGGCTAACTGTGACTTTTTAACAGGAAAGTTCTAATCAAAGAAGAAAAGTAACATGTCTGCATGAAAAGAAAATGTAGCTAGTCAAGCAGCACTGCTTTCTGACAGGATTAGAAATTTATAAGCATGAAGATTACAAAAATAATTTCTGTTTCTAGTTATTTTCAAGATACGATCAACTTAGATTCTCTTTTCCAGGAGCCCCATCACAGATTTCTTCTGAAACTCTATTGTCAGGAGAGTAGTTCCTTGATTTAGCTTTGGATTCTCAAGCATTTCTTATGCTGCTTCATGTTTTTGCTTTTTTTAGTATCTCACTGCTAGATCTTCATTTTCCTTTTCAGTTATGTTTCACTTTATTGGAGAAGCACTACGCACTCCCTCAGATATGCACTTTTCTCAGGTCCCATTGGTCATTCCTGGCCACTCGTGACCATTAAGATCTAAATTGAATTAAATTAAATATACAGATGGTAATAAAGAATGCTACCTGACACAGCGTCTTCAGCAACTTTGGCATGCTGTTTCACCAGACTTTCCTTGGTACTCATCTCCGACATTGCAGCAGAAAGCTTTTCTTTTAAATTCTTTACTGTCTCTTCTGACTCTTGCAATTTAATCATTGCATCTGATGATATCCGAACATGATCTGCAAGACTCTTGTTGGCATCCTGCTCAACCAAATAAAAGAATTATACTAGAACAATGTAACATTGTACCTTTTGGCAATTCACGTAGATACATCAAACAAGGGAATAAAAAGGAACATGTTTTATAATGTCATCAGTATGTAGATTTTCAAAGATACAAAGAATACCAGTATGCTAGATGGCTTGTGCAGGAGATGAAATTAATGATTTGGGACTTCCTTGAAGATGGGCATATTTCAAGCAAGAAAAGTGCAGTGAGGAAGACACTTCCTAGAGGCCCCTTCCATTATCACATTCATAATTTGGTTTGGACTCCTAAGTCAAGAAATGGTATTGGATTTTGGCAATCAAGTTGTTTTTCCAGAACAGTACTTGCAATTAAAAGGTATTTCAAGAGATTCCCTGCTTGATAAATAAACCTTTCAAATACAAAGCAAATCTTAACCAGTGAGTTTGACTCAGTTTCTATGTTCTTGCTAAATTTCTTTAACAATGATGTTTGTGTCTTCACCCTTAAGAGTATGGCAGTACTGGTCCAGTTCATATTCATCTCTGCTCTTGTGGTACTTAGCATGGTGAAAGGTGCAATAGGTGCTTATGGTTTAGTATCCAAAAATCTTATTCAGTTGAATTTGGATAATGTTCAACAATATTCATTACCTTTTTAAGATCATTTTACAGATGGGTACAAAATAGAAAGGATTACTCTTACGGGCCATTGACCTTTCACTTTCGGGGAGTAGGTTTGCATAAAGGAAAATCGTCTAAGTGCATTGGATTTACCAAGCTTCTGTTCTGATCAGAACAATGATTCCAATTCCGCACTTATCATACATTCTCAAATAAACTAGTCTCATCTGAACAACAATCAGTATTTCTGGAAAAAGCATACCCAGAAAAAAAAACTTGTTAAATGAAACAGCTTCCAATGGGGCATGACCTCAAGTAGACAGGCAGTTCTGAAAGTCCTTTGTGTGATAAATAGGGAAGGACTGTGACAAGTTTCTTACTTTTTATTCAATAACATGTTCTATTAATACTACATATTAGATCCTCCCATTAGTGGGATAGGTGTGAAAAAGATGAATAAAAATCTAGTGAGTTGGTTCCCCAACCGTCCAATCTCTTCAGATTAAACTTTGACAGAACCTCTAAGGGAGATCTGGGAATGGCTGGGGCAGGCTGCTTCATTAGAGATCACAAGGACACCTTTGTTAGAGGTACTTCTATTCTAACTCCAAAAGGAACCAATAACAAGGCAGAAGTAGTTTGACTTGTGGAGGGGTTAAAGATGGTTCTTGCACTAGATTAAAAAACCATTATGTTAGTTGTAGGGCCCAAGAGGAGACCTGGGACACAAAACACCCAAACGGATTCAAATGTGTTGTCACAAAAGAGAGTGACAATTATAGAGAGCTAATTGAAATCAATTAGAGTGCATTAGACAAATGAAATTCAAGAGCAAAGAGAAACCAATCTAGATCTGTAAATTGCAAGATTGTGTTACGTAAAAGTTCTATACAATGGGGCAGAAAGTCAGATGTATGTTGCTCGTATCACTTCCTTACAACACTATGCTTATACCTACTTGTTACCCAAAAATGAGTAGAATATACAGATGTGGAAAATGTAGAGACAGTTGTGGCATTACAAGAAATCCAACCGCTCCCCTTGTGACTAAGATTCTCTGTTTTGTTGTTTTATGGAAATGTTGCAGGAATGCTGTGCAAAACAAGGCTAGCATTACTGGAGTTGTACAGCATAAACAAAGAGGATTTAAGACATTGTGGTATGACCATGTGTACTTGAAAAGGTTTTGAAGTTGGTGGTGTAGCTGAAATATGGCACGAAGTACCAACATTATACCATGAGTCAATCATAAAGATCATGCTATCAAATCCTCCTGGACCAGCAGCCTCTGCTTGAGAAGCAATGATCACCATTGCACTAAGTTGCGGAACAAGATGTGGAATGTTGTTGGCAACTTGAACTTGTACGAACCATTTCCCTTTGGAAGGTACCTGACCTACTTTTGACGATCTTGTAGAGGTATCTCTTGATCCCTTATGCATTTGACTCTAGCATCAATGATTTGATTCACTTATGTTGGCATGCTGCAATAAGGATTGAATTGTGCTTTTTGAAGTGCTCCTGCAACATCTGGTGTGTCCAACAAAGGTGGAAAGTAATGGCACCAGAGTTTTGCAATTAAGATTGGATGAAAACCAAGATAGAAAGGTAGAAAGGTGGATTCAGCTCGAAGGCATTTTCTCCGACCTTCTTAGTTATAGTGTATGGACCATACCAAAGAGGACAAAGCTTACAGTAAGATCATATGAGTCTTTCTTTTTGCATGTGAAGCCACACTCGATCACCAACCTGTAAGGTGTGTGGTGCTCAATGTTGATCGTGGAAATTATCTTTAGCCTGCTGCAAGATGATCTACACTACTAGCTGAATGTGCTAGAGGTGCTCAATGAACTTGGCAGCTTTGTCAACTTCCTTTTGAGCTAAAGAGGTGTTATTGTTGATGATGGCAGTATGGGATAAGCTAGATCAATGGATGCCAATGGTTGGAAACTCAAGCAAACTTGAAAAAGGATTGTGTACTAAAACGATGTTCAAAGCTCTATAGCTATGCTGAATAAAAGAAATGCTCTCAACCCAAGTGCAATGCTTCTTGAAATTATACATACTGAGAAGATGTCCAATCATCCTATTCACCACTTCTGTTTTTACATCAGTCTGAGGATGAAATGCTGTAGACATGTTCAATTTTGTATCCCTCATAAACCAAAGTGTGGATGGAAATTCAAAGTCAATCCCTACAATCTGAAAATACAATTTGGTTGTTTCTAGAACTGAGATTGGCTTCTTGCAAGGCGTGAGAATTGCCATCTTTGGAAATATGTCAACTACTACATAAACACAATCAATGTGAGAATGAGGGTCAAGATCGAACACTGATAAAATATGAATACAAAAAGAGAGTAAAGTTGCGAGAGAGAGAGAGGAACCAAACATAAGCCAAAAGATAGCTTGTATATTGAATGCATTAGAAAATAGCTTAATAAGAAGTGTATATATAGGAAGTGGAGAAGTGTAACCACCACCTAAAAAGGTGGAGAAGTGTAACTCCCATCTATCCCGCTGACACCTAACCAAGCTAAATACATGTGTAGGAAAGACTATGCAATGGAATTAAAAACCTACACTAACACCCCCCTTAAACGTAGCTTAGGTGGGGAGAAGAAATGGGTCCCGAGAACAAGCCTTGATGAGGTACCCAAGAACATAGTAAATCCCTCATAATGTGAAGAAAAGGGAGAAAACCCATAAGAAAAACTCCTCCCCAAAAGAGAGAAAAAAAAAGTACATAGAAAATCTCTTTCAATAGATGAGCCTCCCAGAAGAACACAGAGTGGCCCCATAGAAATAGAGAGAGAGGGGAGAGAGAAGAGAGGACTAGCCAACCCCCCAGAAGATGAAGCCTTATAAACTCCCGATAGATCCCATTAATGAAGAAGCCTACTATTAGTAAAGGAATCGTGAAGACTATTCCCAATAGAGAATGCTCGATGCTACATTGAAATATTATGGATCGAAGGTAGAGGCAATGAAGAATATCTCCAGATGTTGCTCAACAAAGCCAATGCTCAACTGTGATAAGTGTTGATGAATCAAATCAGGTACAAAACAGGACTCAAAATGGTCCCCAACATGGATATGAGAACTAAACCAAGAACCAAGTACTCCTACAGAAAGTGTCATCATAAAAGACAACATAGGTGAATCATGGGATTTAGGAAGTGCAAGTGGTGTCGCCATATAAGCATGCAGTGGCCAAGAAAATACATCTAGAGAGGTAGAAGATGTAACTCTCAAACTTGACATCAAAGAGGGAACAAATATCCCCAATAGTGTCATCAAGATTTGAAAGGTGAGTCCACAAATAGATATGAAATGTCTGGTAAGTAGACCTCCCAATGAAGTGGATGATGTATACATGTAGAGAATCAAGGAACTCTAAATCTGATGGAACAATAAGTGATGGAAGAATGTCCTCAAGAGAATCATTGGAAGCCCTCAAGGAAGCAACTTTGAACTCTGATGAAACAACAGGTGATGGAGGAATGTCCTAAAAAAGGAGAATAACATCCTCAATGGTTTCATCTAGATCTTGAAATGTGGGACTTTATAAACAAAGAAGCAAATCTAATAGGCATGTGTCCCAATGAGGTGAATCCAGAAGACATCTATAATGCTAGCAATCTCTCAGAATCGTAACTAGAAGCTCTCGAAGTAGCAACAGATATCTGGGTGAATGTCATTATTCTACTGCAAAGAATCACTGGAAGCTCTTGAAGAAGCAATTCTAGACTCAGAAGTAGCAACAAGTACAAGAGGAATGTTATGATCCTATTGCAAAGAATCATTGGAAGCTCTCGAAGAAGCTACTCTAAACTCTGAAGTAGCAATAGGTACAACAGAAATGTCCTCAACTGTAGATAGGTGTCAAAAGTAGGAGGGTCAGTTGCAGTTGCAGTATCATCCACATATGAATGGTTTTCCAAAGAAGCATCACTTTAGATGGAGAATCATGGTCTCCATACAACTACCAAATGAATGTCCAAGTAGTGAAAGGGCACTCAGTGTGTGTAATCTGATGTTTGAATATCCTCAAGAACAGTGAGACATATTAGTCTGTAGACCATGTCATTTTTGTTCAACCACTTCATCTTCTTCTTATAGTCATTAGGATTAAGAATGAGTCTAAGAAGATATGACATTAGATCATGCAATATGCAATGATCTTGTATCCCTTATTTATAGGATAAATAGTTCTCTAAATTTAGCCACACAACATAATGATGGAAGTTAAAACCAAAATCCATGATGAAACCCCAAAAATGGAACTTTATCTTAGTTTGTTATTGCATTACCCTCAAGATATGACACTTTATAATCTAGTGCATGATACAATTTCCAAGGCCTAAAAGTCGTCTCATATATGGCCAAACAAGAAATTGAGAGTAGCACCATTGTGAAGAGCTAAAAAAAATACATACTTTCAAAAAACATGGCACCTCAAATAGAGTTGCTAGCAAAAAGATATACCTTTTACAAGTTTCTATGATACTTTTACACATTTAGGTCTTGCTCAATGCCTTAGAAAAAATTTGCATCCCGTTTATCTCTTATAATTTTTCACACTTGGCTGCACCTTGAAAAAAATTTTACCTCTCATGAGTTAAGCCCCATTGGGTTGGTCATGAACCAAGGGCTAAACTCCATGTGACCAAGGGCTAAGGCAAGGAAAAGTGGTGAGGTGGGCCTTCTCAAATTTCCAAACTTGTCACATGAATTGATGTTACCTTTGGGGGGAGTTGCACACTTACTTATCAACCTTCCTAAATACTTTATCAGACCGCTTATCTATGCGTAGGGTTAGGGCATGCCCACATACTAAACAACTTGCACGACCACTACATTGTCACTTTTAAACATAGGACACAACTATGACATCTTAACCACACAAAAAATAGGTCACATTAACATCCAAACTAGCACTCTGTCACAGGTACAACTAATAGCAGATGAACAACAAACCATGCAAGTGCAAACAAAATCTATAAGGATTACACCACACAAGTACAACCATCCTCAACTGCAGTTGAACAACATGGCTCCCAATGGGATAGGTAGTCATAGTGCCCAACAGAAGGTTAATATGGCTGTCAAGAAAGGTACAACAACCACACTCAACACATTCAAGTAGAAACACCAAAATGAATGAATGTGGCCACCAAATCTTGCAAACTAAAAACACCCACTGATTTTCTGGAAAAACCCATAAAAACTCGAACTTTGGCATGGTATGGAATACCACCAAATAGCCCAGAGATGACCAAAAAACTACAAAAAGACTAGATCTAGCTTGTTTCAAAAAATACTCAAGTTTACTATCGATCCTAGGGTTTTGGCATGATCTAAACTCAATGGCGTGGTTTATTTCTCTAGAGAATGTACAGAATGAATATTATCTTGCAAAACCACTTATTTCTTTTGCTCTTTTGATTCTCTAGATCATCCAAAGACGCAAGAGGAGAGCATACTCAGAGATCAAAGGATCCGCAATAACAAGCTTGAAAAAACTCAAGATTCCAATAAAGTAAACAAAACAAAACAATGGTGTTTGATTATCCAAATGAGCTCTGAAACCATGTGAGAATGTGGGCCAAGATTGAGCACTGATAAAATACGAATGCACAAAGAGAGTAAAGTTGCGAGAGAGAGGAACCAAACATGAGCTAAAAGATAGCTTGTATATTGAATGCATTAGAAAATAGCTTTACAAGAGGTGCATATATAGGAAGTGGGGAAGTGTAACCACCACCTAAAAAGGTGGAGAAGTGTAAATTTCATCTATCCCGACCAACACCTAAGCAAGCTAAATACATGTGTAGGAAAAACCATATGAGGCAACACAATCCTATTTGATGTGAGCACTTTCTACAGTTTTGTTAACCCCACACGTTGTCTTGATAGTAACTGGCATGGTTTTGTCATTGATCTATATTATTGAGAACTTCTTGTTATGAACATTTCAAATATGAAATGAACATTCATGATGCACTTCAACTTAAATTGACTATGACCAAATAAAAAATAAATAGTGAATGTAATGGTGTGTCAAAAAAATAGTTGGTTGCAAAATTAGATTGTTGCATCAATGGGAATCCAATCACTTTTTCATCATTCACACCAACACTCAAATAAAATCTAAAAACCATGATCTGATGAAAGAATAGGCCTAGGAAAAAGGGGAGTGGAATGAATATAGAAAAAAACAAAAATTGAGGGGTTAAAAATATGGTCTCTAACCTTCTCTTCCTCTTGTTTTACACATGGAAGATAATGTCCTCATCCAAGTGGTGGATAAACACACATGAAAAAACATGTCACCGCAATATTCTCTATGGAAAATGTGGAGATGCTTCAACCCCTTTCTAGCCAATCTAAACAACATGGTAGAAAAAACTTCTAGATTGTTTGTATTTGCACTTTCTATATAGAATTGGTTCTCAACGATGCAAACTTATTAGTACTTGGGTTGAACACAATAATCAAGCTTACACTTTCATTTGGCACCCAAAGAGATTCCTTTGCATGTTGCTCATGCAAACGCCCCACGTCCATAGTGTGCAGGTGTATCCACCCTGGTCCCTGCATTATATATAGAGTCTCAATGAGCTTCCTTCATGTACATATTGACATAGAATAATGCATAGTTATATACTCTATGAGCAATAATGAAGCCCCAATAGTTAATTAACGTTTTTTTCTCAAAATAGCACTCTACATAATCCATATTTCTCCCATCATCTAAAGGTGTTCCTCTTCCAAATTGTAGTTGTTATTATGTTGTTGTGGATGTCTTCTACGAAATATGTATTGGAAAAGGTTGTCAAGCTCCTCCATTCCTATCTAGTATTACCACCGCTTGCATCTTGTTGTACAACTATGGATTTTGCAAACTGGAGGAAAAACTCACCGTTTAAAAACAATAATAGGAAAACAACTTTTGAGGACGAATGGCAACAGCCAACAACATTTCCATACCTTGCTCTATAGAAGTAGATAATTTAACAATACACAATTCCAATCCTTACAGCTATATTCTTATTAATTTCCAATGCATAATTCTATTTGTTTTGTGTTTTCTTTCTGTAGATTTGATATAGGTCTAGGTAATGGTTTGACATGGTTATGTTTTGATATTTATTGACTTCTCTGCCTGTTGTCCCTTCCCCAAGAGTTGTGAATTTTCTTCTCCAATTTTAAATTTTTTTGGGGTAAGGTGACTATCAAAATGCCCTTGTAAAGGTCCCCTAAGGAAGAACTAATTTCAAACAGTTAGTCGTTTTTCTAAATTTTGAGTTTTTGAGGCTTTTTCTTTGTTATGCGGGTATTTTGGGTTTTTTGTCCCTCATGTCCCAAGTTCCTCTAGGCCTCATGTTCCCCGATTTCCCGTTTTTCCCACAGCCATTTTTTTCCTCTATTTTCGGTTATTTCGACTTTTCAGAGAAATCGTGTCCCAATGTCCCAAGGACTGTCTGTGTCAAATTTTTCCGACTTACCCGATCCCAATGTATTGCGGACATTTCGGCTCACCGTGTCCCGCGTGTCCCAAGTGCTCCCTGACCTCCATTTCCCCACAAGACCGCTTTTGCCGCTTTCCATTCACTACAGCTATTTCGGTTCCACGCGTCCCAGGTGTCCCACTGTCCCATGGGTCAGTTGTGCACATTTGTTCCGCCTTTTCCGTTTTTCATTGTCTTAGGTCAGTATAGAGTATTTATTACCACATTTATTTCACCTCGCCAACCTACTTGAATCAGGATGTGCATAAATAGTCGGGGTAATGGGTTGTTTTACCATCTCACTTGTATTTGCTAATATCCTTTCAGTTTCTCCCTCTCCACTATTTGTAGTCATGGTCGAGTCCTGCTCCATTATTTTCAAATTTGCATGTACAAGGGAAGCTGTGAATTGTCAAAGCATAGCTCGGAAAACTAAGGGAGTTTTCTCACAAAGACCTTCTACTCCTGCCATAAAATGAAGATCAATTACAAGGGACACGAGCACCTATCCTCTTTGGAGACGGCTATACCAGATATTGGTGATAACGAAGCTCAGCATCTCGATTTGGACGATTTCTGGGTGCGCATTAATTGTCAAAACCCTTCTCCCATCGCTCAGCTAATTAAGGAAAGTGGAATTGCAAAGGTGGGGGGTTTTCCAATTTCTGTCAAATGTGTCAATACAGTGTTAGCCTGTGGGTCATGCTTCAATCTAGAGACAATGGAAATTGTTGACCCTCAAGGACAAGTAGTGGTTCGACTTGATGAAAATTGTATTAGCACTGCTTTCAGAATCCCCACGATTGAAGGCTCGAACATTCTTACCAGAGATCAGGCACAGCTTCTTTTTTATCAAGACAGTGAATGGTATAAAAGTAGAGTGGCTAAATCTTGGTTTGAAGATCCAAAGAAAGGAGCCTCGAGGCTGCCCAAAACAATGTACATGGTTGATTTTAATGAAGAATTGTCAGATGTTATCACTCTCCTTACCAAGATAATGGGAATGCCCTCTACCAATGAATTTCATTATTGGATGTGCCCTTATATCAATATTATATGTGAAGGCAAGCAAAGCTTGAATTGGGCAGGGATAATCTGTGACAGCCTAACGGAACAACTTGCGGATGTTCAAAGGACTCCAACTTTTTACATGATCTCTTATCTGATGTACACCATTGTTGCTTATAGAGAATGGTTGGGTTTCTCCCCTGTTGAAGACAAGAAAGATGCTCCTATTTATGTGTACCTTCCACAATTAACTCTGAAGATCAGCAACCATCATTTTAGGAGGATGAATGATACATTCACTATGTACATCGTCAGATTGTTGGGAGGGGATACCGCTAGAAGATTCTCAGATGAAGCAAAACAATTGACCAATGTCTATAGCAGTTTTTTCACCCAATTCAGGAAATTCTTATATATACGGTTCGCTGGATTTGAGGGACAGCCCCTAAAACTCCCTATGTACTGCAATGACAAGATGGCTTTGGTTGAAATATGCAGACAGTTGGATAAGTTGTATAGAACCTGCAGGGATAAGAAGATTGCAAGTATTCAGTTCCCAATCACATTGGGTAACTACACTTGCAAGACTGCTTTAGATGCTCAGAACATTGACAGAACAATCACTCCTCTTACCCTTCATTATTATAAACCTAGAACTTGCTTTGATATTAAGGAGTTCATTTCCACCAATTTCATAATGGGTTTTTAACACCTTGCCGATCTTGAAGACTACTAGGCCAATTGTTCTAATGATTATAAAGCTCGGAGAAGATAATATGGAAGATTGTCTCTGCAACAAATCAAAGATTTTGGCGTATATAATGTAACTGAAAGACTTGAGGATGATGATGGGGAACTGCAGTCCCTTGAATATGAGAGATCAATCAGACACACACCTATTGAAACCATTGATTGGTTTGTTAAGGAGAGAGATGATTTAAAGGAAGTCATCAACCTTGTCTTGGTAAGAGCAAGAAAATCCAAGTCTTCTTCTCAAGATACCTCCACCCCTCAAAAAGAAATACCTTCATCAACTCCTAAAGCACATGAACAATCTATTATTTCTCCACCAGAATCTTCAACTCTGGCGTACACAAAGAAGGGAAAGGCTACGAAGGATGATAAGGCGGAGGAGGTTATTCAGGAGAATGAGAAGCTACCCTCTCCTAAGCAAATTGAAACAGTACTTGATGAGGGAGCAATCGTGGACCTTGGTGATGATGACAGTGAAGAAAAAGAGCAGGGAAAGCCAGAGGAAAATAATCCTGAGGAAAGCAATATTGAAAAGGATCAATTAAAGAAACCAGTTTCAGAATCTGTAGAAACATCTACTAAGAAAGCTCCCACCACTTAAACTGAGACCTTTGTGGTAGAAGTGGTTGTTGTACAAACTCTAAGTGCGATGAGTGCACCTGCACTTGGGCCCATTGCTCCTTCCACTTCTGGTTATTCCTTTGCCTAGGTACAACCCTTGTTGGAAAGCAAGAAAAGGAAGACCACTTCAAGTATTGTTGCCCCTAAGTTTGATGCAATGACAACCCTTCTGGGTACTACTCCTCCCCCTCCAGCTAAAAAGGCTAAGGTCACATATAGATTGGTTTTAAACTCTCAAGGCCAGCAATTCATGGAGATTGCAAGACCCAAGCTTGACAAAGATGAAAAGGACCTATCAATGGGTGATTTGGAATTAACAAGAATTTCTCTTAGAGAATCAACACAACAAAGTGAGGTACATAACCTGAGGGAGAGTGTCTAGAGTGATTGAAAGGGTTGAAAAAGGGAAGCAAACACAGGAGCAATTGGAGGAGCAGAATCAAATTTTGTCAAGTTTCATCAAATCCTTATTAGCAGAGGATAAGGTACTTGATCCAACTCCCTCAACCTCAATCCCACCACCTGCCATTCTGTTTGATGATGAAGTTCAAGCCATCAAAGATATTCATAAGCATGCCACTTATGGGAAGGCAATGGAAGCCATGGTTGATGACCTGATAATCACAGGTTTAAATTTCATTGAGGAAGCATGTAAAGCATGTGACAGAATTGCTAAAATTCAATTAAAGTTTACCATGACACTCAATAGTCTGGATAGGGAGTTGAAATTGTGGAGTAAATGTATCCAAGATCTTCGATTAATGAGTGATACATATGTACAAATCCTCTTGGCGAACAAAGTATTTGATGCTGCAAAATTGAATCTAAGCAGTGGGTTTTCAACATTGACTAGAAGATAAAAGTTCTTGAAGAAGCCATTGGAGAACTCAGAAACATGTTGCAAAAAGGAGAAGCTTTTAACGCTTATGTCATGTCCACCTTTCAGGATATTCACTGCCAAATTTTCAAGGAGAATTCAAATGATAAATTCACTATCTAAGAAATCAAGTCTCAGTTCAAGACATTTGTTAAAGAAGATTTGTTCAAGCAGGACACCATATCCAAGGAGAAGATGAAAGAAATTTGCACACTGTAGACGGCTATCACGGATGCTAATAAAAAGTTATTAGAAAACGCAGAGTTTGGAAAAGAAATGGAAAAGTGCCTGGGCAGTTGGACTCATGCAACTGCCAATACAACAATTCCCCGAAGCATGGACATAACAGAGGCATTGAAAAGATTTAGAAATCAAGTGCTCAAGACAAAGGCACTATAAGCACTTCTTCCAACATCTCGGCATCCTAGTTCATATTTTCCTTTCTTATCTAAAATATCTATTTTAGGTGGCTATTATCTCTTTAGTCATATGTTGTGTAAACAAGAGATAATTTGAGATTATAATAGATACTAGCTTTTGGGTTTAAAAGAAAGGAAACTAAAAAGGCTCTTTTGTAACCGTTTTTGGGGTTATTTAAAGAACTTTTCTTGTCATTGTAACAGATCGGATTTTGATACCTTAGATGTAAAGAAAATTAAACTATTGATCAATACAAAAGAAGTTTCATCCTTCCTCATGCTTTATCTCTTTTCATTCCTTGTATGATTCATATGAGGCTATGCGTATTTAAGCAAGAACTTTGTGTCTTTCAGTTGATATTGTACTTAGAACTTTGCATCTAATACATGGATGTCCTGTGTTTTTATATGTGTAGTTTAAATCTTGTTATTTTATCAAGCATCAGTAAGATATCATTCTGCAATTTGCGTCTGAAAGTGCCCCTCTCTTTAATTTTTGAATATCAATTCTTCTATTCTCCTTTCTCCTATATTGAAAATCTTTGGATGAAGGCATCTAAAATATCAAAATCTTTTACCGAAATATTCAACAAATGTTTATATTGTAAATAAGTGGTTTGGCTTTTCTCTTTTGTGTTCAATAAGGGAACCTCTCCCATAAAGAGAAGGGACTGCTGACCCCTGACTGTTACTTGTTTTCAAGATCAAATCCTACAACCAACACTACCGCTCTAGTTCTTTTGGCACATTCCGTCGACAGCATAGATGGACCATAAAAACAACATTGGTGTTGGCAATGGAAAACCCCTCCTTCAACCACATGGTGGGTTAGATGAAGTGGATGAATTCTGAGATAGGATTCTTGGTCGAGGAATCGAACCTAGAATCTACCAAGGACAAAACCTCTTCTATACTCTTTCAAATACAACTTCGTGGATCCACATTGATTCCAAATCTAGATCAAACGTTAGAGGCAATGCAAAGACAAGTCCTCAAATCATATCACGCCACTGTTAGTCTGTCGCGACAATGATTATCTCAACCAAATCAAAAGCGAGGTGGTCGATGTGTCGTTCTCTTTAGTCAAAGCCAAGTAATGAGTAACAGCTACAACTATTAAGAATAGGTGTATTCTTTAACGGCTAAAAAAGCTTTAATGAAACCGGTAACATCCAAGTACAGAAACTAGTATAGATATCTTAAATACATCTATCTAAAATACACCAAGAGATATCAATCTCGAGGCACCAATTTGCCTATGTTAGATATTACTATTTCTTGATTGATTTCTCCAAGGAAAAAGGAAAAAAAAATGTGACATTCCAATGGAAGTTAAATTTATGGACGATTTGTCACGTGACAGTTAAATGGACGTCAAATTTAATGTTGAGAATAAAAGTGAACTCACTCCATTACAACCCTAGCTACCATTGTAGGAACGCCTCTCGGCATAAGACTCTTGGGGGAAAGCCCCCTAGAATACGGACATTTTCTCACAAAGGCTTTTCCAAAGAATGACACCTACGGCATAAAAAAATGAAGGCCATGTTTAAGTGGCACTAACTAGCACTAATGAGCAAAAGCTTAGGACTGCTTCTAGTATGCGGTACCTATGTTACGTCGACATCTGACAACATTCCTAGAATCAGCTTCATAGATTGTATGCCAATGAAAATGATATGGTTGCCCAAGTAAAATATCACATATCTCTAATGGAGCTACCCCATAAGTTACAACATATTGATATTGATGAGTAACGTATTTCTTAAAATCCATGTTGAACCGTCCAATTGCGTATAGTTGTGGGACAATATATAGTTGTGGGAAATACATCAGTGGCGAATTGAATCCTCAAACCATAGTATGCATAAACAGCAAGTACTCGCCATTTTTTCCCCTGGTCAAGTATTCGCACGAAAAACTCGACAAAACTTGCACAGTCGAGTTTTTGGCGAATACTCATGAGTCTCTGACGAATACTTGCGAGTCTTTCGCGAAAACTAGCGAGTTTTTGGTGAGTATTCGCAAATACTCACAAGTTTTTGGAGAAATTTTTTTTTAATATTTTGCTTAAAATTATGTTTTCTAAAGAAATTTGCATATTTCTTAAGTCGCCGAATATTCGCCGAGTCTTGCCGTGTTTTTGCCGAGTCAAATGTTTTCGGGTCTGTTGAGTTTTTGCCGAATACAAGTATGTGAACTATGCTTCAAACTACTTTAAGAGGAAACAATTCTTTTAATTCCCATTATCAACAATGATGTGTACAAGTTGTCCATCGACCCAGATTTGAGGATGCAACAAACGATCTGCTTCTTCTAGATCTAAATTTAAAGATGAGGCAATGTGGGACTTGGTAGTTCAAGTTGCTACCATGGTGCTAGGCTCAAACTCCATGATCTATTTACCTTTATCTAGTGTCGCTGGGATAGAACTCGATGTTTCCATCTATGCAAGCAAATCTTTCCAAGCATGGCATTCTTTAGTGCAGTGACCATTAGAATTGTAAGTTGTGTTCCACTTGTCAGCCTTATATTACTAGTTTTGATCTGCTGGGAATGACGTGAAGGTGTTTTTCCTTTCTTAAAGTATTGTTTTGTTCCAGACTTTGAATTCTTATTCTCCGACTTGTTCCAAGACTTTGAATCCTTATTGTCCGACTTGTTCCAAGACTTAGAATCTTCTTTCTTACACATTTGCTTCAAACTTGCAGGCAAATTTGTAGGCTTCTCCTAAAGAAAAGATGAGGAGGAAGTCCATGTCAGTCTCAATGTATGGTCTTAGCCGTGGCCTATACTTAAAAATGAAGTTTTGCTCTGCTTGTTGAAAACATTCAACTTGGAAACCAAAGAAAAATGTCAATGTATTTTTGAACAGCTTGGACGCTACCTTGGCAAAGTTGTGAGAACTTGGTATACTGGTAATCATAGTTTCCAACATGGCAATAGGCTCCTTTCAAGGTTTCGACAAAACCATTCCAAGTATCTATATATGTCAATTCATCCCCATGGGTAGTGCAATAGTTATCCCACCATTTATTTACAAACAAGGGAACACTCAAAATAGAATAAGTAATCTTTCTTGATCAGAAATTTTAGTATGAGCAAGATGTGTTAAGCCAACTATCTAGAGCACCTGCAACTATCTTACCTTCAAAAAATAGAGATATCCATATTCACTTGTACCTTATACAGAATTTGACCATGAAACAGTCAACATGTTGCTGAAGGAGAGTGGACTCATTAAAGAATTTGAGCAAAAGTAACCAATGATCCTGGCTTATTCCCATGTGTAATACTGCTGCAAATCGTCCCTATGTTGTTGCAAAGCATACTCTATCATCTTATGAAATATTTTTGAAGTTGGCATCTGTGACATTGTTCTATCTGCCATCTATTGAGATCATGAAGGTAAGACAAAGGGTTGCGAGTTTCGGGACAGGGCTTCATGTCCTCGGACCTCATGTGAGTGAGCATACAAAATGCAAAGAAGGATTTAGATGAAAAGCTCCAATATCACTAGAACATGATACAAAATATGTGTTCTGATACCACTGATTTGGGGCTCATGAGGAGACCCGGGGGAACACACCCAAAAGGATTCAAATGTATTATGATGGAGGCGAGTGAGAATGATAGAGAGCTCGCTAAAATCAATTAGAATGCTTTAGACATAGGAAATACAAGAGCAAAGAGACACCATGTTGGAGCGGTAATTTGGAAATTGTATTATGCAAAAGTTCTGTACAATGGTCTTGGAGGTCGGATGTTTGTTGTTGGTATCACTTCCTTACACCACTATGCTTGTGCCTACTTGCTACCCAAAGAATAAGTAGAATGCATTACTATACAAGTGTGGAAGATGAAGAGACTGTTGTGGCATTACAAGAAACACAATCACCTGCCTTGTGACTGTTCAGATTCTTTTTTTAATTATTTTTTGGAAACTATTGAGGATGGTTGTGCAGAACAGGGCTGACAGTGTCGAAGATGTGAAACATAAATGATGAATTAAGACTTTGTGGTATGACCATGTGTACTTGAGAAGTTACCGAGCTAGTGATGCAGTGGAAATATGGTGCAGAGTAGCACCGTTATACCTAGAGTCAATCATAATGCCAGATTCTCCTAGATCAATGGTCGAGGGAGCCTCATAATTGATTATCAATGCTAAGAGGAAAGGCTCCAACCTGACCTAGAAACTCGAAAGCATCCTGAAGAGGCCAGAAACCTCCCAAAGTTCAATAGAATCTGCTTTCAACATTTTTATAAGGAAGCTAATAAGCCGGTGGATCTTTTCAGTGATGAAGGTATTTCTCAAGACCCCATTAGCTCCTTGTTTAGCACTAAGGTTGAGGATTGGAGGGACCCAACAGCTCTCATAGCTCTACAGCAACCCAAGTAAGCCCCTTTTCAAAATTATAAATGCCTTGTGACAGCAGTGATCATGGAGCAAGGACTTTTGAGTGGCACATAATTTTAATTTATTTTTGCACTGGAAGCTACTGATTTCTTCCAAGAGAAATGCCTAATCATTGTAAAGAGAGTGTGACTATGCCAGAAAGATCCTTTATATGTAATCCCACATGCTCTCTCATCTAATTCTTGAAAGTCTCTATTCTTTCTTCATATATATTTGGTGCATCCAACACTATTGTTGTTGTGTGTTACTATGTGCAGTAAGGCTCGTGGTGTAGAAAACAGCGAGGATAGGTAGGGGTGACAGAACAAAGAAGGGGAAGATAGTGAAAAGGCCTATAACCAACAAAAGCTTGAGGAATATTTTCCATGTTGAGACTAATGACACTCTCTTCATTATCAAGAGCATACTTGAGCCATGGGGGGTGGACATTTTAGCAAGGGTGAAACACACCAACTCATCGGTGGAAGAAAAACTTTACCTACGAAATTTCAAAGCTTGTTGAAAATGGGTTGCATGATCATTGAATGGGTGTTGGCCCATACACCATGCAAGGAGGAACTCCCATTTAGAGAGAATTCAAAGAGGTAATGGGGAAGGCCTTAGATGAGGAGGTTTTTGTTGTGCAGCAGTCTATCAAATCACTCTCAGACCCCTTTGAGCCCTACAGAAGCATTATCAGGAGTTGGTTGAACACAAGAAGGAATTAAAGGTTATCATGGTGGACGATGCCCTTGTTGTTATCAGCACAGGCCCGATTCTATTTCAGATGACTGAGATTTCAGTTGGATGAGGAACTTCATTGGGGATGAGGCAGAAACTAGGCCAGCTAATTGGAAGACCAAGGAAAATTCAACAGGAAATGAAGAAGCAGACTACAAGGAAGAGGTCGTAGACCTTGGTGCCATTGTGAACGGACCAATTGGGTCCAAAAAAGAGCTGCACAAGAGCTTCAATCTCCTTGAAATCACCCTAAACAAAATTATGGGTGTCTGTTAAGAAGCAAGCACGGTGAATGGACTGGAATAAGAGTTGCGGGCTAGTCTTTGAAGGGGTGAATGTACTGCCATTGTTTCAGGTGAAAGCCTGGAGTTGAATCTGAATGCCAAACCTTCATGCAGCGAGCAGAATGCCATGGGCTATGGCTATGGTGGTTAACATGTTAGAGAGGGGTTGTATTTGTCTTTAGCAGACGAAAACCTCTGATGTCCATGTTTGATGCTTTCACTTGTTTTGTTTAGTCTGTTTCAATTTTTCAGTATGTCATTCGGTTGCCTTGTCTAGAAAGTTGTTTCTAGCATTTTTAACGTTGATTCTTTTCGGCCTTGGTTTTCAGGCCGATATACTTTCCTGCACTCTATATAGATGGTACAGTAATTTTTCTGCACAAGGAACACAAATAAAAATATTGTAGATTAGATCATGTATTATGAACGTATTAAGCTTTTATTAAGTGGAATTGGCCATAGAGTAGGCCAAAGTTATAATTTTAGTTGGGGTTTGTTGTCTCCAAATTTGCAATATAAATTTGAGACCCCATATCATATATTCTTGAATCTGTATATTTTAATTTCCTCTAGTCTCATAAGGCCCACTTTCCATTTTCCTGAATGTTTTTTATTCAGCTAACACGTAAATTTATCAAGATAATCAGAATCTTATGGTCCTTGCGTACATCCACATGAGCCATGAGTTCCCAATTCCCCAATCGTTATGATGAATCAACTAAGTCCTTCGGACTTGTCAGGTTCATCGAGCTTCTACGGTCTTCTCGGTGGTTCACATGATCCTTGCTCCTCCAAAAGGTTCGTCTCACATGTAATCTAAAATTTGTTAAGGCATAATGCACCTGATTGATCGGGAACCTCTAGCACTTATGGTGTCCATGATGTCCATTCATTTCCACCTTTCCCAACATAAACCCAAAATTCTACTCCCTTGAATCATAACCATCAGGACTCCATGATCTTCATGTCTATCCAAAACAACCACATTTCTCCACTCCCCTCGACATTTCCATACTTAACACTTTTCTGGAACTACACAAATTAGTACTTAATGCTTCACCTACTAGATTTATTTCTCCTTTTTAGCCATTTTCACTATAAATGTCTCTTTGCCTGTCATTTTCTCGTTTACAAACAGAGTCACTCCTCTGCATTTTCCCTCCAGCACTCTTGGTTTTTTGCTAAGCTGCCTTAGCCACCTTCATGCAATCACTCCATTCAATTTGTCCACCATTATCACCTTTCTTGCTTATTTTATCCTCTAAACTACGTATTTGAGCCATGAAGTTCAAATATCAGAGATATGACCCAAGAGAATCTCTCTCATTGGAGGTCGAGGAAATTACAGATACCATTGTGGGACACGTGGATATTAACGAGTTGCATGTAAGGTTGAAGCAACATGAAGGTGGCAACTCCTATTCTCGTATGTTGGATTCAATATTAGTTAAGGCTGTTTGTTTTCCCGCCACTCTCCAAAGTTCGGAGCTTTTTCTTTGAGTTATGGAACATTACAACCCCAAAACAGGCAATATTGTATCCAAGGCAGGAGGAGTTTGTGGTGAGCTTGATACTAACTCTTTGGAGCTGTGGTTGAAAATTCCTCCGATGGGTAGGTTGTTGAATTAACCTTGGTGGATATCCATAAGTTTTGGGGCGAAGAACCTTTTGCTAGGTAGAATTATATAAATTTGAATTGGCTCAAAGAAAGGAGTAGTATAAAAATATTGCCTAAGAAATTGGTTCATTCCGACGTCTTTGATGTAATCTCAATTATGATAATCCTCCTGAATAAGACTGCAGGATGCCAAGATGCCAAGGCTTTTCATCCTTGGATGCATAGGTACATTTCCATCATTTTTGGTGTGAGTTGAATGATGGAATGCACTGGGATTATTAGCAATGTTTGCAATTGCTTCAGGTCAAAAACACCAAGCAGTTTTATATGAGCTACCATGTATGTTCATTGGCTAAGGAAATAACCCTAGCCAGTCTAAACAAACAAGGACGTTTGTATGAAGTAAAAGTGATATATGATTGTTACTCCCAATTGTAGAACAAGGAAAGTAAACAACATTATAAGAGGGTTAATGATGCATTCATGTTCTAGATTATTTGTGGATTTGATAATGATTGCAACATCCGCATATCAGAGGGGGGAAAGGAAGTCATTGTTGGATGGGTTTTACTGGTACATCTAGTTCTCGACCTTCACTTACATCCATGTTTGTGGCTTTACTAGCCGGCCAATATATGTGTTACCCAGGTATGCAAATGACTGTATTTTTTATTGAATATGTAAGGAAGGCATTTGGTTGAGGTACATCAATTATGTCTGAGAAGCACAAAAAGGGGGTACATCTACCCATCAAAATTGGTTTCTCTTCATATAAAAAACATTGCATCTGCTAAGAATGTATTTGTTTAGATTACAGACAACCTCAAATTTTACGGGGCCTGTCTCTTGTATGATGGAAGAGGTAAAATGGGGGATTTTCTTATATTCGTTTCTAGTCACTTCTCCATTGTTTGCAGTTTCTCATTTCTCATTTCCGGTAACATCGCTTCCTACCACCAATGCTAATTGCTAATTTACCATCTGCATAAAATTTGTCAGTTGTTCCATCTACCCACGTCCCCTCAACCGGAGAAATATGGCAACACCCATGTTGATAGCTCAGCATCAAAGTCAGGGCCTTTATGGGTAAAACAACTTGTCAATAAAAGGAAGATACATGTCATCATGGTTGTCGTCCCAAATATTAAGATTGTCTCCAGCTATATGAGAAGAAAAACCCCCTGAAGCGCGAAATCCAAAAACTTCTTCAGAATTGATGATTTGGGTCAAACCCACATCGAGATAGCCACACCAACAGCTGCCAAAAACAAACAAGATTTTAATGCAGCAGACTAGAACAAACAGGACAGTCCTTCCCAAACCAAAGAAGGTTAGGGTGATGAGTCAACTTACTTCTGCTTTTCTTATAAGAACACCATGAAACAGATGGACAAATACGGAGTTTCAAAAGAAAATCTAAAAGATCAAATGGCTGGCTTGAACCAGTATATTGAATATCTCTTAAGGAGAAGGTTAATCCTTTGATTTGTCAAGGTATTTTCATGGATAAAGAAACACTTTCCTAGCATTTTCAAATATTGAATAACCCAAATGACTATCGTATATATTCTTGTATAAAGTTGTTTTGTCCTTTGTAAATAAGTTGAACGTAGCGAAACTCCCCTTGTAATAGCGAAGGAGCTTTGTCCCACATGCGATTGCAAATTCCCCTTTCATCTTTTGATAAAATAATTTGCTAACAGATTTCAAATAAAATCTTTTTAAAATAGTAAGAAAATATTACAAGTAAGAAATTGAAAACCAGTACATCCATCCATGCATCCTCCTCTTGTGAAAATAATGAGCTTTGGAGTCTGGACCACTTAAGACTTCTGAAACTAGATTAACTTTACAAGAAAGAAAGAATTATATTAATTTCCACCAATGACTAAAGTAGGTTAATGGCGCTCGAAAGTATTGTCGGGTACAATAGAGAAGATCTAGGATAAGAAGACCCTAGGTGATGCAGCCACAATTAGCGGTCCTTATGAAAGGATACCTTAGACCTTTCAGTGTTAACAGAATCACACAGCGGAATAACAACAACGATTGACCCCGACAACAATGTATTTATTCAACACCAACAAGTTACACACTCGAAACCAATCACCAACGATTTAGTCATACAACACATAATGCCTGAAAGCAAACACCCAACACCGCAAGGTTGCCTCAATGAGTCATTCTACCTTTAGAGCTTCCCAGACCTGCGTGTAGATCTTATGCAGTACTACTTGCAACTGCAATAGGTCGTTGCTCTACATGATTTCCAATCTATAATTGAATTCCACAAACAGAAGTGAGTTGAACTAATTCCCTCCTGAGGGGATTGACCTCCCCTTCCCAAATGTAGTGATGTGTTTATATAGACACAATCAGCTACTTACAATGTATTCCCCAAGACATCCTACACATAAGCAATCAAATGCTTCACTAACATTAAATGGAAGATAAGGCCCAAAGGACCCATCACATAGCTGAACTCCATGTCATCACATAGCTCAGCATCAACGTCAGGGCCCTTATGGATGAAACAACTTGTCAATAAAAGGAAGACACATGTCATCATGGTTGTCATCCCAAATATTAAAGTTGTCTCCAGCTATATTTGAAGAAAAAACCCTGAAGTGCCAGATCCAAAAGCTTCTTCATAATTGATGGTTTGAGTCAAACCCACATCGAGATAGCCACACCAACTGCTGCCAAAGACGAACAAGATTTGAATGCAGCGGACTAGAATGTACAGGATATTGTCCTTCCCAAACCAAATAGGGTTGGGGTGATGAGTCAACTTACTTCTACTTTTCTTATACGAACACCATGAAACAGATGGACAAAGATGGAGTTTGAAAAGATAATCTAAAAGATCAAATGGCTGGCTTGAGCCACTATATTGAATCTCTCTTAAGGAGAAGATTAATCCTCCGATTTGTCAAGTACTTTCATGGATAAAGAAACACTTTCCTATTCTTTTCCTAGCAATTTCAAATATTGAATAACCCAAATGATTGTTGTACATATTCTTGTATAAAGTTGTTTTGTCCTCTGTAAATAAGTTGATCAAGTGAAGCAACCCTCATAATAGAGAAGGAACTTTGTCCCACACGTGATTGCAAATTCCCCGTTCATCTTTTGATAAAATATTTTGTTAACAGATTTCAAATTAAAAAAAATTAAAATAGTCAGAAAATATGACAAGTAAGAACTTGAAAGCCAGTACATCCATCCATGCATCCTCCTCTGTGAATCATCTATTAGTTCAATGATCATTTGAAAATAATGAGCTTTGGAGTCCAGACCACTTAAGACTTCTGAAACTAGATTAAGTTCACAAGAAAGAAAGAATTATATTAATGTCCACAAATGACTAAAGTAGATTAATGGTGCTTGCAAGTATTGCCGGTTACAATAGAGAAGATCTAGGATAAGAAGACCCTAGGTGATGCAGCCACAATTAGGGGTCCTAATGAAAGGATACCTTAGACTGTGTACTGTTAACAGAATCACACAGCGGAATATCAACAACAAAGAATTGACACCAACAACAATGTATTTGTTCAACACCAATGGTTACACACTCAATACCGATCGCCAAAAATTTAGCCATACAACATATAACACCTGAAAGCAAACATCCAACACCATAGGGTTGCCTCAATGACTCATTCTACCTTAGACCTTCCCAGCCCTACGCATAGATCTTATGTAGTATTCATTGCAACCACAATAAGTCATTATTCTACATGATTTCCGATCTATAATTGAATTCCACAAACCAAATTGAGTTAAAATGATCCCCTTCTAACACAATCAACTACTTACAAGGCTTTACTAACATTTTTATGGAAGACAAGACTCAAAGGACCCATCACATAGCTGAACTCCATGTAATACAAGTCAGCCCAATGAACGTAATTTTAAAGTTCATAAACCTTCGTCGGCCTTTACTTATGATCCCGATATGGCTACTCCAATGCTTCTACCCTTCACACCATCAAAGAACCTTGTGCGTTACAACAAGAGACGTCATGCACACTTGTTTTAAGAATTCTTGACATGGAATTCTAATGACCTTGTGGTTTCCCATGTTGTGTGGTATCAAGGCGAGCCTTCCCTCATAACATGAGCTTCAAGAAATGGTCCCTGTGATGTTGCACACACTTGAAGTTTCTTGTTCCACACCATAATTCTACATGACTGTGCCATCTCTTAAAGTGTTGTCCGAATTAAAAACACCGTAGATCTTCCTGAGGCACTCTAACAATACCCCACACACAAATTACAACACTTACACAAACACGTAACAAACATGCCCAAAAGAACAGCATAACATATCTGTGCGCAAACTATGCAAAAACACTTCGATACCTAAACAAACTACACATAGCTAGACTTGGCTAATCTTCTACCATGTTTTGCCTTCAATTGCTTTTGTCATTTCTTCTACATCATCTCTTGTGATAAATCCTCGTCTTTTTTGCCTGCAATGATTCCATAACATCATCTAGTCATCCAGCAACATTGTTAGCTAATGTACCCCTTGTCATGCTCTTCTAGGCAGCACCTTGTCTTCACAAACTCTGATCTACTGTTGCACCTCCTTGCAAACCTACACAAATCAAGTATTCACTTTGCTTTAATTGTTCTATGCCCACCTCAGAAAGATGGAGAACTTCAAATCTTCAATCCCAGAGTTTTGCCTTCCTCTGATACCAATTGATGCAACCATGGTTAAGGGTTCTAATGAAAGGATACCTTAGACTGTGCAACGTTAACAAAATCACACAGCAAAATATCAACAACAATTGACAACGAGAACAAAGTATTTATTCTGCACCAACGGCTTGCACACTCAAGACCGATTGCCAACGATTCAGTCATCTAACACATAATGTCTGAAAGCAAACACTAAACACAACAGTGTTACCTCAATGTTTCGATCTCCTTTAGACATTCCCAAACCTACACAAATATCTTATGCAACACTCCTTTCAACCACAATAGGTCGTTACTATACGGGATTTCCAATCTAGAACAAAATTTCACAAATGGAACTAAATTGCACTAAATCCCCTTCTAACTGGATTGAACTTCCCCTCACACATGTAGTGATGTGTTTTTAATATTATATAGACACGATCAACTACTTACAATGTATTCCCCGAGACATCCTACCCATAAACAATCAAATGCGTTATAAACATTAAATGGAACACGTAGCTGAACTTGATGCAATACAAGTCAGCCCAACGAACATAATTTGAAAGTTAGTAAACCTCTGTCATCCTTCACTTATGATCCCAGTACGGCTACTCAAATGATTCCACTCTTCACCCCAACAAAGGACCTTGTGTATTAAAATGTGAGACATCATGCACCCATGTTTCAAGAATTCTTTACACGGAAGTTTAATGACCTCGTTGTTTCACATGTAATTGCACAGTATCAAGAGGAGCCTAAGCTCATAACGTGAGGTTAAGGAAATGTCTCCTTTGATATTGCGTACACCTGAAGCTTTTTGGTTCCACACCATAATTCTCCATGGCTACACCATCTCTAAAAGGGTTTTTTGGATTCAAAACAATATCGCATATCTTCCTGAGGCACTCTAACAATACAACACACAAATATGTGTAATTACAACACTTACACAAACATGTAACAGGCATGCCCAAAAGAATAACACAGTATATGCATCCACAAACCATGCTAAAACACTTTGATGACCAAACAAAATACACATAGTTGGACTCAGCTTATTCTTCTACTCAATTATATTTTCTCTTGATGCAAGATTGCACATGAACCCAAATGCTCCTACATCACTAGGCAATGAGCATAACTTTAAAAAAAATACAAAAACAAAAGCAAGAGCAAAGAATCAAAGCTAGAGGGTAAACCAAAAGTGGCTAAAACTCCCGAACCACATCTAAGTACAATTAACAAAGTGAGGGAAGGATAACCCAAGTAATGAGAAACATAGAGTTCGTTTACTTTCCCAAACGCAAGTTCTCAAGAAATGAATGTACAAGAAAAATTACAATGAATTAGAGACTAAGAAGTGGGAAGGGTAAAGACTAAGAGGTGGTCAGCCCTTCCCACTATGTAAAGAATCCTTTAATGCCAATCACACCATGTCTATTAGCCTTAAAAAACAACACACAACTACTAGGCAATAGAATTGGATGGAGTCTTTAACATGTTCTATAACATAATTATCAAAATTCAAGTCTCCATTCCTCTCCGAAGAATATCTAATAGCATTGAAATAACCACAATTCTTATCCAATTTTGCATCCCTAGCAAAAGTGGCTAACTTTCAAAATTTGGACTTGGACAATTTCATGGAGTCATGGTGAAGAATCTAAGAAATTAGGTATTTTTCATGTTTTGGGCACTTGGGATTATTTTGATGCATTTCCCTCTCTCTCCAAGCTCAAAAATTCAAAACACTTAAGAAAATTTGAAGAAATTTGAAAAAATGGGCTCTGTAGTGTATTGCGGATCTTGGAGGTGCGGATGGAACTGGTTCCCCACAGGAGTGTTTTGAGTTGCAATGCAAAGGAAGGCAGTGTTGTGCGGAGATGCGGGTGTCAAACGGGTTGTGGAACAATTCTCCCAAGTCATTGGTTCCCCGCACCTCAATTTGGGCTGCAACGAAAAGATTTGGCGACTTGGCAATGTATTACGGATCAAAGTGGCATCAGAAGAACTAAGGAATGGCAAAACTAGTTCCCCGCAATGGAGGCCGACCCGATACACAAAGGGATGAAGCGGGAGTATTTTGCGGATAAGTAGATTGCGGGCAAAACTTAATGCAGAGGAACCTTAGGGAGGTAGAACGGTTCCCGCGAGAAGTTAGATCCCCGCACAGGCTGGTGAGCTGAAGGACAAAGGAAGCGGCGGAGGCGGAGTATAATGCAGAGAAGAGGGGATTTCAGGGAATCAAGTACTTGGTGGAACAGTTCCCATGTTCCACCCGTGGGCCGATTATCCGATTCAAACGAAAACCCCATATCTTTTGCCCTGGTTGTCCAAATTTGATAAACTTTATATCGTTGGAAAAGTCTTTTCATGTTTTTCATCATGGCAACTGAAAATCTGAAGTTAGGTGAAAGTAGGTGGGAGAAAAGGAAGAAAACGTCCTCAGCATTTAAAGATGTAGTCCCAAGTTGTTCAACCACCAGATATGGTGAGACCGTGAGATATGGTGCCTTGGCTTTTCAAGCAAACAAACTGACATGGGGAGTGGGTTTGGCAGGGTGCCCATCATTGTTTTCAGAGATTTAATGCATCTTGTTGGTGGGTGAAAGCCTGAATTCGAATTTCCCTCTATTTTCCCTCTTCTCTCTCTTTCCTATTTTCTATATAATGTAAAGGGGGGCTCATTTGTAATGTTGGACATTCTTGGAATGCAAAGGCATCACACAAGTGTTCTCCTTTGAGGAGTAGGCCTCAGATTTGGACATCTTGCATGGTGATCCTTGCCTTTTCTCCTTCAATGTAATGTATTGTGCATATTTGAAGCAATAAAATACTTGTTTTGTGGCTATTGATTTGTCTTAGCTTGTGTTTCTATTGCATTTTCTTGTATTTCATTGCATTTGCAAGTCTATTGTGCATACTATGTTCTCCTTGCAGGGTTTGAATCTGTTGTGCTGAATGGAAACGGTGGTTTGAATGTTGTTTTAGATTGTGGCACTTATGTCTACCCTCTCCTTCCTCATTTTTCTTCCATTTTCCCTTCATTTGAGAGTGTCTCTCGACCCCCTTTTCTTGGTGTTATCACCACCTTTTAGTTTAGGATTTCATTTTCATGCATATTTATAACCCTCTCTCTCTCTCTCCCTAGTCCCTTGGAATCATAGAATAGGATTAGATGGTTGCATTTCCCTTCCTTAGGAGTAATTTAGCATTAGGATTAGGTAGAGGAACCATCCTTCTCTGGAGGTTTGTCTCAAGTGGCATGTCCCACAACTTGAGAGACAATCTCATGTTACCCAAAAACACGGATTGTTCATCCACACATACATGACAAATCAGAGGGTGTTGTTTTTTGGTGATAACAACAATATTTTTCCATTTGCAGTGACATGGAAGTTAAACACCTCTTGATAAGATCCCATAAAGCTAGTGTAAGGAGTAAAGGATAATGTATACATGGACCACATACAATTCCTGATTTTATTCACAAATTAAAAAAAATAACCAAAAAGACCCCAAGAATGAAGAAATCTAAAAGTCAATCTTGTCTAGAAAAGGTCTTTCTAGAGGAACCAGCCTTCTCTGGAGGTTTGTCTCAAGTAGCACGTCCCATAACTTGAGAGACAATTTCATGTTACCCAAAAACACGGATTTCTCATCCACACATACATGACAAATCAGAGGGTGTTGTTTTTTTGGTGATAACAACAATATCTTTCCATTTGCAGTGACATGGAAGTTAAACACCTCTTGATAAGATCCGACATCCCATAAAGCTAGTGTAAGGAGTAAAGGATAATGTATACATGGACCACATACAATTCCTGATTTTATTCACAAATACAAAAAAAATAACAAAAAAGACCCCAAGAATGAAGAAATCTAAAAGTCAATCTTGTCTAGCAAAGGCCTTTCAAGATCAACATCAACACAAATGCAAGCATAGATAAGTCCATATTGTTGGAGAGTGGGATCTTTTACAGCCATATATTGACCAATTGCATTACCAATTCCCCACAGAACAGACTCTCTACAATATTCATCTGGGAGGGCATAAAGTTGAAACCCAAATATTGTCCATAGTATTCAAAATAGGATACCAATGTGACATGGAGAGATCTGCAAGGTAAGCCAGGGGCCTCCTTGAAAGATGATATTCCTCAGATTTAGAAGGAAAGAGTATTGTGAAATAACCACATGGCTTAACCATAACTGCAACTGAGGGAAGAAGCTTCCAATTAAAGGCAATCCAGTCCTTCAAAGTTTTGGAGCTGGGGTAAAGACCCATAAAATGACAAATAAATTCCCTTTCCGTGAACTTCAGGCCTGTGCTTCACATCGTCATACAGAATTTCAATCCTTGGTTTCAATTCCTCTCTTACAATAAATGACCATTTGAGAGCTTGAAAAAAGATACTGGTTGCACCATTGTTCTTTGAAAGCACTTCTGCAAAAGCTATAACACGTCTTCTCTGGTAGGATGGAGACATTCAACCAAAATAATTGCTTTACATAGATGGGGTTGGAAGAAGAGGCACGCCCCAGACCCATTACAAGAAAATTAATGCAAGCCAAGATAAGCAGATGTAGACAACCCAAGACTGTATGGAGAATTGAGGAGACATCTTGTGATAACTATCAGTACTCCCTCTACATATACTACTGCCTTCTGAAAAAAAAGCAATAAAACAAGTGTCTCTCTAAAACCCCAACAACACCAAAGGACTCCACCCCACAAGATTTAAAACATAAACAAACAACAAAAGGCGGATCTTTCTTACAGTTTTCCTCTAAAAAACTAGAAGTTATAAGTTATAACCAACAATGTGGGGAAAAATGCATCATTCTAATTTCCATATTCTGGCCATAAATTTTGATACTATATTTTAGTTCATTTTAAATTTTGTATTCTAACCTATTAGAATATATTATTTTTTTGGCTAAACAATTACATAATTGTCTTTACTTATAGCAGTAATTTAATGGTTTCCACCTTTTCATTATTGTAAGCCACAGGAAATAATGCCCTAGAGTGCACTATTGAGTGGGATAGCATTCTGCACAGGATTGATTGTGATAAAGGTCCATTTTATACATATGGACACCTGGCTATTGGAAAATGGTACAATTAAACATTATTATGCATAATTTCTTCAGTAATGATCTACACACACTATCATGGAAAACATTATTGCATCTATGATTCTCCCTACCATATGAATGATTAAAAAATGTTGGGCAGAAGCATATCTCTGAAAATATGAAACAAGATTGAGCAAATCCAGAAGCGATTTATCATTAACTTCAAAATCAAAAGCAAAATAGTAAATACCCTCCCCTATTCTCCTTATGAAGGCAAGTATGTTGCCCATTGAAAGCGAAACCTTAAAAATAATTATGTTATACACGTAGCCTGACCAAGCTAAGACATGCTAGACTCCCCATTTTAGTACAACAATCAAGTTTAACCCTCTCTGACTTATAAAAGGTTACCAAAAAGATTCAGCTAGATGGTTCGGACATCTATGAAGATCTAACATTAAAAGATTCAGATAGCCTGAAATAAAAAATCCAAACTGTTATCAAGAAAAATTCTGGTATTATAAGAATATCATCAACCCTAAACTAGAAAATCCCACCTACTTGCATGAGGTAATCAGTCTCAAAAAGAAAGTCGTGATTGCAAGACTAAGAGCAAACTCACACGAAGTGCATAATGAAATTGATAGATGGACCTACCCAAGATACCTTGATAACAAAGAATTTGTAAGGCGTGTAACTTAAATGAAGTAGAGGATGGAATGTATTTTCTTTTAGCTTACCTGCTATATAATGATATCAAGCCCCTCACACATTTTGCAGTCATTACCCGGAACATATAATCGTAAATCAATACAAATAAATAAAGCATGGAGATTTCATCTTTAACTAGACACCCATACAAAAAGTCTTGTCGGCAAGTAGATGCACATTGACAGGTTCTACAGACCAATTTGGCTTAAAAGATGATCAGTCATCTAATCTCATAAATACGGAATAGCTGCAGTGTAACTGGATTTCATTAATAGTGTACCAGTGCCCATGTCGCTTAGTAACTATGCTGAATACAAAAAGGGAGTTCAGGCAATAGAGGAGAGAGCAATGAGACAGAACTTATGCAAATATTAAAGGATAATTTAATATTTTTTGTTAATAAGCCATCATGACAAATGAAGCCTACATGAATCTAGAAGAATCGTCCATTGAATTACAATTGAGCAACTATTATTTTTCTTTAGTTTTTGTTTTTTTCCTTTTTCTAAAATGTTTTAACTTTTGGGTGTAATATTATGCAAATGACAAGTCCCGTGTGAGAAAGATTAAAAAAGATAAAAAATAAGGGGAACGAAATGAGAGACGGTCACGAATCCATTCCCGAGAATTTCAGGACTGCGTATCTTTTGGACACATTTCCGGAGAGGACAGAAAGTGGGAGGAAAATTCAGCCAACCTGTTCATCATTATGGGATGCCAACTGAGAAACCGATGGTTCTGCAGGATCTGATGCCACCACTGTTTTCTCCGAGCTTTTTTTCTTCCGAGACCAACCCCAGCGATCCATCTTGTGCTACCTGTAAATATAAACAATAGGTGCAATTGTTGAGATTTCTAAACAGTACCATAATCTTAACATATCAGAAAAACACAAGGCCTGTATGATTTGCCAAGTTAAATTTCAAATAATGAAATATAAACATGACAATGCACCACAAATATTAACTTCAGATTATCACAAAGCAGCCTATAAGATCTGAGTAAGGAATATTCCAAATTTCAAACAATATGCGAGAAGACATCACTTGGGTAGAAATAGCAGGACTGACCGAAACAGCCAAGATGTATTGAACTAGTTATCAAATGGCAACCTATTGTAATTCAAATGCTAGTGAAGCCAACTTCAGTGGTATCTATGAGATATTAGCTCCCATTAACAATCTAACTGTGTAACAACATTTCCACATTTGTATATAAGAGCTGCCCACAACGGCTGGATGTTGGTAGGCTGGCTCTTTCTTTTGACAGTGAATTTGGTTGAATTAAGCTGGATAGCTTCATATGCAACTTTAAAAAGAAAATTTATGCAGGCATGGTGAGAACCATCTTCCTATTACAGTTTTTTATGTTTACAATAAAGTATTTCCCAAAAATTACAGTCTCTTGTCAAAAATTTCATGGTATCAGAAAATGTAGATAAATGTTGTAGGAAACTGGGTTTTGGTGATTAGATGGAGAACATCCCATCGTAATTCAAATGCTAGTGAAGCCAGCTTCAGTGGCATCTATGAGACAATAGCTCCCATTACAGATCTGACTGTATAATAGCATTTCCAGATTCATACATAAGAGTTGACCGCAATGGCCGGATGTTGGTAGACGGGCTCTTTCTTTTGACAACAAATTGGTTGACTTAAGCTGGATAGCTTCATATGTGACGAAAAAAATATAATTTATGTAAGCATGGTAAGAACAGTCTTCCTATTATGGTTCTTTACCTTTACAATAAAATATTTCCCAAAAATTGCAGTATCTTTTCAAAATGTTCATGGTATCTACTATCAGCTAGTGTAGATAAATGTCGTGGGAAACTGGGTTTTGGTGATTTGATGGAGAAGAATTCTGATTATTTAATGCCACAATGATTTATTAAAAGATGAACAACAATAGTGAAGCATGGGAGAACTACAACTACTGAGGTAATATGGCTACCATCAATATAAAAAGAAACTACAAATGGGGCCTCAAGCCATTTCCAACTTCTCTAAATGAATGCAAGTTTGGTCATGGATCAAATGTCAAAAGTTGGGGGGGAGAAGACACAGATGCAATAAAGAAGGTATTACCGTGGAATGAAATCCCACCATATGGAGATAACTATGTAGATCAACAGATTGCACTCACAAAAACATCACAGTGAGAACACCTGTGAGGCAGGGGTAATCACAAAGCATGTCAAGCACTGCCAACAATGTCAATATCACAACATAGTGACTTGCATCCCAGAGCTTGTTTCTAGATTGGCAAAGCTTTTGGTGCACAGAAAGATTCATACACCTTCCTTGACTTCAATTGTTATCAATTTGGGACCAGTACACACACCCATGAGTAGAGGAGGTATTAATGTGGAAAACAGGCCACACATAGATCAACAGCTCCCAATGATAAGGCCACAAGCTAGAGAACACACAAAGAATGACAAGCACCGCTCTATGATATTAACACTGGGGAAAAGGAGGTCACAAAAAAGACAACCGAGGGACTTGTACCCCCAAAAAAAATTAGACATTGCCATAGCATTTGGTGCATGGAATATTTCATTAATTTTCCTTGATTCTTACTTGTTACTGATTTGGTCCTTGAGATTGCTACACCCACACAGACACAGCAACTTGTCCCATCATCGGAGGCCCGTGTAGAATTCGAATGGGTCACCATATATAACTCTCAAAAAGTAAAGCAACTGTGCTCTTTGAATCCTGAATTCTTGATAGAATTTGTGTGGTATTATAATGCATCTAAAGCTTTGGTGATCTAGGTGATTCTTGTCAATTATAATATTTGGTACTGGAAGTATACATATTCTTATCATTTCTTTATTGGAGTAAAGCTCCAAGGTTTGCAGGCATATTTGTCTGTTAAATTTGACTTGGGTAACAATTCATTCATTTTTGAGATAGACAAAAGAATCTCAATTATAATAAAACTGTTTCTTGACAAAAGATATATAAATGGCCATAATATTCTTGTTGTGGTCATATTTTCTTTTGGATTTTTAGCCTTGAATTTAAATTCGTTTTAACTTGTGCTATCTTTCCATCAGATAATCTTTATGTAACGAGGTTTTATCTTTAAAATCTTTGCCAAGTCATTTCAATGATTGGATAATCTCAAAGGACAATAAGTTTTACCTTTTCGAGAGTATCTCCATGATCACCTCAAGCATATTTGGGTTCAAATTTGCTATCTACATTGAGAAAGGACAATGCTGCACTTGTAAAATATCATGAGTGGAACGGACCAGAGCTTAATAGAACAGCATTGTCATTGCTAGAAATGGAAGACCGTAATCTGATTAGTTGCAGCAATAAACTCCCATCATGAAATTTTCAAGACGAAACTTCAATGATGTGGAGAATGGGATTACTTGGTCAAACTTGTCTCAAAGATTTTTTGTTCAAATGCTATGATGTTAACAATTGTATAGCTAAGATTGACTGCAGCTAACTTGCTCTAAACATCAGGGGCCATATTCATCATCAAACAGTGACATAACTTTTCAACTATAGTATAATGAATCCCAAAGACCTGATAAATTATTAATATAATTTGAACTTAAAGCAGATTTTCCCCCATGACTTAGCATTTCTTTGCGTGCATGATGTTAAAGTGACCTACAACAACATTACCTGTAACCTCTACACCTTTCAAGAAGCAGATGTCCTTTACATCCATCTTGTCTGAGACCTATGGTAATAGAATTTTGGCTTCAAAATTTAGATTCTGGAAACCATTTTTGAAATCTTATTCTTAAGGATGCAACAATAAATCCGAAGCATTGTAGCATGCTAACAGTCTCATTTTTCAGATGGATTTCTGGCTGGTCTTGTGAATTTCCAAAAATCTTGGGTAATTTCATCCCTTCAAGTTTAGATACAGAACCTGCAGATCTCAAGTCCCTGTGAAAATTTTTCCTTGCCAATAAGCTGATTTCCTAACCAGATAGAAAAGAAGTTCACATATATTTTTTGAATGGTCATACTTGATTCTAATGATGTAAAAAAACATCTTGAGTTAATTGAATATGTTGACCTGCTAGGTGGTAACAATGAGGCAGGATTGAGAAGGAAATATTTATTTATTTATCTGTTTACCAGCCTAACAATTTCCAATGTTTAGAAGATCTTCAGTGACAGGAACCCAAACATTTTAAAATGTGCGATGCGGGAGATAAGGATCCAATTTCATAGAGATTTATTAAATTTTGGAGAAGGTCATAGTAAGAATCAGGTCTGATTCAGACATAAGTATTCAGTAGATACAATATCAGTCAATTGCATACATCGCTCGGGCATTTCTTGTATAAGTTTTCAAGGACAGCAATCACTCATGACTATTTTCGGAGTTAACTGCTATTGTGTAAAAGAAACATCTTTAGATTGAGTTCTTCAACTCTTGAAATGAGGGATTAAAAGTCTAAGATCTTAAGCCCATATTTGTGATGAATGAGACAAGTATGAGAAAGACCACAGGAAGAAAAAATTAACAATTTAGAGGTTTACAAAACTGATCCTGAAATTCAACATGGACTACATGAAAAAAAATTGGCAGAACTTGTCTTCTCCTAAGGTTAATAAGGAGGATTACAGAAAACAAAATAACCAACAAACAACAGGTGGCACTTGAAAGTGCACCTCATTTCATCTTATAATTCAAGCAACTAAGCAAATGGCTGATATGGATAAAGAACTTCTTGAGTTGTGTATTGAGTGGGCATATAGAACATGACTTGCTCCTGCAAATAAAGGACTCGTAATGCAGTTGTAAATCGGCCACCGTATATGTACCACGATATACTCCTGGAAATAATGTTCTTCAATCCAAAAAGCATACATATCCATTTCATATTATACTACTGAGTCAATGCCCATCAACAATTAGGTCCTTGGTTTACCACTTTTGCACAGGGTTGATATGAAATGAAATGGCTATTATTGACCGGGCATTCTTATATTTTTACCACGATGCCAAAAGCTCAAAATCCTAAAAGAGAACAGATTGAGACTATTGGATGGTCTTGTACAAGCCGAGGGGCACTAAGGAGATTTTAAGAGTAATACTCTCAGCATATTGCCAAAGAAACACCAATCACCCTACTTATAAGTAAAAGGACACGGAGGCCTATATACTCAAACTTGTCTGTCAATCATGCTTAAAGAATTCATTCTAGAAATCGGAATGAAAAGTCAGAAACATAGCTGTCTTCTCTCAGCTACATACCGTAATCAATAAAAAAAAAATACAGATTTCAGATAACAACTCAGCAATCCTCCTATTTCCCGTTACACACTGCTTCTATTGACTTATTGGAAGTAGGTCTGTACAGTGAACCGTATAAACTCAAGCTTTCCTTCCTAAACAATTCATTCCAGAGATCAGAATGAGAAATCAGAGACACGGCTGTCTTCTCATGACTACATAACGTAATCAATAAAAAATGCAGATTTTTGGTAACAATTCAGCATTCCTCCCATTTCGCAATACACGCCTACTTCTATTGACTTACCAGGCTAGATGCAGGAAAATTGACAAATGAAAGGCTATCTGGAACACATTCAGTAAAATGCCGCAAACCCAAAATGTGAAACCTCCGAATTCTCAAAACTAAAACGACAATTACAGTTATACCCAAAATGATAAACTAAAAACCGACGCACAAGCTTGCGCAAACAACCAACTAAACCGGCAACCCACATTACAGACTATTCTTGGGAGTTGTGATTTGGGTATGCAAGGAATGCAAACTCCTGCAATCCCACATGGAAACGGAATAAAATTCCACAAAATCAAGTCGGCATACTGAGCTAGCGAGTCTTATGTTTTGGGTATGCAAGGAATGGAAACTCCTACAGTCCCAGATGGAAACAAAACAAAATTCTATAAAATCAAGTGCCCGTCTTGAGCTAGCAAGCACTGCAGCAATGCAGATTGAATCCATGAAATTCCCAAGCTCACATTGCAAATCAAAAGCATAAATCCCATCAAGAAGAAAATAACCAATCTACCTGAAATCCCAGAGAAACTCCGAGGAAAACGGTGTTGTCCTGTGTCTGGAAACCCAAAAAACATATAGCTTACACAATATATACTCAATGTATATATTCCAGGACCTAGGTGATTAGCTTCCTGTAGTACAGATTAAGCCAGATGGGACTGGATCTCAATGAAATTCTTGTCTCTCAATGTTTTTCCAACTAGATATCTTCCTGTTGCAGCTTGTTCCCACTAGAGACCAATTTATTTATTTTTAAGTGAAGAAAATAATAATTAATAACAACAATGAATCTTGGAAATTTACAATGTGGGTAAGCCATGGATTGAATCCAATGTAATTTTTTTGCTAATGTGGGGACATTAGCAAAGTGGTTTTTCTTACTTTAATTATCAGGAATACTTTGCTTTATCTTAACTTTAGTTGGTTTTAGGGTGTCTTTTTCAGTGTTATTTATTTTCCTTGACACCTATTCCTTTTTCAGGGTTTTGTTCCGTTTGGTGTTTCCGGTGTGTCTCATCCACGTTGTAAACGTGTGGGACCCAGATTTGAAAATGGAGTGTGGGCCACACTTCTTTTGCATGATCTTCAATGCGCTGGGCCCCACCGCAATGCTGTAGCGTTTTTTTTGTTGCTTAGTGGTGGCGCTGGATTGATGGCATCCTAGGCACGCCACCATTTTCTGCTCTCATTTTTTATTTCAATTCATGGTAGCTGTATTGTTCAATATGAAAATATAACAATAGATTATTGTTAAAAAAATAGTGGGTATGGGATCACTATTGGGCTAAAAGATTTAGGCAAGCAAGGGACAAGAAAGAGTTACAATCAAAATAGTAAATTCAATTAAATATTATAAAATTAATATATATTTCAACATATGTTAAGGGACATTGATTTTGAGGGTCTTATTTTAGATTTTTAGGGGGAAGGTAGCTCGCGAAATACTAAAATTTCATTAATCAAGGGAAAAATCTAGATACATCAACCCCCGGAAGGGAATAAACAGCAAGGAGTTCGTGAGGGTAAAGGACAACCAAAAACGCCTAACTATTATATCTCAAAATCCAGTAACTAAGCATTTGCGAATATTGAGAGGCATCTAAGCTAAGCTTCTCGGCGCCCGCTCAAAACTGCAACATAACTGAAGAAAATATCTTGAAAGATTATCCAAAGAAAAAGTCAGTTTCTTCTGAATTTCTGTAAATGACATCTAAACGCAATTTCCATATTTGAAACAGACATTGCACCCGAACACTCTGCCACGCCAAATTGATCCTAAAGAGTTGAATAACTTCTCCTAAGATAATATGCTCCTTGGTGAGAGTTAAACCAGTTTGCAACTCAAAGATGGCTAAAGCCCATTGCCCACATTTTCTAGCCACCTTACACTCCATAAAAATGTGTTGGAAGAGTCGAGACTATTACAAATAGGATAGCAAGGAGAAACAACCCCAAGTAATCCAAACACTCACCATAGACCAAATAAAGAATTTAATATGAGGTTGAGTATGAATTTTCCAAATTCTGTTGAAGCAAATCCCCCAAGTATCAAGAGTCCTTAGAGTCCCAATGTTGCATAGTCATTAGACTCATTAGAGTCCCAAGAGTATTTTAGATTTTTATATATTAAATTGATAAATAATTTAATTATTTTCTTACAATTTTTTATTAACTAATAATAAATTATATGAATTTGCTTGTATTATTAGGTTCGAAAATACCTTCTTTAACAAAAAGGAAAAAACATTAATAATTGAATAGACATCAAATCTATAGTTGAAATACTTTCTAATAACATGACAGATTATAGGAATGATTTGAAATGTCGATTAAAAAGTTACACACATAATTCAAAAATTTCTATTATTACTTTATATTTTTTTTTTATTATTTATCAAATAGATACTAATTTAATTTTTATATACCCACATTAAATTAAATTAAATTATGTGATCCTTTTTCAAGATTCATAAACTTAATTTTAAGTCAATTTACATCAACCCATATTTCAAAATTGATTAATTTGATAGTGTTATGTTTTCCTTTTCAACTTTGGTAAATTGTTTATTTTGAGAGGTAAGTGGGGAATTTTATGAGCAAAGGTTTGTGATAGGAAATTGTCGGTAGATATTAGGCTCAAAGAAATCTAAATTGAATCATTGATTTAAGATCCTTAAATGGTAGTTATAAGCCTTGCAATGACAATTGAACTCTTGACAGGGAGATACCACCTTTCTTAATTTGAAAGGTGAATTCTAAGATAAAAGGATGGAATTATTTCCTTTGTTCGGTCAAAATTACAGGCTAATTTTGTCCCTTGTCACGTCATGATTCAATTCAAGGGTGAATTGAGCTTGTCAATCTATAGAGAATGAGTTTGTCTCGAAATTTGTGGGTTGAAATTAGGGTAAAAGGGAATTATTGTGAATTGATGTAACCGGACATTTGTGGAAGCATTTAGGTTAAATATATTAATGAGTTGATTATAATTTGAAGGTTAAACATATGGATGAGTTGATGATACATCTCCATTTAACTTGATGTATTTATATCAATTCATTGATATGATTTTTGAGATTCCATTCTTTAGTTTGTGGATGAATTTATATTGTCCTCATGTATAAAAATAAGGATAAATGGCATTCATTGTATTTAGATTATATTGATAAAGGTGAAGTATGTGGATATTTTTTTTGAGAGGTCGTTAATTATAATATTATTTTGGTTCATATATGTTTAATTGTGAAAGTTTTCCAACATTCAAATATATTTAATTAGTTATTTTATTTAAAAAACTTTTGCTAAATTATTTGTACCTTATGAGTCATGTATTATGGAGCTCTCTTGTTCTTTCGATTTATACAAGTAGAGCTACCAGAGTGCATTAAATTATGTGATATGGTTTAGAAGATTGTGTTGTATAATTTTGAGTCTTTCTACATTAAACCATATTTCACAAGTAGTAATTCGCAAGAATCCATCTCTCATGAGTACGAATAGTCTCTTTGACACTCATTACATCTAGACGATGTTCACCGATGTGAGACTTTAGTGAGCTAATGTTGAAATTTTCTAAAACTAGTACTATAAATATCCTAAATACATTTATCTAAAAATGTCAAGAGATATCAATCTCAAGGCACTTATCTTGGATTTTTCACATACCAAATTGATTAATAACTACAATAGCTTCTCCTTAAATTTTCCACTCATTAGTGGCATATGATCTCAATCTAGTTGCACCACTATGTTGGGCTCAAAAAGGTGGACTCCAAAATTCATTATATGACCAAGACATTACTATTTTTTAGGCTACTTCTTCAATCAATAAGAAAAACTTCCAAATGACATGAAAAATGTCAAGTTTAAGGTTGAAACTACCCTTTGATAGTTAAATGGGCATTGAATTTAAGGTTTTCCATTAATTGTTAAAATTCATGGACATTACACCCCACTATTGCCCTCAATTGCCATTGTACGATGCTTCTTAATGTAAATTTACAAAGTATTGTTGTTATTATTAACAATGTTTAATGTTTTTTATTGAATGATAAACATCTTCATCATCCAAAAATATTCAACATCTATTAGTATCGTGTGCACAAAGGATTGACCTTCTTTGTCTTGGTGTGAAGGATCAACAGGGTATCTATTATACCAAAATCTTCTAAGACGCAAAGTCGAATGCATCCATTTATAGTCTCTTAGGATTTCTATATTGGCGGATGGCATGACGATGCACTTTTCTATCATCCAAACCAATTAAACTCAAACCCTTTCAATAACTTTTAATATCCCTCAAGCTAGAGTGATCTATATACCATTACTTTTATTTTTCAAACATATTTCGTATTTGCTTTTATATTAATTTTTAACGATTAATTTGTAACTAACATAGATATCTTAAATACATCTATTTAAAATAAGTCCAGAGATGCAAATCTCAACGCACCTATCTAGTTATGTTATTGTAGTATAAGTATGCAAAAAATTAAAAATTAAAAAACAAATATAATATACTAATATATTATAATTAATGTATATCTATATGAAATACATCAATACATGTCAATTTCAAGGTTCTTAGTTTAGAATTTTCACATACCACATTAATCAATAACTTCACTAAATTCTCTATCAATTAAACGATGATTCATGGTAAATGGAATCAATTTAGCCACGCCATTGTGTTGGTCTTGGAAAAAAAAATCAAGAAAAAAAGGGCCCAAACATTACTATATGGCTAAGATATTACTATTTTTTAATTGCCTTATCTAAGAAAAATGTTAAAAAAACATTTCAGTGACAATCCAATGGAAGTAAAATTTGTGGACGAATTGTCACATTATGGTAAAATGGATGTCAAATTTAATGTCAAGAATGAAAGTGAACAACTCACTCTATTACAACCTTGGTTGTCATTATAAGAACGCCTCTTGACATAATTACCAATATATAGAGTTTGTTTTAACTATGTCGGTTTTAGTGCCGAAATAATTAAGTCTATTATATTATATCATAATTGGATAAAAGAAGGTAAAATAATATTTGAAACACAAAAAATAGGGACAGACTACTTAATTCAAATCAAAAAGAGAAGTGTGTGAGCATTAATAAGGAAAGGCCCAAGCCGATGGGGTGGGAGTGGTGCGGTGAAGTCACATGGTTGTGTGCTTGCCCACCCAGTTTCAAATCCCCCCGAGGCACGATCCTCCTCGGAGGTGGTTTCGCCGATGGAGGTAGCTTCTCTGTTCGTGTTGACACTGGTGGTTTATCCTCATTACTGATGCTGGTGGCTGCTCCTCTCGTTGTCGACATTGGTGGCTCCTTCTCCTCTCGCTGCTGACTCTGGTGGCTACTCCATTTACTATTGCTGCTCCTCTCGCTGCGGTCGTGGCTGCTCCTTTCGCTGCTGACACTTGTGGCTGCTCCGCTTGCTGCTAACCCTGGTTGCTGCTAACCCTGGTGGCTGCTCCTCTCACTGCCGACGTTGGTGGCTATTTTAATAGTTGTCCCACTCACTGTGATCATTTTCGATGGTCGCTACATCTTCACTACGGTTTCTTGGTTGCTTCAATTAGGTTCCTAATAGTGGTCCCCTTCATTGTAACCAGGTTGTGGATCCTCTCAAAAATCCTCAAGTGTACAAGGATGTGGGTCCTTTCAAACAACCTCAATTTACCCTCAATCCAAAAATAAGGAAAGGCCCAACATGAGCCTACTGATAGATGATTGTGTTGATGACTTGAAATCTAAGAACATGATCATAATAGACTCACCAATATACCTTTAAATTTTTATCTCCTAATTTAACCCTTTATGTGACAAGTTCAACCACATGACTTTTATTGACTGTGTAAGCTTTGAATTCTGCATGTGCATTTATGCAGCTCTGCTCTTTAGGAATCTCACTCAAAAAAATTGTAATGTGTTGTGATACTTTGAAATATGTTTCTCCTAAGATAAAAAACCTAGCAAAAATCAATTGGACATGAGAGATAAATCCCTAGACTAAACCTGAATTGACTTCTCACACCTTATTGAGTGAAAGCATTGCGTTAAATATCAATGAACCATGCTCAATCAAATAAAACTAAATGATCCCTTCTCTTAATACAAGAAACTAAGAAACATGTAACTTCAAATCTAGGTATACTTCATATTAGAATTATGTTCATGGACTACTCTTTGATGGCTCTTGGAAGATGTAGAACATTTACATAGCCTTTTTATTAGTGATCTCCAAGGTATAAGATGGATATAAATTGATCTCTAGGCCGATAAATTTTATAGATAAGACTTTTTTTATTTTCCCACACAATCCAACTTAACATGCATGCCTAGGATGACTTAAATAAAGTGCTCAAATTGAAAATGTGTCTATCATAATGGAGAGAGACAAGTTTGGACATTGAACTTATCCTAGATCACCCAACATGTCCAAGGGTTAGAAGTAGTTCAAGAGGAAATGAAGACGGATTTGTAGAGGTGTATTATGAGTCCTAATTAAATTGAAAGTGATAAGAGGATGTGAACAAGGCAAATAGAGATGACTATGGGGAAGTAGTAGTAATAAAAAAGGGAATTTTTGCTAAAAAGATTCAAATGTGTGATATTGGTCCAAATATCCTAAAAGGTGCTTAAAGTGATGTTGTCACATACCTTGTACCAAAATTAAGTTACTAAATAATTGTATTGGATATTCTTCTATAAAGAGTACCTTAAATTGTGTTTCATATCTTGCGTATAAGAGATGTGTATCGAAAATTATTTATTTTATATTTTTTTCTCATTTGTAATTTATCTTTAATAACTTATTATTTTAATCTATTTTTTATTTATCACTTATTTTCATAAACATGTCATTTGGAAAGAGCCCAAGCATTACAAGGACATCCTAGGAAGAGTTCAAGAATTATAAATGCATTTTAGTTGGGAAAATTCTAAATATTGTGAAGGTGCTTCAACGAAAAGGACTCCATCGATTATGAATCTTGGCACCATTTCTTATAAGAGGCCCAAATGATTGTGATGGTTGGATTTGTCAAAAAAAACTAATAAATCGCACTTTGCAAAATGTTCAAAATAAATTACATTTTTTACACTCTTCATTAGTCTTACAAACTAATTTGATGTAAAGATGTTAAAAGTAGTCATTGATAATTAGAGGAGATGATATTTTTCCTTTAGGCACTTTGATGAGAAGAGTATGAGATTGAAGACCGTGAAGGCGCTTTGATTAGAGAAGTGTATAAAATGTGCACCAAATGTGAAGGTTGTCTACAACAAAGGAAACTATAAAATCACACTTTGAGGAGAGCATTTTAAGCAAGTTATATTATTTATGCTTTGCATTTAGGTCTTAAGGCCAACTTAATTTTAAAAACATTAAAAATTATCATCATGTAGATTTCATATATTTTATTCCTGAGAAGGTCAATCACAAATTTAATAGGTGAAATGTTCTTATCCAATGTGAGTTTTAATCATTCTAATATTATTCTTAAGATGGGTATCATGGAGGGGACTATAACTCCTATGTATTCTCAACTGGTAACACTATGAAAAAATTAAAATTTGCAACAAAATTAAATAAAGTATTCTCATTTAAATGTGGAGTGCAAATATTTTTAAGATGAAAATTCTAGCTCATGATAAAAAGGAGGGACTAAAATTTTGTGATACTTGAAGAAAAATATAAAAAATGTTTTGTTTCTGAATATCGGAAAAAATGTTGAACTCTTTTTCAATGATTAATTTAAAAAATCCCAAAAACTAAATTCTATAGAAGAAAAACTTATAATTTATTTTTAAAAAGTTTTATTATAATAAATCAATATTTTTCAATGTAATACATGTTGAGAAGTTTTAGATACCCCCTCCATTTAATTACTACTATAAAAAAATCACTTCTCAAGGATGGACACAATTATAAAGAGAAGAATCTAACTAAATTAGAAACATTTTATTATTAAAAAATATAATCAAAATATATATAAGGTATGAATCAACACTTCAAATATTTACAAAATCTATTCATACAAGGGTGTTAAAGTGATTCAATACTACTATAGAAACTTAAATTTGACAATTTACCATTTATCACTGCTAGTTTTGACAATGCACTCTTGCTAAGACAAACAAACTCTTTTTATTCCCACTTAGTACATCCCAGGGTCTCTCATCTAAATTTCTTAATCATACACACTGATATGTCAATAGTTTTAAAGAATTAAATGCATAAAATCCATATAAAAACTCCATTTGAGAGGATGCAACCTTCAATTTTTATGTTTTTCATCCTTGTCCAAGATAGTACATCTTGGTCAGTTTGTAATATTCATGTAAAAAACACACTTCTACCGAGGGTGAATCAATATTATCCAACTTTTATGATTTAAAACTTTAACATTCACAATCAACAATTATACAAAATATAACAATTACACAACACAATTATTTATGTGGAAACCCTTCTGGGAGAAAAACCACAGAGAAAAGATTGTTTAGAGCTACTATCCAAATCCAGCCATAATAATAATTGTATTACAAAATGTTTGTAGGCACCAACCTACTAGAGACACCAATCCCCAAAAAAAAACATCAACCCAACAAGATTCGTGAGCACCAACTCACTAGAGACACCAATCCCCAATGTTGAGCACCAACTCAAGAATCAAAAGATCCACCCACTGTAGTTGCTTCTTCAACCTGATGATGGCATATAGATAACTCTTCATTACTTCCTGGTGTTTTTGTATACCCATGGTTTACACTTTGTGTATACACCTCTCATTCTTCAATCTTCTTCAACAACTTGACATTCTAATTTGCTTGATTTTTTTCGTCCTCTTTCTTCTCTAATCCTCTTGATATGTCTTCATTAACCACTCCTCACTTATCACTCTCTTCCTTTTATTTCAAAAAAACATCATAATATCGTGATTTTTCACATCAATTCACTTATATACTATGTTTATTTCATGAACATATGTGACTTTTCATGAGTCAGCATCCTTTGGAATATTCATCATGATTCGGCTTAGGTATACTTTGGAATTTGAATATTTGAATTTTTCCAAGAATCACATAGACATCCACTATTTTCTTTTGGTCCCGTGGCATTTTATGACCATCACGGACAATTTTGTACGTGTTGGAGTTTTCTCTTTGTTGCGCGAATAATCTTCATTGTATCGTATCACTTGCCAGCTTTTGCGGCTTTCTCGTCTTTGTGTGGCATTATTTCAAATAGACAACATACTTCAGTTTTGTCCTTTGTTATGTGAGACATTGCTACAAACACCCGCAGAGGGCTTCAAAACTTGTGAAACACTATAAACATCCGCAGAACACTATAACACATGCAGAACACTACATAACGTGTGGTTCCTTTTACACACAACATGCATAATTCAAATTAAAAACATCTTTTTTATAAAGAGGTACACATCTGTAAGCATTACTAACAATATTTCTAATATAAGAAATACTTATCAATTTCCTTTGACATCAATGACAATATTTCTAATAATTCGGTTTGGACCGACTTGTACAGTTTTGAACCAACATATCCTCCATATTTGTTTTCAATTTCACATTCTTTAGTAGGTCATTTACTTCCTCTAGATCATCCTTTCCATGATAACTTACCTTTGGAGCCCTATATAAACAAGTTAAAATCTCTCATTTACACACCTGGAAATCATATGACACTACATTGACATACTCTCTTGTAACACTCACAAAAAGTACCCAAAGCTCCCTAAATCTCACCAAAGCTTATGCACATTCATTAGGGCAGTAGTCACTATACGTCTGAAGCATAATATTAGGTCAAGGAATCATATTATCTCATTTATAAGCATCCAAACATCCACAATCCAAGCAATAAGAAAGAGCCAAACTCAACTCAATCATTTTCAAAGAGATTACAATTTCTAAACCATAGTTGCATTCCCTTAGATATTACATGTTAGGTAGAGAATGGTGTGTGGTTTGAGGCCTCTTTGGATTAGTACCAACATTGATGGTGCAAGGATTGCACTTCAACCCAGCTAATGTTTGTTTAGTAGGGTTTCTTACCCATGGCTAGGGTTTGAGATCTTACTCAAAATGTTCAAAGGGCCTTGAAACATGATCTACAATTAGGGTTTGATAGTGACATACATTTCCAAGCATGCAACACTCCCAGAAAGTTACATATCTAGATTCAAAGCAAGTCCAAAACCATACAGTAGGGTCAAAACCATGTGGACGGTCATGGAAGACTTGTACGGTCCTACACTAGGTTAATTTCCAGCTATAGTTCAATTCTCAAAGCATCATAAAGTTCATATATCCTAGTTCCAATAGTCTACACATCAAAAACTTCCCAAATCTATCATGTAATTAGTTAAGTACACTCATTCTTTTGTGTATTTGAGTTTATATCATATTTTGTACATTAGTTGCAAGAATTGATGTGTTATTCTAATATTACATGATTAATGTTAGAAATTAATTAATTAGAATAACCTCATGTATATCCCCTTTACATATTTTTTAGTGTACTTAACTCACTAAACCTAAATATAATTTAATAAGGGTGTAAAACAACTACTATGTATAACACTGATTTTTTTAACAAAGTAGTTTTTCTCAGTGATATATTTTTAACAAACTAAAACTATCTTTAAATAACTGTTGTTCACTTTTAAGTTATTATAGAAAATTTTCTCTCTTACAAAATTATTATGTGTAATATTCCCTACTCAGTGATGCAAGAGCATCCAGGTTCATACGTAATCTCATGTCAACTAAAAACACTTAACCTTAACAAATAAAGTTATGCACACTACCTTTGTGTAATACCATGCACAAAATACATGCCACTTCTAAGTAGGCCATGCGAAGACCCTTGTCGTAGTTGTTATACTAAATCTATATAAAAAAATTATGTCACAAATTAGTGTATATACCACATAAGGCACAACACTACAAAGTTCTGTGGAAACCATGGAAGATTGTCCAAGTCATGTAACATTGCAAATATTTTTAGAAGTCATGCAATAATGTGTATGCATCAATACATTAGATATGTCATGGAGTACAATAAATGGCACACAAGATTTCCAAAGTTACACAACAATACGAAACTTGTGCAAGATTTCCCAGTTTGTGTAAGCGTATATGAAGTCATGCAATATTGGGGATGTTGTGCAAGTTTGTTTGATGTCACAAAAACTTACACAATTTTGTGATACACTATGCAATCCACCAACCATTTGCATAGTTGTATAATATTACATTCATGTAGTAGTGCTTCCAATGAGGATATTTATGATTGTTAGAACCACCTATCAACATTGAAATAGTTAGCAAAAAAATTGATTCTTGATCCATCTATTTCGATTAGGGACTAGTAGAATGATCCAATTCAACTCGATCCAATGGATGAGACATTCTAAGATTGGTCAATGGCCTTGAAAGACCACCTGGGGAATATTCTATATATTTTTTCTTACTGAAGGTGACATGTTTTTTATAAGTATAGAGGAAATGTATACTTGTACAATAGCTTGTTCTAAGAGACATCGATCTTGATCTAAGCATCTAAAGTTGTTACTTGATTTAGATTTGGTCTTGATTTATGGTGAAAATCCCTATAAGTGTGATTTTTGGCTGGTTTTAAAGAATCTTTGCAGAGTTTGTAATGTTAGGATAGGTCTAGGTTAGGGGAATTCTTAGTAAAATTCTTTTGGAGTCTCATTAAAGACTATAATTGGAGCATAATGGAAATGTTCCTAGATATTTAAATCTTTTTCCTTGAATTTAATGGAAATGATGTCAATTTTTTCTTATGTTTAGAATTATTTCCTAATATATCACCTTAGTGAGGTCTACTCCAACAAGGGGGTCTGTGGTGGAAGGCATTCCTTTATTGGGAACCCTAACTGAAACTTCATCATCTAGTTTTATTACACTTCCCACCTATACAATTCTCCAAACCAGTCAAGTATTTAAGTTATTTGAAACTTATTCATTTTGATTTATTTTTTGGTAACCTAGCCCTTTGTGTCATCCTTAAGCTCCAAGCTAAAAAAAATCATGATGTGGAAAAGCTTGAAGTTATTTTTAAGCATATCCCAATAGTATTAGGAATTCATATTACAAATATATTTAAGTTGTGCATAGTCGCCCATGGGTTTCCACCTTCCTGGACATCCCACATTATACATCCCATTTGCAATACTAGATATGAGAATGATCATATTAATCATCACAATATCATGGTTGGACACATCTTATATAAAATATGTTACATAACTCTAGATATTCATCTCTAGTTGGGCAATGAGAAATATACTAAGGGCCAAAGGACAAGTATATTTTAAAAGTAACCATTATACCATTTGTAATATATTCACTTTGATCTCTATCATTGAGGAAGCTAAGACAAAATAAATTGGAATATTTTTCTATTGCATGGAATTTCATAGGGAATTTGACAAATTTCCTCGACACTTGTTACTTGATAATATTTAAAAGTCTTTAGGTCTTCCACATTTAGTGGTTGTTCCTGTGATGATACTTTATGGGACCGTTTTCAATGAGGTATAAATGAGGGATAGTGAGAGAAAAGTTGTCCAAAGTACTATATGTGTCAATTAATGTATCCATATTTCTCCTACACTTTTTGGACAATATATCAATGGCTAGAGGAAATAATTCAAATACATTTTGTGCCACATACGATTATTTACTCTTCTAGGTCCTTGTCACAATCATTCTATTTGTAGACGACATTTTTTCATGCCTCTCTGGATGAGAGGTATCCAACAACAACTTGATATCTTAGTCTCCTTTTGTTATACTCATGAAATTTAGGTTACTTTGGGTAAAATAAAAATAGCTTTTAATATCTCTAAAATTAAGGAAAATTAGATGACTTTTACTTATATTTGTGAGGCATTTGAATTAGTCGTTTCATATGTGACCGTACTTTAGCTTGACTCCATGCATAATGTCTAGAATTATTATAAATGACATGCAAATCTCACCACCTTTGAAAAATATATTTTTCAACTTCAATTCTGGAACATTCATACGAAGATCCACCTCTTTCACTCATTATTCACATGTTCCCTCTTATGTGGAGGTAAGGTTTGAGGACCATGCCTCCGAGTAGAGTGTTGATAGGGTTTTCTTCTTCCTGTTCAGCTTAGTGTGCTAGAAATCAACAAACACCAAAAAACCTCAAATATGGAAGGGCTTAGTACTTTGGGAGATTATGATGACTGTTATGGGCATAAAGTGGATGATGAGCTCCTCATTGTGATCTCAGCAAACGTGCAACTAAAGACACTAGAGAAAAATTGCTTAGATATTTTATGTGGGGTCTATTTGATGGAGCGGATCCAAGAAGCGTTCACTTCCTCGGTGGCTATCAACCCCCATGTGACAAAGAGAAATAATAGAAATGCAAGATAAAGAAACAACATGCAAGCTGATAAACAACGAAACCTGAAAATATTAGTATGTAGATGAGCTAATGATTTGATCCAAGAAAATGTGACGTAAATCAAGCTAAGTGAACCACTAATGCATGAGAAGGATATTGAGGGGATTCTAGTGGCATTACAATGGAACTATGATGATGTTATGACAAACAAGAGGTTATAATGTCAGAGATTCACTCTTTCCTTCTTTCTTCTTTGGTTAAAACTTCAAAACAACATTTCCCAAAAATTCCAACTTTTTTAAACGAGGGGGGAAGACCTATATTTATAGCCTAGTGGTGAGGTTAGATTATGGGTTATTAATTAATCAAGGTTTTGTAAAGTAACCCTAGTTAAGGGACGTGATTTTAGTGGTTAGGTTTTGATATGGATATGATGTTATTGCGCGTGGCTCATGATTTGAATTAGTGGGTGAAATAGTCGATGTGATCCAGATTTTTTTTTACTGCCTTATCTAAGAAAAATGTTAAAAAAAACTATTTCTAGTGACAATACAAGGACAGTAAATGTGTGGACGATTGTCACATTAATGGTAAAAATGGATGTCAAATGTAATGTCAAGAATGAGAATTGTGAAGTGAACAACTCACTCTATTACAACCTTGTGGTGTCAGTTATAAGAACGCCTTCTGGAAAGAATTACCAAGATATAGAGTTTGTTTTTAACTAGCTCGGTTTTTAGTGCCGAAATAATTAAGTCTCTTTATTATATCATAATGGATAAAAGAAGGTTTTAAAAATAATATTTGAAACACAAAAAATAGGGACAGACGACTTAAATTCAAAGCAAAAAGAGAGGTGTGAGCTTAATAGGAAAAGGCCCAAGCGATGGGGTGGGGAGTGGTGCGGTTGTGTGAAGTCACATCGGTTGGTGGGGGCTTTGCCCACCAGTTCAATTCCCCAGACGGCACGATCCTCCTCGGAGGTGGTTTCGCCGATGGAGGTAGCTTCTCTGTAGGGTTGAACTGGTGGTTATCCTTCCTTCTGACTGGGGCCTGCTCTCTCGTTGTCGCATTGGTGGATCCTTCTCATCTCGCTGCTGACTCTGGTGGCTACGCCATTTACTATTGATGCTCTTCGCTGCCTGGTCGTGGCTGATCCTTTCGCTGCTTGACACTGTGGGCTCCGCTTGCTGGCTAACCCCTGGTTTGCTGCTAACCCTGGTGGGCTCCTCTCACTGCCGACGTTGGTGGCTATTTTATAATAGGTCCAACTCAACTGTGATAATGTTCGATGGTCGCTACATATTCACTACGGTTTCTTGTGGCTTCAATTAGGTTCCTAATATGGTCCCATTCATGGTAACCCCCCATAGGTTGTGGCTCCTCTCAAAAATCCCACGTTGTACAGGATGTGGTCCTTTCAAACAACATCAATTACCCTCAATCCAAAAATAAGGGAAAGCCCAACATGAGCCTACTGATAGATGATTATGTGTTGAGACTCGAAATCTAAGAACATGATCATAATAGGACTAACCACGATACCTTTAAATTTATCTCTAATTTAAACCCTTTATTGTACACAGTCAACCACATGACTTGATGACTGTGAAAGCTTGAATTCTGCATGTGCAATTTATGCAAGCTCTGCTTTTAGGAATATCACTCAAAAAAATGGGAATGTGTGTCGACCTACTTTGAATATGTTTCTCTAAGATAAAAACCTAGCAAAAAATCAATTGGACATGGAGAGATAAATCCTAGACTAAACCTGAATGACTCTCACACCTTATTGATGTGAAAGCATGGCGTTTAAATATCAATGAACATGCTCATCAAATAAAACTAAAAGGATCCCTTCTTTTAATACAAGAAACTAAGAAAACACTTAACTTCAAATCTAGGTATACTTCATTTGAATTTGTTCATGGACTTTACTATTGATGGCTCTTGGAAGATGTTAGAACATTTTACATCGCCTTTTATTATTAGTGATCTCCAAAGGTATAAGATGGATATAAAAGATCTCTAGCCGGATATAAATTTTATAGATAAGGACTTTGTTATTTCCCACACAATCCACTTAACAGCATGCTAGGATTGACTAAATAAGTGCTCAAATTGAAATGTGTCTATCATAAAGAGAGAGAACAAGTGTGGACATTGAAACTTATCATAGATCACCCAACATGTCCAAGGGTTCAGAGTAGTTAAGAGGAATGAAGACGGGATTTGTAGAGGTGTATTATGAGTCCTAATTAAAGTGAAAGTTTAAGAGGAGGTGAACAATGGCAGGGGGACAAAAATAGAGAGGACTATGGGAAGTAGTATGATAAAAAAAGGGATTTTTGCTAAAAAGATTTCAATGTGTGATATTGGTCCAAAGATCCTAAAAGGTGCTTTAAAGATGATGTGGTCACATCTTGTAACAAAATTAGTACTAAATAATTAATTGGATAGTCTTCTATAAGAGTACCTAAATTGTGTTGCATATCTTGCGTATAAGAGATGGTATCGAAAAATTATTTTATTTTATAATTTTTCTCCTGCATTTAGCTTTAATAAAATTATTATTTTAATCTATTTTTTTATTTATCACTTTTTTCATAAAATGTCATTTGGAAAGAGCACAAGCAGTACAAGGACATCCTAGAGAGTTCAAGAATTATCAATGCATTTTAGTTGGGAACATTCTAAATATTGTGAAGGGGCTTCACGAAAAGGACTCCATCGATTATTGAATCTTGGCACCATTTCTTATTTAAGAGGCCCAAATGATTGTGATGGTGGATTTTGTCAAAAAAAAACTAATAATCGCCACTTGCCAAATGTTTCAAAAAATTACATTTTTTACCTCTTCATTAGTCGACAACTAATTTTGATGTAAGATGTTAAAAGATAGTTCCTTGATAATTAGAGGAGATGATATTTTTCCTTTAGGCACTGATGAGAAGGAGTATGAGATTGAAGACGTGAAGGCGCTGTGAGTAGAGAAGTGTATAACATGTGGCACAAATGTCGACAGCAGACAGACCAACAAGCGAAACATAAATCCACACTTTTGAGGAGAGCATTTTAAGCAAGTTATATTATTTCTGCTTGCATAGGTCGTAAGGCCACTTAATTTTAAAAACATAAAATTATCATCATGTAGATTTCATTATATTTTATTCCTGAGAAGGTCAATCACAAAATGTAATAGTTGAAATGTTCTTAGCCAATGTGAGTTTTAATCATTCTAATACTATCTAAGATGGGTAATCCTGGAGGGGACAAACTCCTATTGTATTATCAACTTGGGTACACTATGAAAAAATTTATTAAAATTGCAACAAAATGAAATAAAGTATTCTCATTTTAAATGTGGAGTGCAATATTTTTAGATAAATTCTAGCTCATGATAAAAAGGAGGGGGACTCTAAATTTGTGATACTTGAAGAAAAAATATAATAAAAGTTTTGTTTCTGAATATGGAAAAAATGTTGAACTCTCTTTTAAATGATTAATTTAAAAAATCCCAACAAATAATTCTATAGAAGAAAAACGTAATAATTTATTTTTAAAAAAGTTTTAGTAAATAAATCAATATGTTGTCAATTGTATACATGGTGGAAGTTTTAGATACCCTCATAATTACTACTTTAAAAAAATACTTCTCAGGATGTGACACCAATTTATATAAAGAGAAGAAATCTAACTAAATTAGAAACATTAATTATTAAAAAATATAATCAAAATATATATAAGGTATGAATCAACCACTTAAATATTTACAATTCAAAATTATCATACCAGGGTGTTAAAGTGATTCAAATACTATAGAAACTTAAAATTTGACAAAAGGAGGTGATGATAACAGAAAGGGGAGAAAAAGTGAAACGACAAAGCGATAGGGAGATGTGATTGATCAACAGTAATAGAGCGAAAGCTCGCTGAAATATGCAAAGCAAGGTAATATAAGAGCAAAGAACACAACAAAAAAGGTCGAATATGTGGAGTAATAAGATGGGGGACGGCGTAGGTATGACACGACGACAGATAACGAAAGTCGAGGGATGTAAGAAATAGGACATCCCCGGAGGGGTCTAGCCTGCAAATCTAAATGTCTGAATCATAGGAACACACTGATATGTCAAGAGTTTAAAGAATTAATGCATAAAATACGACGAGCATATAGCAAAGGAAAAACATCATATTCGTGAGAGGGAAATGAAACCAAACCTTCATTTTTTATGTTAATTCAAAATCCTTATCATGAACAAAAGTAGTTAGGTGAACGCTTAAATGGGTCCTGGTCAGTTGTCGTGAAACTAATAACATGTAAACAAAACAAAAACTTATACCGGAATGGGGTGAATCAGTATTACCCACTTTATGATTTAAACCTTTTAGAAAAATCAAAGTCACATGCAACATTATAGTAACGGTACAAAATATAACAATTACACAACAGCATATTTATGTGGAAACATTCTGGGAGAAAAACCAGAGAAACGAGTTTAGAGCTTAAGAATCCACACAAAAAGTCACAGACACAATTAAAGAGATAACGAGTTAGAAATAAAGAGCAAAATTAATGTTTGTAGGACACCCAAGAACCCCGACTAGAGGGACACAACACCAAAGAGCTGAGCGCGCGCCAAAAAAAGTAACATCAACCAACAAGATTCGGAGCACCAGAAACTCACTGAGGGAGCCAACAATCACCGCAAACTGTTGGGGGAGGGCAAAGCCAGAACAATACAAGAACTATCAAAAGAATCACACTCCACAGGTAGTGTGCTTCTCTCAACTCGATGATGGGCGCAGGAATAGGTAGATAAAACGCAAATTTCGAGTAAAGGGGGGACGGCTTTCGCTTGGGGAGTGATTTTTTGTAGGTGTAATGAACCAGCCGAGGTGGACACAAACCCATAGGGAAGGTAAGTACACCACCGTGGTGGAGAGCTTGCTTTACAATTTCTTACGAAACAAGACTATGAACATATGACGAGAAGAGTTGCTTAAGATTTTGTAAACGAGTGTCCTCTTGGCTTCTAACTTGACAATCAGCCATGTGGTGGATACTGTCTACATTGTAGACCACGTCCGTCACGTTATATTATCACTGCTCTATACGCTTGTATTGTCAAAAAAAAGCATAGCGATTTAATATCGTGAATTTTTTGGCACGATGCAATTCATCTTATTATTACTAGTTTAATATATGTCGAAATGAACAATACCAAACTTTTATGAGGTCAGCATCCTTTGGAATATTAATCATGATGAGGAAGTGTAGGTATACTTATTGGAATTTGAATATTTGGAGATGTGTCTTCAACAGGAATACTAACAGTAGCATACCACTAGTTGGTTCTTGTTGGTCACCCGTGGCATTTAATTTGATGCCCGACACGGAACCAATTTGGATAACGTGTGGAGGGTTTTCTCTATGAGTAAGGTACTGCAGAGAATGCAGAGCGAGACGCTAATCTGAGTCATTGTATCGTAGAGGTGTCCTTGGCCAAGCTGTTTGCGGGATTTCGTCGGCTCGCGTTCAGCATAGGACTTTTGTAGTGGGCCTTCTTTTACTAAGAAATAAGACAAACATACTTCCAGTTAGTGTATTTGTCGATACTGTGAACGACATATGCTACAAGGAACAGCGCCGCCAGAGGAGGCCTGCTCAAACTGATGAGGATCGAGAACACTATTAAAAAAAATCCGACAGACCACAATAATAAAGCATCAGCATGCAGACACTGAATAACGGCAGGGGGAGTGTTGTAGTGTGGTATGCCTATGAAATACAAAAGCGAAACAAGCATCAGGTGCAAATGGTGAGAAAAGAAACAGTGTTTGTTGTAGATCGAGAGAGAAGTGGTAACACATCTGTAAGCTGGTCAATAACATAAACAATATTCTTATGAGGATATTGGACGGAGAAATAGCTGTGAAATATCCATTTCCATTGACATGCAAGGAGAAATATTCCTAATAATTCGGTTTGGGACAAAAGACAGCGAAGGATTCCCGAGGCATGGTCAGTATTGTGACACCACCAAGATAGATGGCGTGCCATACTTGATTATTCAATTTCACATTGACGCTAGTAGTAAGGCTCAGCATATTAGGGAGCGGTTAAACACTCTAGATCAATCCTTCCATGAAACTGACCTTTGAGCCCTATACTAACAGATATAAAAATCTCTAAAATTTAACACACCTGGAAATCATAGACACTACATTGACATACTCTCTGTACCTCACAAAAAGTACCCAAGCTCCCTAATCTCACCAAAGCTTAGGCACATTACATTAGGGCAGGAGTAACTAAAGGTATGAAGCATAATATTAGGTAAAAGGACATCATATTGTATCTCATTTATAAGCATCCAAAATCCCAATCCCAAGCAATGAGAAAGAGCCCAAACTCAACTCAATCATTTAGTCAAAGAAAGATATACAATTTCTACAACATAGTTGATTCCCGTAGATTATTACACTGTTAGGTAGAGGAATGGTGTGTGGTTTGAGGACCTCTTGGATTAGATTCCAAACATTGCTGGGTGCAAGGTTGCACCTTCAACCCAGCAGGCTAATGTTTGTTAGAGGGTTTCTTACCCATGGCTAGGGTTCTTGAGCTTCTTACTCAAAATGTTCAAGACAAGGGCAATTATGAAAACTGCTCTACAATTAGGGTGTAGTTTGATAGTGAATTACATTTCCAAGCATGCCAACACTCCCACGCAAGTTACATAGATCGTGATTCACAGCAAGTCCAGCAAACATATCAAGTAGGAGTCCCAAACTCAGTGTGGGGCGAGGTCAGGAAGACAGGTTAGTAGGCACGGTCCTACACTAGGTTAATTTCCAGCTATAGTCAATTCTCAAGCATCACAAGTTATATATCCTAGTCAATAGTCGACACATCAAAAACTTCCCCAAAATTATCAGTAATTCGGGTTAAGTACCTTCATCTTTGTGTTTGCGTTTATCTCCTCTTTGTACATTCGTTGCAAGACTGATGTGTTCTGTCATCGCGTATAGACACATGCTGAATGTTAGAGGCAAGGACACCAGAAAGGGAAGTTCATGAGACTCAATGTTAAAACCTACAACAGTGGGATCTACCACACCCACTTACGTCTTTTTTGGTGTACTTAAATCAACTTAAAACCTATAAAGAATCATTATCACGGGGGTCAACCCACAATCCTCAAGGTGATATCCACGTGAGTTTTTTTCACAAGACGTTAGTTTTTTATGCAGTGAGGTCTATTAATTTGTGAACCGCAACTAAATACTATCTGGTGAAGAGAGTAACTGTGGTTCACTGTTTAAGTTATTATCGAAAATTCTCTCCTCTTACAACATCAATGGTAGTTGTGCGTGTGTTCATAGAATGATATTCGACCGTACCGGACATGCGTCATTGCCGTGGATGCATAGAAGCAAGGCGAGTCAATAAGGGCTGTATTACGGGGTGAGAGACGGCCTTGGCCCTGTTACAACAGTACAGAGCAGAGGAGGTAATATTAGCACACCCAACGGAATCACGCTGAGAATGCACACTACCTTTGTGTTCATTACCATGCCCAAAATACATGCCACTTCTAAGTAGGCATGCGAAGGACCCTTGTCTAGTTGTTATCCTAAAGTCACGATAGGTCTGAGAACTCGGAGAAGCCAGAACGAATTAATTGATCCCGCCCGGGAATGATAAGGGGCGATTATCACATATAGTAGGAGCCCCCAGTGCTAAACGGGCAGCGCACATGACGTACCAAACATCCTGACAACCTCTAGATGTCGGTAGATAGTGGAGAAAGGGCCGTGGCAAGACCTGTGCGTCCCGGCAAGTGATCACATTGACCCATAATTGTTCGCCAGGTCCAGGCTGCGAACGCAATTGTAGTAGGTGCCATATAACCGATGCCCTGTAACTGTCGAAAATGTGTCTATGGCGTCCAATCAAATGGCCCCAAGCATTACCCAAAGATAGTATGAAGAGAATAAAACGAATACCCGAACCGTGTGCAAAGGAACCCGACTGACGACAGTAATCACACATAGTTATTGTTGTTTGAAACCGGCCAGTGAGCTCATTTTGGACGTCATAGGCCATCATGGGAACTGCTTGTAGGAAGAGCGATTCGGGCGTTGGCGTGAGTAGTCACAACCAACAACAGGTGCACGACAGTAAATACCAGCTTTTCGTGCTAGACACACTTAATGCGCCCTCCTCTAGCAACGCTGCATATTGCAATTCGTAGGACGTGCGGGACCTCACACGGCTCCCCAGGTTTGGATGCTGAAGATGGATGAGCTTGCACACTCGGACCTACGTTTCTGGAAGAGAGGTATAGGACCAGGAAACCCTAACCGAGGATCGACAACATGGACCATAGAGAACAGTGTGACCTCAGAGGGTTAAGCGCACAAACCACCATTGCTATTTTCTTGAACCATGTCTAAAATGTTCGGAACATGTAGGAAGTGACGAAGCGTAGGACAATGATCACCCCCCCCCCCGTCACAAAAATCGCTGCCACTGGGGATAAGCGACCATTTGCTAAGAATAGTGCGGACTGGCGCTATGGAAGAAGAGCCCACCTGGGGAAGTGATGTCATTTCTAAGTGTTTCTGTCTTACGATGAAGTGTGGAACAAGTGTTTTTTCTTAAGATCTTAGAGGGAACATGTAGTCACTTGGGTACAGGCTAGCTTGTGTAGCACTCGCGACGGACCCGTAGCGATCTTGATCAGGTCGCCCTCTCAGAGATTTTATTAGACTATGATTGCGACTGTTTGTGTGTTATGCGTGCTTAGTGGTGGCAGTAGCGGGATGCAGGACTCCCTGTGGAAGTGTACCGAGTGATTGAGGTATGGGGCTGGGTATATAGGTCTGAAGACTGGTACTTGTGCGAGATTAAATGGTTTGTAAACGGGACCGTAAAGGAGTAAGGTGACTAGGTTAGACGGTGGGAAATGTCTAAGCTGTATAGTCACTTCTTAGTTGGAGTGCGCATGCATGTAAAGACTACTATGAGACAAATGCTGGCAAAGAGCTTTCACCGTCGAAGCATAAGTATGTATAAATACATAGATTGCGTTCCACTGCATTTCAGTAGGAAATGCTGTATGCAAATTTAGTGTTACGGGATGTAGAAAGTCAAGTCGTAGTGGTGTAGCACTTATTATAAAGCGCTAGTAAGCATAAATATTCAACCCGTTAGTGGGAGGCATTGCTGACTCACAAACGAGAGGGGGTATGTGTGTGGGGTAAGGTGGAAAGGGGCTATATGAGAGTTGAGGAAGCCCGACTGCAACTTCATCATCTAGTTTTATTACATTTCACACCTATCCAATATCCAAACAGTCACGTATTTAAGTTATTTGAAACTTATTCATTTGGATTAGTTTTTTGGTGAACGAGCCCTTTGGGTCATCCTTAAAGCTCCAAGTAAAAAAATCGATGATGTGAAAAGCTTGAAGTTATTTTAAGCACTATCCCAAATAGATAGGGAATCAATTACAAATATAATTTAAGTTGTGCATAGTCGCCATGGGTTGCCACCTTCCTGGACATCCCACATTAACATCCCATTGCAATAATAGATTATGAGAATGATCATATGTAATCTTTTTTTCAATCACAAATCATGGTTGGACACATCTTAGATAAAATATGTACATAACTCTAGATACTCATCTCTAGTTGGTTGAGGCAATGAGAAATATACAAGGGCCAAAGGAACGTATTTTAAAAGTAACCATTGACCATTTGAATATTATTCATTTGATCTCTATCATGAGGAAGCTAAGACAAAATAAATTGGAATATTTTTATGCATGGAATTCATAGGAATTTGACAACTTTCCTCGACACTTGTTACTGATAATATTTTAAACGTCTTTAGGTCTTCCACATAGTGGGTGTTCATGGTGAGATACCTTTAAGGGGACGTTTTCAATGAGGTAACATGAGGGATATGAAGAGAAAAGTTGTCCAAGTACTTATAGGTGTCAATTATGTATCCATATTTATCCTACCTTTTTGGGACAAATATCAATGGCTAGAGGAAAGATCAAATACATTGTGTGCACATACGATTATTACTCTATAGGTCCGTTGTCACAATATTCTATTTGTAGACGACATTTTTTCATTGCCTTCTGGATGAGAGGTATCAACAACAATTGATATCTTAGTCTCCTTTTGTTATACTCATGAATTTAGTTATTGGGTCAAAATAAAAAGCTTTAATATCTCTAAAATAAGGAAAATTAGATGATTTACTTATATTTGGAGGATTTGAATTTAGTCGTTTCATAATGTGACCGTACTTTAGCTTGGACTCTGCATAATGTCTAGAAATTATAAATGACATGCCACAATCTCACCACCTTTGAAAAAAAAATATATTTTTAACCTTCAATTCATGGAACATTCTACGAAGATCACTCGTCCACTCATTATTCACATGTTCCCTCGATTATGTGGGGTAAGGTTGAGGACAAGACTCCGAGGAGTAGGTGTTGATAGGTTTGTTCTTCCGTTCAGCTTAGTGTGCTAGACATCAACAAACACCAAAAACCTCAAATATGGAAGTGCTTAGTACTTGGGAGATTATGATGACTGTTATGGGCATAAAGTGGATGATGAAGTTCTTCCTCATGGATCTCAGCACAGTGCCAACTAAAGACACTAGAGAAAAAATTGCTTAGCTATTTTGTGGGGTCATTTGATGGGGCGGATCCAAGAAGAGTTCACTTCCTCGGTGGGTATCACCCCCCATTTGTTGTGACAAAGAGAAAATAATAGAAATGCAAGATAAAGAAGAAACAACATGCAAGCTGATAAACCCAACGAAACCTGAAAATATAGTTGTAGTGAGCTAATTGATTTGATCCAAGAAAATGTGACTACATCAAGCTACGTGAACCATAATGAATGAGAAGGATCTGAGGGGATTCTAGTGGCATTACAATGGAACTATGATGTAGTTTTATGACAACAAGAGGTTATAATGTCAGAGATTCACTCTTTCCTTCTTTCTTCTTGGTTAAAACTTCAAAACAACATTTCCCAAAATTTCCAACCTTTTTACACGAGGGGGGAAAGACCTATATTATAGCCTAGTGTGAGGTTAGATTAGGGTTATTATTAATCAAGGTTTTGTAAAGTAACCCTAGTTAAGGGACGTGATTTTAGTGGTTAGGTTTTGATATGGATATGATGTTATTGCGCGTGGCTCATGATTTGAATTAGTGGGTGAAATAGTCGATGTGATCCAGATTTTTTTTGCATGATTTAAATATGAGTGGGACTCATGATTTGAATAAAATGAGTAGATGATTGAAAAAATTGGGTGAGGATAAAAAAGTAGTGGGACTCATGATTTAAACAATTTTTGAGTGATAAGACTAAATTTGTAATATTTATACAACGAGGATTAATTAATTAAAAGTGAAATCAATTAAACAATTAAGATTTCTTAATAGAACATGTATTTTTTATGGGAAATGTCATTTATTCAATTTGTAGGGAAAATGGATTCAAACAGATAAACTTGATGAGGGAGAGCGAATGCGGGGTGAAGGGGAGGAACGATACAAAAAACCAGTGTCTACATTTGCCCCTTTTTGATGAGTGGTTTGCGATAGTAAGCCACGAGACAAAAACAAAAAGGGTTTGATGAGGATAAAGGAGTAGATGGTAAGCTTCCCCTCAAACAGGGAGTCAATGATGTCACGCATTTTAAAAGGGTTGGTGGATAGAGAATGGGTAAAAACATGACCAAAGGAAAGATGTCCCAGGCAAAATGGATCACAATAACAATAAAAAAATATGGCGCTGACTCCAATATCACATCGGTAGAGGAAAATTACACTCTCAATGGAGACATGTGACAACATTCTATGGACCAGTGAGTGGGTGAAGATCACTACAATATGGATGCAAACCATGATGACCCGTGGGTCATAAGAAAACATCAAAGTATGTGTAACTAAATGCAAAAGGTATGTGAAATTCTTTGTATGTGAGGGATCGAGCAAGAAATCATGCGTCTGCAAAAGGGATGAGGATGAAGATGATAATGTCATAGCACAGGGCACGAAAATAATTATGAAATATGGAAGGTGGATGTGTAAATAAAATGCCCCAGGGGGAACGAGTATGGTCACAAATGTGGACACGACAAGCAGATGGGATAGAAGTGTGAGATAAAATGCCTTGAAAGGTTAGTAAATATGGTGATGAATACATGTTTCATAAGAAAGGTTTGTAGGTGATGGTAGATGAGTATGGGAAGAAAATATAAATCACTCCCACTTCTTCAGCAAATAGGAGGAGTCAAGCTACTTTTGCAAAGAAACAAAAGTAGAGAAAACATTTGTGAAAGAGAAAAATATTGGGTAGGTGATGACCGTTATGGTATCCTCTAAGACAAAAATGTCGAGGGAAGATGCGATGAGGGATATATGTGATGATGTCTCCTTGAGAGGGTTGACAAGAATGGAAGAGACGACATCACTCCTGAAAGGAGGAGAGAGAAATTTTATAGAGAGGAGGAAGAGGACATTGAATGGAATAGAGCGAACGTGGTGGAGGTGGAGAAAAAAAAGGAATGAAAGAGGATAAAGGGGATGAGGTGTAATAGGGCGGAGAAACCATCATCTATCGATAATGAGGAGTGTAAAACGTGCTTGATTTTGATGGAAAGAAGAGGAAGAGAATAATAGAGAAGGAAAATAAGAGATAAAAGCATAAAAGAGGGAGAAAGATGGGAAAAGATAAAAGGAGAAGAAGTAGAGAGGGTGCGATGGGCTTGGAGAAAAAGAAAATAGAGAAAGAGAATAAGAGAAGAAAGCGATGAGGAAGGACGAACAAGAAGGAGTAGACAAGATGAGAGGAGGGAAGAACTGAGAGTAGGGAGATGAGAGAAGAGGGATGATATGTGTTGTAAGAAAGAAGCAACAGAGATAATAAAGAGGGAAGATGGAGGAAAAAATAAATGATGAAGGAAAAAGAAGGAGAGGACAAGAAAATGATAGAATAGATGGTGAAGGAGCAAGGAAAAGGAAAAGGGAAAAAGAAGAGAAAAGGGGACAAAGTAGAGGGTGAAAACGGGAGAGAGATGTACAATATGGAAGCATTGGAAACCAAGAAATAGACAATATGTAGAAGATGATGGAGAGAAATGGTGAAAAAAATTGAGGGTGATGAGTTAGAGGAGGAATGTAAGGAAGACAAAAGAGATGACACAGTGGAGAAAAAGAAGGAAACTATGGTGGAGGAGGGAGAGGTGGAGAAGAGTATGTGAAGTGAAACTGGGACAAAATGAATGAAAGGGCGGAAGAAATTGGGAGTCCGAATGGAAAGATAAAAAAGGGAATGGTTGATTATGAGAAGAGAAAGAAAATTCAAGAGTGAGGGAGACAAAGGATGGAATATGGAGAATGATATAAGAGATAGGGATGACATGGTCAGAAGGAAATGATGAAGGAAAAAACAAGAAGAGGACAAGAAAATGACAAAGCTGAGGGTGAAAGCAGAAAAAAGGGAGAAGCATATCAAAAATGAAGAGTGTGAAGACAGGTGATAGGGATGAAGGGAAAGAAATAGTGGAACACGGAAGAGATGATAGAAGTGAGAAAAGGAAGAGGTGAATATGAGAGAAGGATGATAGGAGAGATGGACAAGAAGACGAGATGAGATTAGCGGGTAAAATCAGGAAAAAGGGAGAGAAATATGGAAAGGGGATGAGGAAGATGAAGAAGTTAAAGAAGACGAAAGAGGAGGTAGAATAGAGAAGGGAAAGAAACAATTAGGGACTAAGAAGATGTGGAGAAAAACAAAGAAAGGAAGAGAAATTGGTACATAATGATTGAAAAGGTGGGCGTGAGAAAGAAAGGAGATTTGGTAGTGGGGAGATGAAAATGATAGGGAAAGAAGAGATGATAGAGCACATATGGGGAGAAGATTGAAGAAACCAAGGTGTCGGGAGGAAGACCCAGAAAAAAGAATATGAAATAGACCACATGTAAATGCATGTGGAGGGTGAGATGATAAAAAAGATGGGACAACGTTGTTGAGCCAGGGTATCGATGGGGAAGTAAGAGAGAAGCATGAGGGAAAAGGGGGAGGAAGTCAATACAGAGGAAGTAAAAGAAAACAAGGGGTAGAAAGGAGGAGACGACAAGAGAGGAAATGATGTAGAATGAAGGAAACCAAAAGGGGAGATATGTAGTGAAGAGTGAGTAGTATAAGGAATGTAAAGAGAAAATGGAGGGGAGGAATGACACAGATTGGAAGAGATGCGGAGATGCATGAAATGAGGATAAGGGGATGACGAGAAAATAGAGAGAGGGTGTAGGGTGAAGGCAATAAAGATATTGAAGAAGGCGAAGGGAAGATGGAGAGGTGGCGAAGAAAAAAAGAGGGAAGAATAGAATGCTAGCGAAGGGATGTTAGGAGAAGTCCTCTGATAATTATTTGTAGGGAAAGATGTGAGGGAAAGTGAGAAAAGGGAGAAAGTAAATGAGGAATGGAAGAGGAAACGCCAACGAAGGGATGTTAGGAGAAGTCCACTGACAATTGTTGGTGGGGATGGATGAGGATGAAGAGGTGGTGAGGAAAAATGGGAATGGATGGTCTAGAAATTGATGCCAATGAAGGGACGTTAGGAGAAGTCCCCCAATAATGATCAAAGGGCACAAAGGAAGAAAGTAAGGAAGAGAAAATGGAGGAGGTAAAAAGGAGTGAACAAGGACATGTAGAATGGGGATGAGTGAATTTTAGGAGAAGTCCACTAATAATTATTAGCACAGAAATGGAAGTTGATGATGAAATCATGTTGAGGGAAGAACCCATAACAATGGAGGGTAAACATGAGGGTAGATATGTGGGATAATTAAAGATGGATAACTATTTGTGTGAAGATGAAGGCAAGGAGAGGATGCAATGGATGAGGATGAATGAGGTAAAGATGAACAAATGAGACATAGTAAGAAATGGTATGAAGTGGTTAAGTAATATTTCCAAGCGAGGGATGATGGAGATGATAATTGGGGAAGTCAGAGATTGTTTGTGTGAGGAAGAAAGAAGAGGTAAGAGGATGTGTTTATGGGGAATGAAGAGAAAATGTGGATGGTGTTAATGTGGAGGGATGGGGAAAGAAAAAATGATGGATCATCCTTAACAGGGATTCTTAAGTAAGATCGTCATGCCGCATGAGTGGTTAAGTAAGATCACCAAACCAACAATTATGCTATGTAAGGAGAAAGACAACATTGTAATGGGTATAAGGGTTGAATGGTTGGTTAGAGTAAATGACTACGATAAGAGGTGAGAGAAATAAGATGAGGGAAATCTAGTGAGATGGGGGAAGGGTGGATGACAAATCAGCCTTAAGAGGAACTTGTAAGGAAGATCGCCAAATGACGGGAATGGTTAAGTAGGATTCCTAAGCCGAAGAAGAAGAAGAATGATGATAAGAAGTGGATGATTGGCATGGTTGATGGGAAGAGTGTATGACAAGATGAACTAAAGGGGAACCCTTAAGTATATTTGCCATACTATGAAAGTGTGTAAGTAATATTATCAAGTAGAAGACAGATACTAAGAAGGATGAGAAAAGAGTGATTGGTATATGTAAGAGTGGAACAAGAGGTGGGAGGGGGTGATAACAAGGAAACAAGGAGTGTAACATAAATGGATGGAGGAATGTATGTAGTATAGTATGGATAGTGTGAGGGGAATCCTTGATTGGGATGCCCACGTTGCGAGAGTGATGAGGCTAGAGCGTTAAGCAGAAGAGATGGAGTGGGAAGACATTTGTAGTGGTGATTGTCATTCGATGGAATGGAAAATTGTGAAGGACTTTCTACAATGACGAGATCTTAGGAAAGGGGTATATCTCAACTAAGATGCCTGCGGGGAAGGGGTGATTAAGTAAGATCGACAAGTTGAAAGTGAAATAATGAAAGGGGACTGAAATGATGAAACATGTGATGAAGGAAGTGACACCAGTAAAAGAACATTAGGGGAAAAACCAACAATAATTATTAGGGGTGGAGGGCAGGTGAAGGATCAAAGAAATAGTGGAGAAGGATAAAAAGGGTGAGAAGAGTAGTGGAGAATGAAATGGGGTGAATTTTAAGGGAAGTTTTGGTTGGTAAAGGAGACTAGGAGGAAGGAATGACCAATGGATGTGATTTCAAAAGAGATTTTGTCTAGAATGACAGGTATACTTCTAGTAGGATTGTCATGATGCGTGGATAGTTAAGTAGATGTGCCAAGCTGGGGATGAAAAGCTTGGAATGGTGAAAAATATGATGTCTACACTATGTGATAGACATGAATAAGAATGGTGAGAAGGCTAATGGGTGGATAATTGATAAGAAGATAAGGGCGATGCGGGAGGATGGATGGAGAAAGGTCATGTTGGCCATGGTGGGGGATGAGGAGCTATTGGATAATGAATGCTACTTGAGAGATATCCTCAAGTAGAATTCACAAGTTGCAACGTAGATCAAGTATAATTCCCAAACCAAACAATGCATTAGATAGAGTGTTTAGAAATAGTAAAAAAATTCATGGATTTATGGATGGTGTTAATAGAGGACATCCTTAAGAATAAATATATGGATGCAAATTTTATGATTTGAAATTTGATATCTAAGAATGTGATTGTGATAAAAGGTTACCTTGATAAGATAAATGACACATGACCATAATAAGGGGCACGTAAGAAAACCATGCTTCAAACTGAGTGGGAGGTAAACAAGAAAGGGTACCACTCAGGGCATTGCACTTGCAACCAATAACAGGTGTTAGTACATGACCGACGACAATTACTTATACCAAAAGACCATGAGGGAGATATGGATAAAAGATTCTCATAAACCTAATGTCGACATGACAAGGGGTTTGAGATGTAACTTGTCTGCGGGAAGAGGGTTATCCAAAGGTGGTGTTCCCTAAGTCTATGCCCCAGCTCTAAGAAAGGGGAAGAACAATAATAGAAGAAAGTTGATCAATGCGGGAAGCTTTATGAAAATGTTGATAAAAGGAAGGTTAATCAATGCGGGAAACCTTATAAATTCCATAATAAAAGAGTGGTCATCCTCCAAGGGCATGGTCTACTTTATACATAATATGGATGGTAAGAATAATATATGTGATAACCGTCCTTCGAGGGATCGGTTTATTTATTTTGATTTTTCTTTGACTTTGATTTGCATGCTTTTCTTTTTTTTTTCTTTTTCTTTTTGCATGAATAACTATCCTTCAAGGGATTAGTCTATTTTTGATAACTTCGATTTTGATTATTGCATACATGAATTTTAGATTTACATGGGGGAGAGCTGGGAACAATTAAGTAGACAACCTGGGAGGGGATAATGAATGTACAAGAAACATCCTTGGACCCTTCACATGGATCCAATAGGTGAATGAGAGGATGATGGATGTAATGATTGTGGAGTTCTTACCAAATGGGAGAACTTATCCATAATGATCATGCTATGAGAAAATCCATGGTACTCATATTTAAGGTCATATCAAAGCAATGACGATAGACCACATAATTCATATCATTACCATGATAGATGGAAGGGGCTAATGATGTAGGAATGATCTAAAGATATGATTATCTACTCATGGGTGCGTGGGATAAAAATAGATTGGCTGTAAATGCAATGAATTAAGAGGTCTATTTTCTAGTTTACTATCAAGGGAATCCAAATGATAGGCCCCAGATCCATACTTATGTGTGATAATATATGGTTCAATCTAGTTGGGAACAAACTTTCCTCGTTGGCTTCTTTTTAGGGTAGAGATGTTCTGATTCTCCATTAAAATAAGGTCACCTATTTTAAAGTCACGTTCTTTTGTATGCTTATTATAAGCATTGTGGATACGCTCTTAATAAATATGATGGTGTTCAAGAGTGAGAAGACGATGCTCATCTAATAACTCAAGTTGCATTAGACGTTCCTGATGATATTATTCATCAGAAATGAAGTCACGAAGAGACACACATAAGGATGGAATTTGAACTTCGAGAGGGAGAATGGCTTCAGAACCATAAACAAGAGAAAATGGAGTGGCCCTTGTGGAGGTTTGAATGCTAGTGCAATAGGCCCACAAGGAAAAAGGAAGCTAGAGATGTCAGCTCCAACCTGCTTGATCAATGGTCTTGGCAAGGATATTTCAAAGAGTTTTATTGGTAGCTTCAGCATAGCTGTTAGCTTGAGGATAATATGGGGAGAAAAAGCTACGTGGATGTTGAATGCATCACCATTTTTTTTAAGATTCATATTTTTAAAGGACTTTCCGTTATCCATAACAATTTTATGTCGAACAACGAAGCGTCAGATGATGTGCTGATAGATGAAATTGATGATTGGGCCAGATTTAGTCAAGGTGAGTGAGATAACTTCTACCCATTTAGTGAAATATTTTGTAGCAGTGATGATAGAATGATGTTGCTGCAACGAACGTGGATTTATAATACCAATGAGATCAAGACCCCATTGTGAAAAGGGCTATATATCCTGAGCAAGTTGTAAAGCTTGGCTAAGAACACATATGATATTATAGTGTTGTTGAAATTTTATGTACTTATTGACATACTCACAATAGTCATGATTAAGGGAAGGCCAATAATAGCCATGACGGAGAACGTGCTTAGCAACAAATAAGCGACTAAAGTGTCTACCACAAATACTGTCGTAGACTTCTTGGATAGAGTGAGAGGCTTCTTGGGATTTGCTGGGTTTTTAAATGGAATTTTAAAAAACCACAGTCAGGGGACAACAAGTACCTTCTCTTTAATGGGAGAGGTTCCCTTATTGAAAGCAAGCAACAAAACTTATATACAAATGTACAACTTTAAAAGTGTGGATTCCTGATACTTCGAAATGTTTTATGCCCAAAGATCATCAATACGAAAGAATGGAAGAATTAAGGATATGAGGAAGGAATAACATAACAATACCTTCAGGAAATATAGATAGCAAAGTATAACCTTATACGTATTGAACCAAGGAGATGCAGAATAGAATCATTCACTTTCATAACCAATATAATTCCACAGACACAAAGTTCTAGAAACCATATAAAAAAGAACACAAAGTTTCCTATCATAAAAGATGGATGATTCCCAAATATTCAGACAAGGAAATAAGGAATAACAGAGGAAGAAACGGGAAAGCTTTCGTATTGATTACTTAGAATCTATTACTTTTACAGAGTACCATGATCCAACCCTAACAACGACATGGAGAAGCCATTAAATAGCCTCCAAGAATGGTTACATTCCGTTACAAAAATGATGAAACTGATTCAAGAAACCAACGTCTGAGCTTCTTCAATGCCTCGGTCATTTCCATGCCTAGTGGAAAAACCAGATGTATTGAATCACAATTGTTCAATCTGCCCTTACAAACTTTGAATGTGAGTCATCCACATGGGAGAGATTTAAATAGAGGCGGGCCTGAGGACACCTTTTGCATTTTGTGCCTTTTAGAGAAATGGCACTTCAGAACATTTTGGCCCGCCCACCTGCTTTTGATATAGGCCTTACACATGGCTTTACGTGAGTGGCGATGGAGTCATGACTCACTTTTTGCAATTTTAACTCTTTTCAACGTGGGCTCAAAAACTCAAATTGCTCCACCTCCCCACTTTGAATTTTGATGCGGGCTCAACATTTGAATTTTTACCTTAGCATGGGTGGGGCCGTGGGTCACTTTATAACTTTAAGCTCTTTATGGAAATAAAGCCCAAATTCCTAAATCACTCTGATGGCCCGCCTTCATGCTTTGACTTTTGATGCGGGCTCAATATTTGACTTTATCCCTAATGGAAACAAAGCCAAAATTCCCAAATCGCTCTGATGTCCCATTTTCCCGCTTTGACTTTTCAATGGCATCAAAACACTAAAAGGGTCCGCCCCCCACTAATGCTTGAAACATGGCCACATGTCCTTTATGGGCCAGTTCATTATTTCTACGTTTTTTGACTAAGTCCCTTTTGTTTGGCGGGGTCATATGCCTAACCATGGACACGCAGAGGCTTAGTGCACATTTGGGACTTGCCTCCAGATTTTTCCTTTGAAGTTGTGCCAAGCTAACACGTGGAGGCTTCCGCAAACCCTTCTATACTTAGCCAATTCGGGCTTGCTTTCCTCTTAACTTATGTTGAACCCTAAACACGTGGAGAGTTAGCACTCATTTGAGTTTCGACTTTGGATTCGCCTCTTGAAAGGGCACCGAATTGACGCGTGGCTCCTTCCGTCGGTCCTGGACTCTTCAACAACCAACTTTTTCTCTCTTTTGACTCTGACTACGTGGCGAGCTGGTGCTCATTTGGAGATTGGTCCTTTGGTCTCACTTATGAAATTGCACCATTCAGGCACGTGGAGGCTTTCGCCGACCCTCTTGTACTTAGTCGATTAAAAAATTGGCTCTATCCCTTTTTTGGACCAGGGACATGTGGAGGGATGGTGCAAGTTTGGGGAATCACCCTTGGCTTCGACCCTTGAAGTTGCATCGATGAGGCACGTGGCGATGTCCACTGAAACTTTCATACTTAGCCGATTCAAGCTTGTTTTGTCTTCATTTTGGACCTGGGACACGTGGAAAGTGTGCGCTTATTTGAGGAATGTCCCTTGGGCCCTAACCTTGGAGTTGCATCATTTGGACGTGTGGAGGCTTCCACTACCATTTGAAACATGGCCATGTAGTATCCTATCAGAGATGTCCACGTACTACCCATGGATGTTAGGGTAAAAATTGACAGGGAAGATACGTCTGTCATTCACGACTGTGGAAAAATAAAAAGAAAGGGAAAACCCCACCTTTACACTCAAATTTTTAATTTTTCTTCATGGAATGAAAAACTGCAAACAATACCAGGCTTGACGCGATCCATTACTCCAAGCTACCGACTCAAAATTTTTGAAAATTGACTTCAAAAAGAGGGGAATTTTGAGGGCGGAGATAGCTAGCTCTTTCTAGGGATGACTTGACAGAGGAACGAGGCAAGATCAAGAACCATAGAAAAACTCTGAGAAAGCAGACTAGTGCCTTATCCATTAGGAAAATAGAGTCAAAGGAAAAACCAACATAGAAGACAAAACACATGAAAGGAAAACAAACCAAAAAGGAAAGACAAAAACAAAACACAAAGGAACGACCAAAAACCAAAATATTGTACACAATATACAAAAGGACTGCCTAGTCACCTAGGACTTGAACAACTTTAAATACTGTCCACTATAAAGAAGTGGGAGAGGAGATCCATCCATATAATCCAAATAGAATGAATTTTCTCAAGCAAAGTGCCTGATTTTGAAAGGACCAAGCCAAAGAGAATAAAAATTACCATTTCTTCCTCGAGGTTCATGTCTTTTGTCCCATAGCAGAACAATGTCTCCCACTTGAAAATATCTGGGTCTAGCTTTCTTGTCAAACAAAGCTTTCACCCTCAACTGATGAGTTGATATCCTATTAAAAACCTGCAACCGGTCTTCATCTAGCTTCTTGAGATACATGATCCTCTTGTCCAAGGAACTAGTAAAACTTGAGTCTTCAATAGCCTTCATTAAGTGCAGGGCTGGTAATTCCACTGTTACCGGTAATTGAGCTTCAACACCATACACCACTTGAAATGGAGACATCCCAATTTCTCTTTTAGGTGTAATTCTATCTACCCAGAGAGCATCATAAAGTTTCTTGCGCCAATTCCTCTGAGAGTCATTAACAAGCTTTTGAACGATGGTTACTAGATTCTTATTTGTCGATTCTGCTTGTCCATTCTCTTGGGGGCAGTAGTATGAAGAATGAGCAAGGGAAATTCCATAACCATAGCAGAAATCCATCATCTCGAAAGAAGAAAAATTTGAAGCATTATCAGTCATAATCTTGTTTGGTACCCCAAACCTTATCAATATGTTCTCCTTAATGAAATTATACACCACCTCAGAGGTAGTGGTTTTGACTGGAATCACCTCTAACCACTTAGTGAAGTAATCTGTAGCAGTTAGCACGTGAGTATGTCCAACACTAGAAGGTGGGTTAAGAGTTCCAATGAAATACAATCCCCACTGTTGAAAAGCTTCATCAATCACAATTGGCTTTAGTGGCAAAGCAGCTAACTTAGGTCTCCCAACAAAAGTCTGACATGCTTCACACTTACCTACCCATTTTGATGCATCTTTGAACAATGTAGGCCAGTAGTACCCAGCACGAAGGATTTTATGGGTAGTGACGATAGAAGAGAAATTCCCTCCAAAAGCATGATCATGAAAAGCTAAGAACAACTTCTTCTATTTCTCTTTGTCCACACACTTCAAGAATCTTCCATCTATGCCTTACTTGAACAAAGCATTCTCTCATAGTACATACTGTGCATACCTTAGCTTAATAGCCCTCTTCTCCTTGGCACTCAAGTGAGATGGACATTCCCCATAAGTAACAAAATGTGCAATATCAGCATACCATTCATCTGTTGAACTGAGGAAGAGGACAACAGGAACATCAACTACTTCTTTGGACAATTTCCATCAGCTCCTTTAGCAATAAGCTCATACAAGCCTTTACCCCATACTAGCTTAGTTGGCTTGATACTAAGGTCATATTATTGAACTTCTGCTACCCAATTACCTCTCTTAGTTCCAAACTCCTGTTGTGTAAGAATAGACTTGATGGTTGTATCAACTACAAGCACAAGAGAGTGAGAATTAAGAATATAAAAATGAAACTGCTTGACAACTTTGACCACTGCAAAAGCATGTTTCTCCATCATAGTATATTTCAACTCATGAGATTTCAGAACATAGCTCATGAAGGCAATTGGAAGTTCATGATCCTCATAATTCCTCTGAGTTAACACAATAGCCAAGGTATTCTCTATAGCATAGTAATAGATAATAAAATCCTTATTGAAATCAGGACATGTTAAGATGGGGATTTTAGCAAGGGCTTGCTTGATACCTTCAAATGCTTCCTTACCATCAGAATTCCAACCAAAGTTTTTCTTTCCCTTCATCATGTGAGTAATGGTCATAGTCAACTCTATAAAATCAGGAATGAATCTCCTCATGAAGTTTATCTTACCAAAGAAAGAGTGAACACCCTTTTTGCTTGTGGGAAGAGGAATCTGTTGGATTGCTTGAACTCTTTCTGGATCTATCTTGATTCCTTCTTTGGGGACAATATTCCCCAACAACTTGTCTTTAGTGACACAAAAGACAAACTTCTTTGGATTGAGAGAAACTCCATGTTCTTTGCACTTCTTGAGAACTACTTCAAGATGCTAAAAGTGATCTGCCCTTGTTTTGGAGAAACTAGTCAAATCATCAAGGTACACTACAACACACTTTCCCTGTAGATCTGCCCTTGTTTTGGAGAAACTAGTCAAATCATCAAGGTACACTACAACACACTTTCCCTGTAGACTACCAAAATCCAAGTCCATTGCCCTCTGAAAGGTGGCATCGGCATTGATAAGACCAAAATGCATTCTCTTGTAGACAAAGGTGCCCCAAGGAGTACTGAAAGTAGTTTTGTGTTGATTTGGGGTACTAACTTCCACTTGATTGTATCCAGAGAATCTGTCAAACATAGACAACATCTCAGAGCCTGTGATAGCTTGCAAAACTTGATCTATCATGGGAAGAGGATAGTTGTTCTTTAAAGAGACCTGATTCAAATTCCTGAAATCCACACAGATGTGAATCTCACCATTCTTCTTCCTGACAGGCACAATGTTAGAAATCCATGTTGAATGATGTATAGGGAAGATGATCTTTGCCTTTAGTAACTTTTGGATCTCTTGAAAAATAGTGCCAGTAACCTTGGGATTGTATTGGCTTTATTGTTGCTTGAACGGTTTGATCTCAGGTTTCAGAGGGATAAAATGTTGCATCTCATTTGGCTGGAAAGCCTTGAGATCATCATACGAATAGGTGAGAACATCAGCATATATTTTTAGTAGATTCACTACCTTCTTCTTCTCCTCTTGAGTGCAACATTTTCCAATGTTCACCATCTTGGGTTCATCAAGACTCCCAATGTTAATCTTTTCACATTTAGAACACTGCCGAGCTCCTTGGGAAGCTTCAGACTTAAATGTACCTATCATGCTTATCAAACAGATATTCCAAACTCACCGACCCTTTAGGGATCTTGTTACCTTTCAATTTGATGCAGCCATATTGGTCCATCTCTTCCTTGATATCTCCTTCATTAGAGGATACACACTCTCTAGGAAAGGTCTCACTTCCTTCAAAATACAACTGAAAAAAATTATCTCTAAGCTCCAAGAATGAGAGAAAGTGTTGATCATAATTGAAAACCTGATAGTTATTTGCATTATCTGGTACACTGGGCCTATGAATCATTTCAATGGTAAATTTCTCCTGAGAGAAATCTGGGTGAGGAATCAACAAAGATCCTGAGATAGCTAGAGAATCAGCTCTAGTGTTCCTTTCTCTTGGCACAACTTCAATGGAGAAAGCATAAAAAAACTCAATGGAATCTTAGACATGATTTATATAATGTTTCAGTCTCCTATTCTTCACTTGAAAAAGATCTCTGACTTGTTTCACAATCATCTCTGCATCACCACGAGCACAAAGATTATTCACTCCCATTTATTTTGTTATGTTCAATCCAAGTATGAGGGCCTCATATTCAGTTGTATTGTTTGTATTTTCAAAACAAAGTTTGAAAGAAAAAGGATGAATGTTACCTTCTAGAGAGGTCAACGCCACTGCATCTCCAGAACCAGCTGAAGAGCAGCTTCCATTAAACTCCATAGTCCAAATGCCATTGGGGTCATGAATCACTCCCTTAGGAAGTTTTGCCTCATCGTGTGACATGATCATGTAGTTACCATGCCCTATATATTCATAGAGTATTTGTGCTTTTGGATTGTTAGTCTTTTACACAATGTATTCAGTTTGTTTCTCAGGTAGTATCTTCTTCATTTTTCCATTGACCGGGATCAAAGCATGCTACCAGTCCATTTGAATTTCACCTCCTACCTCCTTACAAAAATTTCTACTTAGCAACATCCCATATGAGGGAGGAATATCAGCTACCAAAATGGTGGCTAAGACTCTTTTCTCTGGAAAAGTAGCAAAAGCTACTTGTGCATCTTCAATTCTTCCAATCAAAGGCACTTTAACACTCTCCATGGAATAGCAGGAACCAAAGGCACGTGTTAGTGTCAGGCCCAAAGCATGAGCTACTTTTACAGGCATTACATTGTCTGATGCTCCCGAGTCTGTAACACAATTACTGAGTTTATGGCCAGCTATGAGAAGAGTCACATAGAATGGTTCAATTTTCTCATTAGGGGAAGTGACTACAGCCATAAGGCTTGATTGAGGTGAGGAAGAGGGGGTGGGCAAAAGACCTTTAGAAGTACTGGATGAGGCTTTGGACTTGGAATTGACAAAGTTTACCATTTTAGCAAAAGATTTTGGATGAATCTAGTAAAACTCTGCCTCTGAAATTTTGATTTTGGTCTTTTTGAGATAATCAATGATATCAAAAGATCCAGAAGTGGATGGGGCATCATTACTAGGAACTTGAGAGAATTTTGATCTATCAGTTTTAGGATTTGAAGGACAAGGAGTTTTAGAAACAAGTAAAAGAAGGAGGACTAGCATTACTCACCTTTTGTGTGGAGGCAATGGGAATATGAGCTCCTCTTCTTGTAACCACTGGAATAGTTATAGGAAACTCCTTAAATTTATTAGCAGGGTGCGCTACTTTTTCTCTTTTGTTTGTTTGCTCTTGAGTCATAACAACATATGACTTACTATTCATCTCTACCACTCTTTGATCATTTTCATCTTCATCATCCATACCTTCGGTGGTGAGGAAATGAACTTGAGATCCACCAATCTCCTCCATTTGTTCATCAAACTCTTCTTCTGGTTCTTCATAAAATTCATTACACCCCTCATCATCAAGTTCTTCAACTTCACAAGTTGCATTGATAGGAACCTTGATGGGTGGGCCTTTAATAGCCAATCTGGTCTGAGAAGAAGGTAGACGATTCCTGGGCTGAAAATTCTCTCTTGGAACATCTTGATAAGGGGTATGTTTAGCCAATTGTTTCTTGAGAGCAATGAGATCATTTGCAATCTTATGTACTAATTGATCAGAATTGGCTCTAGGGGAAGAGGAAGAGGAAGAAGCTTTAGATTTGGAGGATTCTCTTTTCAGTTTACCAGACATGATTAAAGAATCCTCAACCACTGATAGCCAAATGCTGATCAACATCCAAAGTTGCAAGGTTTAGCTCTCCTTAGTGCATAACTCACTTCAGGGAACTGGGCATTGAGGAAGAAGCACTTTTGGATTTGATCCACTGGACGAGTGTTCTGTGGAATTTTATTAATTAACTTTTTGAATTTAGCCACAAAATCCCTCATGGGCTCAAATGGTTCCTTCTTGATATGAGAAATAGCACGCACATCTTCAACAGGTTTGAAACACTGCTCAAACTGAGTTGTCATGGTACCACAAAAATCCTAACAAAGACATCTTCATGTTCAACCCCAAGAATCCCACATGCCACAATGAAGGTTGCAATGTGTTAATCTGGATGAACCTTCCCATCACCCTGGATCTTGGGAAAAAAATTCGTGTTACCCCTCGCTAACTCATGCAATGGCTGAGGAAGAGCAAGAGGCCCAACCTGTTGTCCCTAAGGCAAAGAGGCTGCCATCTTTGGAAGGAGAACTGAAACACCAACAATTATCAAAGCATGGAGATTAGGGCTGAGATGTTCCTGAGGAATGCTATCCTTGGAATTTCTATCTTTAATAGGAGGTGTGCTTATAGAACAAGTTCCTCTATTCCTTCTTGTTGGAAGAGGGGAGTTTTGTTACTGCAGAAGTTTAAAATGGGAATCCTCAACCCCAAGAGCTTTCTTCCCACGTGTATACCATAGAGTCGTCAGACCAAAAATGATCTTGAAGTTGTTCTTTTAGAAAGGGAACCGTTTGATACGAAATCCTTAGCAGAGTCACCAAAAACTGTTGGGTTTTTAAATGGAACTTTAACAAACCACAGTTAGGGGACAATAAGTCCCTCCTCTTTAATAAGAGAGGTTCCCTTATTAAAAGAAAGCAACAAAACTTATATACAAATGTACAACTTTTGAAGTGTGGATTCCTGATACTTCGAAACATTTTATGCCCAAAGATCATCAATACGAAAGAATGGAAGAATTAAGGATATGAGGAAGGAAGAACATAACAATACCTTCAGAAAATATACATAGCAGAGTATAGCCTTATACATATTGAACCAGGGAGATGCAGAATAGAATCATTCACTTTCATAAGCAATATAATTCCACATACACAAAGTTCTAGAAATCATATAAACAAGAACACAAAGTTTCCTATCATACAAGATGGATGATTCCCAAATATTCAGATAAGGAAAGAAGGAATAACATAGGAAGAAAGGGGAAATTTTTTGTATTGATTACTTCTAATCTATTACTTTTACAGAGTACCATGATCCAACCCTAACAACGGTGTGGAGAAGCCATTAAATAACCTCCAAGAATGGTTACATTCCGTTACAAAAATGATGAAACTGATTTAAGAAACTGACGTCTGAGCTTCTCCAATGCCTCGGCTATTTCCATGCCTGGCGGAAAAACCAGATGCATTGAATTGCAACCATTCAATATGCTCTTGCAAACTTTGAATGTGAGCCGTCCACGTGGGAGAAATTTAAATAGAGGCGGGCCCGAGGACGCCTTTTGCATTTTGTGCCTTTTAGAGAAATGGCACTTCGGAACATTTTGGTCAACCTACCTACTTTTGATATAGGCTTGACACATGGCTTTACGTGAGTGGCGACAAAGTCAAGGCTCGCTTTTTGTAATTTTACCTCTTTTCAACGTGGGCTCAAAAAATCAAATTGCTCCGTCTCCCCACTTTGACTTTTGATGTGGGCTCAACATTTGACTTTTTACCTTAGCATGGGTGGGGCCACGAGTCACTTTATAAATTTAAGCTCTTTAAGGAAATAAATCCCAAATTCCCAAATCACTCTGACGGCCCGCCTTCGTGCTTTGACTTTTGATGCGGACTCAATATTTGATGTTATCTCTAATGGAAACAAAGCCAAAATTCCCAAATCATTCCAACGGCCCGCTTTCCTGCTTTGAATTTCAATGGCATCAAAACATAAAAAGGATTCACCCCCCCGCTAATGCTTGAAACATGGCCACGTGTCCTTTATGGGCCAGTTCATTATTTCTATGTTTTTTGACTAAGTCCTGTTGTATATATTTACCCCCCCGGGTAAATATAGATAAACGCAAGCAAATCGGGTTTACAGGGTGGAGAAACAAGGCAGAGAAACAAGGTGGAGAAGCATGGTGGAACAACATGTCGGGTGGTCTTAAAAACCCGACAACAAAGAAAAGATGTCGTCGGGTCTCCAAAACCCGACGCAAAAGGAATCGGGTTTCAATGGCACAGGAACATGTCAGGGGGTCTCTAAAACCTGACATCAAAGAAATCGGGTCTCAGCGTCGGGGAAGCACATCGGGAGAACATGGTAAAGAAGCATGTTGCAAGGGTTGGAAAACCCGACATCAAAGGCAAATCGGGTTTCAGGTTTCGGGAAACATGAAACATGCAGATCGCAAAGGATGTCCCGATGCTCGAGGGTTCCACAAACCCGATAATAAAGAACATGTCACAAGGGTTGGAAAACCCGACATCAAAGGCAAATCGGGTTTCGGGTTTCGGGAAACACGAAACATGAAACATGCAGATCGCAAAGGATGTCCCGATGCTCGAGGGTTCCGCAAACCCGACAACAAAGAACATGTCGCAAGGGTTGGAAAATCTGACGCAAGGCAAAGTGGGTTTCGGAGGTGGAGAAACATGGCGCAGAGGCACAGGGTGAAAACATGTCGAGGCATCCTCCAAACCCGATGCAGATGCAAAGGAGAAACCTGAACCCGACTGGAAACAGACCCTGACGCGGGAAATATTCAGATCGCCATAACTTTTCACAGGGAGCTCAGATTCACACAAGGTTGGATTTTTCGGAAAGCTCTCGGTGTCCTCTACGCAACTATGACTGGATATCTTTAATTGGGTGAGAACAAGTTCTTAAAATGTAAAAATATAGTTCGCCATATTTTAAGGTTGTTGGGGATCTCACCTACTGCCATGATGGGTTAGGTGCAGTCTTGGAGGTGGTTAGGGGAGCTCCGAATTCTTCTCTTCTCCCTCAATTTTCTTGTATAAATGGCTGGGAGAGGCTCTAGAAAATAGTTGGGCATTTCTTCTTTACACCCTCCCTTCTCTCCTGCTTGCAAGAGAATTTGTGGAGTTTTCAAGCCTCCCATATGGATTGTAATGTTGTTTTTTGCCTCTAGGCCATTGCAATGTATTGAATCGATCCTTGAGCAATATATGTATGTCTGTGATTGATTTTAAACCCTTTCATATATTCATTACTTTTATTTTGATCTCTCGTTGCATTTTGGTCGCCTGTGCATGGTGTGGTATTACATCTATGTGGTCTGTGTTTAATCTTGCAAAACGGGTGTCCAACATTCCTCGGTGCATCACCTCCTTAGCTTAGGTTTATTTTTATGCATTTCTCTCTCCCTGTCTCCTTGGTAGTTAGATTAAGTTTTTTGGGTAAACCTCTGCGTTTTATTGGTGCATCTGAACAGAGGAATAGGAGCCGTCCTTCATCCAGAGAGCTTTTCCGATTTCACAAGGTCCCACACTTGGGAAAAGCTCCATGTTGTGTAAACGCACTGAGATTCTCAACCCATCGTGTTACAGAGTCCCAGGGGTGCTGCGTTTCGACACCAACAAGTCCCTTTTGTTTGGCGAGGTCATATGCCTGACCTTGGACATGCGGAGGCTCAACGCACATTTGGGACCTGCCTCCAAATTTTTCCTTTGAAGTTACACCAAGCTAACACTTGGAGGTTTCTGTAAACCCTTCTATACTTAGCCGATTTAGGATTGCTTTCCTCTTAACTTATGTTAAACCCTAAACACATGGAGAGTTGGCACTCATTTGAATTTTCACTTTGGATTCACCTCCTGAAAGGGCACCAAGCTAAAGCGTGGCTCCTTCCGCCGGTCCTAGACTCTTCAACGACCAAATTTGTCTCTCCTTTGACTCTAACCACATGGTGAGTTGGCGCTCATTTGGAGATTGGCCCTTCGGTCTCACTTCTGAAATTGTGTCGTTGAGGCACGTGGAGGCTTCCGTCAACCCTCTTGTACTTATTCGATTAAATAGTTGGCTTTGCCCTTTTTTCGAACCTGGGACACGTGGAGGGTTGGTGCAAGTTTTGGGAATCTCCCTTGGCTTCAACCATTGAAGTTGTGTCGATGAGGCATGTGGCGCTATCCACTAAAACTTTCATACTTAGCCGATTCAGGCTTGTTTTGTCTTCATTTTGGACTTGGGACACGTGGAAAGGTTGTGCTTATTTGAGGACTATCCCTTTGGCCCTGACCTTGGAGTTGCACAGTTTAGACGCATGGAGACTTCTACTACCATTTGAAACATGACCACATAGGATCCTATCAGAGATGTCCATGTACTACCCGTGGATGTCAGGGAAAAAATTGATAGGGAAGATACGCCCATCATTCACGATTGTGGAAAAATAAAAAGAAAGGGAAACCCCACCTTTACGCTTGAATTTCTAATTGTTCTCCATGGAATGAAAAATTACAAACAATACCAGGCTCGACGCAATCCATTACTTCAAGGTACCGACTCAAAAAATTCGAAACTTGACTTCAAAAAGAGGGGAATTTTAAGGGCAACAAAAAGATTTAAGGCATCGGAGAAGGACACCATCAAATCCATGTTTATAAAGAATGTCAGTAAGGATCACTTGGTGGGTAATGCACTGGATGAAAGACCTCTTATCATTTTTAGAGAGGTTAGGAGGAGTGATAGATTTGGATAAATAATCAAAGATTTGAGAATACTAGAGATCTGATGAATTAAATTCAACAAGATGGATTTGGGATATGTCATGAAATGGTTTGTCACAATGGTGTACAATGACAGAAAGCTTGGAATCCTGCCTTGTCCAAGGGATAATTGCCACGAGGGATGTCATCTTATCGGTGAAACGATTGGTTGATCGAGGGACATGTTGAATACTATAAGAATCAAAGGTTTTAAGAAAAAGATGATAAATGTCACGATATTGTTGTAGAATATCGATTTTACATTGATATTCACATGTGACTTGTTTTTATTACAAGTTCATAATTGCCATAAATGTCAAGAATCTGGATGCCTAGAAAGACATCAATTTCTAGTCCTAGTATAAGGGATTTGTATTTTGCCATATTGCTTGTATGTTCAAAATCAAGTTTGAATGTGAGGGGAATAAGAGCATCTTTGGGAGGAATGAGAACAATGCCTGCTCCTCCCCCTTATTGGCATTTAGAACCATCAAAGAAGAGGGTCATTTTAAGGGGATCATAATGAAGCTGATTGATGGATTCATCGAGGAAGTATTCATGAGGAGGCTATGTATTGGGAAGAGGGGCTTCTATTAATTGGTTGGTAATATCTTGGCCCTTAATAGATTTTTGAGGAATGAATTCAAGGTCAAACTCGGTCATTAGCATGAGGCACCGAGTGGTGCGATCATTATGATATGGCTTAGGATACATTGTTTTGAGGGGTTGGAAACTAGTAACAACATAGGTCTTGTAATTTAGAAAATAATGTTGAAGTTTCAAAGTAGCCAAGAAAATGGCGCAACACAGATTTTCAGCTTCAATGTACCGAGTTTCGCAGTCGTGAAGGGTACGACAGATGTAATAGATGGCTTGCTCACGACTTTGGTCATCACGATGTGCTAACATGGCTCACGGCCTTGGTCATCACGATGTGCTAACATGGCTCTTAGAGCATGATTGGTTATATAGATGTATAAATAAAAGGGCTCCCCCTCACATGGAGGTGTGAGTACCGGTGGAGATAAAAGATACCATTTAAGATCATCAAAAGCCATTTGACAGTTGTGATCCCAACTAAAGTTTGTCTTTTCAAAGAAGGTGATGAAAATGTTGACATTGACCGGAAAGTTATGAGATGAAAAGCCGGACAGATTGGAGGCGGCTTTGAATACTGCGAAGTTGCTTGAGATTGAAAGGAGGCGGCATTTCTAGGATTGCTTTAATTTTCGTGGGGTTAACCTCAATGCCCCTGATAGAAACGATGAAGCCAAGGAGTTTTCCAGTAAGAACTTTGAAAACGCACTTTGTTGGATTGAGGCGGAGGAAGAAATAGATGAGCCGCTCGAAAAGAATGTCAAGGACAAAGAGGGGATCACATTGATGTTTGGACTTTCCCAAGAGGTCATCAACATAGTCTTCTATGGTTTGATGTATGTCATGGCTCGTTGATACGTGGCCCTGACATTCTTCAAACCGAAGAGCATGACTCGATAGCAACAAGTCCCCCATGGGGTGATGAAAGAGATTTTATGTTGATCTTCTGGTCCAATGAGAATCTGATTGTAGCTGGAAAAACCGTCCATCGGAGAAAGCATCTCATTTCTCACGGTAAGATCCACAAGTTTATCGATATTAGGAAGAGGAAAATCATCTTTAGGGAAAGCGAGATTAAGATCTCAAAAGTTAGTGCATATACGAAGCTTGTCTGACGCTTTAGCGACGGGAACAATGTTAGAAATCCATTAGGGATAGTCAATGGGGATGATGAAATTGGTAGAAAGAATACGTTACAACTCTTCTTTAACAAGGAGAGAAACTCGAGGATGCATGCGGCGAAGCTTCTACGTAGATATTAGGAAGAGGAAAATCGTTTTTAGGGAAAGTGAGATTAAGATCTTGAAAGTTAGTGCATAGATGAAGCTTTCCTGACGCTTTAGCGACGTGAACGATGTTAGAAACCCATTGGGGATAGTCAATGGGGATGATGAAATTGGCAGAAAGAAGATGTTACAACTCTTCTTTAACAAGGAGAGAAACTTGAGGATGCATGCGGCGAAGCTTCTGCGTAATTGGTTTAGCGTTGTGGATGGTGACAATGTTATGAACAATGATGGAGGGGTCAAGTCCTGACATGTCGGAATATGACCATGCGAAGGCTTGGTTATGTTTGGATAAGAAAGAGGTGAAGGCTTCGAGTTCTTGAGGCTCGAGAGATTGGCCCACCTTGAGGATGCGGGGCTCTTGAGGAGTCTCGATATTAATGTCAACAGTGGATTCTTTTAAGAGAGTGGAAGTGTCAGGGGGAAGGGACTTCTAGATATGAGAATCTTCGGCCCCCATGTAAGAAAGAATGGATTTATCATCATCACATTGAAGAATGTCAATGATAGGGGAATCTTTCTCTACCATCTCTAGATGCTGGAGGGGAAAAGACCGGGTTTCGTTTCTAATCTGATAAGTGACCGGTCCAAGCAAAATGGTGGAAATTAAAAAAAAAAGTTAGGGGAACAGATACGGTGTCATCTGGATCTGGATCAGTAAGATAATTGGATGGAGAAAAGGTATCATCTGAATTGGTAAGCTAGTCGGATGGAGATGAGGTATCATCTAGATTGGTAAGATAGTCGGATGGATAAGATGTGTCATCTTGATTGGTAAGATATTCAGATGGAGAGGAGGTAGGCGAATCAAGGTTGATGGGAGAGGATGCGGATGTGCCTGAAGGAGGGATGGAGGGATCTTTGTATCTTAAGCCAAGTTTTTCACATGGTTCATGGGCTTGTGTGAAGACATTGCCGTGAGGGCCTTGTTCATAATGCCCCATACCAAACCCCTTTCATGCACGACGATAGAGGTATGTATGAGCGAAGGATGGTTTGCCGAGAAACCCGAAACTGCCAACATATGGTTTGGCGTGAGGGTGATCTTTAGCATGAGAAGAAGGTCAATCGAGGCCGCTGTAGACTAGGTTGGTTTTAAGATAAGAGGGGCCAAATGAGATGATTTCCCCAACATTTGATTGATACATAGGGGCCTTATCAGGGCGGCTGAGACGGTTGGGAGAAGGAAGAGCATTAAGAGTGAGGATTTGATATTCTCCTAAGGCAAGGCGCTGCATCACAGCATCAGAGGATTCATTGTGGGGTAATGTGGATGAAGGCACAAAAGAACTGGTGGATGCACCGGAAGAAGAGTTGGATTTAGGGACATGTGATGAATGGAGGGGCATCGGCACTACATCACAGCATCAAAGGATTCATTGTGGGGTAATGTGGATGAAGGCACAAAAGAACTGGTGGATGCGCTGGAAGAAGAGTTGGATTTAGGGACATGTGATGAATGGAGGGGCATCGGCGGGGAAAGCATAAATGGTCCCTTCATGTTCATATTTGATACAATGATGAAGGGTAGATGGGATGTAATGCATGGTGCGAATCCAAGGACGTCCAAGTAAAAGATTGTACTGGAATTCTCCTTTTATAATGTAGAAGAGTTCGTGGAGGAGTTTATGGCCAATGCGAATGGGAATGACAACTGTACCCAATGGGGGAGTTACAACATCGATAAAGCCATGAAGGACGGTAGGTAGTTTGAGCTGGTTGAAGGTATGTGAAGAGATGATATTGATACTAACACCATTATCAATCATGGTTCGTCAGATACATGTCTTATTGATGTGGATTGTAATGAATAGAGGTAGATCATGTTCTTCCGATGGCATATTGGGGATTTCTGAATCCTTAAAAGACATGGTGGAAAACGCTGCAAAGGCATCAACTAAAGTTGCGAAAGGTTGAGGCTCATCAGATGATACCTGGATACGTTGTAGAACTTCGATGAGAGCCTATTTGTGGTGCAGAGAGCTTTAAATGAGCTCATAAAGCGATATTTTAATCGGGGCCTGATGAAGTTGTTTAATAATGGTTTGTTCGATGGAGGCGAGATTAAGAGCGGCCACAACAGATACCTTGGCCTTGGAGGAAGATGGAGGTGTTGATGTGGGATGAGTGGTAGGAGCAGTGATGACAACTTTAGGTTGTGATGGGGGTGTGGATGAAGTAAGTTCCTTAGGAGGAGGGATAGCGATAAAGGTCTTTGGAGTAGGTTGTGTGGTGGAGTCAGGATTATACGGTCTAGAACGGGTGGTTATCCGAACAACGTTGATCAAAAGAGGGGGACCATCCCCGGAATCATCCTCTTTTGGTGGTGGGTTTGTGATGTCCTTGGATGTATCCTCTTTTGGTGGTGGATGGGGGTGTGGATGCAATAAGTTCCTTAGGAGGAGGGATAGCGACAAACGTCTTTGGAGTAGGTTGTGTGGTGGAGATAGGATTATGCAGTCCAAAACGGGGTGGTTGATCCGAACAACGTTGATAAAAAAAGGGGGACCATCCCCAAAATCATCCTCTTTTTGGTGGTGGGTTTGTGATGTCCTTGGATGTATTCTCTTTTGGTGGTGAATTGGTGGCAGGAGTCCTTGATGAAAGGAGTGGCCTAGATGTTCTGGCAGATGCATGTTGGGATGAGGGAGCTGATTGGGTTGGTGGAAGAGTTGGTTCTCCCTCACTAAGAAGTTGATTCTCAGTGATAAAGTGGTGTACGATGGTTTGAAGAGCTTTACAATGTTCAGTGTCATGTCCTGGGGCTCGGTGGAATGCACAAATAAGATTAGAGTCAAACCATGAAGCCCTAGGTGCACTTGGGTCGAAAGGTTTAATTGGCGGCAAGGTGATTGCTGAGGCCTGGAGTAACTGATAAAACATGGTCGTATAATATCCTGATGGAATAGGTGATTGTGCTATAGGTGAAGATTTTGGGATGATGCCCAGACGTGTGGTGGTGTAATGGTAGCCTTTGACATTGTCTTCAATTTGGGAGGGGGAGCCGACTTTGTTTGATGTGGGATATTGGTTGAGGATGTGGATGCCTTTGACTTGGTTTTAGGATGTGGTTTGGAAAGAGGTCGTTGTTGTATTGCTTTGTTAGTAGCGTAGGTTTTTTATGAAGGGGATGCTCCCAAAATGGAGGAAGACGGTGAAGGGTGTGGTCCTAAAATAGAGGAAGATGATGCGGCTTTAAGAGGATTGATATTAGAGACAATGAGGTCTACATTTTTGCGAGGATGTGAAGGAGGACGTTGAGGAAATGGGGGTTTAGATCTTATTTGTGAATAGGGACCCTTGGAAGGAATGACAAGAATTTCTACTGGAGGAGCTAAAGATGGTAATGTAGTAGACACGGGTGGGGATTGATTAGATGTGTAGGTGTCTGATTGTGTAGAGGGACCCTTGGAAGGATGACAAGAATTTCTACTGAGGAGCTAAAGATGGTAATGTAGTAGACACGGGTGGGGATTGATTAGATGTGTTGTCTGATTGTGTAGAGGGATTCTTGGAAGGAATGACAAGAATTTCCTGGAGGAGCTAAAGAAGAAGTAGTAGACACGGGTGGGGATGTGTTTACAATAGTGGATGTAGTAGAGGGTGTGGGTGACAAAATTTCTATTGGAGGAGCTAAAGATGGTAAAGAGGGACTGGGAGTGATGATTAAGGATGGGACAATGGGTAAACCCTTGGAAGGAATGGCAAGAATTTCTATTGGAGGATGAAGATGGTAATGTAGTAGACACAGGTGGGGATGATTAGATGTGTAGGTGTTTATTTTGTAGAGGAATGAGCATAATTGGAGTCATTGCAAGTTGAAGTGCTTGCCAAACGTTGTCAAGTGATGAAATTTCCGTAGAAGAAGAAGTGTGACGTAGATGTGTTTACAATAGTGGATGTAATGATGTGTGGGTAAAAGTGCGGAAAGAGGGACTGGGAGTGATGCTAAGGATGTATAGTTGGAATGATTGCAGATACGTAATGGAATCTGACGATGCGGATGTGGTAAGTGATGAAGAGGAATAATATTTGTACATGAAGGTGTGACAAGGATGGAAATAGGTGTGGGTGTAAGAAGAGATGTTGAGATGGATGTAGATACGATTGATGATAGTATGGGGATGAATGTTGATGAGCTTATAGATGTAGTAAGAATGTCTAGGGGATTGTTGATGAAGAGGGTAAATCTGTGGATGAAATAGGATCTTCATCAATAGCGTGTAGAGTATTAATGGTATGAGAATTGGGAGTTTGGGATGTAGAAGAAGTGGTGGTTTGACTTGTTGATGTTGGTGTGTGATTTTGAAATGGTTATTTAAAGATGTCCAATGGTTGATTAGGTGAAGCATTTGGATTATCTACCTGAAGATCTCCATGATCAATGAGTCTTTGGACCAAATCCTTGAAAGTTTGACATCTATTTATGTCATGTCCTCGGACTTGGTGGTACTTTGCAATGATCCTGGATCCATGTGGGTTTTGCCTAGACCATTAATTGGTGGGAAACATTTGGATTATCTGGCTTGAAGATTTTCTAGATCAATGAGTCTTTGGGTCAATTCCGACATCTCTCTATGTCATAGACTTGGTGGTACTTGTAGTAATGATCCTCATGATCATGTGGGTTTTCAAGACTCATTAATTGGTCGGATAGGCGGCAGTGTATCAAGTTCACTACCATTAATTTGTCAAATATGTTGTATGACTCCCTGAGAGGAGTATAGTGAGGCATTGGTCGTGTGAATTGTTGTTGAGCTAATGTAGTAGATGTAGATGTGGGGGATGATTTAACAATGACAGCGTTGGCCGTTGTTTTTGACTTATCATTTGATGCAGACGGTCTGGTGAATTCCTGTTTAGGCTTATTTGATTTCAATTTTAAATGACCTTGTTTGAGGGCATGCGTCTCCAGCTTGCGAGACATGGTAAAGGCTTCCTCAAAAGTTTGAAATGATTGAATTTGTAAAGTAGAGGAAATATGCTTCGCACAAGAGCGTGCAAAGAGTTCGATTAGATCAGTTTGAGGAAGAGGGAAAGATAACTAATTTATAATATTGCGCCATCGTGCGACGAAGTCTGTAATGGATTCATCTTCGAATTGTCTGATGGTATACAAATCCTTGATGGTTGTTTTGTGCAAAATATTAATTGAGAAGTGTTCTAGATATAATTGCGCAAGCTGAGAGAAATAAAATATTGATTATTAAGGTATATTATTGTACCAATCCAGGGCAAGACCATCCAAGGACATGGGGAAGTCGGAGCATCAAATCCTAGTCGTGTGCGATAAGGTAGCATGCGTGTTTAAACGCACGTATATGTTGTTGAGGATCCTCCTTACTATTGAATTTCATGAATTTGGGCAATTCCCAATGTGGAGGATATGGTGTAATTGGTACAAATGGATAGATGGGTTCGTTGCATATTTGTTCGTATGATAATGAGACTTTAGATCCCAAAGTGACGGCCTCTAGATTGGCTAATTGACTCACTAAGGCTTGCATGGGATCATTGGGAATAGTTTGTTGAGGAATGAGAGGTGGTGGTTGTGTGTAAGAAGCAGTTGGATAAGTTTGATGATAAGCTTGCAAATGTGTGGGTGTTTGAGGAACTTGATAGGGGTGAGTGTAAATCATGGGTTGTGATTGAAGTGGAGGTTGATGGAATACTTGTTGCTGAGAAATGGGGACATGATACGATTGTTGGGATTGGGCAGGTTGTTGCGGAAATTTTTGAGTCGGGAATGTGGGCGTAGATAGGTTGATGGAATGGGTGAGACACTGATAACTGTAAAGGAGTCGTAAAAGGGGATTGAGAAGTAATGACATACACGTGTGATGTGAGAGGGACCTGCTGTTCGGATGGGGGATGTGATACATGGGGAGGTTGGATGGGAGCACTAGTGATAATTGTGGTTAGAGAGGTGATGGGAACGGTAGTTACAATAGTTGTGTTGATTTGGGGGATATTGGGAGGAATGGGTGTGACTAACTGAGTAGTTTGGTGGGATGGTGGATTGGTAGAGGATGAAGTGAAATCGCGTTGGGTTGTAAAAATTTCATTTGTTATGAATGGAATGGTTTCAGAATTGGTATGGTAAGGGTAAACCGCTGAAGTGGTGGGCCATCTAGAGGAATCTATATGGATTTCCTAAGAAGATGGTCTTAAAGAGCCACTGGATTGGCATCAAGAAGTTGTTGGAATTCTGGATCGCTGAGAGGGACGATAAGGGCACCAAAAGGCTCCGATCTGATAAAGGGTGGGGTGGCTAGCCTAGATGGGATAGATTGATGATCTAAAATTGAAGTGTGACCAAAGGGTACTCAATGAGGCATATTGATGAGGGCATGGGTGTCCATGAAAGAGGTAGCCAAAGGCACGGATGATGCAGTTGTTAAGGTGGATGTTGGTTGGGATGAAGAACTATTTGAAAGGAGGTTGTGTTCCATTCTCTTATCGGATGATCTAGTGATTACATGCATAAAATAAAAAACCACTTTTATACTAACTAAGCCAAGTAAGTTAGGCAAACAAATAATTTTTTTTTTGTCTTCTTAAATTAAGAAAACGTGTGAAAATAAAAAGAAGATGGCTATAAGAGGACTTAGAAGAAGGCAAACTATGTTTAGTTTCAGGTAGGTTATGGCTTGGAAATGTTTGAAATGATTTCCTGTTGGATGATCAAATCCCAATCAGTGAACCAAGTGAAAGGGGTGTTTTGATGTGTTAATTGATGTGTGAAGTTTCAGGTAGTGTGTAACAAAAAGTGTGATGCAGAAGATTAAACCTCCTATTTAAACTATATGAGCAAGCATGATGAGAAATGACAGTTCTTTGTTAAACCAAATACAAATGTTGTCGTTCAATGAGGACACTCACATAGGATAAGGGAGTTAAGATGCAAAAAAATAAAATAGAGAAAATGAGGAATACATGTATTGTGCTTTACATTTTTATATGACAGCAAGTTGAAGCGAGAAAAATGTAGGCTCCAAGCAATTTGGGAAGTGATTTTCTTCTTATGTCGATGAGTGGTGTTTAAAGGTAGTAATCAGTGACCTAGAATGTCAAAGGATCCTAAAGTTTTATGATTCATGATCTCAGATGGGGTTGATAAGAGGAGACTTGTGGTGTGTTTTGGTTTATCACTTAATCTTTGACAACATAATTTAGTGGCCATAAGTTCGTAGACTTTACCTGTAAAAGAAGATAAGACGATTAGTGGATATGAGTTAAAATATATAAAAAGGATGATAAAAAAACGTTCTAATATTTATATTCAAAAGAAAATCCTATGCATAGGACATTAATGTAAAAAAATTTAAATGTTCATATGTAATTAGAATAAACAAGATATGGAAACTAATCGAATGTAAATTAAATTATAAAATAAACGATGAAATAACTATGATGAAATAATGAAATAAATGATAAAATAACGAAATAAATGATGAAATAACAATTGAATAACTTCTAAATTATGAAATAAGTGATGAAATAAATATTCAATGCTCGACTTAAATCGTAACACGGAACTATGAATCAGACTATAAAATGACAAACTATGCAATGTGGCAATGGATCAAAATAATAAATTACGACATGAACTATACAATGACAAACCAAATTTAGACTATAAAAATAATCTATAAAACGATAAAACAATAAAATGATAATCAAGATCTTAAACGATAAACTATTGATTGGAACTACATTATCAGAAAAATGTGAACATGTACGTTATGTTTATTTGCTTGTCTATCATATCTAAACAAATTTCATAAATAAATGTTTATTAACAAAATAAAATATAGATGTCTTATACTATACAATGAGATATCTTTGAAAGTCAAGTGTTAGTAGGTTATACAATGAGATAAGATGTCTAAATGATGGGGTGGGAAAAAGAAATTAGCTTGGTTGACAACAATATCTCATCCAACTTCTTTATTGGCACATCTTTGTTCACTTTAGGTACTTCATGGTTGGTCCTACTGCACATGGACATGGCTCTTAACATGCACGATGACATAATGAGAATCAAAAGAAATATAAATGAGAAATATACAATTGTCTATGGTGCTACGAGTGGTGTTTATAAGTGTGGTGTAAAGGATTGTAAGTTAATTGCTATAAAGAGACTGTAAAGTCACTAAATTACACTTCAATACTAAAAGACATTATTATTAATAAATTTGTTCTAAAGAATTATAAGCTAATTTCTATAAAGAGACTGTACAATCACTACACATAAGGATAACATGAATTTGATACTGAGCTAGAAATAGTTAGAAGTATTAAGCAGCATAATTTTACGAGTCCGCATGGATATACGTTGTCGCTATGGAAAGTTGTGGTCGAGCCACTACCCAGAAAGCTTACGTGAATGTGAAACCGAGCTGGAAACAAGTGGACGTAGTAAGAATTGGAATTGTGTGGATATACACATAGAATTATAAGCTAATCTATTAGAAAATGACTTGACAATCACCTCCCATGAAACCTACGTGGATTTGAAATTGGGACAAAAATAGTTGGAAGAATCAAGCATCAGGATCTTGAGAGTCAGTTAAATGGAGCAAGGTAAATCAATAATAGATGTAGTATAAGAATTGTAAACTGATTTCTATATAGTCGTTATCCACAAGGTTGTGTGTGAATTTTAAACTGAGCTAGAAACAGTTGAAATGTGAGTTTGCGCGGATATAAACTTTTTTTTATATGGAAATTTTGTGATAAATTTAGAAAAATGTAAATCCTTAAATGCCTATACGTTCTACCTGTTTATAGATATATCTAAAAAATAGTGGAATTTACAGTCACTAGAAAGAGCTAAGTTGTCAACGAATTTTGATTTCACAGGTAAAGATAATTTAGAATTCCAGGTTTGAATCAATGTTTATAAATGTGTTATAAAGAATTGTAAGCCAAGTTCTAGAAAGATACGTCACAGTTACCTCCCACAAATCCTATGTGGATTTGAATTTGAAATGGAAATAGTTGGAAGCATCAAACAGCGAGATCCTGTGAATCTGTGTTGATATTCACTTTCTCCATTTGAGAATCAGTGGGAGAGTAGGGGTCGAAATGGGACGATGTGCACTGAAAGGTGAAGGGAGGTAGAAATGGGACTAGTGAGTGGAAGTTAAGTCATGTGGGAAGAAGAACGAGTTATGGGGGGAGAGGATGGGTGAGTGGAGAGCAGTGGACATAGTGGTAGGTAGGAAATTCTGTGAAGCCGAGTCGGATAAGGAGTAAGTGAGTTGGGAATGGGTCGAGTTGGGTTGTGTCAAGGCAAGTAGTGGGATGGGGGACTGTGTAAGAATATGGGTTAGTCTGGTATCTCAGGGAGATTCATAAAAGAAGTTGACGATGGGTTATGAGGAGAGATCTTGGTGAGGAAGGGGACAACTCAGTGTGGGTGGCTGAGAGAGACGACATGGGATGGGTTAGTTACAGATGGGAGCATGGTGTGTAGTTGAAAGAAGATGGGCTTGGGATTGGGATGTTGATGGAAGCTCGGGACTGGGGATGGAGTGAGGTGGGAGCAGATGAAGCTGAAAGGAGCTGGGAGAGTAGCGAGTTAGGTGGAGAGTATGGGAGCTTGGGTATAAAGATGAGAGCTTGGTTGGGAATGAGGAGCTAGGAAATAGGTGATTAAGGGGTAGATTAGGACAATAAACTATATATATATATATATATTTATTTATTTATTCAATTTATTGTTATTCTTTTTTTAATAATAATTATAAACTTGATATCAACTATAAACAGATATTGCTTAATTCATTATTATTATTTTTTAATAATAAAAATAAGCTTGATATCAACTATAAACAAATTCACTGTCAAGTCGGTCAAAAACAAGAAGAGTACTTACCTCGAAGACGACACAAACCATTGATACTTACGTAGATAACACCAAACCTTGCAAACAACTGAGTCTAAAAGATGAAATATTTGTCACAGATAACTGAAAACTACGACACGGGAGAACTAGTATATTTATGATACTTGCATGAGATGAGTAAAGGAACAAAACAAATGAAATGACTAGATCTTGGATCTAGTCCCACCAAGCATGCCAGAAATTTTAATCAGGTTTTTTTCTTCCTATTCAACTTAGTGTGCTAGAAATCAACAAACACCAAACCTCGAATATGCAAGGGCTTAGTACCTTGGGAGATGATGATGACTGCTACAGGCACAAAGAGGATGATGAGATCCTCACTACAATCTTAAAAAACTTGTAACTCAAAGACACTAGAGAAAAATTACTTAGATATTTTATGTGGGGGCTACCCAACAGAGCGGATCTGAGAAGTGTTCACTTCCTTGGTGGCTATCAACCCCCTTGTGATAAAGAGAAATAATAGAAATGTAAGATAAATGAACAACGTGCAAGCTAATAAACAACAAAACCTGAAAATGTTGGTATGTAGATGAGCTAATGATCTGATCCAAGAAAATGTGACATGAATCAAGCTAAGTGAACCACCAACGCATGAGAAAGATACTATGGGGCTTCCAGTGGCATTACAAGGGAACTATGAGGATGATATGGTAAACTAGAGGCTATATTTCAAATATTCACTCTTTCCTTCTTTCTTCTTTGGTTAAAACTTCGAAACAACATTTCCCAAAATTTCCAACTTGTTTAAACGAGGGGGAAAGGCTTATATTTATAGCCAAAGGGTGAGGTTAGATTATGGGTTATTAATTAATCAAGGTTGGGTAAAGTAACCCTTGTTAAGGGACATGATTTGAGTGGTTAGGTTTTGATATGGATATGATGTGTTTGCACGGGGCTCATGATTTGAATTAGTGGGTGAAATAGTGGATGTGATCCATTTTTTTTTTAATGATTTAAATATGAGTGGGAATCATGATTTAAACAATTTTTGAATGATAAGACTAAATTTGCAATATTTATACAACGAGGATTAATTAAATAAAAGTGAAATCAATTAAACAATCAAGATTGGTTAACAAAACATGTATATTTTTTTATGGGAAATGAAATTTATTTAATTTGCAGGGAAAATGGATTCGAATGGATAAACTTGATGAGGGAGAGCGAGCGTGGGGTGAAGGGGAGGAACAATACCAAAATTGGTGTCTACATAGAGGACTAAACATGAATAATAGAGATTGTTACTGTGACAATAATATTTCAAACATATTTATGCCAAGAGATCAATCCTTCATGCCATCATCCTTGTTAATTTTGGCACATCCCCTCTCATTTATTTTAGTGCTATCTCATGCAATCACAATGATTCATAAAGTTAAACATTTAGGCAACTAGTAGAGTGGTTTTTAAGGTATCCATATCTTTCTTTCAGATCCTCTATGTATGGAGAAAGGAAATTTTGGGGTTGACTCTTGTTGGTATATAAGAGCCTTGTCGTTGTTTCACCTCATTGATATTAATATCTACAAGCTAACCTTGCATTAGTTTGAAATGGATGATCCTTACCTTAGAGCTCAAAGAGAGATAAATAATGGATTTTGTAATGATATTTACAGAGCCTACCTTTATCCCTCATGGTTTAAACCTAAAGAGGTGTTTTCCTCAAATTTTCAGAACTACTCAAACTTGTATCTTCATTATGTAATATTGTGCACAAAAGCCTTACCTTAACAGTTTTACTAAATCCATGCTAAATTTCTATGTTGCAAAGCACTATGTATGCCATTTGCTATAAAATACTATACTTTTTTATAAAATCATGTTAAATCATGTAAGCCATGGAAGATTGTCCAAGCTGCACAACACTATAGAGTTTTATAAAATCATGTAGAATCCACACAACATTGTAGACGTTGTTATATATTACAGATGTTGTGAAGCACTGCAAATATCATGCAAGATTTTTAAATTTGCATAAAAATAAAAAAATCTATGTAAGCTCACCCATGTCATACAAGCTTTTCAAAATTTATACAATAATAGGGATATCACACAAGTTTGTTTAATGTAGCGAAAACTTACGCAATACACAATGAAATATGATGACCATTTGTATAATCATATACTATTGCATTCCTATGTGACTATGAGAATGTGGGCCAATATCAAGCTCTAATAAAATAGGAACTCACAAAAAATAATGTTGCAGGAGAGAGGAACCAAATATGAGCCAACATATAGCTTGTATTCATAATGCATGAAAAGATAGCTTTACAAGAGGTGTAAAAATAGGAAGCAGGGAAGTGTAACCACCACCTAAAAAGGTGGAGAAGTATAACCCCCACCTATCCTGATGATAGCTAAGCAAGCTAAATACATGTGTAGGAAAAACCATGCGATACTGAAAAAACTATAACAAAACCGATTTAAGTGTAGCTTAGGTGGGTAGAAGAATTGGGTCCCATCAAAAGGCCTGATGAGGTAATCAAGTACAAAATCATCTCTTATAGATTAGATAAAAATAGAAAATTGTAGGAAAAAATCTTAGCCAAAAGAGAGAAAAGAGAAAAACATACAAAATCTCCCTCTCTAGAAGAACATAGAGAAGCCCCGAAGAAATGGAGAGAGAGAATATATGTAGAGAGGACTAACCAATCCCTCTAGAAGATGAATCTTCATGAACTCAAAATAGATCATGCAAATAAAGAAGTCTATTGTCAGTAAAGGAATTAGTAAATACTACACCCCAATAAGGAATGCTCAATGTTGTATTGAAATACTATAGATCTAAGGCGGAGGAAATGAAGAATAGTTCTAGATGTTGCTCAATAAATCCAATACTAAACTATGGAAAGCATTGATGAATCAAATTAGGTACCAATTAAGACTCGAAATGGTTTCCAATATTGATTTTAGAACTAGACCAAGAACTATGAACTCCTATAGAAGGTGTTAACATGAATGATGATAGAGTTGAATCATGGGATTTAGGAAGTGTAGGTTATGTCATCATGTAAGCATGTAGTGGAGGAGAAAATACATCTAGAGAAGTAGAAGCAAATTTTTCAAAGAGAGGATAAATATCCTCACTAATGTCTTCAAGATCTGAAAGGTAAGAGTCCACAAACATATATGAAATTTCTAAATTAGACCTCCCAATAAAGTATATCTTGTAGACATAAAGAACCTTGTTATAGAAAATCACCGGATGTTCTTGAATAATAAACTCTAAGTTTTGATGAAGCAATATGTGATGGAGGAATGTCCCACAAGATAGAAGTTATGTACTGAATGATGTCATCTAGATCTTAAATGTGGGACTCTACGAACAAAGAATATATTTATAGTAGGTATGTGTCCCAATGAGGTGAATCCAAAAGACATATATAATAATGTTTTAAAGAATCACTAGAAGCCCTTGAAGAAGAAACTCTGAACTATGAAGTAGAAACAAATATAGAAGGAATGTCATGATCCTACTTTTAAAAATCACTGAAAGTCCTTGAAGAAGCAACTATGAACTTTGAAGTATAAATTTGTACAACCATAATTTCTTTTTCTATAGATGTGGTGCCATAAGAAGGAGGATCGTTAGGAGTCTTAGTATCAGCCATATATTAATGGTTTTATGAGGAATCATAAATATTAGATGGAGAATCATGGTCTCTATACAAGTACCAGATGAATGTCTGAGTAGTGAAAGGGTTCTCAATATACACGAGTTGATGCTAAATATCCTCAGGAAAAGTGTGACATATTAGTATGTAGACCATGTCATTATTTTATAACCACTCAATATTCTTCTCAAAGTCATTAGGATCGGGAATGATTATAAGAAGAGAGGGAATTAGATCATGCAATATAGTGATCTTATATCCCTTGTTTCTAGGAAAAATAGTTCTTTGAATTTAACTAAACAATAAAAAATGGAATTTAATACCAAAACACATGATGAAACCCATAAAATGGAATTTTATCTTAGTTCATGATTACATTACTCCAAGATATGACACTTTATAGTTTAATTTAATACATGTTTTCCAAATCTTGAAAGTATCTCATATAGGATGAACAAGGAAATGAAAAGAACACCAATGCAAATATCTATAAAAAATACACTTTACAAAAATGGTGCCCCAAATAGAGTTGTAAGCAAAAATTTATGCCTCTTACAATTTCTTTGTGATTACTCCCTTTATCGCTTGTTCATTCAGGATTGAGAGAAATAATTTAATCCCATGAACTTGTAACTTTCAACACTTTCTTGTGTGTCTTGAAAAAAAGTTTACATCTCTTGACTCAAGCCCCTTTGGGTTGTGGTTGACCATGAGATAAACACCTATGACTAGGGGTTAGGGATAGGAAAAGTGGTGAGGTGGCCTTTGTTAAATTCCTAACTTGTATAGCTAATGATGTCACCTTTGAGGGGGAGTTGTGTGTTTTCTTATCACACAATCCATATCGATATGTACCCTCGCTTAGAGCATGGTCCCATGGAGAGGGGGCTCCATAAATATCTTAGCGGGTGTAGATGATAAAATTTAGGAGTATTTTAGTTATTTTAAGGTCCCATGTTTTTTTATTAGTTTCCTCAACAATACCTGAGGAGATATTATAATATCTCATTGGATTTTTTATGTTTATTTGTAGATAAATAAAATCATATTTCCCTCTAAAATCACCAAACAAAATGGCAAGAATGCATATTATAATCCACATGGACAAAAATCATCCTAAACTATAGGGGAAACTCCCATTCCCCCTCATGAACTAGAATAACAAGTACAAGTGCTAGGTCACCAGGTTAGATTAGATGTGCCTCCGGATCTTAATCATTCTTCCTTAGACATGCTCTCATTAAAAATTGAAGGGTACCTTCTACTGCACTTTCGTAAGGATGGGAGAACCAGATGCTCTGGCTCCACGTCTTCCACATGAGCTCTAAATCATTCATGATCCATCTCTCTCCTCGATTCCAAATACTACTCAATGTCATGTCTCTTCATCAATTCCCTCTCTCGCGCTTCATTATACTTAAGAAACATTTCTTCTCTATACATGTATGCCTCTAGGTTCACCATATTTTGAGACACCTACTCCTGCCCCCACACGCAGTGGATATTTAGCTAGCCATTGGTCATTCTTCCAAATATAGAGTTACAATCAAGATCTTAATTGTTAAAGGGATAACGTGCAAATAAGATCCTATGGGTTCACACAAGAACTAAAACTCAGCAACCTCTAGACAAGAATATGTAGCCATAACGTACTCCAACATATAACTATCCAAAACACCACTCTACCAATGATCTACAGTGCGTGTCCAAGTCAAATCAACATCATGCAGTGTTTAGTAATCAGGTTCTGTTTCCACACAATTGTTCTATACCTATAATTTCTCTTCGATGCGTATGTTACCAGCCACTCATACAACTCTATAGGAAAACAACAAAATAACATCTCATAGAGTTCATGATACAAATGTTCTTCAACCCACGTGCGAGCATCAAATTCAGGTCCTGTGTTATATCTGTGAGCAAAATATTCCTCTAAATTTTCTACCCAACTTTCAATACTGGCCAAATTCAACTGATACATCTTCAGCATGCAACATCCTTGTAACTGATTGAAAAGAGGTCCCAGCAACATAACCAAAATGTATTATGTTTCTTGATCAAAACCCTAGACATGCTGGCACATCACCTAGATAGATCTGAGTCCTCACCCAAAGTGCACGTAGGTACCAGGTCCCTCTTTTATGTTAGATTTGTCAAGGAGTTAGCATGCGTAAACATATATTCCATAATCATAACAACTAGATCCATGAACTCAATTTGGAAACACACATAAATAGAGATAAACACCATGTGACTAGGGGTTAGCGATAGGAAAAGTGGTGAGGTGTCCTTTGTTAAATTCCTAACTTGTATACCCAATAATGTCACCTTTGAGGGGGAGTTGTGTGTTTTCTTATCACGTAACCCATATTGATATGTTCCCCCCACTTAGAGCATGGTCCTATGGAGGGGGGCTCCATAAATATCTCAACGGGTGTAGCGTAGAAAATTTAGGAGTATTTTAGCTATTTTAAGGTCCCATGTTTTTTATTAGTTTCCTCAACAATACCTGAGGATATATTATAATATCTTGTTGGATTTTTTATGGTTATTTGTGGGTAAATAAAATCATATTTCCCTCTAAAATCACCAAAAAAATAACGGGAATGCATATTATAATCCACATGCACAAAAATCAGCCTAAACTATAGGGGGAAACTCCCATCCCCCATCTCCAACCACCTCTTAAGTTTAAGGGGCAAAAAAATTGGAGCTCTTATTTTTTTGTCCAAGATTCCATTATTTCATGTAGCTAGCTTTAAAAATAAGCATGAGACCTTCCACTGCAAGAAAATAGGAGTTGTAGCCTTTCCATATGACCATGCTCTTATTGAACTCACCAGGGAGGTAAGAGGAACCAATAAACTTAGCCCCTTGAATGATAATAGTGGCAACTTTCAATACTCCAACGGGAGTGGCTCTAGTCTGGTTTGCCATATACAACACATTAGAAGATGGTTGTAATGGTGGTTTCCTCATCTAATTCCACGTATCCAAAGTGAGTACTTTCACTTCTATACATATATCAATCAGTATGTTACTCAACAGTCATCTGTCAATAACTGCATTCAAAGTGATTTCTTTATCATATTCAAGACCATGAGGAGGTAAGTTTGCATGCAATATATGTCTTTCACGCTCATATCCAACACACAGTACCTTCTCCCTCAACCATTACCCTAACAAAGGAATGATATTTTCCTAGCACATCATCTCACAAACCTCTTTCAAGTCATTGACATATTTCTGAGGCAACTCAACTGCCTTTGTCTACTCCAACTTCTGCGATTGCTCCTTCAAGCATTGTATCTCACCATGTAAGTTTCTAATAACCTCCATAGCCTCCTGATATACATCTTTCTGATGGACATGATCTGTATACTTCGTGTTTATCACCTCCTATTTTGAAATAACTAGTTTCTACTTCAGAACATTCCTGGCGTGCACCGCCTCAATGCATGTAGTGACTAACACAAACAACATCTCAGGATTAGGAGCTATCTTTGTCATCCACTAATCTTCCATAGCGCGATGTACTCTTACCATTCCCCTGCCCTTATTCAGTTTGTGATGCTTGCTCATATGCTCATACAAATATGGGCATTCCTCAAACTTGTGATTCTTTCCACACCATGAGAAAATAATGTTCTGAGGGCATTCGTGCCTATAATAATTAGCGGATCCACATGTAAAATAGGTTCATTATGGGAATTCACCTCTTCCACCACCATGACCTCAACCTATGAATCCTCCATGGTAACCTCTACTTATACTACCTCCATTAGAGTTCCCTTCATTGTGATTATGATTACGATGTTCACCTTGTTTGTTAGAATTATTTACAACACTGGTATGGCTTACACCACTCTCAATAGCCTCATGAATCTGATCAATCAACCTAAAATTCTTTGTATCATGAGCATGGGAGTTGTAAATCTTACAGTAACAAGACACATTCTTCCCGATCACGCACTGCAACAATAAGCACCTACTTGAATCATGATCTAAGTGATAGATTTCACAATCCAACAACATGTCATGCACCAATTTACGAGGACAATTATTCTTAGTATGTCCTTCCACCTTGCAATTTGTACACCAAATACCACTGTACATCTCATGGTTTGACTTAGTTGACAATTTCTTCAACTTCTTTGCCATAGATTCAATATGCGCCTCCAAGAATGAGATAACTCTAGTATCTACACTCCCAACCACCTCAACACATAGATCTTCCTCCAATGCTTTGTGTAGATCTATAAAATTCTTATGTGAGAGTTCCCTTCTGAAATGTGTGATCAAACCACTAATAAACCACTGTGCATGCTAGCTAGGATGAATATCATAAGAGAAGTTGGATAATAAAGTTTTAAATTGTGCATCATTCTCCCTCACTCTCTCAGCCATGCCCTGCTTAATTTCTTTCAACACGTTGAGGCTCTTCTGCTCAAACTCAGGTATATGAAACTCCACTAAGAAATCATCACGTAGTGCATTGTACTTTACACAAGTCTGGTTCAGATCATACTTCCTATACCAACTATGCATGCACCCATACAAAGTAGTAGCGAAATGACTTGCCTTATGCTTAGGACATATGATTCCCTTACCGCACCATAGTATTTCACACATGTGTACATGTTCAACTGCATTTCCAATACCTCTATACTATGGTAGGTGAAGAGACATTTCATAATAAACTTGTTATGGCTAGTGCAGACCATGCCCACCAGATCCAAAACCTAAATTAACTCCAGTATTCCCTCCACCACTAGATCCACTAGATACCAAACCACCCAATCCTCCCCCTTTAGTGGTCACTAGACCATAGTATGTGTTGCCTTGTCTCCCAATAGTTGTGCTAAATTTAACTCCCATGGTCTGCGAAGTCGTGCTACTTCCAGTCATACTACCAATGTTCTGCATGCCCACATTATGCCTTAAAGATTTGCCAAAAAATATATCACCAATAGGACCACCAAACAAAGAAGACTGTGTGGCCATTTGAAAAACACCTGTATTTAGAGGAAAGTTAAATCTACTTGTTGTTATTGCTGCACCTACACTAGCTTGATTCTTAATAATTATCTCATGAATTGGAACAACAAGTGCAAGTGTTAGGTCACCAGGTTGGATCAGATGTGCCTGCGACTCTTAGACATTCTTCCTTAGACATGCTATCATAAAAAGCTGAAGGGTATCTTCTACCATACTTTCCTAAGGATGTGAGAACCATATGATCTAGCTCCATGTCTTCCACGTGAGCTCTAAATCCTTCCTGAGCCATCTCTCTCCTTGATTCTAAATACTACTCATCAATTCCCTCTCTCGCGCTTAATTATACTTAATCCACCTTTCTTCTCTCTACCTTTCTACCTCCAAGTTCACCATCTTTTTCCGCACCTACTCCTTCCCCCATGCACGGTGGATATTTAACTAGCCATAGCTCGTTCTTCCAAATATAAAGTTATAATCAAGATCTTAATTGCTAAAGGGATAACATGCAAATAAGATCCTCTGGGTTTACAAAATAACTGAAACTCAACAACCTCTGGACAAGAATAGGTAGACACAACTTACTCCAACATATAACTATGCAAAACACCACTCTACCAATGATCTACAATGCATGTCCAAATCAAATCAGCATCATACAGAGTCTCGTAATCCTCTTGTGTCCACACATTTTTTCTATACCTCTAATTTCTCTTTGATGCATATGCTACCAGCTACTCATACAAATATATAGGAAAAAAACAAAATAATGTCTCATAAATTTCATGATACAAATGTTCTTCAACCCACGCGCAAGCATCAAATTCAGGTCTAGTGTTATATCTGTGAGCAAACTCTTCCTCTAAATTTTCTATCCAATTCTCAATATTGGTCAAAGTCAACTGATACGTCTTCATCATGCAATGTCCTTGTAAATGCTTGAAAAGAGGTCCCAGTAATGGAACCAAAATGTAGTTTGTTTCTTGATCAAAACCCTATACACGTTGGCACATCATTGAGACAGATCTGAGTGCTCACCCGAAGCGCACGTAGGTACTAGGTTCCTCTTTTATGTTAGATTTGTCAAGGAGTTAGCATGCATAAACATATACTCCATAATCATAATAACTAGATCCATGAACTCAATTTGGAAACACGCATAAATGAGTAAACGTACAATTCATATAAGCACTAATATCATATTCACCACATAATTACCAGTAACAAAGACATCCACAATCAATATCCAATCGCAATGATCCATCATATTAATGCACAATAGTTGAATACATACATATGAATGTCATAACCTAGGTACCCTATAGGCGACAAATATCAATGCATATATATAGAGATGGGGAACTTTCCCTTCACCGCCCATGCATTCTCAAAATAGGTTGCATTCTAAGATATCCATGCACTGCTACAAAAGCAACTAGGAAGTATGCAAGCTTCGCCTAATAATAGATAACCTATATTTAACCCTAGTTCTAATCATATTATTATATCTATGCATATGTTTGAACTATAGGTTCCTTCCTAAAAAATAGAATCTTCTTGACTGCATAATCTTCCTTACATGTCACACACTCCAAGTCTATATTTAGCTCCATATGCCAGAAACTCACTAAGTCATGTGCCTTCCTATTTGTAGTCCTCGCACGCATTTCCTTATGTGTTTTGTGCGTAAAACCCTGTCCTTCTAATGCACCCACCAGATATATCCTTCTGTGTGTTTCTTCTACACCCCTTTCGTGCATAAAAACCTCTGCATACTTCCAACACTTAGCCAATTTCTAGGGCCCAACAGTCTCCAAAAATAACTTGATATCTTAGTCTCCTTTGGTGATACTCATGAGCTTTAGGTTACTTAGGGTAAAATAAAAGTAATAGCTTTTAATATCTCTAAAAGGAAGGCAAGCTAGTGACTCTTACTTATATTGACAAGAGAGTTGAAGTAATCTCTTCATATGTATATGTAGAGGTTTTCTTCTCTAGACCATGCTTTAGCTCGTGATTTAACATAATAAAATCTTAATCAGAGGATTGAGATCAAATAGATAAAGTAGTAGCAAACAAGATCTAACATGCAAAGTACAAGTAAGTGTTCAAGATAGGAGATAAGAGTGACTTATCTTGAATTAAGAGATATGGACGAGTCCTGGGCAAGGAAATAGGATGAGAAGTTTGGATATGGACTGTGCAATATTTTTCTAAGAAATTGTATTCTAGAAATTCTTCAAACAAAACCATCCAAAGGAGGAAAGGACCGCCCCAGGCACAAGTGTCTGATCTAGGTGTCAATGTCTTGACAAGTGCCATGTTTCTGGTCTTTTAACTTCATCATTTCACTATTTTTTGTATCAACTTTGATGTAAGGTTCCTATGTTGCACATGTACTTGCAAAACAAATCATAGCTACCTACAAAAATATCAAGCAAACATTATATGGAATAAATAATGTACATGATTGATTCATAATAACCTATCATCAAGTGTTGCACTACAATTCAGACTCTATTTAATTCTAGTGTGTGTGTGATTGAATTGTGTCCCTTGAATATAGGTTACCCTTGTGTTGGTTGCACCAAGATAGTGGGCTACAACTACTTTGCTGATGTAGACAAGAAACACAGCTTATTATCAACTATCACAGGATTTCCACCAACTAGAATCACACTTTCTTTTCATTTGGAAGCTTATACAAGGTTCTTAATAGGTTTGGCTTGGCTTAAACTGCATGAAATGAAATAATCTTCACTTAGAAGGTTCCATTTTCTGATATACCTTGGTTCTCACTTTGAGAATGACACCATTTCATTAACTGAGCTAGACAACTCACCTTTCATTTTACCTCTCTCCAATTAGTCCATAATTCACCTTCATGATTTCTTCCTTACAACTGTCCACCTATTTTTTGTCTTCGTTCACCTTTTTCCACCTTGCACCCTATTCACACACTCTATACATCACTAGGTCATCCACAAATTTGATGGAAAAGAAACAAAAACTCAATCTTTTACAACTTGCTCTAATTTGCAAATTAGCTCCTTAAGACAATGCTCTTGGTTTAACCTTTGTGAAATCAAATGTTAGGAAATAAGGGATAAAATATGTGGAATAATCCCTCACAGAATTGCAACAGTAGAAACTAATATGCAGAAAATATTACAGATCTCAAATAAAATTGTAGAATAAAATAACACAACATAAAGAGACAATATTTAACATGGTTCACCCAATTTGGGCTACATCCACCAAGAATCACTTGCTCAAATTTTATTACAAGCCACCGCTCTCTCAATACAATACCTAGATCTATTTGGAGCTATGCTCAACAAAATCTACAGAATTCACACCCGAATTCAAAACACATTTGCAATGTTACATAATCCTACCATATGCATAAAACCATATTAGTAGACAACTGCTTACACAATTTTACAAAACCGTGGGTATCAAAACCATGGGAAAAAACCATCTCATAAACCTATGGGTCAAAATCCTGCCCATATAAGAAAAACATGTTTCTCGGTATATCGGACACGTTTTAAGGCCCAAAAAAAATATCTCGGGGGTTGCGCCCTCGGACCCCGGCGAGACAACTGTGGAAAGTGTATAGTACTCTTAGTGTACAATCTTCAACACTTTCACACATGAAAATAGGCTCCACAACCTAACATCAAACTAAGGGCACCCACAATGAACTACTATCATCATTACTCACTCTTCAATATACCTAAGGTGTACCCAAAATTTCAAGTTCTCACTTTTTCTCTTATTCTCTCCCCCTCACTATTAGAATTTTTTCTCAAAACCATTCATTAGGTCAACCTTCTACTACTATCAAACACAAAATCCTTTCTAGGGAACTTTAATACAAAAATATTAGCATTTCAGGAACCCATTATCATTTAACAGTGGGTGAAGTTTCAATATGTAACTCAAAGTTTAAGGCTTAGTTCATTTGTTAATTGAACTCAATAACTAGGTCTTAGATTGTATTTTAGGACCTTCCCCTAGACTATTAGATCTTTCTTCCATTTTAGCCAATGGAATTCTAAAATTATTCTTGAAACACTTCAAGGAATTCCTTGGGATGATTTCTATGAAATTTCATGTCTTAATTCTTTGATTTGAATAGTCAAAATGGAAGCCCTACCTGTGTCACCTTCTAACCCTCCTAGAAGCCTAAGGGAAGGAAATATGCTATAAAAAAAACTTTTACATGCACTTTCAAGGCCAAAATTCTCTCCTAGGGGCCTATCTCGAGATTTTTTAAAAGTTTGATTTACCAGTGGCTCCTAAACCATGTGCCAAGTCCTCCATTTTTCTTCCTTTTCACTGCCTTACTAACGAGCATGCATAGTTCACAGTTATAAAATGCCTTTATCACTAAAATTAAGCATCAAATTTCTCTCCTTATATTGTTATTCCACTCATAAATATAACCTCATGATCTTTCTCCCCTTCATAGGATTAGCATAGAAATTTTAAAAAAATCTTTCCTAACTCAGGAACTCAGTCTTAGTTTCTAATTGTATAATTTACCTTCTTCTCTTACAAGACACTATCACTTAAATATACATTGTCTTCAAAGCTCTATGGAACACAAGAGTCACTCATAATCCCTCAACATTGACTCTTAATCATATAATCACAGTCACAATCTCCCTCTAATCAAAGAATAACTCTTGAATAAAATCAAAGTGCTAATACAATATATCGATTTAAGAAAAGTCTTATACAAGAAGATAAACCTCACTAGGATTACTGAGATAAAAAAAGCATAGTCCTTATCCTCTTCCAAATGTGTGGAATTCCTACATATATTTCTTAACTACCAAATTCATAGTTTGTTTAAAATACCATAGTATGAACTAGCTTCACAGTTTTGTTCCCACATGCACTAATGTACACATACCAATGTTATTCAAATACCCTGCACAAATCAATTATAGCTTGATATCTAGCATGCATCATATTTTTATGAACATTCAACAAGTCATAGAGATGTACACACAATTATTAGTCACAAAAAATGCATACAAAACTCTTTATATCCTTCTTGAAGCTCTCTCTCCTAATTTCCATTCGAATGGGAATGAGGTGAGTTAGTTACATTTGCATATTTATATGACTCATATCAATACCAAACCGAATGCACACCCTTAAACACGTTGGTCATATGAGTGACCTTATGCTTAACATTAAGTTTCTTAGTTCAAGACCAAGTCCTAGACTTTCTAGTCTTATGTTGTGATTTCTAGATTCTATGAAGACCTAAGAAACTTATGCATACCTCATATCATCCTTTTACAAACTTGTAAACGTCATGATTCCATTAAATAAACCATAACAAACAAAAAATAGTCTCTAAAAATCATCTAGTAATTTTTGAGGGAAAACAAAATATTCAAATTTTGAAATGTTTTGACTAAAGCTATCACATCTTAATGACTCCAAGTTACCCCTAGGTCCTATTAACACACCTTCCAAAACAGAATTTGGATGTTTCCACCCTCATACACACACTAGAGTTGATGCTCCTACATTATGCTCCAGGGGTAAGAAATATTGAATTCCATAGCTCTGTTTTCTTCTTTTTCTTCCAATTCCTTTGTTTCTTCTTTTTCGCTCTGATCTTCTCTTTCCCTCCCAACTTCTCACTCTTCTTTTATTCAATTCCATGCTTTTTCTAGTTCCCATACTGCTCTTTTCCTTCATGAGTAAGGTATGATTCCAATATAGTTTCTTCATAACCTCTTTCTTCTTCATTCTCCTCTTCAATCAACATATATTCCTCTAGGACTTGTTGCTACTCCTCCCTTTTGACTTGATTGGCTTCTTCATAGATTTTATATTCTTCTTCAGATTGTAATATCTTCATAATTTCTTCTTTTGCTCTCTTGTAGTATTAATCATTCTCAAAAAATTCTAAAATTTAATATTCTTGCATGATTTTCTGCCACAAAATCTCTTCTTCAACTTTCACATCTTTTACACTGTCATTTTTGTCTTCATTTTCAGTTTCTTCAACCTCTTCACTAGTAATTTTATTCATTTATAGACCTTCATTTCTATCACCTGCATGCACACACTCAAAAGAATCATTAAAACAAAAACATGGAGGCCTTTTAGCCTCATAAGATGCTTCATCCATGAGCTCTTTCTCATCTTCACTATGTTGCTCCATTTCAGCATCCTCTCCTTCATCTTCTCCAAGGCAAGCTAAGAAGTTTACAATTTTTTATTCCTCATTTAAACTTTAAATTTATACCTAGTTGAGAGAGCCACCTAGGAAGCCACGCCTTGTCCAATCTAATCTAAGGTAGAGGCCATAAACAAACAGTTAAACAAGACCTCTTTTTCTATTTTCTTCTTTTGTTTTCTTTCTCTTTGTTGTAGTGTTCCACACTTACATTTTTCCAAACACTCCTTGTTTTGGATCGATCTTTCATGTTCATATCTTTTTTTTTCATTTTCCAAAAATTCCTTGTTTGGATTTTACATTCATTCCCCTTTCATCTTTCCAAGTACACTTTACTTGGATTATTTTTAACCTTCTTTTCAAAATCTCAAATACTTCTTATTTGGGTTCATCTTCTATTGTGTTCACTATCTCCAAATTTATCCTTATTTGGACTTGACATTCACTTATTTTTATTTTCATATTTTCTCTTCATCATCACTTTATCACTTCTCTCATTTAACGCATTCACTTTGCTTTAATTTGAGCTCACTTATCATATCACTTTCCTCCTTGTCTCTTATCTCCATTTTTTGTGAGAGTCAAACCTTTTTTTATCATCGTTTATTCATTTCTTATGATGTCCTTTACCTTTTCGTTCTTTTAGTACTTTAATTTCCTTCTCCTATCTTATCTTTTAACACACCTTTTGTTAAGAGTTGACATCGATCACTATTTTCTCAAGTCTTCCCTTTTACCATTCATCTTGTTAAAAGTTGAGCAAATCCATCATTTTCTTTCCTAAGTTTCTTTGCTTAACATATTTTTGTTAAGAGTTGAGTATCTTTCATTGTGTTAAAGGTCTCCTCTTTTCACACTTACAGTTGTTGCAAGTTGAGCACGCAAATATTTCGTTTCTCACCTTTTTACGTTCACTCTTGTAAAGGATCATAAAATCTTTCAAAATTCTTCATCTTTCTTATCCCTCATTTTTTAAGAATCATCTTAAATTAAAATTTCAACTCATCTTCCACCTTAACATCACGCATTTTTGTTAGGTGTTGTGAAGTCCACTCTTGTTGTCACTCTTATCACACATTTTGTTAGGAGTTGATGGACTTCATCTTGTTCAGTCTTGTCTCCCTTGACATTCATTTTTGTTACGTGTCGAGCATGTTTCACTTTTCCCCCCTTTTGTCATTTCTCTTAACACTTACTGTGTTAGGAGTTAACCTTTTTACATTTCTTCATCACTCTTATCATTTATTTTGATTACGAGTTGATCGCGTTCACCTTGTCAAGTCTCTCTTCCTTCATGACTCATTTTTGTTATGGAATAGAGTGCATCTAACTTCTTGTCATCCCTTTTTCTCTTTACTATCATTTTGTTAAGAGACGGGCACTCGAATAACCTTTTTTTTGCTTCTTCCCTCTTAGCACTCATTTTTCTATAGGTCAAATTTTTCCATCTTCTTCCCTCTTCCATCTTAGCATTCACTTTGCTAGGAGTCAAGGTTTTCAAACATTTTTATCACTTCTATCTTAGCGTTAAATTTTATAAGGGTTGCATTATTCATCGTACCTTTCTTCACTCTACCTCATTTCTCATTACAATGGTGGATTTATACAATTCATCCTTTTCCCAAGAATGGAAAATGATGAAAGACATCGTTGCGAGTTTACAAAAACAACACAAACAATTCAATTTTGATGAATTGTGTCCATACCCTTTTAATATGGACATCTTACGCATACCCTTCCCACAGTCTTTTGAGACACCCAAATTCAAAAAATACATGGGAAAAATTGATCCAAGACAACATATCAAATAATTTTCCATAGCATGCCACAAAGTGGCATATAACAATAGCTTTCTCTTGTGCCTTTTTCCTAGAAGTCTAGGAGGAAAAGCTTTGGATTGGTTCTTACACCTTCCAAAGGGATCTATCACCACCTTCACAGACCTCTCAGAGAAGTTCATAAAACATTTTTCTTTCAACCTCGCCCGCAATAATCACCGTACTAGAGATTCTCATGATGAATCTTGGTACGTTAACCACAACCATAATGTCATCATTCTTGGTGTCATGGATAATTGAAATATGGCCAACATACATGACCAATCAATCAAAATATCAATCATACAACCTAGCCAAGACACTACACCACACAAAGTTAAATGTAAGTTTACACCCCTCGAGTGAAAGTCTCTCTAGTGTCTTTCATCAACTCAAAGTGGCTAGGATGATAAAATATCCCCTTACAAGACCTTGGATTGAAGGAGAACCTAAGCCATACTGGTACAAACCTCATGCATATTGTGATTTTCATTGCATTGATGGCCACTCAACTGATAAATGTACACATTTTAAGAACTATGTCCAAGACTTAATTGATGATGGAGAGATCTTTGTAGATCTTGACGATGAAGCTCTTGTAACCGATGACGTGTCAACTTCCACAGCTTCAAATGAAGAGTTGAATGCTATTCCCACTTCTATTCATACTGAAATTTGTGAGATCACGACGAAGGTCAAGTATCTCCCCCTTCAAACCAATCCATTTCTTCTACAGATTTTCTTCCTATAGTCCAAACAGACATTGAACCTATTTTTCAACAATCTTCTAACACCTAACAAGAAATTGAATTTTCTTCAAGACTCTCTTTTAGCCCTTGACATGACAGAAGAGGTTCCATTTTCAAACACCATTGAGATTCATTCCATTCTTCCCATTCCATCTCATATGCTTAACATCTCTAGTCTTGTTGTCAAAATACAACCACAACAAGCTTGGACACTTGCGACAACACAACCTTCTATGTCCATTATACCTCAAATGATCCATCCTATAGGAATCTCATCAATGATGATTCCTACTTGTCAAGATATCTACATGCACACATTCTTTGAGGTATGTATACCCAGGAATATCCTTATTCAACCATTTCAAGATTTAATTGCAAATATTTTGTCAAATCAACTAATTCACAACCTAGAAGGAGAAGCATTGACTAATTCCTCTCTACGGCTTACAAACCCTGAGTCTACATCTAGAGATTTATTCTTCTTTCCTCGTGCTCTTTTTCTCATAGGTGAATATGTATCTCAACATCTTCCCCACATCAAAAATATTCTTCTAACATCACATATGTATTTCGATCTCATCGAAGACTTATCTAATCACACATCCTTTGACTTGGATCTTGTCTACCAAATTCTAGTACTTCAGGACCCATCGAATCGTTTGATTCAATCTTTTGACTTGGATCCTATCCACCCAAGTCTCATATTACAAGACTTATCGAAACTTTGGTTTCACTCCTTTGACTTGGCTCATGTCCGTCCAAGTCTCGTATTTAAGGACTTATCGAATCTTTTGATTCTCCCTCTTGACTTGCATTTCATCTACACAAGTCTTGTATCTCAAGACCATTCAACTTCAATAAACATGGACCTCTTTCTTGATGAGTCCATTTCAAATCCTTCATCCTCCAAAATTCAGAAAATTGAAAAATCACAAAAAAAGAATAAAACTCTGTATTAGAACATTGTTTCCAACCCAAAGTGTGTACAAATAATGTTAGGCATTCCATCTATTGGTAGATACCTTAATCATACCATTATCATATTCACCTTCTTCACCTATTACGACACATGTTAACCTTGTTCCTCTTGGGAATTGTGTGTCTCATCTTTGTTATGGTTTCTTACCATTTCAAGATCTTTCTTACCTACAGTTTTGTCTTGAAGCTTACTGATGGAAAAAACTCTCCTTTCAAATAATCTCTCTCTTTAACTAGAAAGCACTAAAATTCTTTACCCGGTCCTTTTTGACCGCCCATCTCAGTCTATGGTGTTGAACCCTTACATCTTACTAGTCGCATGAGGCTGAGACTTGGGGGAAAAAATTTCCTTCAACAAGCACACTATCAACATACAAGGAAAATTAAATCAATCTCAAAAATACAAAAAAAAATAAAATCAATACACCTTTGTCCTTCACAGTCTTTGGTGATAAGCCCATACTTCTTACTGGCAGTATGAGACTGGGAATGGAGAAAGCCCTTACTCACCTACATTTTTGTCTTCGGTGTTGAGCCCTTGCCTTTTACTGATGGCATGGGGCAACATGTAGGGGTGTCCTTCACAAAAATCAAAAATCAATTAACCAATAAAGCCTTTATGAAATCTGAATCAAAGTGCTTCATCAAAAACATCCCAGGAATTAATTTAGTTGATCATGTTAAGAGAGACATCAATTCCTTCAATCATATTTTTCCAATCAGTAGGCCATCACTGGATCTAAGTCAAGTCAAAACCTATAAAGTGGAATCATCTTGTAATCGGTCAGATAATCTTGACTGGAGATGAGTTACATTTTTCTCATATGGATCATTATTACAGCTTGTGTCATCACATCCATTATCTTCACCTTTCATATCACTATTCATCTCATTTTCATGTCCTTCTTGGCTCAAGGTGATGAGCCCTTGCATCTTCCTAGTTTGTGGAGCCACGAGTGGAGTGAAACACCCTATCATTTTATCATCTACATTTCTGCCAATGGAATGGAATGTTTTTAATTATTTGTACCTGCTTTCAAGCAGTGTACCTTTTTATCAAGTTGTACTATACAAAAAAACATTTTCAAAAATGTCTCACAAAACTTCAAAAATACAAAAAACAATATAAAAACACAAAAACAATATAAAATTGTCCAAAACTCCAAAAATAGTTTCAAATTGTCATAATCAAAACATTCAGATAATGTTTGACAAAATTTCAGCAACTGGATAACACAGTTCAACAATTTCTCCATTTGATGGCACTCCTCATGATTATTCCACAACATACTCATATTTATTGCTCGTGGTGTATATCTATTCTCGAGGCAATCATTTACCCTTTTGCAATATAACTTTTCCTTGGGGCACACTTGGATTTTACATTTTAATCCAATACAGATCAACCTTCAATGGGATCCAACAAGAGTATATTTTGGAGTATCTAAGTATCACTCCACTCTTCACCCTGATCCAATCCTCTCACGTGCTAAGCTATCGCTTGGGGGCATTCAAATCTGTCTAGTTCTTCAATGTGGAACACATTCAGAGTATCATTAGACATCGTTTTTACACGTTGTATTGTACTGTTGTAGTTTGTTAACATTGTGATGATGTTTTTTTATTCTTTCAATTTGTCATTGTGTTTTACTTTGTTTTCCTTTACTGTGGACCAATTGCAGGAAATTTATTCACATCCTAGTTCACATATAACTTTGGTGTGGTTCCTTCCTGTTCATATTGGGTTTCTTTTTATTACTTCTTTTATATCTTTTTGTCATTTGTATGTTTTATGTTTTCCTCCTGGTTTATTTAAGCCATGGAATGTCTTCATTTTTGTTTGCATTTGTATTTCAAAACTTTTGAAAATCCACAAAGAAATCAAATATTGCAAAATCCAAAAAAAAATCATATATTTCAAAAAACAAAAAAAATTACAAAAACTTTGAACAAAAATTCACTTATCACAGAAATCCTACAATTAGAAAACCCTTACAGTAAATCATTTAAGATCTCAATTAAATCTTGATAAACGTCATACTTTTATCTATTACTCTAGTGATTGTGCCAATCTTACAACTATCACTTTCTTCCCTTTGCATGATATGCTAACTCTGCTTGGGGCAAGTCACTAAATTGTTTTTCCTTCGTGATATAACTTCACCTGGGGAAATTTCAACTTTGATCATTTACACAATGGATTCAACAAGAGTGTCATAAGGAGTCACTTTAACTCTGCTCTTCCAGTCTGATCCTATTCCCATTTGGGAGCATTTGTATCTACTTAATCATCATTGTGGCATGCATTAGGGGCATAGTTGATTGTCTTCTTTTTCGAATTTGTGTTGCATTGTTGATGTTTACTCTTTTTGGACCACTTACAAGTAGTGTGATCACATCTTGGTTCCTTTATAACCCTGATGCCGACACCTACTTTGTATATTGGGTTTGTTTTCTTTTTTATCTTTTCTTTGTTGTGTGTGTTTGTTTATGCGCATCTGGGTTAACCATCTTGATTATTTCATAATCATGGTGACAACTCTATTGTGCAACAACAAAAATCAGGTTGCTCTAAAAAATTACTCTCCAAATAATGCTCATGCTACGAACACATAGTCCTTTCCCATCCTTGTTTTAATCCCTTTACTTTCTTCCTATCAAGCAGTTGTTTTCCACCTTGCTGCATCATCCATCCACTTGAGGGGGCATTCCTCTACCATTCTGCTTGCTGGGGCATCTCAATGCTTCACAATTTTTCTACTCACCAATTTGCATGCGTCTACTATCTTTAAAGCACTATTACTCTGCAATAGCACTTTAAAGAGGGGAAAAATGTAGACACCCCAAAATTACACTTCTGTTTCCACTTGTTCCCAGTGTTATTCTAGTACACCCTGTTATTCACCCATTTGTGATTAATTGATTAAATCAATTAATTAATATACATTGTACCCCTTTGGATTAATTAAATTAATCCCATGTACCCTTTGTACCCCTTTGGCTAAATTAATTGTTATTTATTAATTAAATAATTAATTAATTAAGTGTGTGCACATCCTAGTCATCTGCCACTTGATCTAACTCCACTTAGACTCCACTTGGACTCCCTATCCTTACCCTAGTTAACTACACTTCTAGAATCCTAGAAAGGTGGGGGCAATTAAATTGCACGTACAACCACCTTTCCGGATGTAGCTTTTTGCAATTAATTCATTTATTGCCCCTGAACACTATTGCAACTTCCCACAATGTTATTTTTAGCATACTCATTTATCCGTGTGTAACCAATTTCAACTACCTTCTGCTTCTATAAATTACATGCTTACCTTCCTTTCAAATCCTCTTGAATCTGACATACAAAAACCCTGTTGAACTATGTCTATAGCATTTGCATTCAAAGCTTGGAGATCACTCAAGAGAATCCACAATAATTTCTGACATCCATCTTGCAAGGTCTTATAGGAGACCCTTATTTGAGGTTTACATAGAAGATTGCTAGAAGGTTTGCATTATTGGTTTGTTTATCTTTCTATTATAGTAATTTTCCTTGCGTGCCACATCCCTCTTTAGCTCTTGTATCTCCTCTTGCACTTTCAACTCTCTTTCTCTTGTTATCTGCTTCTTTCTTTCCTATTTCCTTTTCTTCTCCCTCTCTTATTGTTCTCTTTTCCTATAATTTATCAATTTCCATAATTCTCTTATCAATTTCTCTCTTTCCATCTCTACTTCCTCTTCATCATTTGTCAAATTTGATTCATGAGGCTTAATAGCATTCAATTCTTATCTGCATGTTTTCCTTTGTTCCATCATCCTGGCTATTCTTCTCTATTGCTCTTATTTTCTTATCCTTTCATGTACTTTCCTTAACCTGGCCTCTTCTATTTACGCTTGTGATTTCTTCATCTATGGTGGTATTCTATATCCATGATCAAAAATTGGTTCCATGGACATCTCCTCACTCATCTTCACTGTCAATCTTTTCTCTTTCTTCCTTTGCACTAGACCAAACCTATTTTAGATTTATTCAACATTTATGCCCTCTATGATACCACTAATGATGTAGACAAGAAACACAACAACTTCTTATTAACTATCACAAGATTTCTACTAACCAAAATCACCCTTAATTTGTATTTGGAATCTTATACACCGTTCTTAATAGGCTTGACTTGGCTTAAACTACATGAAATGAACTAATCTTCACTTGGAAGGTTCCATTTTCCAATATAGCCTTATTCTCACTCTGCGAATGACACCATTTCATTAACTGAGTCGGAAAACTCCCCTTTCATTTTACCTCTCTCCAATCAGTCCATAATTCACCTTCATGAGTTCTTCCTTACAACTATCCACCTATTTTTTGTCTTCTTTCAGCCTTTTCCACCTTTCACCTTGTTCACACACTCTATACATCACTAGGTCATCCACAAATTTGATGGAAAAGAAACAAAAACTCAATCTTTTGCTACTTGCTCTAATTTGTAAATTATATCCTTAAGACAATGGTCTTGGTTCAACCTTAGTGAAAGAAAACTAAGGGAAACAACAATGAACTACTACCATCATTACTCACTCTTAAATATACCCAAGGTGTACCCAAAATTTCAAGTTCTCACTTTTTTCCTTATTATCTCCCCCTCACTATTGGCATTATTGCTCAAAACCCTTCATTAAGTCAACCTCCTACTACTGTCAAACACATAATCCTTTATAGGGAACTTCAATACAAAAAGATTAGCAATTCAGGCACCCATTATCAATTTTTATCTGTGGGTGCAGTTTAAATATATAACTTAGAGTTTAAGGCTTAGTTCCTTTGTTAATTGAACTTAATAACTATGTCTTAGACTGTATCTCAAGACCTTCCCCTGGACTATTAGATTTTTCTTCCTTTTTAGCCAACGGAATTCTAAAATTCTTCTTGAAACATTTCAAGGACTTCTTCAGGATGGTTTCTATGAAATTTCATGTCTTAATTTTTTGATTTGAATATTCAAACTGGAAGCCCTACCTGTGCCACCTTCTAACTCTCCTAGAAGCCCGAGGGAAGGAAAGATGTTATAAAAACAACTTTTACATTCACTTTCAAAGCCCAAATTATCTCCTAGGGGTATTTCTTGAGGTTTTCTAAAATTTGGATTTACTAGTGGCTCCAAAACCACATGCCAAGTCCTCCATTTTTCTTTCTTTTCACTTCCCTGCTAATGAGCATGCATAATTCACAGTTAGAAAAATGACTTTATCACTAAAATGAAGTATCAAACCTCTCTCCTTGAATATTTATTCCACTCATACATCTAACCTCATGATCTTTCTCCCCTTCTTAGGATTAGCATAACATTTTCAGCAAAATATTGCTCAACTCAGGAACTCGGTCTCAATTTCTAATGGTTTAATTTACCTTCCCCTATTGCAAGATGTTGAGTAGATGAAATATAGCTCAAGGAGGAAAACACGTAAGGTTTGGGTGTGCAGACATAGGATACACAGGAGCGCGTAGAAGTATAGCAGAATATGGGTGCGCCCAGGAACAAATGGAGAAATGGTCTTAGCCACTTGTGCAAATCTAAGCTATTTTTGGACATAGAGTGTGGAACATGCACTAATGTGAAGACTTGTAGTTCACATAAGGCTATTTCAATATTAGCAGTAGTTCGAGTGCCATGTAGGATTTTTTTCTAATAATAGGATCTATACTTAGAGTTAACTTTAGAATATCTGTTATTAGCACTCGCATGCTTTTGTATTCTCTTGTAAAGGCGCGTGGTTATTATTAGCATGTAGCCTATTTTTGGAAGGTGCATAGGTGGTGAAGAGAAAGTACCCATCCCTATATATATGTATTGACTTGCACGGTTTGGAGAGCTCGTTGATGCCAATTATTGTAGAGTTATGTTGCGGATTTGTTAGCGCACATGACTATGGAAACTGGATCTTGATGTATGAAGCTTATGTGTTTTATGGTACTTGATATAATGGATCATATTGGCTAGAAACTGGTGTTAGATGTGTTTGAATATGGTTCTTGCATGTTAAATCTCATTATAGTCATTGTTTAGTCTATCTTTCATATGATAAAGATCAAGATTTGGTTTACGCATTGTGGTTTAATTGATTAACTGTTATGGATCTGAATTATACTTGCAATCATGCTAACATCTTGAACAAGCTACCCTAAAGAGGGACCTGGTACCCTTGCGCGCTTCAAGTGAGCATTCAGTTCAGGTTTAATTTACCTTCCCCTCTTGCAAGATGTTGATTAGATGAAATATAGCTCAAGTAGGAAAGCACGAAAGGTTTTGGCGTGTAGACATAGGACACGCGGGAGCGTACAAAAGTATAACAGAATATGGGTGTGCCTGGGAATAGATGGAGAAAAAGACTTTGCCACTTGTGTAGATCTAGGCTATTTTTGGACATAGAGTGCAGAGCACGCACTGATGTGAAGACATGCAGTTCACATAAGGTTGTTTTAGGATTAGCAATAGTTTGAGCACCATGTAGTATTTTGTTCTAATAATAAGATCTATACTTAGAGTTAACTTTAGAAGATCTATTATTAGGACTTGCATGCTTTTGTATTCTCTTGTAAAGGCACATGGTTATTATCACCATGTAGCCTATTTTTGGAAGGTGCATAGGTGGTGAAGGGAAAATCCCCACCCCTATATATATATTGACTTGCATGATTTGGAGAGCACGTTGATGCCATTTATTATAGAGTTATGCTACAAATTTGCTAGCGTGCATGACTATGAAAACTAGATCATGATGTATGAAGCTTCTTTGTTTTATAGTAGTGATATAATGGATCATATTGGTTGGAAACTAGTGTTATATGTGACTGAATATGGTTCTTGCATGGTAAATCTCATTATAGTCATTGTTTAGTTTATCTTTCATATGATAAAGACCTAGATCTAGTTTACGCACTGTGCTTTAATTGATTACCTGTTATGGATCTAAATTATACTTGCAATCATGCTAACATCTTGAACAAGCTACCCTAAAGAGGGACCTGGTACCCTTGCGCGCTTTGGGTGAGCGCTCAGTTCAGGCTAAGTGATGTGCCAACGCGCCTTGGGCTATTTGCAGTGAATTCTAGGCTACATCACAAGACACTATCACTTGAATATACATTGTCTTCAAATCTCTATGGAACATAACAATCACTCATAATACCTCGACATTGACTCTTAACCATATAATCATAGTCACAATCTCTCTCTAGTAAAAAAATCACTCTTGAATCAAAACAAAGTGCTAATACAATACTTTAATTTAAGAAAAGTCTTATACAAGAAGATAAACCTCAGTAGGATTGCTGAGATAAAAAACATGGTCCTTATCCTCTTTTAAATGTGTGGAATACCTACACAAATTTCTTAACTACCAAATTCACAGTTTGTTTAAAATACCACAATATGAACTAGCTTAATAGTTCTGTTCTCACATGCACTAGTGTATACACACCATGTTATTCACACAAATCTTAGTTCAAATACCCTGCACCTATCAATTATAGCTTGATATCCAACATGCATCAGATTTCTATGAACATTCAACAAATCACAGAGATGTACACACAATTATCAGTCACAAAATATATATATATAACTCTATATCTCCTTCTTGAAGCTCTCTCTCCTAATTTCCATTCGAATGGGAATGAAGTGAGTTAGTTACATTTGCACATTTATATGACTCCCATTAATACCAAACCGAATGCACACCCTTAAACACATTGGTCATATGTGTGACCTTACCCTTAACATTAAGTTGCTTAGTTCAAGACCAAGTCCTAGACTTTCTAGTCTCATGTTGTGATTTCTAGATTCTATGAAGACCTAAGACATTTATTCATACCTAAGACATTTATTCATACCTCATTTCATCCTTTTACAAACCTGTAAACTTCAATATTCCATTAAATCAACCGTAATAAATCAAAAATGGCCTATAAAACTCATCTAGTACTTTTGAAGGGAAAACAAAGTATTCAAATTTTGAAATGTTTATACTCAAGCTATCACATCTAAATGACTCCTAGTAAACCCTATGTCTTATTAACACACATGTCAAACCAAATTTTGGATGTTTCCATGCTCATACACACACTAGAGTTGATGATCCTGCATCATTTGCCCCCAAGATGTATATGTGAGATGGAATTCAGAAATACCCCCTCCTATTTAATGAATAATACAACCCAAATGCAAACTTTGAATGATGTTATTTTCCCAAGGAGTAGATAGTAAGTATTAGCCCCGAGTTTTCTAACCCCTAATAATAACAAGTAAGTCATGTATATATATGATTCCCTTGTTTGAATTCATCATTAGAAACCAAAAAGGCCGACCTAAAGTGATAAAAGAGACTTTAGAAAAGATAACAAATGATGTGGCAACCCAAATTTGAAAAGAGAGGGAAGATGATATAAGCGACCAAAAGGGGACAGTAGCACTTGGGCGCTCATGTCCCTAATGGTTGCTAGTGTCTGGGATGTTAGGAGGATATAACAAAAAATACTGAGTTGGGTTATGTGTTGTCTGTTGGTCATCAAAAAGGACTTCAATAAGAGCAATAGTCAGGGGACAAGAAGTCCCTCCTCTTTAATGGGAGAGGTTCCCTTATTTAGAAACGAACCTATTTACACATATACAAAGCATGATTTTCTTGTGGAACTTGGATATTATGAAAGTGTTTTCTATAAGGATCATCAATCACAAAAGGACTGAGGAATGAAAACACGAGAAAGAGCAGAAAGGCACCATTTAGAATTATAGATGACAGAGTAATTCCTTATGCATGCGAGGGTACATCGAATTGGAATAAGATCATTTGTATCACATTAATAAGATGAAATTTGAAAAGACACAAAGTTCTGTAAATAACATCTGCAAGAATACAAAGCTTCTCAGCATAATACAGACAAATGATCTAACAAGATTAAACGAATAGCTTGAGAATAAAGGAAACCAGATAGACAAAGAATGAAAAATCCTTCTGTATTGATTTCTTTATTATTTATTTACACCTTCAGAAATAAGCCAAGTTATTCCTTTTTCAAAATGGTGAGGAGAGGCCATTATATAGTTTACAAATTAGTTACTCCCGGTAACTACTTCTTTTAACTAATGATTAGTTAAAGGGTTGCAAATCGCAATACCCCAACTAAATACAATAAATTCATGATGAAGAAGAGAAGAAGGAGAAGAATCAGGAGAAGAAGACAAGCGTTCAAGATTGGGAGGGACCCACTGATTTAAGGATCCGTTGTCTAAATCTCTTCAACACCTCGGCTATGTCTCTGCCACGTGGGACTGATGTGAGCTCCGCAAGTGAGTACAGTGTCTGCACATTGTACTGAAATTGGGAAGCCATCGACGAACGCCAAGCCACTATCATGAATCATCTGTGCCATAGCTGAAGGGTTTGCATCTGTCATCCTTGCCCAAAAATCCTCGCCCAAAAATCCTCAAAATCAAGGTGGCGAACTTCACTGTCCCCGATATCGGGAACGGCAGACTCAAGTGGTGAAACTTGTTCCTGCCCCTAGAATTTGATCTTCATGTTGATAGTAACTCGGAGAGCAAAGCTGCAAGCTAGACTTGGGATGGAATCGCAAGGGAAATGGATACGCGCGCAGAAATTTTGGTTGCAAGTGTTCGAGCAATAGATATCATGAAAGCAGTGTGTAAAAACGCATAGGGGGAAGTTCATTTGAAAAGCAAGATATTCGGGTAGAGCGGGAAAAATTAGCACGAATGGCACTTGGTTCATTTGGGATACGAGGGACGCAAAAGCGCGAAGTACGCGGTTTGGCCGATTCGGGCGATGCGAGGAAAAGACGCACAAATGCTTTTGGGACATGCGGGATGAAAGTACGCGGAATATGTGAATCAACCGAATTAGGTGAAAAGGGAACAACGGGTTCGGGAAAACTTGGGACATGTGGGATGAAACTACGCGGAATACGCGAATCGGCCGAATCGGGCGAAAAGGGAACAACAGGTCCGGGTGAACTTTGGGACATGTGGGACAAAAAGTTCCGACGGGCCCGAAAAGAATGGACTTCGGGTAAACCGGCCGATCAGGGAACAGAGAGCCCAAATGAACCTGGGACACGGGGGACAAAAATGTCCGACAGGCCCGAAAAAACACACAAAATGACCCAAAAAACGTAGATTTTCCCAATTTCTTGACTTATCACATTACTAGGACAACAGAAAAGACACTTAACGTCAAAATTTTAATTTTCAACTTCTTAAAAGTAGGGGAATTTTGAGTGGACAACATTGTCTAATGTCCAAAAGTAAATTGCCCATTCGAGAAAGTAAATGTCAAGAGTATTAAAAGGGAATAAAGCAATATAAAAGAAAAAGAAGTGTTATTAATGGCTAGTTTTCTTACTTAGCAATCATGCATATAATGACATACTGAGAGGTGTGATGTAAGTAGTAAGTGCGTGATTTCATGACTACAACTTGACTCCATTCATATAGTCTAGAGTTATAATAAGGGACATGCAACTCTCATCACCTTTGCAAATTATTTTTTCGGCTTCAATTTTAGGACATTCAAACAAAGATCCATCTCTTTCACTCATTATTCACAACTACCCTCTTATGTGGAGTCAGGTTTGGGGACCATACCTTCGAGCAGAGGACAAAAAAAGAATAGATAGTGTGCTTGTGACGATTTTATGTTAAACAACCCAATGATAAACTAGGTCTTCCGATTGCGCACTGGCTGATTAATGGGGATTTTAATATAGTGGAGCAACCCAATGATAAACTGGGTCTTCTACCCATGAGGTGGCTAGTTGGCGAAAGGGAGGCTTGGTTTTACATGCGCAATAAATTTGGTTTTTATGACCCCAATTTTTCGTGTCACACCAATACGCTACCATGGTACACTTGGTCTAATCTCAGAAACGACCAAGATTGGGTTTTCAAATGCAATGATCTCTTTATAGTCTTTCTTTAAATTTTCTAGCTGTTATTCTCTTCTGGTGGAAGCTTTGCCGGCCATTGTCCTTTCCGACCACATTCCGATCCGGTTCAGTATTGAATGGACTTTTCAACTGCCCTAGATTAAAAAGACGTAGTTTTATTTAAATATTGCTTTATTGCATCATGACCCCACATTGGCACACAGTCGCCAAATTTGGAACCTCGCACCTCGCCCTATTGGTAAAGTTGGATGGATAAGCTGGTGGAAGGACGCTATAATTCGGCTAACTAAATTCCTTTGGATGTATGGTGTCCAGCTTGCTAAATTTCGGCGGTGAGCTTACTCCACCACCTCCGCCGAGCTGAGCCGCTCCATGGTGGCACTCGCCCAAGCTCCTTTCAATGTTGCTATGTAACTCCAAGTTACTTAATTGCGGCAGCAAATCCACATTGCTGATGATTACACAACACAGGGTGCTCAAATCAAAGCTCAATTGCACTGGCTTAAAATTGGAGACCGTAACACCAAAGAGTTTTACCAACAACTCAAAGCCAAGCACATAAACGAACAAATTTCTGCTATTATTGATGCTGGTGTTCGAATTAAAGACACTCCTTAGATGGTCCAAGCCTTTATTAGGCACTATGTTTAGGTTTTCAAAGCCCAGGAGAAGTCTCCTAAGCGACAAGCCGTGCTTGCTAAATGCCTCTCAGTGGTTCCATGCAAACTCTCAAATGCTCAACGGGTTGTCTATGATAGACTGCTTACCTTAGAGGATTTATATGAAGTTGTCTCCCTCATGACCAACAACAAAGCCCTTGACATGGATGGCTTTCCTTGTGAGTTCTACAGAGGCCTTTGGGACATGGTGGGCTGGAATCTGCTTCAAGTTTATCTCAAAGCTCTCCACTCAGGGTCCCTCGGCACCCTTATAAATCGGGGTCACATAAAGTTCATCCCTAAAGCGAGAGACCCAAAACTCATGCAATTGGCAGTCGATTACCTTACTCAATGTCTCATATAAGATCATAGTTAAGGCTTTAGCTCTTCGGCTTCGGCCCATCTTGTCAGTTATCGTTAGTCCTAAGTAGACTGGTTTCATACAGAGCAGGTAGATTCTAGATAATATTTTGGTTGTTTGGGAAGGCATGGAGTGGGCTAGAACCTCTAAGCAATCTGCTATGTTTGTCAAAATTGACTTTGAAAAAGCTTATGACAAGATTGAATGGCATTTCATTTTGGCGATGCTTGAAGCGTTGGGCTTCAGTTCGGTCTTCATCACCTCTATCAAAATGCTTTTTGCTGATGCCATTGCCTCTCTTTCTGTAAATGGTCATACTTCTGAGCAGTTTGGGATTTTCTGCTCTATTAGGCAAGGTTGTCCTTTAGCACCTGCTCTATATGTGCTTGTCATTGAAGGTTTTGGGTTTCTCCTTGCCCATGCTCGGGACCAAGGGCTTGTGCATGGAATTCAACTCCCTTCCCTGACTCCCCTTCAACTTATCAATGTGCATTTTGCGGATGACTTCTTCCTCATGCTCCTGGAGGAAGAAACTAATATTACCAATGCCATGCAATGTTTGGACACGTATTGTTTTGCTTCAGGTTCCAGTATCCAATGGTGTAAGACCAAGTGCTTCAGGCAATCTTTTCTCCCCAAGCTTGGTTGGCTTAATCGTTTTGACTGGAAGTACATCCAACATGGAGAAATTTTTAAGTTCCTAGGTATCCCCTTTACTTTTGATGTTGCCCCTAGTCAACTTTGGCAATATGTTATTGACAGAGTCACCCGCAAGTTGGAGTACTAGATTACTAAACCCCTTTCGCTGGCAGGAAAATTTCATATTTGCTCCAAGATTTTGGCTGCCATGCATGTTTACTATTCTTCGTGTTGGGTGCCGGCCAAAGCCTCCTACAAGAAGCTGGAAAAACTTCTCAGAGATTTCCTTTGGGCTAACTCGGAGCTTGGAAAAGGTTTCCACAGAGTTGCTTGGGAGTATTGTTGCCTCTCTAGGGATTCTGGTGGGCTTGGGCTGACCGACATTGGCCGCCAAGGGATTGCATTGGCTGCCAAGTGGATCATTCAGGCCTGCACTAGCAATGAAACTTGGAAAGTCCTGATTCATAACTATATTTGCCAAGGTTCCCCTCAAGGGCACAAAACTTGGCAAGGGCTGTATTTTCACAGTCTGCTCATTCTTAAAGCCCCGGTCAAGATTGTGGGCACCTTTGTTGTCAAAATTATATGGAAAGCCCGGGAGTCACTCAAACCCTTTTTAATCTGGGAAGGGGATGGCTTCCATAATGGGCTTTCCATTAATGACCACATCATCTGGTGGTCTCCGCTCATCAATTTTCATGATGTGCTGCTTGCCCAAGTGCCCTGGGTTCATGCCCAAAAGTTATATCGTTGAGGCTTGCGCACTCTTAATGACATCTTTTGCAGGTAGTCCAAAATGCTTTTCACTTGGCCTCGAGCTAAAGCCAAATTTTGGCATGTTTTAGCCGACAGAGAGTCTTATCAGGAAATTCTTGATTCTATTCCCGCGGAGATGCTTCACAAAGTGGGTATTGTCTCTCTCAAGCCTTGGTGGAAGGATTGGAAATGGTTTCCAGATACCCCGTTCTTAAATTACTCCCCAAGCAAAGGGTATGCTCTTCTCACCCCCAGGCTGTTAATGGTGGCTTTGCTAAACTCCAGGTGGTCCATCAACTCTGGATGGTCCTCATGGGAAGCTAGATTTCACACAGTTTGGAAGGCCATCCTTCAGCCCAAGCTAGCCTGTTTTGCTTGGTGCCTGCTCTTTCAAGGCCTCCCTATTGGGCGCAGATTAGCTCATTACGAGATTGCTCCTCGGCTTTTCCCTTTTTGTGGGCATATTGAGACGCTTACGCATATGTTCTGGTATTGCCCAAAAGCTCAGGCTATTTGGGTCTGGATCCACGATTTTTTTCGGCCATTTCACCCAACTCCTTTTCTTTGGCAACATGTTTTACTCGGGGATTCTATTTCCATTCCCCACACTTTTGCGCAAGTGTGACATATTTTCAGAGTGGAACTTCTTTTTTTATATGGAAAGAACGCAATTCTGTTGTTTTTGCTAATTCCGTAGTTTCTTACTTTCTTTCGCATTATGATAAGGCCATGCTTATCTCGAATGTGTTCTTACAGATCCAGGATCAGGCCCGCAAGGTTGAGCTGGAAGTGCGGCACCTCCAGACACTCCTGGATCATTGGGCCAACGCTCCTCGCAATGTGGCAAGGGAGCCCCCCACCTCCCCTTCTGGGAGTGTTCGTTTGAGAGGTCGTCATGGACGTGGCCGGTCGAATGAATGTACCCACCGTCATCACTCTCCTAGGTGGCAACCAGATCATCGGCGGAGCCCTGTTAATTGGGGTGGTTGGGGGTCCTCGCAGCAACCTGCGCATCACAGTGGTTGGGGCTCCCTCCACCACTCCCCGCCTCCTGCGCAATGGGATGGATGAGATTCTGGCAAAGTCCCCCGGTTGGCTCTTGCCATATCACCTAATCTGCAGGACGTTAAAGAAGAAGAAGAAGAAGTTGGCACTGACTGGCCGCCCCTTTCGGATGGAAATGATCTTCCAGGTGGTAACCTGGAGGAAAAAGGGCCTCCACCACCGCCCCCTGTTGCTATGTTTACTGTAGCAGCTTAGTTTATTTTCCTTTTGTTTTGTGGCATTGTTGCCTTTTGATACTTTGGCCTCTTAGCCTTGGCTAGTTTGAACGTGGGGTGTGCCCTTTACCACCCATATTTTTTGTGGATAGTTGTAATATTTTTATTAAGTAATATAATCTATTTCATCAAAATAATAATAATAATAAAAATGTTCCTCTAAAATAACACATTTCAGCTCACTATGAGAGACCCTCCTTTACACTACTTCAATACTTTCTAGAGACTCTTTTTTAAATTCGAGGTTCTCCCTTATATTCCTTGATATGTGCTCGTGCACCCACCCTAATTCCCTTACATTGTACATGCACATTATTATTTAAAATTTATAAACTAAAATAATGTGTATACGGTTAACTTTTAAATAAAAAATTGTAGATCCTTTAAAGCCACTATTTATTGTATACAAATTTGGCTCAATTGTCTCAATCCTAACCTTCCGAAATTAGGAAATCTCACACTAGACTAAAGCCACGTGGTCCCCCTTCTTGTGGTCGTCATTCCTTAAGGAGTAGGTGACGCAGTTTTGAATTTTAGTGCACAACAGGAAACAAATCATAGAAAATCCCGCGAAATGCTCATTAGAAAAACTAATTAACAAATTCAGTAAAAAGAGGGCGGCGTGTCAAATCTATTTTATGGCAATATCTGTGGTTTGTATTAATGTGAAAGTTGACAAATAAACCAAAGTTTTAGGTTTTGGCATTATATACTGTTTGTGCCATACATATTTTAGTAATCAATATGTATTGTCACATTCAATGAAGAATAGGTGTATATATGGAATGGATCATTCTCATTTCAATTAAAAAGTATATTTTTAATTGAATTGAAATTTTGTGTGGGTTACGTGTATATAATTGTTGATTTTTTATGGGGATTTTATTTTGCGAAATTCATTTAAAGTACAATTTTAATTTTTAATCTTTTGAGATTAAATTTTTTGATGAGTAGTGCACACTCATTGGGCACTAGATTACATAGATTGTCGGCATCATGTTTCTGAGGAAGTATATATCGGATTTATAATTATGAGTAAGTGTACAACTAAACTAATGATTACTTATAGCCTAAGCACCTACGAGTAAGGGGCATCCATGTCGTCAAAGTCACTCAGGGCATGATCCTGGCCTCAATCGTTTTGACTCTCTATGTCGGGTATCTCCAAACCTTACACTCAACAAGACTTATCCTTGATGGGTTCATTGAAAACCTAACAACATCACCAATAGACCAAAAACCATAAGATTAAAATTTTAGTAAATAATTAAGCAACACCTTTTATACCATTATATATGGTTAAACTACAATTTATTTAAATACTTAAAAAAAAAAGTCCTCGCCATAATTGAAAAATACATATAATATTAATAATATATATGTGTTTTGGATAGGTACGTCCTTTTCTTATTTTGGAAATGATTGGTTTTGTTCACCGTGGTTGTAGCTTGTAGGTGGGAGAGGAATAGTTAATAATAAATGTGATATGTAACTTTGAACCAAATATAATGACGTCTGATAATTATTTTCCCTTTTCATGGGAAGCGACATGTGTACATCCGGACATTGACCTTCTTAATTGCATTTGCAGTGCGTGAACAAGGCATATGTCAACCAGTCGTTATGGAATTGTCTCACAATTCTTTTGATTGCTCATATTTTTAGGTATGGAAATTTGGAATGTTTGATTTAATTTGTGGTTCGTTCAAAAATTTGTACTAGAAAAATCATAATGAAGAGGAGTAATAAGATGCAAAGGATGATGGTAGTTCGTATAAACAATGTGTTTTTTTTGGATGACATAAAAATAGCCTTGGAAATTGATCACCGTGGGGTATTTAGTTGTACACAAGGATTAAATTTGACGGTTGTTTATACGTTTTTTTGCGATTTTAGCTATAAAAAACTTACAAATATTTACAATAACTGTTGCTTGTCACTTGCATATTTAAAATTTGACTCTTATTTTTATAAAAAAACTTACAAATATTTACAACTAGCAATCTCATGTGTACATTGTAATGTGAACGCCAAACGGCATGTGCTATTTGATTTAGAGGGGTAGTTAATTATTTGGATAAAATTGTGTTTGTGTTGCAATGTGTTTGAGACAATGGTTGCATCATTTTTTTGGTTGGTTTTTTTATTGAAAAAGCTTTTTTGTTATTGATAGTGTAAGTGTAGAAACATAAATGGCATTGAAAGGTTCTATCTGTACATTTCAAATTTGTTACAAATTCGTGCATATACATTTGCAAATCTTATATCATGAGTGGTAGCCTTTTGCGAACTATTTTATTTGAATTAAACATGAATATATGTAGACTTCCATACATTTGTAGATTTTATATCATAAGTGGTAGCCTTTTATAGACAATTTTATTTGCACTAAACATGAATACATTTGATATCGCTCTAGATACAAGAAGTTTGAGTGTTAAAGACACAAGAATGGTAGACTGTTTTTCAGGGTCCATGTTGTTCCATGAAGAGAATCGACGGTCATGTTTTTTAGATTTGCATTTGTTACAGGAAGGCAAGCCTTCAAACAAACTTGTTTTAATTCTAGGGTAATTTTCCAAACAGATTGACCAAGTTTGGATGTTCGCCAACAAATCTATTCTTTTGCGAAACCGACGCTAGGCTTCAATAGTCTGCAATAAGGGCAGGAATATGGGAAATCTCTGTGACATAAATACATTTGATATCGCTCTAGATACAAGAAGTTTGAGTGTTAAAGACAAAAGAATGGTAGACCGTTTTTCAGGGTCCATGTTGTTCCATGAAGAGAAGCGGGGACCGTGTTTTTCTGATTTGCATCTGTTACAGGAAGGAAATCCTTCAAACAAACTTGTTTTAATTCCAGGGTAATTTTCCAAATAGATTGACCAAGTTTGGATGTTTGCCAACAAATATATTCTTTTACAAAACCGGCGTTAGGCTTCAATAGTCCGCAACAAGGGTAGGAATATGGGAAATCTCTATGTCTAGAAAGGGGTGGGGTGTTTTATTTGAGCGGATGGTAGATTGCAAGGTGGAAAGCAGTTCGAAGGAGAGGAGGAACCAATTGTACATGTACGAGGAACCGGAGCAAGGTTGGTATATGATGCAGTTTCATGTGGTGACCCAAATAAATTGGAAGACATGACAGTAGTAAGTAAAGATGAGTTCGTGCAGAAGGAATTGGTATGGTCATGCAAGATTGTTTCCATCCAAGTTACTTTCGAATGTTGGTTGGCAATCCTTCATTAGGTTATTGGACATGCTTATAAGGATTCTTGTTTATTGACATACAAGAATATTGTTTATCCTATGATTTTTGAATTGTCCCATTGTTTAGGATATGATTAACAATAAAGGAAGCTATACATCTTATTTATGCACTTTAACCTCACAAAGTATAGATACAGTATTCCTAGAACTTGAGAAGATAATAATCCCAGAGGAAACAACAAAGCTAGTTGCTACTAAAGCAACACAAATGTAATCATTTTATCACAAAAGCCTTAGACATGGAACCAAACATATGAAAACTTTGTAAACAATTAGAAAGGATAGTTAGTTCTTCCCTTATTAAGACAATTTTGAAATGCAAAATGTCTCTCTATTTGGAAGAATGTTACAGGTTTCAATTTGGATAGAATTTAGAAAGGCATAATCCTATATTCTTGGCGTTTACACCCATCTAAAAGGTAAGGGTGCCATGGACATATCTTTACGGTTACATTGACAAATTCTCTAGGTAGGGGGGATTACACCCATTGACATTATCAAGGTATAGTTCTATGCATCTGCCCTAGGTATCCTCCTTACTTTGAATTATTGAAGAATCACTTTGTGTGACTCAAACCTGGGTGAACCAACTGAACAATATAATTTTTCCTACACTACAACCAAGATTATCAGCCAATCTAGGTGAGTGAAAGGCATAGATGAAATAAATAGTACTTGAAAACAGCCACTAAAGCAAAGACTTAAATAATCCAAAAAAGTACAATATCTAAATAAAGGTTAATTACTCCCTTCAGAAAGTCAATTTTGAGGAAATTGAATATCATCCATCTCAAAACCGGCAATATATAATCACACCTAAACTATATTAGTAAAATGTGATTATACACCAGATTACGAATACACAAATTAATAAAGGTTTCAAACAACATGAAAAAATAGAAATCTGTACTTCCAAGCCTTCTCTTCGAGCACAAAAAACATATAGTCAATATGGTAGCAGTATATGGAACAAAATAAAAAATACAATAGTTAATTGGCATGCTATAAAACTTCCTTAACATAAATTTTGGTAGATCCTTTGCTCTCCCTATTCAAAAATGCAAATTTTATCGCTTTGTTTTAGGACGCATCTTAGTCTCCTCGGAACCCTTTCAGACTGAGTGAAACACCATAAGCTTGTATGGATTCCATAAATTAAATTGATTACTCAAAACACAAGAACATTAACATGCAACATTGATTGATGCTTCGCCATGCCAGTCAGCAATTGTTGTCTGACTTCAAATTTTAGGAACCATAAACATTTTTACTGTCAACAACTACAAACTCCAATTTCTCCCCACGAGTATTGTCCAGGAAAGTGTGTTCATAAACAAGTAAAATTTAGGGATTATAATGCTAGTAAAGAATTATGAAAAATAGTAAAAAGATTGTGCTAGCGATGTAAATAAAATGCCCAAAATAAAAAAAATGTCTTTAATCGCTAAGCCACATCTAAAACTTAAGCAAAGGAAGAAATAGCCATGGCCCATACTATATTTGAGGAATTTAATCCAGAAAAATTAGGCTAACAAAGAGAATATGGTGTAGATGCTTGTCAACAAAGCTAGCGTATTGTTGTCGTTAAATCACTGCACCCTCCAAATGGCAAGAATGTGAACATAACGTTCGGTGTGATTGGGACACATGGGATCACCTCTCAAGTTGTGTGACTTGGGCTCGAGGTGAACCTCCGGAGAAGGCCAACTTCCTCTTCCTAAACTAAGTGTTGTACTACTCCTAGTGTAATAAAATGGATATCTAGTCATATGCTAACATTTTCATGGGTTTTAGGGAAAGAGATTTGCAGAAATGAAACTATACTAGGGATGGTGATGCACCAAATAAAGGGTGTTTCCAGACTCAAGAAGGGTTAATTTGAAGAGGGTGTGTACCACAAGTCAACTTCACCTACTATAGCTTAAAGAGGGTACAAAATACCACTAACTAGGAAGCAAATGTTCCCTTTGTTAAACTTGATCAAACAAACAAATTATCAGTCTTCCAGTGAAGAAGGATGAACTTGAGAAGGGTGAATAAACACCACAACTCAACTGCATGCAATACTCCACCACTTGATAAGCACAAAAATTCGAGAACCTGCAATAGAAACGTGAACTTGCACAATGTACCTACAAGCATGAGAAAAGGCACAAAGAAGTATACAAGGATGAAAGGATTGAGATTAGTCACAAAACACATACTTTTATTGCTTTAATAACGTGCACAATGCATCATACATTCATAAGAGGCAACGGTTGCCATTACAGTCTTGAAAAGGAGGCTTGAAAGTTCCCTCAACATACACGGACAACTTGCAGAAGAGAGAGGACTCTTGAAAAATTTGCACTTGTCTCAGATATCTAATTGCCCAACCTATCTGACTTGTTGAAACCCCTTGGAATGAGCTTCCAACTTACATTTATAGAATAAATTGAGAGAGAGGAGAGAAGGAGTCATAAATTCCCTTCCTAAATTGAAGGTACATGATGGTTCATTTATCACAGTTGGTTGAATTGTTTGAGAAGGTTCCATCATGTGTCATTAATGACCAGTTTGACTTATTCTTCACAATTATTTAAAAGAATATTTAAATAATAATAATAAATATTATTATTAAGATTGTCGGTTTGGAAAATGAAAGGGAAGCGGAAGCCTCATGGACCAGAATGGTCACTTTTTTTGAATCTCATCCCTTGCAATGGTCACACGACTTCACCTCCCCGTGATGTGGCGATGGTGCCCCCTGTGGGCTAGGGCCTGTCGGAAGCCCTACAAAAGCGTCTGGGTCCCCGATGCCCCGTGTCGGGAAGTGTGCTAGATAGTTTTGACAAAAATGGCCTTGGTCTGTTACGTCCCCCCGAGGACCAATCCACCTCCGTTTCCGTGTCCTTGGAGGACAATGTTGTTTTAGCAGCCCAAATAAAGCTTCTCTCTTCTAGAGAAATCTTTGCAAAATTCGTTGGTTATAGATTGGCTGTGGAAGGCATTCAAAATTGGTGTGAAGCGCAGTGGGGTAACGGCCTATGTATTCATTTCCTTGAAAGTGGATTTTTCTTGGTTTTATTTCGTAGCGCCGCTCAGAAGGACGACACCATGGTGAGGAAAGAATATCTTCTAGTTGATTCAGGTTTGGTGATCTGTGATTGAGAGCCTCACTTTGACATAGCTAGAGTAGAAACAGAAGGTTTACATGTCTGGGTTAGAATCTATTCACTGCCAAGTGAGTTTTGGTCCACTCCCATTCTCAATAAAATCTGCTCTAGTCTGGCACGCGTTGTTCACATCGACCCTGTCACTCTGAAAGGTACCCTCTCCTCTTTTGCTAGGATTTGCATTTCCATCGATCATAATCAAAAGCTTCATGACATCATTCTCATGTCCACCTAGTCCGGGCTTTGGGAGCAAAAGGTGGAGTGCGAAGGTGTCTCTAACACCTGCTTTAAATGCAAAAAACCTGGCCACCTCCGTAAATTCTACAAAAAAACACCTTCTTCTAGCAAACAGGAATGGAGAAAAAAATCCTCTCCCCACATCCCTCCTCTCCCTCCGCTCCCTCTCATGCAATCATGCCTCATTCCACTCATGTGGTCTCTTCTGACCCCTCCCATGTTCTTGCGTCCATAACTCTGGACCCTAGTACTATCTCTTTGGTAAAAGAAACAACTATTGTGGTTAAGGACTCTACGAGGATTTTATCCCTTTTTCATGATGGTATCTCTCTTGGCATGGGAGGGAACGCTGCCTCTCTGGAAAAACGGGTTAATGAAAAGGATGAACTACTACAGTTAAATGATGGTAACTCTATTGGTTCAAAGGAGGCTGACCACGAGGCTCATTCTTCTGGTAATTTGTAGCTTTGTCCAATTATCCTAATGCCTCCCCTACTTAACATGGATCTAGGTTCGAAAAGTATTCTGGGTCGCTCTACTAAGAGTAAAATCTCCCTAAATGAGGTTGCCACTGGAAAGCAACTTCAACTTCGTTCCTTCTTTCCCTCTACGAGTAGGAGAGGTGAGTCCTCTCTGAAGATCAAATGATCCTCTATTCTTGGAACGTTAGGGGCCTCAATGCCCCTAACAAACAACGTATGTTAAGATGCTATGCTTCCGATGTTGCTGTTGATATTTGCCTTCTTCAAGAAACTAAGATGTCAGAGGATGGTTGCAAAAATGGTTGGTTTCAAAGATGGAAAGGTTGGGAAGGTTGCTTCTCAGATTCTTCTCGTGCCTCGGGTGGTCTTGGAATTCTTTGGAAATCCAGCAGCTGCACTCTGGAGCCTATTCTCATTGATTCGAACTTCATTTGGTGTAAAGTTTCTATTAAACATTCTGATGAGTCCTTTTTCTTATGTAATGTTTATGGCCCTTCTAATCTGATCAGAAAAAGAGAACTTTGGTCTAAACTTCATCTGGTCCTTGATTTAGCTGTCAACTCCAAGATTGTCGTCGTTGGCGATTTCAATGCTACTCTTTCTGATCTTGATAAGCGTGGAGGTATTCAATGGCAGCCACATTCACAAGTGGACTTTACTTCTTTTGTTTTTTCTACCAATCTGGTTGATGTGGAACCTAACCAGGGTTGGTTCACATGGAATAATAGGAGGCCCGGGTTCAGTTCCTTGGCAGTGCATCTCGACAGATTCCTTGTTTTTGAATTTTGGTTGCAGAATAACTTCCTTCTCAAATGCTCTGTTCTTCCGCTCTCTGTCTCTGATCATTTCCCGATCTCTCTTAATATTTCCTTCAACCTGCCCCCTCGACGTTCGCCCTTCAAATTCGAAAACATGTGGTTGCAGGATCCGTCACTTAGGCCTCTGATCAAACTTTGGTGGGATTCCTTCACAGTTAATGGGACTTGGATGTTCCAACTCTCCAAAAAGTAATCCTTGCTGAAAGATAAGCTTCAAATCTGGAATATTTCAAGCTTTAAAAATATTTTTCAGGAAAAAACAGAGAGTCGAGAAGGAGCTCCGTATTCTGAACGATTCCATTCTCTCTCATGGTATGCTTCGGGCTGATTTCTTCAAAGAAAAATCACTTCTTAAGGAATTGGGAGATCTTCTTCTAAAAGAGGAAACTTATTGGCGTTAAAAATCCAGGGAAGTATGGCTGGCAGATGGTGACAAAAATACAAAGTTCTTCCATGCTTTTGTAAAAGCCAGAAGAAATTTCAACTACATTTCATCCCTCCAGTTGGATGACTTGTTAGGTTGTGGAGCCTGTTTTCATGTGTGAAAGTGTTGAAGACTGTACACTAAGAGTACTGTACACTTTTCATGTATCCTTGCTAGGGTTTGGGGCCGGGTTGGGCCCTGAGCGGGGGTCCGGGGGCGCAGCCCCTGAATTTTTTTTTTAGGCGTAAATTTTTTTGGCCTCGAAAAATGCACCCAACATATCGGGAAACGTGCTCTTCTCATATGGGCAAGTTTTTTGACCCATAGGTTTATAGGACAGGTTTTGCCCATGGTTTTGATACCCACAGTTTTGTAAAACTGCTTAAGCAGTTGTCTATTTATATGGTCTTATGCATATGATAGATGTACAAGCAAATGTATTGCAGATGTGTTTTGAATTCGGGTGTGAATTCTGTAGAGTTGTTGAGCATAGCTCCAAACGGATCTGGGTATTGTATTGAGAGAGCAGTGGCTTGTAATAAAATCTAAGCAAGTGATTCTTGGTGGACGTAGCCCAAATTGGGTGAACCACGTTAAATATTGTCTCTTTGTGTTGTGTTATTTTATTTTGTAATTTTATTTGAGATCTGTAATAATTTCTGAATATTAGTTTCTACTGTTGCGATTCTTTGAGGGATTATTCTACATATTTTATCCCTTATTTCCTAACAATTGGTATCAGAGCCTGGTTTGGTTTGTTGAAGTGTTGAATCACAAGGACAGTTTTTAGCTTAAGTGGGAGCTATGACAGATGATGGAAGATCTAGGGTTGATAAATTCAACGAGCAGAATTTCAATCTTTGGAAGATGCAGATGGAAGATTACCTTTATCAGAAGGATCTTTATACTCCGCTGTTTGAGAAGGTGAACAAACCCTCGAGTATGACAGACGTGGAATGGGATTTGTTGGATCGGAAGGCACTTGGAACGATTCGGCTGTGTCTTGCATCTTTGGTATTATTTAATGTTTCAAAGGAAAAGACTACAAAAGATTTAATGGATGCATTAGGGAAGTTGTATGAAAAACCCTCTGCCTCTAATAGGATATTTTTAATGAAAAAGTTGTTTAATACAAAGATGTCTGAGAATAGTTCAGTAGTAGGTCATTTAAATGATTTCAATACGGTTGTGAATATGCTAGCTTCGGTTACAATAGAATTTGATGAAGAAGTTAGGGCTTTATTAATTCTGTGCTCTTTACCTGAGAGTTGGAATAGCCTGGTAATGGCGGTAAGTAACTCGGTTCCAGCTAAATTGAAGTTGAAGTTTGAGGATGTTATAGGGGTGATTCTAAGCGAGGAAATGCGAAGAAAAAACTCTGGGGAATCTTCTACTTCAAGGAATGCTTTGACAATGGAAACTAGAGGGAGACAGAAGAATAGAGGAAACCGTGGAAAATCAAAAGATCGGGCAAGGTCAAAATCCAAAAACAAGATTGTATGCTGGAATTGTGGAAATCCTGGGCATGTAAAGAAGGACTGTTGGGAGCTTCAGGATAAGAAGAAACAACAGGAAGACAACAAGGAGGCAAATGTGGCAACGGGTAATGTATGTCAGGATGCTTTGACTCTTTCTTTGCACAATATTACTGAATCTTGGGTTTTAGATTCAGGGGCTTCTTTCCATGCTTCTCCACATAGGAATTATTTTGTTGATTATGTTCAAGGAGATTTTGGGCATGTTTTTATTGGTGATGATGAGCCTTGCAGCATAGTTGGAAAAGGTTCTGTTCAGGTTAAGATGCAAAATGGGAATACTTGGCTATTGAACGATGTCAGACATGTGCCTACATTAAGACGAAATTTGATATCGGCAGGGCAGTTGGGAAGTGATGGTTGTACTGTGATATTTACAGCTAACTCTTGGAAGGTTACCAAGGGTGCTCTTGTGGTGGCAAGAGGTAAGAAGGTTGGAACCTTGTATTTAACCACTGATAGTACTGATGATTGTAATCTTGTGGCTTCAGATGCAGATACAACATTATGGCACTATAGGCTCGATCATATGAGCCATAAGGGCATGAACATCATAAAGAAGAATTTACTTGGATATATAGAAACAGGTTTGGATTTATGTGAGAACTGCATATATGGGAAATAGAAGCGAGTAAGGTTTCTCAAGGTTGGACCTACGAAGAAAGAGAGTAAGTTAGAGTTGGTACATTATGATGTGTGGGGGCCGGCTCAGGTATCATCTCTTGGGGGTTCAAGTTATTATGTTACTTTTATTGATGATGCAACAAGGAAAGTTTGGGTTTATTGTATTAGAAACAAATCTGATGTATTTGACACTTTTGTTAAATGGAAAGCTTTGGTAGAGAATGAAACAGATCTTAAGCTAAAATGTCTCAGGTCAGATAATGGAGGGGAGTATTGCAACAATGAATTTAATGATTACTGTTCTAAGAATGGAATCCATAGGCAAAAGACGGTTCCAGGAACTCCACAGCAGAATGGGATATTGGAAAGGATGAACAGAACAATAATGGAACGTGCTAGGAGCATGAGGTTACATGCAGGACTACCTCTTTCTTTTTGGGCAGAAGCGGTGAGCACAGCTATGTACTTGATAAACAGAGGACCCTCAAGTGCCTTGGATGGAGGCATACCTGAGGAGGCATGGTATGGTAAGAAAGTTGATTATTCATTTCTTAGAGTCTTTGGATGTGAGGTGTTTGTTCACATAGACAAGGATGATAGGACTAAGCTAGAGGCTAAATCAGAAAAATGTACTTTCATTGGTTATGGTGGTGATGACTTTTGATATAAATGTTGGAGTATTAAGGACAAGAAAATCATTCGATCTAGGGATGTGGTCTTTAATGAGAAAGTCATGTATAAGCAACAATTGCAGGAAAACAGGGAAGAATCCAAGAAATAATATGCAGTGGTAGAGGATCTTCTGGATGGGAAAGTGACCCATGAATCAGTTCAGGAACCTACTCAACAGGAACCCCAAACTCCTACAGTTAGGAGGTCTTCTAGGGTAAGAAGAGAACCTAAACGTTTTTCTCCTTCTCTTTATTATTTATTATTCAGTGATAGTGGAGAAGCAGAGAGCATGATGAAGCAATGCAGGTAGATTCTAGGAAGAAGTGGGAGCAAGCCATGGATGAGGAGCATAAGTCTCTCAAGGAGAACCAACCTTGGGATTTGGTGAAGCTATCGGAAGGCAAAAGAGCATTGCAGAACAAGTGGGTGTACAGAGTTAAAGATGAAGAAGGAGGAAAGAAAAGATATAAGGTCCGGTTGGTGGTCAAGGGGTTTACACAGAAACAAGGTATAGATTTTGATGAGATTTTTTCTCCTGTAGTAAAAATGACTTCTATCAGAATTGTTCTTGGAATAGTGGCAGCAGAAGACTTGCACTTAGAACAGTTAGATGTAAAGACTACATTTCTCCATGGTGATTTGGAGGAGGAGCTATATATGCAGTAGCCAGAAGGATATGAAGTCAAAGGTAAAGAGGAGATGGTGTGCAAACTAAAAAAGAGCTTGTATGGCCTGAAACAAGCTCCACGTCAATGGTATAAGAATTTTGATAGCTTCATGATGGAGCAAGATTATATTAGATGTCATTCTGACCATTGCGTGTATACAAAGAAATTTGAGAATGGAAGTTATATTATCCTGTGTTTGTATGTAGATGACATGTTGGTTGCAGGTAAAAACATGCAGAAAATAAAAGTACTCAAGAAACAACTAAGTGAATCCTTTGATATGAAGGATTTGGGGGTAGCCAGACAAATCCTTGGTATGAGGATAACTCGGGATAGGAAGGAACGGAAGCTGACTTTATCTCAGGAAGAGTACATTAAGAAGGTATTGGATAGGTTTAACATGCAGGATGCTAAACCGGTTGGGACTCCTTTGGCAAGCCATTTTAAGTTATCAAAGGAGCAGTGTCCCAAGATAGAGCATGTAAGAAACCAGATGTCCAAGGTACCTTACTCATCAACGGTTGGTAGTTTGATGTATGCTATGGTGTGCACTAGGCCTGATATTTCCCATGCAATGGGAGACGTGAGTAGATTTATGAGTGATCTAGGTAAAGAGCATTGACAAGCAGTAAAGTGGATCCTTCGGTATTTGAGAGGAACCATGGGGGTAGTTTTGTGCTACAATGGATCAAACACCAATTTACGTGGTTATGTAGATTCAGACATGGCTGGAGATGTAGACAACAAGAGGAGCACGACAGGTTATATTTACACTGTAGGTGGGACAACAATGAATTAGATTTCATGACTACAGAAGCTGGTGACTTTGTCAACCACGCAGGCTGAGTATGTTGCTGCCACAGAGACAAGTAAAGAGATGATTTGGTTACAACAATTGCTTGAGGAGTTGGGGCATAAGCAGGAGGAATGTAAGATGCATAGTGATAGTCAGAGTGCTATACACCTAGCTAAGAACTCTGCTTTCCACTCTAAGACAAAGCATATACAATTAAAATACCATTTCATCAGGACAACTTTAGAGGAAGAGAAGTTGAAGTTAGAGAAGATTCATACCAGTCAGACTCCTGCAGACATGATGACCAAGGTGGTCACAAGGGAAAAACTGAAGTTGTGTTCAGCTTTGGTTGGTCTTCACAGAAACTAGTGAATGGTTCAGAAACTTGCTCAGAGGAAAACTAGTCTCCAAGTGGGAGATTGTTAGGTTGTGGAGCTTGTTTTCATGTGTGAAAGTGTTGAAGACTGTACACTAAGAGTATTGTACACTTTTCATGTGTGAAACATGCTCTTCTCATATGGGCGAGTTTTTTGACCCATAGGTTTATGGGACGGGTTTTTCCCATGGTTTTGATACCCACAGTTTTGTAAAACTGCTTAAGCAGTTGTCTATTTATATGGTCTTGTGCATATGATATATGTACAAGCAAATGTATTGCAGATGTGTTTTAAATTCGGGTGTGAATTATGTAGAGTTTGTTGAGCATAGATCCAAACGGATCTGGGCATTGTATTGAGAGAGCGGTGGCTTGTAATAAAATCTAAGCAAGTGATTCTTGGTGGATGTAGCCCAAATTGGGTGAACCACGTTAAATATTGTCTCTTTGTGTTGTGTTATTTTATCCTACAATTTTATTTGAGATCTATAATAATTTCTGCATACTAGTTTCTACTGTTGCGATTCTGTGAGGGATTATTCCACATATTTTATCCCTTATTTCCTAACGTGACTTATATGTTGCATCCACTCAATCTCATATCAAATCCGAAGGAGTGTCCTACTTCAATAAGCTCTTGAATGGTGAATCGGTAACCCCCCTTGGTGTGCAATCTTCCTTCTTCCAACGGATCCCTGCCTCGGTCACAGATGCTGATAATGATTTGCTTCTCTCTCCATTCTCCAAGGAGGAGGTTCAAAAAATTGTTTTTTCTATGAAGAGAGAAAAAGTGCCCGGTCCTGACGGTTTCCCCACCTCATTCTTCTAGGACTTTTGGGATGTCATTGGGAATTTTTTTTGGAATGCAGGTGAGGAATCATGAAAAATGGGCAAGATCTTAGGTTCTCTCAACCACACTCTCATATGCATGTTTCCTAAAAAATCTCTTGCCGCATCTTTGGATGATTTCAGACCTATTTCCTTGTGTAACACGACATAAAAAATCATCTCCAAAGCTATTGCAAATAGATTGAGTCCACTTTTGTCAAAATTGGTTGCTCAAGAACAAAGTGGCTTCATCCATGGTAGGTTAATAACCGATGGAATCATCATCTCTCATGAATTGATTCACACACTTCATGCCTCCTCCTAGGCTAACATGATGCTAAAATTGGATTTTAGCAAAGCCTACAATCGTGTCAATTGGAGGTTCCTCATGAAATCTCTTTAAGCCATGGGCTTTAGTAGGCAATTCTGTTATTGGATCTTCAGCTGCATAGCCACTCCCCGATTCTCTATTTTGGTTAATGGTTCGGCTGAAGGCTTTTTCTAAAGTAACAGGGGTTTGAGACAAGGCTATCCTCTCTCCTCTTTTCTTTTTATTTTTGTCGCCGAGGCTCTTAGTCGATGCATCAAATCTACCGTTCTGGATGGTTCCCTCAAAGGTATTCTTATCACCTCTAACCTTCTAACCCTTTCACACCAACAATTCACTTACGATACTTTTCTATTTGGCCAAGGATCTATCCCTGAAGCTAAGCATCTATCTTCTATTCTTGATTCTTATTCTTCTGCCACTGAACAAGTTATTAACTTTCATAAATCTGTCATTTTCTTCTTTAATGTTGCCCCTAGATTACAATGCAGGATCAAAGCTATTCTTGGCTTTTCAGTGGGATTTCTCTCGCACAAATATCTGGGTATTCCACTTTTTCATGGGAATGGAAGAGCGCATCTTTGGGACATGCTCTTAAACTCCATCTCTTCCAGAATTCTCTCATGGAAAGGAAAATGGCTTTCCTTGGCTGGTAGAGCCCTTTTAATTAATTTTGTACTCCTTGCCATTCCAATCTATATGTTGTCTGTCCTGCAGATCCCCAAATCTGTTCTGCTCAGAATTGAAAAGATTGTGAGAACCTTCTTATGGCAAGGAAATAATGCAGAGTGCAAATTTCACCTTGCAAATTGGGAATTGGTCAAACTTCCTAAACACCTTGGAGGGATGGGAATTCTGGACCTTACTCTCCAGAACTCTACCCTTGGAGAAAAAATTGTTTGGAATTTCATTTCCAACGTCAATAGGCAGGCCTTCCAAGTTCTTTCACATAAGTATCTCGGTGGGTGTCACCCCGAGTTATTGTTATCCACTTCAGAGCTCCCTAAAGGTTCGCATATCTGGAATTTCTTTTGTAAGTCAAAATCCTTGATTACAAAGTCGGTCTCTTGGAACATCAACAACGGACAGCTCGCCACCTTTTGGGAAGAAAGTTGGAATGGCTCCCCACCTCTTAATCTCACGTCTGCTCTTAACAGAGTCATGAACACGACCAAGTTATCCTGGGGATATTTGGTTGCTGACTACGGCTGTCAGAATCCCGATGGCTTTCCGTCTTGGCTTTAGAAGGATATTTCCATTATCGAGGCTAATGCATAGGAGTCCATCCTCCTCAAGGATGCCATTCAAGATAGAAACACACACTTTCTCAATAAGGACGACTGCTTGATTTGGCTTGGGGATGTATCGGGTTCTTACTCTGTGAAAGCAGGTTATAATACTCTCATCTCTCATTCAGGCCAAGGGCTTCCTTGTTCCTATGGATGTTGGCATCCCAGTATCTCTCATAAGGTAGCTATTTTTGGCTAGTTACATTTGAATAAGAAGGTCCTTACCCAAGTTAGGCAGAGATCTTGGGGTTATGCTAGTCCCTTAATGTGTGTGTTGTGTGGTGCCACGGAGGAAGATCTTGATCACCTCTTTTTATTTTTCCCTCATTCCTCTTGTTGTCGGGATCGGCTTCTAAACAAATTAAATCTAGCCTGGGCTCCTTGTAAAAATATTGGAGCAACACTTCTCTCCTGGCCATCCTTTAACACTAAAAGCACCTTCAGCTCTATCTGGTGTATTGCCCCTTATTTCCTTCTCTGGCACATTTGGTGGGAACACAATCTTCATCTTTTCAGGGAATAATCAGTTGAGCTGCCAACCTTTCTTAACAAGTTGGAAGTGGCCATTTTTGAGAGAGTTAGTGCTAATTACATATCTCACCCAACTTTCTCCTCTAGGGATTTCATTATTATGCATTCTTGGCCACTCATAAAACAACCCAGACTAGGCTCAATAGTTAAATAAGGACTTTCACAAGTTGAAAAATCTATTCAAAGGAAAAGGGCTAGGTGGCGACCCCCTTCGTAGGGCACTTGGAAACTTAATTTTGACGACGCCTCTAGAGGTAATCCAGGTAAATCAGGTGCAGGTTGTATTATTAGGGATGAACTTGGTAATCTTATCAGAGCTGGCTCCTTCCCTCTCAGAGATGGCTCGTGCAATTATACCGAAGCCCAAGCACTCCTGGAGGGAGTCAAGATGGCTGCTCAGTTAGGTTGTCCTCATTTATTCATCGAAGGGGATTCCCAAATTATCATATGTGCTATTTCTAGAGGCTCATCCCCTTCATGGAAAATCAACATATATATCCCTCAAATTCTCTTTTGGCTAGATAAAATCGGCATATGGGATATTTCTCATAACTTTAGAGAAACTAATCATGTGGCTAATTTCCTTACAAATTTTGCTATCGATCACCTTGCCGCCAACATCATTTCCGAAATAGCTCAAGATTGGATTGGGCTGTCAAACCTAATTTCCCACGAATGGGCCAGCTCGTCCTCACGGTTGGGCAGTGGCCTCTCACGTGTGTAGTGTTCCTTCTAAGTTTGGGAGCTTTCATCCCCTTTTTTCAGTGGCGTATCTTCTTGTCGCTCTTGCAAGTGACTATTCACATGCTGATTCTTTCTTCAGCGTCATTTCAGTCTGGACTGGGCTTGCAACATTCCTATCCAAAGATGTTTTCCCTGAAAAATGTGAGGCCGGGTTTTTAAATGTTGATTCGTGTTCTCTTCCTCTTCATATTTTCTCTGGTTCTCTCCCCTGGCTCGGTGCTTTCGGACTCCATGTCTTTTGTTAGTTTCCCATTCGTCACCCTTCGTGGCTAATTCCGAGAACTGACAGACTCCTCTGCCATCGATCGCCATCACCTCTCCATAATTTTTAAATATTCCTCGCAGGAAGAGGCAGAAGTCATCGAAACCATTCTCGGTGATTCGTATCATTTTTGAGCTAATTGGCCTATAACAGACTTAGATATTGCTTCAGCATTCGTCTCATTTTGTCTTCTTCTTCACCTCAATCCAGCGGTGGTTGAACTTGTTGCTGTGGATGAAATATATGCCATTCATTAGGTTGGTTTGCATGATCAAATGGTTAATTTCTCTCTCCCGAATCCTCTTTTGTGGGTAGAGGAAGTTGACGATCACACTCTTGGTTTAGGTTGTGGCATCCAATGGCTCTATGGGAAGTACAGAGATTTGGTTACCTTCGCCCAAAACTTCCACCCTTCTCTAGATCAGTGTTTTCTCTTGGCAGTCGACATCGACGTTTTGCTCTTTCCAGTTCACTTGGCAGTCGACCACCACAATGAACTCAAGGATTGAGCTGGTGCTACCTTTGAGCTGCTGCTTAAGGCAACAAATGAGCTTGCATGTTCTTCCTTGGGTTAGCCTATTCGGCCTTCCTGTGCCTTTCGGTGTTTCGGTCACAGTCCTGTCCCCTTCGGCTTTTTGTCCATTTTTCAGCGCTTCTCTTTTTTTCTTCTTCCTTTACATTGGCATGTTTCTCCTTTCCTCTCTCCTCTTCTCTTCTTCACTTCTTCTATGTTGTAGGGTGTGGGCCCTAACCCCTCCGTTTCATAGCTCTGGTCAAAAGCGTTTAACAATAAAAATAAAAAAATATTATTATTAAAATATTTAAATAAAAATATTAATTTAATTACTATTTTTGGTGTGCCTCCCTTAGGACTGGTTTGCACTGAATGGTGTTTATGAAAAAAATGGCCAAAAAAGAGCAACTCGGTGGTTGGCCCGCAGAGCCAACTCACCGAGTTGGTGTTGAGATCCTCTTAACAAGCTTTTACTGCAATCAAGCTGTCTTTGAATCAAGCTACTCCTATCTGCTCACATTGACTAAGTTACTTTGCATTGCCGCATCCAAACCGACAAGTTCCTTTATTATTGCATGGGCTCACCACCAACATTTGTTTGGCTTGGGCACTATCTTTAGCGAGCTTCCACCATATTTTGTATTGATTCGGCCTTCACTCGGCTATCCCAAAAAAGTGACTCAAGCAAGTTACATGTTTGAACTAGCTCAAAAAAACACCAACTCGATTCATCTCCCCATGAGCCAATGCTTAAATTCACCGAGGTGACTCGCTCATTCTTTGTTGAACTCTTGCATGAGCCATACATCAACTATCACAACTCATTCAACTTCTTCGAGCTCATACCTTATATGATGAACCTCTCCATTAGCTTAGGTACCCCTGACTCGGGTTAATTTTCTATAATGAGCTCAACTACGGGTTAATTTTCTATAATGAGCTCAACTAGGTTTTTTTAATGAAAACTCATGAGCTCGTTGCCAAATTTAATCTCTAATGGAATTATGTTGAGCCGAACTTCATGGAGCAACTTTGTTCATCGACTCATTTTTAGCTTATCCATCCATCTTCGTCGGGCTCCACATCCACGAGTTCTACGAGCTCATCATTTAACCAAGCTCAACTTGGTTGACCAAGCCATTGCAATGGTCTGTACGAGCTTTCCTCACGAATTTGTTGAGTTGAGCATACATCACCGGAACTGAACATCCCTCTATAAGTTTTTTTCCTTCATTGCATCGACCTACAAGCTCCTTCATTTGTGCAACAATCTGTTGAGCTTGTTGAGTCTTTCCTTACCAAATCCTTAGCGAGCTCTCTCCTGAACTCATTTATGGACCGTGTCTTGGCCTCATGCATAGCTCACACAACTTATCTCATGTTTTCCAAGAGCTCCTTGCCATCATATTTCCGTTACCCACATCCCATTACTGATCCCATCATGCATTGAACAAAATCACACGATCCAACTCTGTCCATTGAAATTTGTGTTGACTCGGTTTTATGGCATTGTAATTTTGCAAGCCATTGCTGTCTAACACCTTTTCTAACACTCTTTTCACTTGACCATTCGATGGATCGACTCAACTTCACCTCTAAACAAATTTTCCTCACACATGAAATCGATGTCGCCACCTTGGTGTGAGATTGTCCTACGATGATTGCTCTTGTAAGACCAAACTCGAGCCATGCTTCATCAAATGACTTGCCGACCAAGTTGACGGCTCTATTCAACTCGATTAGTTCATTGAATTTGAATAATCTAAATGCCCACACCGAGTTGTGTTATCTCTGTACCATTCCGCCAATGGATACTTCACATCACTGTCTTGCACTGAGCTCATTGTTGCAAATTCGAGCTCGTGCTTTGCTTGCCTATTCGTATGCCTAAGACAAATCAACTCTGCTCAATGAAGTGCTGAGCTGAGTTGCTTCTACATCAACTTACCTGATTTATGTGAGTTACTCGAGTTTTCTCTCTTGAATTTAGCCTATCGATTAAACCAAGCTATACTCGCCATATCACGCCATCTCTTCCAAGTAACTGCCATGCTTCAACCGAATTACCTTATGTTTCAACATTCAAATATCTCAACACATCATGCTAGGATGACCTCCCACATTCCCTGATTTCTCTGCCGATTCGCTTGGGATTGGAACTTGACTCGGTAAACTGGTTACTCCACATCCTTACTTCATGCGGGAAAAAAAGAGTCAAACCTCCTGGCTTGAGTGACCTAGAACTCCGCATTTGGCATATTTATCCAATGGTTCATGAAATTCCTCGATCATAACACCTTGGCCTGACCACCCTGAATCTCCACCACGGCTGCGTTGGCTCAAACTCCCTATTTCAATGTTGGAATCGCATAATTAGGAGCTAGTTTGCCCAATCAACTGGGAAATGATCCCAAAATTTCCTGAAACTCCCCTCGCTTCCCAATCTTGAGCTCATTGACATGTATAATATGTATTCTTCTATCTCTTCCCTCTACAGCATATGCCAAACTCAAAATTAGGGCACTCTGGATGTCTAACAAATTGGCCCGACCTTCGTCAATTTTCTTACCGACTTTGTTTTCTCGTTTCATCCTATGGCTCGCTAGAGCGAGCTCTCTGCATTGATTTATCAATTTCTAAGTTTTTCAAGCTCCTACCATTACCGAGTAACTCGAACTATGAATTTTTCATTAGGATCGATGAGCCTATATTGCTTCTATGACTTACTACAAATCTCATTGTCTGTTCTATGGCCGAGTTACCTATTATCTCTACAATTGATGCAATAACGTCTTCAATACTCCCGAGTGACCTGTGATTTCTCAAAATCATGTTCCTCGAACACCTCCTCTATGACTTGGCCAAGGTGGCTCGACTCCGTTACCTGGTTACAAGCTCGACTCGATTTATACTTCCATGATTTGACTCTTCTCTCCCCACTCAACTGACTCATTTGATGTCACCAAATGAACACCATTTCCTTCGTGCGACTACCAAGCTTATCCGTCGAATCTCACAGGATCAACCTGTCACTCGATGGGGTGAGTTGAATCCAAGGATTGATTGCATGTGTAATTTCATGACTCGTTCTGCAAGGAATTTTTTACGTTAACTGTTGATCGGTAATATGAGCCTATGGGAACGAGATTATTTTTTAAGCATTTGAGTCATTTATTGAGCCCTGATTAAAGACCTTCAAATGTTGCATGAGATTTAACTCGGTTGGTTCAACGTTGTAATGTCCTCGATCTTGGCTCGACTTGGTTTCATGCGACCATTTCTACCATGTTTCCTTATTGAGCTCGCTTGACTAACTCTCCCATCTGCCGACACAACTTGGCCTTCCGAGATCCTTCCACAAGCTCATTTTTTTGGGGAGCCAACTTGACCATCACTTCAAAACTTACCCGTATCATGATTTTTTTTCTGAGTGCCACAAACATTTTCTGAGCATGCTACATTTCGCTCAGGCTCATTAGTCGCTTCGGAGTTGAATTCGCATAGTCTTGAACCTATGTTTTTGCCATGTTTGAGTTCCAATTCTAATCACCATTCATCCTGCCCATAGTCCAAACTGATTTTTCCTTCATGTGAGTTAGATCTAAAAGGAACGATAACTAGATCGTACCAAGCCAAGAACACAGATGCTAATCAAACACCACGATCAATAAGATGAAAGTAATTCACCATAATAACTTTATATAAAACCTTTGCAAACAAATGAGCAAAAATATCATATATTATTATAGAACTCAATGAAATACAATGAGAATGAGCCTTGCTTATATAGGCAAGGAATAACAATCTAAGAACCTGTAAAGGTCGTAGATCAAGCCATAAATCAAGGAAATAACTAGTAATTAAAGAACTAGTAAAGATCATAGATTTAGGAGAGAACTAGACATCAAGGATCTAGTCAATACCATAGATCAAGGAAAGAACTATACCTAACAACTAGATAATATCTCCTAATATCTAAATAAGATAAAAGAAATATCCACACACATAAGTGGGTGAGGATAAATACAATAAAGGTAAATAAAGTACCTAGGTGAACATGAGATAATGTAAATACCTACTCTAACACCCCCCTCAAGTGAAGCTAGGGGCCAAAATAGAAGTGACATGTCCACAATATGAGTCCCAACAACTAGGCCTGATTAGGTACTCATGTACAATAACAAGGAAAGAAAGGACACCACAAGGTACTCAAAAGAAATAACAACAAAGTAAATAGACTAAAAACCTGCTGCAAGGCATCCCAAGAAGCTCAGCTAAAAAACTCATACAATGTTGAAGAAGTTTGGTGTGCACTTTGGTCTGAATCCACTACTCGATCACAAAACTAAAATAAAATGACACTGGGCTTCACCAGAATAGCTCCATACAAGGAGACTGTCAACGAAGTGATGTCGAAAGTGCAAGAAAAAAACACCAAACATAATTCGATCAACTACTGCAAATAGGTGTGCCACGATCCAAGAAAAATAACCAAAGCAACAAGGCAAGGACACAAACTCTAGAGTGTCATGATCCAAGAAAAGCCAAGGTAACAAGGAAAGGACACAAAACTTGAAGAAGAAGGATCAAGACCACACCCTCCCATACTGCTGAATGGGTGGAGTGATGCTACAAATCTGTATGAGTTGCCCAAAATCAACTACTCGAACACTGAAAAAATAACACTGGACTTCACCAGAATAGATCCCCCACAAGAGATACTATCAACATGCCAAAAGTGTCAAAAATACAGATACAAAATATCTCAACAAACAAGAGAGATACACTACACATGCTAAAGAAAAATGCTCAAAACAAGAAGCATTACAATGCGGAAGGTATAGAAAGTGGAGTAAGAGGCCAAATGGTGGAGGAGCCATGCCTGTAGAGTCCTCTCAACGAATGCCTATGTCTCCAACATGAGTGATCATATATCCACCCCAAATCAACATGGATGGATGAAGAATTTGCCTGCATATGACTTGGTGCAAAATGCACAATGGGTGCCTGTAAAGGAACATCAAAATGTGTGTGTCAGGTTAATCATTTATGATAGCTGAAATCTTAGGTTTCTCAAGACTAAGTGAAGGTGCAGAACTCATGTGTTGTTCATGATCCTCAGAAAGAGGCGATGCGAACAAAAATAAGAGCTCTATCAATGTGTGATCCCAATGAGGTATCTGCTTGAAAATCAACGTCGTGGCAAGAATTCCACTTAACATGTGGAATAGGGAAAATAATACCCTATGAATGTCTGTCAATACCTCCGCCAGTGAAACCCATAGAACAGAGCATGCAAGAATTGAATGCAGTGGTATGCTTATCAAAAGAGCCATGCATATGAGCAGAAGTAGGATACACAACATGTGTTACTGAAATAGGCACAGATTTGGAAGAGCATGCAGTAATAAGCCTCACAGGTTTAGGAGCATCAAGAGTAGTAATAGACTCAAAGACTAGCATATCAATGTCAGTGGGTACAAGAGAAACAACTGTAAGTAGACTAGGAGCATGGACATGACTGTCCACAATATGATGGAGATGTTGTAGGCTAGCAATTTTTTGCTGCAAGGAGTGTATTAGTGTATCCTTATCGTGAATGAGTGATTGTAGAAGAGAATTCCTGTAGCCATTGTTACTGATAATGGAAATTCAATCATGAATAAAACTGTAAAGGGTCTCTATCAGCAGTTCTAAATCAGGTTAAAATGGTCTACACCATATTATCCCTAATGTAATGGACAGGCTGAGGCCACAAATAAGAATTTGGTACGCATAATGGAGAAAATGGTAAGTAAGACAGGTTGTAATTGGCTTTTGCAAATCCACCTAGCTCTTTGGGCTTACATGACCTCTATTCACACTCCTATGGGTGCAACACCATATTTTCTAGTATTTGGGACAGAATCTATCATCCCACTAGAAATTGAGCTTCCTTCCCTAAGAATCTCTCTTAGGGATTATCTAGATAAAGATGAAGATTACCGGGCAGCTAGACTAGCTGAGTTAGAGCTCCTAGAAGAGAAGCGCATCCGAGCCCTTAATCACTTCAAAGTGTATCAAAAAAAAGTCTCCAGAAATTATAACAAGCGAATCATACCTCGTCAATTTGAGGTTGATGATTTAGTCATGAAGAAGAATCAGTTTAACACAAGGACAGAGCGAGAAAAGAAAGAAAAGTTTGAGCCACATTGGTTAGGACCCTATGTTATAGTGGCCAAGTACGGCACATGAGCATACAAACTTGCTCACCCCAATGGTGATGAGCTTCGTGAGCCCATGACTTCCATGCATCTTAAGCAGTTCTATGCTTAAACATGGCGCAAAAGTAGAAAAGCAAAAAAAAAAAAAACATGCTAAAATAATCAAAATATAAAAAAAAAATCAAAAAAAAGAGAAAGAGAAAAAGAAAAAGAGAAAACATGTTGTCCATAAGTGAAAACCATGTAATTTTGGCGCTTTGGATAAGTCGGGTGAAAACCGGTTTCCGGCGCCTTGGGAGGATTCGTTGTTCACAAGCATTTATACATCTGGAGGGTATTTCTACTTAGCTTAGTACTAGTTCTACCTTCGAGATTCCCTGTGAGCCTAATCCTATCAAGCCTTGATCCGGATTTATCTCATTTTATTCATCTGTGAGGGGCATGGTATTTTCCTATTCCCCATCTTATGCTAGGGTACTTCCGCGACTTTACTTTCTTATTCATAAGCACGTGGCCTCTGCCCTTGTATATTCCCCATATAGCTCTAGGGGCATCCACACTTTCTTGGTTACATGTGCATAGCTTTGGAAAACCATTAGAAAACAACACAAAAACAATAGAAAATTGTTTCACAAACCGCAAAAACATTCAAAATATCAAAAAACCCTAAACAATAGAAAATTGTTTCAAAAACACAAAAACAATAGAAAACTATTAGAAAAGCACAAAAAAAATAGAAAATTGTTTCACAAACCACAAAAACATTCAAAATATCATAAAACACACAAACAATAGAAAATTGTTTCACAAACACTAAAAACAATAGCAAATTGTTTTAGAAAAACAAATCTTGCAAAAACAGTTACTTTAGTTTACTTGCGTTGTCTTGTTTCTTACTTTGCTTGTTTGCTTGTATAGTTGCTTCGTGTTTGTAAATTTGTGTTGTTTGTTGCTTGGGCATACTTTGTTAAGATTCATCTTTTCTTGGTTAGATTAGATTTATTCTTAGTTGTGCATATTGAAGTATGTTCTTTCATGCTGGTGGATCATGGTGCATTCTTATGTTAACTCATTGTGTTCTTTGTTAGAATTTAAATTGTGTTTGTTGCATGTGCATCATTTTGTTACCACATCATCATATTTCCATCACTATCATCACATATAACATCATCTATCAAGAAAAATCTAAGTATACATCATACATGAATGCTAAGCTAATCATCACATATTGTATCATTAAATGGGGGCAAGAGGGATCGCAAATATCAAAATCTATCCCCCATGCACCCATATCATCATATCATCCCGTCCACTAGGTGTGGTACATCACATAAAGAAACACATTTGATATATCCTACAAGATCAATCATCTAGAAATCAAAACACATGTGATACATCAACAAGATCATGATACATATACATGTCAAATCAAATTAGGATACATCATAACTGCATTTATCTATCCATGAGAAATAATAAACCAATGTCCATCTCATAAACACATATTTCATGACAATAATGTCCATATAAATAAATGTGTGATATATTTGTCTCAAAAAAGGATAGATCTACATAAATGCTATACATCAAAGAATAAATGCCTTCATCTGAGGCATACAAAGGATGATACATCTATCAAAGAATAAAATGCCTTCATCAGAGGCATGTATCAAAACTGCTATACATCAAAATATCCTTCATCAGAGGTATGTGTCAAAACTGGTGTGCAAATATAAAATGCAATACATAGAGCACAATATGCTCATGGCCTTCATCAAGATGCGTATGTGAAAATACAAAACATCAGGGATGACTCGAGTCCTCTGATGGGGTAGCTGGTCTGTCTCGTGGAGGTGACATGGCATGAGCATCGCTGGCTCTCCCTGGTCGTGGCTACTCCATTGAGGCCTGTGGTCTCTCAGATCTAGTGCCTCTACTCGATTGCTAGCTATAGAAGGCGCTCGTCACTCAACAGGAACTGCCTCAAAATATAGAGACCTGTAATACGAGGTTCTACCCTCTGTTGCATCCAGATCTCTGTGTCCGGGTCGTCACGGCTATACCATCTGTGTGTTGGTGAGACGCTATCTCTACTGAAGCTCAGGCAAGCTCGGTCTAGCCCACTACGTGCTCTACCCTGAGCCTATCTCACTCTAATATCATAGGCTGTAGCTGGGCCTGCGTCCACTCATACAGGATTGTCATATGAGCCATCTAAGAGGCCATCTTTCAGATCTACTGAAAATGCACAACACTATCACCTCCTGGGCTAGTCTGGGCCCCAGCCAAATCTCGCTCTGCTAATAAGGTCACAATCTAAGTCTGAGCCTGATCTCACTTGGTTGTCACTATCACACTCAGGGCTCGGGCCTCATCTCTCTCTACTCTAGCCTGATCTCTTTCGGCTAGAGCCTATTGTAACTGTTGATGCAGGGTGGCTGTCTGTGCCACCGGCTATGCCACCAAGATTGGTCCCTGTGGTGCTTTTGACGACTGACCCTGCTCTAGGACTCTAGCACTAGGAAACTATGCTAGTGCTTGTCCTGGACCCTATGGCCTCGATCCATGTACTTGGGCGGTACCTTGCTCATCTTGTGGTATCCCATCGAAGGGATCCTCTAGGTCATGAGCCGCTACATATGCTCTCTGGTCACCACCAAGCCAAATCTCTATCAGTGGTCTGACACCTGTTTCCCAAGCATCCTCTAGGATAGTAAGACATCGGGGTAAGACATTGGCGTACCAAGTCCAGTAATCCGCTATGGTGCCTGGATCCCTAACCTGTCATGTTGGGTCCCATGCCTGTGGGACCACCTGAAGGAAACTCACCCTGGCTTGGGTCACCTGTATGCGTGGCCCTATAGTCTGCCTCTCCGAGTCTCTACGGGCATACCATATGTCAGGCTGCGGAACCCCCTGTACCATGCCTAGTTGTCACTGGCATCTATCAACCCTGTATAACTCGATGATATATCTCCGAATGCCAATGAGGTAATGATCTACGGTGCAAACACTGAGCTCTACGACATCCTCGGGCCATTGAATGTGCATGTAGGGTCTTCATATGATGTCTCTCTCCAGCAACTCATCAAACTCTCACCGGTACCTGTATAAGTTGCCTAGGTGGCCTCGTACATCACCACTTACTGATACCCATGCCATGTAAGATAGCTCCTCTGGATCTCAGGTGTGTAGAGTGCCCACAGGGCACCCGATAGCAATGTGTTCCCACGACCAAATCTATAGTAATGAGGCTGGCCCCACTGTCTTCTGACAGTGGTAGGTGATCAGATGTAAATCCCAGTACAAGTGTGCCAATATGCACTGCCCCCAGCAATAACACTCACTGCTGAAAATACCATGTACTAGTGGCAGTAGCCCTCTCAGGAAAGATGTCCCTGTCTTATCAGTGAGCAAAAACCCACTTATAAGTGACATAATATATAAAGGCCCCTGGTGTAATTTCGGGTCTGAAATACACTCGTGCAATGTGACAGTCATACCATCATGCGGTATGTCGTCTCTGTCAAACAAGTCACTACAGGTTGCCCTAATCTACCCTTTGTCAGAGGTGTACTCAATCAAAGAACCCATGATCGAAACGCGGAGAATCTACCATACATCCTCTAGAGTCACAGTCATCTCCCCAGTAGGAAGTCTAAAACACTGGCTCTCGCTATGCCACCGCTCGGCCAGTGCAATAAGTAAACCATGGTCTAAAATGATGGATGGCATACGGGCTACGAGGCCTAGCCCCACCACAGAAGTATGGCCATAGCATGCCGGTCTCGATGACACATTCTGCCCTCTAGCTCAGTGATTTGGGAATGATGCTCCTACGTCTGCAGCACTGGTAATCGTCTCTGCAAAATTTAATTCACTCGTCAGTCACTAACATTTCTTCCAAAAATCTATCTATCATTTTAGGGTTAACCCAAAAATCCTAAATTTTCTTCTAAGTGCATCTTTTTGGCATTTTTCTTGTCTATCCTTCGTCAGCCTAGGGCACCTACGTGCCCTTTTGGGCATGTACGCATCCCTTTTGGCACCTGTGCGTGCGTGCAACTATTTTAGGGTGCTTGCACCATCAGTCGTGTGCCAGCACGCCCTTTTAGGCGTGTGCGCCACTCTTTCGGTGCTTGCACCATCACTCGTGTCCCTGCGCGTGCGCGCATGCATCCCTCCTTAGTGTGCGCTCTCTCCCTTTAATGTGTGCTCCCCTTCTAGTGCGTGCGCATGCGTGCACATATGCCCAATGAGGCACTTATGCCACCTTTAGCACGCTTGTGCCTATGTGTGCGTGCCCTATGTGCCTCCTAGCCCTAATTCCTAATTCTAGGGCATTAATGCTGGTACCCTCAAACTATGTCTTCTCGTCTAAATCGGTCTTGTGCAATCACCATCATCCTCATCGTTGTTAGGGCCTCACGGTAAAAACTCAATAGTGGTCGGTTAAAATGAAGTAGTCACGGTGATTGACCCCCCCAAGTGGGGTATATCAACCCATTTTTCACCGCCGTGAGTGCCTGGAGGCTCATTTTGACTGTCATTTTCTCCTCTGTTCACCGTTGAATAATTATTTTAATTAAATAATTATTTTTTCTTTTTCTTTTTCACCATGTTGGGGCATTTTTTGCTGTCCAATACCCCTTTCTTCTCTCTAGGACAATTTTTATTGCTCCTAGGCAATTTTTCTTCTTATTCACACTCTCGTAGATAATTATTTTACAAATAATTATTTTATTAATTTTTCCACTATACAGAGACATTATTTTTTGCTTGTTGCTTCTTTCTTCCCCTAGGGCATTTTCTCTTGCACCTAGGCCCTTCATTCTATTTCTTCTACTATCCATCGCATCTCGGAAAACAGAAAACAAAACTATATATATATATATCACTTCAAAAATCTAAAAATTCAAAAACAAGGCAATTTTTTTGACAAAATCCTAAAAAGTAAAACAACCTACAAAAATAGGTAACCTACTTATTACGGCTGAAACTTGTGTCTTGCGTATGGTATTCTCTCCATATCCTACTGGTTGTTTCACATCTTCCCCAATTAATATGACTCGCGAATCGCCGAATTCACAACCATTCACAAAGCTAGTTGCTTGCTTCGTCTGTACTCTGGGGCACGTTTATTACCTGGTGCTGTTTTGTTGCGCACAGAGTTGTTTACTTGGACCTAGTGTCCATAATCATTTCCCCTTGCATATATCCTTGCTCTAGGCATCATTTTTAACCCTTTTTGTCAATCACGAACATGTGGATCTCTTCAGCTTGATAACAAAACATTTGTACAACTGTCTTGACCGTTGTTGGGTTAGATATGTGCGTTCGTACTTATTTTCCCTGTTAAATGAGCTTGTTTCCTTCTTGTATTGCATTGCATTGTTGTATGTTGCATGGAATTAGTGTTTTTAGCAATGGACAATCATTCGTAGTATGGATTTTCATGTCATTCTACTTTTGTTGTATGCTTATATTTTTCATAAGGACCGATGACATAGATCTTGTGGCAATATGATGACATCAAAATTATTCCAATACAAAGGCTAGAGGCTAAGCTATTCTCTCCGCTTCTCCATATTTTCTTCCGCATCACTTTTCTCTCACCCCTAATCTTCAGTCTCATCGGGGCATCCCGCCACTTCCCTTTCTTCTATCTATCTCTCACCGTTTTCGATCATCGATCACCTTCCTTTCTCACCCCATTGACACTCGAGGGGGCATCTCTCCCTCCTACTAATTTTTCTTCTATCCCTTCAAATTTCATCCGTCTACTATCTTTGAAGTAGCGTCACTTACGCCACCCCAAAGAGGGGTAAATGTAGACACCCATAATTATGCCTGAGCAATTTAAATACTTAAATTGCGCTAATTATCTCCCTTCTTGCAAATTGGCGACATATCGTCAAAAGCACTCATCTTTGCTCTTATCGTCATTAATTAATTACACTACGCTAATTAATTAAGTCACCTATCCAATAAATACCCTGATTAATGACCTTCCGTTAATAAATCCCCCCTTCTATCTAGACTAATTCATTATTATTAATTAATTAGCTTCCCCTTTCATTTAACCAATAAATCAATATTTAATTGATTTAATCTCCTCTATAGTCTAAATCATGCTATTATTCCTCTAAAAGCTTTTATAAGCTTGCACATCTATTAATTAAATCACCTTGATTAATTAATAGGCCCCATTTATCCACATGAGCCACTAAAGGACAAACAAACCCTCCTAAAGTTAACTCAACCCTATCTAAACCCCACTTATCAATAACTAACTCAACATTCCTATTATCCCACATGCAAAGGGATGTAGTGTTTCCTTTATCCATTGGGCTATATAAAGAGCTCTCCTCCTACCTTTACACTTACACCTAAACTTCTTGAGAAGACAAAAGAAAAGCATACAACAAAATAGACTAAAAGCTTTCCTTTGTTTTCTTGAGAATTCACCATTTTGGAAGAGCTAAAGCCTCTTTTCTAGCCAAAGTGCTTAGGTCATATGGGAAGAGTCAAAAGGGTCTTGTAGCCCAATTTTTATAAGCTCCCATTCCTAGGTTCTTGGAATATCGAGAGCAACCAATTTGATTGCCATGGAGCTTACATAGGTCCATTTAATTTTGTTGTTAATTAAGAGAATAGAGGTTTTTAGACAATAAGCATGTTAGTTTCAAAGTTCTAATACAATAAATGTTAGTGTCTAACCTTGTTTAGTTCTTATCTTGATGGTGCTTTGAATTTTGCTTTAACTTTGTTGATTAAAAACTACTAGGTGTTAGTTTTTTATTTTCATTAACTTAGTTGAGCAAACTTATGCACACACATTACAATCCACCACCACCCCTATTTTCCATTATTATAGGCCTCTCAATGCAATAATATTTCCAAATCATCATCAATCCATAATTCTGCCTTTTCTATACCGATGACCAACTTAACAAAATAAACCCCCGGAAAATAATTGTGTTTTCTTGTTCAACCTCCCCCTCTCCTCATATGTGGCTTCATAATCCAAAACGAATCCAACTCAAATGCCTCTAAATTTATTCCTTACTATGCCAACTTGGATATGCCTCTTAAGTGCATCTTAGGATTTCTTCTTTAACTCAAAAATTAGGTAAGATATAAATCCAATAGATCATTTTCCTTATGCCAACACAATGGTGCCACAATGGAAGTGGCCCTCCTATTAACATAATTGTTGACTAGTTGTGGGATTTATATGTTTTCTTACTCAACCTTTCCCTCTCCTCCTCTCAGGATTCATAATCCAAAAAAACATTCAAATGTGTCTAAATACATGCCTAATACCCCAAGTTGGACATGCCTTTCAACATTGATACTTTGGTGGCTATCTTTTTTATATCTCAAATTATTTAGTTTGACATAATAACACACATATATCCAACCAGTTGTGTTTTTAATTTAGTCACCACTATCAATGAATTTGAAAGTACAAATGTATTTTTGGATAGTTGTATAGGTTGTATGAACTGTTATTTAAGGGTCACAATTTTTACAACATTATTAAAAGTACCAATATTATATAGGGATTTTTTTAGAAATTCTCATATGTGATAAACATTAAAACACAAGATTTACAAATATACACAGAGAGATAATTTCCATTTTTGATGAGTTAATCTTGTAATTTAGGAAGCCTCATGGTTAAACTAGGTAACTATCCAGTTAGGTCAGGGGAACCCGATGACCAATTCGAAACATTCATGACTAGCCACTTTTTTAGGCTAGTCAAACAATTATAACCTATTAATGCCTCGTGATATTTGAACATGGGTGGGTTCAAAAAAACTTAACGCTCATAACCAACTTATTTTCATCTCATGGTAATGATTTCCCTCTTTTTAATATAAAGTACATATTAGGAAAAGAATTTCTAATGAAAATATTTTTTTCTTTGTATTTATAGTTTCATGATACTCATGATTATATTCCTATAGACACTAAGTTTTTTTAGTGTATTTGTTTACATTACTATTTTTGGAACAATTCAAAATCCATCCACTTCATTGAATAAAAAAATCTAATGCAAAGAAAGAAAAAATGCAGATGGAGAGAAGGAAAAAATTCCTCAACATCCTCTTTTATTTTCCTAAAGACCTAAACTTATGATTTTCCACAAAGGAGTGATGCTTAAGGGGTGCAGTTAAAATGTATATGGAGGCACCTTTGCTCACTCTGACAGACCGTATGTCAACGCCACAATAATATAAAATAATTAACCGCGAATGACACCGTGTACAGTATGATGACAGTACGCCTATACAATTTGACCCTGCGTCCTGTGTGGAGGAGCCAACAAACTTGGCGTCTTGTGACATGTACGATGGAGATTGCGTGCAGCAGTATTTCAGCCCTGCGTGTGAAGGAAACGAACATGGGAATTACACATGGGCGATTTTGGAGCATTGAAGATGTCCGTGCGACCTGCTTCAAACATTTTTTCTATTTTTGGATGTTTTAAAACCAATTCTCTCCTGCGTTTTTCTCCTGAAGGAAACCTGTGTGGAGATTTTTGTCTGTGTATTCCTGTTGTTTGGCATTTTGTGCAGATTGTAAGCACCCAAACATGTAATTTCTTTTAGCTTTGTGTGAGAAATCCCAAGACCCCGTGCGTTAGAAATACATATATTCAGCCAAATAAATGCAGATCACTTTATTGTCATATCAAACAAGACTTGATTGGAGTAGGTCCTAACAGTAACGAGTGAGGATAACGAGTAATGATACGAATGAGCCAGTGCCAATATGGACCCCGCACTTTGAAATGTCATGTGTCAATGAGGAATGACTTTTGAGGTGTAAAGTGTAACGTTCGAACCTGCAACCCAGCACTCAGTTACGTGCCGGTTTTCAAGTTGATGAACAAGATTTCAAATTTCAAATTTTCACCTCAGTTTCACTTTTTCACCTCATCCCAGCGAAACGTTGATGTTCACTTTTATTATTAGTATTCATCCGTACTTTTTCTAATCCAAAAATCCTTCCCATGTGACTTAATTTGTTAGTATAGGTACATACTTAGTGGCTCCCTGCTAATTATGCCGAAGGCATGTTTCCAGTCAAAATGTATAGGGATGCACCCTTTGCTCACTCAGAGAATCTATATGTCTACGTCACACTAATATAAAAGAGTCGCGTTATAGTTCGAAATTCATTAACAAACAACCATTACAAAAGCTCTTCGCAGGACACATGAATTTATCGATTACCTTTAAACGTTTTAGACATGGAGGCCACGCTGGCGACGACAAACATGTCAGGTATGTCCCGCAACAGTCTCCCACTTTCCATTTTTTTAATATTGATGCCCGTTTATACATTTTCTGTGTTTCCAGCCTTAAAATATTTACCCTTTTTAGAAATAAACGTAACTTCCTATCTACATCTTTAAATTAAAATATCACCGTTAATTTTTATTTATATAGATCTATGGTCCAGGTTCTATATTTACTGGCCTCTTATACTCCAAAAACAATTTCTTTAGTCATTTTAACTAGGTATCACGCAAAACTGTATTTTTACGCTGAGGGCGTATTTCAAGATTATAGGGGATGGAACACGTGAGTTCTGACCCAAGCTGTATCGTTGTTTACATCGAGTCGGCTGCGGTACTTGCACAAAATAACAGACAACTCAATTATTTTCAGCCAATATATGATTATTTTACACTTTTATCCTTTTTTTCATTCATGTTTTTCCGGTAAGTGCTATCACGGTTCACACACCACGCTTTATTGATATGAATTGTGGTTAGACCTAACATAAAATTTACCCTAAAAAACTTGGAGAAAAAGCATTTGTATTTGTGATAATACCTACAAAGTAAAAGACTCGAAAGCACTGTGGCCATTGGTAAATCTATAAGTTGGGTGATGCAAGAAGGAGAAGCCATATGGTGTGAAATTTTCTCGAGCGGCACTGTGTGGAATGTAAGTTCCCTGCATCTGCTAATGAATAACCAAACACAAACATGGCTGGCACATATGGCCCCTTTTCAGCTTCTACAAAACAGCTGATTATCCTCAGCCAAATTAAAATATTCGCCATTGAAATCTCCATTCCCGCCTTCACATAGACCATCATTCATTCAAAATTTATACAGAAACAATCCTACGAAGTCAAAAGAAGTGCGACCATTGATAAAGTGACAAGTTGGGTGCATGGAAAAAGGAGAATGGAGATTGTTGTCCCATCTGTAAAGAGGATTGTTGTTAGACATTTCCAACCACATGTTTCCTGTCAGGGATAGTTTAACTACTGCAGATTTTATTGTGATGGACTGATGGTTTAAGCACCCGGGTAGAAAAACATGCCAGGCGCTCTGCTCTCAGCCTTTCCACCTGGAGTGGGTTGATATGGCAGGACAACTAGAAATGGGTAAACTATGTTGTACAAAAATTCGACGTTTAAAGGAAATGTTGATGGCATTCAAGAACTAGAAAGTCAAATTGACCAATCTATGTTGACGCTCGTGGATAAGCAAAAATCTAAAATAATATATATGGGGACATTGTCCTCTTCCAGCTATTATACGTGTCACCCCTAAATTTTATCAGATTCCTACTTAAGACTCCACTTCCCTATGGACTTTTTTGCTGGAGTGAACTCATATATAAACCATTCTGCAACATTGTTTCAGACATAGGGAGCACAAGGGAGACTATCATTTCTAATTGGGAGGGTATGTGGAACATTTATCGACCTTGGCATCTCGTCCAGTTGTCTACAATGCCAGATTCGCCTTCTTCCGAGGATTCAAAAAATGAAGATGCAACAGTCAACAATTCTATTACGTTGGATGAATGGGAGCTTCTTTCCCAACTCCAACCTAGAAATCACATGGCCCTTGATAGCATTGACATTTTAGGCCACCGAAACATCAACAAACATCACATATGGTTGGAAAATCGTGTTCCTCTTTCTTTGCATACTACTCGTCCATGTTTCATTCAAGTATGCAGGGGTTCTTCCACAATTCATTTCAACCAATCTGGCTCTACCTCAAGCTCCTTTCCATTGTTATTTGAACACAAAATGCTTTTGATATTGTTCTTCATCACTTCCTGCAAAGACATTGATTGCCACCACTCAAATTGATAATTCAAGGTACTACAAGGGCAAATTAATAATTCAAGGTACTACAGGCACAGGTAAATCATATCTCATAACCGCTACCACAACAACACTCTCTACCATTGACCATTCAAATAAGTCTCCTCTCTTATTACTTACACCAACTGAAGTCACTGCTTTCAATACTTCTACCTCTACTATACATGTTTTTATGCGGTTTGTACTGAAACAAGGATCACGCATGCATCCAAGTTCATTTTCATCCTCTTCTCCAACATACAATATCTATATCTACGCTTTACCAAGCATCTACTTTCCACTATCATCCCTCCTCCATTGCCCGCCGACTTGTCCACCCCTCCACCTAGCATGATGATTTCCTTCATTCCTCAGTTGTCGTTCCCCTTGCACCTTCCACTTAATTTCCCTCGTTGCATTCCTTCGGTGTTTCCATCGCACTTTCCATGTGCGATTGCTAGTTTTAGCTTGTTTGTCACTCTACTCCATGTTTCATGTTTATGACACTTGTGGTGTTCCCTTACTGGGTTTCATATTCTCCTGCTCTGGCAATTCAACCTTATGCCTAATTCACAACTAGTCTATTCTACACATAGTTATCATGACAACCATTTTTCTTTGTGGTGACCTTATTTATCATGGTGGCATCCTTGTTTTTGCTCCCATGGCAACAACGCCAGGATTTTTTTATTCAAGGTTTGCAATGCCAACTCTATGGTTGTTATTCTTTTGGCCACTTCTTTGTCAAGTGCCATGTCATTTTACATAAAATTTGTAAGTTTGTTCTAGGGTTTGAAATTTTTCACATACTTAAGTGCTCCCTATTAACAACAATGTCTGAGTGATGGTTATGTTAATTTCATTTTTTTAAATTTTGTTGACGCAATAATATTCTTAAAATATTTTTATGCCTTTTCAAACTAACATTTATTCATATTTTAACGCATAATTTTTAGACGTAATATCAAACCAATAAGTGTCTATAATCTATAATTAATATATAATACATACCAATTAATTTTTTTTAATGTAAATAAATTAACATTGTGTATTAAGAAAATATCTTTCGTCTTGTAGGTAGTGGGACAAACACTAACTTGGAAAAAAAGAGGAGTATTGTTGTACCATAATAATATAAAGCAATATGTACAAGTTTATGTGACAAATAATTGATAGGGAGTTGTCGGTGGGAAACAATGATAAGTAGTTTATAAAGAGGGATGACGTATTATGTCTCTTTCAAACAGCACTCACTCTTTTCAAAGCATTTATAACTTATAATTACAATAGTCGCTGCATTTATGAGGTGGTCCTTCAATTGTCAAAGTGGTTAATATTTCATTATTATAGGTTTCTGGTTCGAGTATAGTTTACTAAGAATTATATTCTAGTTAGGTCCAAGGGTATGGGGGAATGGTTAAAAATGTTCCTCATCTCCCCAATGCTCCGTGTGAAATGTGTTTTTATGTATTCTCACTCAAGTTTTTTGAAGTACACACTTTTTCCTTCCTCTTTTTTTTTTTGCCTTTTGTGTCTTTAGACAACCTTCACATCATCATTTTGTGCTTCCATTGTACGTGTGTATATATATATGTGGTGTTTTTTTATATATGTATATTCTAGTTAGGTCCCAGCTTCTCGAGCAATGGTTAAGATGTCCTTTTAGCATCTTCTCAATGGTCTATGTGATGTGTGTTTTATGTATTGTCAATATGAACTAAATTAGGCGATATTGTCAGTCAAAGTTTTTTTTAAAGCATGAAATTTTTTGCCCTTTTTGCCTTAGACAACCTTCACCTCATCATTTTGTGGTTTCAGACTATTTTGTGTCTCTGTATGTGGTTTTTTTTTTTTAATGTAAATTGTAAGTTGCTATGCATATTAGCTTTAAAAAGTTGGAGAGTATAAAATAAATTATATGTAAATATACTTGAATATGATTTTTAGGTAGTTGGGATAATCAAAAACTTAAATTAGGATAAAGAATATACTAAATCTTGTATTTAATTTAATAATTAAGGAATCATAATGATAAAAAAATAATCGTAAATTTTTATTAGGTGGAACAATATTCAATTTGAATGTTGTATATGTTCTTTTGCTTATTTTTATTTGTAATAATTTGTTTGACATTACAAAAGAGTGGAATATTTTTAAAGATTTTATCATTTAATAGTAAAATTTTATAATATATTACTATTATCATGTCAATTAACAATTCTCATAAATGATTGATAAACACATAAATAGAGTGATTAATTTAATAATTTAAGAATCATAATGATAAAGAATAATCATAAATTTCTATTAGGTGGAACGATATTCAATTTAAATGTTGTATATGTTATACTCATTTTTTTTGAAGCATGAAAACTTTTTGCCCTTTGCACTTTGTACGATTCTAACAATTTATTTGGATTCCTCTGTGTGTGTGTGTGTGTGTGTGTGTGTGTGTGTGATTTGTTTTTATAATTGTAAGTTGTTATGTATATTAATTTTAAAAAGTTGGAGGATATAAAATAAATTTTATGTAAATATATTTGAATATGTTTTTTTAGGTAGTTGGGATAGTTAAAGATTAAATTGAAATAAATAATACATTAAATATTGGGCTTAATTTAATAATTAAAGAATCATAATGATAAAAAAGAATCCTAGGTGGAGTGATATTTAATGTAAAGTCTATATTTTTTTTTCTTATTTTAATCTTTAATAATTTGTTTGACACTACAAAAGAGTGGAATTTTTTTTAAGATTGTATCATTTAATAGTTAAATTTTATAATATATTATTATTAACATATCAATTAACAATTCTCATAAATAATTAATAAACACATAAATATACCGATATTATATTAATTAATTATTCTTATCAATAATTAATTAATATATTAATAAATAACTATAAATTAATATGATGACGATAATAATAAATAAATACACAAATATATAATAATAACTAATCTTGTATTTATATTTTAAAATTACCTTTATTTTGATAAATACTAAAATTATTAAAATTAACATTTTTTATTAAAAAAATATTTTAAAAAACAAAAACTACAATAATTATTACATAAATTTCACTTTAATAAATATATATAATCAATAATAATATTATTTTATAACAAATGTTGTCCTAAATTATATACTCATATCTTTATGACACCGTTAAGAATTGATTACAAAATTACAATTATAAATTTTATAATATTTTTTTCCCAAAACATAAACTACTATAAAAAGACTTTATTAAATAATAATAAACAATTATAAATATTATAATAATTTTTTCCAAAATTCTATTAAATAATTTTTTTTTTTTGGATTTTTGATGATTGGAATTTTGTATTTCTATATTATAGGGTTGATTAAAACGCTGGACCATTCACACACATACGTTGCGTAATTTTTTAATTTTGATTCTTTATTATAGGATCGATTAGAATGCCTAACCATTCTTTATTATGTAATGTGTTAATTTAATTTAAAGTTAGAATGCCCACTCAAACATGGTTTAATGTTTTAGTTTTAAAATGTTAATACATGGGTGACACGGACATAAACTATAAAAAAATTAGCACACAAAGTCTAGCATTATTTATTGATCGATTTGTATTGAAAACTTTCAATACACCAATATTGCTTATAGTGGAAGACTTTTCATAGAAGAGTTGGCATTAATACAACTATGTATATGTATATGTATATATGTATATATGTGTACATTGTATATGTATATATGTATATATGTGTGTATGTGTATGTGTATGTATTAAAGCATATTTTTGTTGAATTTGGTGTAGTACCACTTATTATTATTGCGAACTTTTAAATAGTAACTATGATACACATGGTTAGAGAATTGGTCAATTCTTAAGTGGATTTTTCAGGGACCCATCTCAAGTATTTGAATATTCTATGCAACTAGTACAACATGATATCAATACATGTTGGTATACCAAGGCTTATTCTCTTTTGAGTCTTGTAGATATTGACATTAACATTATCCCTCCACATAATTTTACAAATAATGCATCAAAGTTTTTAAAAGGGAGATAAATAGGAGCACCATAAATGAGATATACATAGCCTACCTTAAATCCAAATGGCTTGATCTTTGTCAACTTCTTTCCCCAAAGCTTCAACATTATTGTAGCAATTATCTTCATATTTTAGGATGGGCTCGTCCAACCTCTAGTCTACATCATGGGATCCAATTATCCTGCAATTTGAGGGTTCCTTTGGCACAACTAAGAGTTTGTTCACATCACATCATTGTAATTACAAAGCACCATATCCTTCAGGGTCATCATATTTTTCAGATTTTTTATTTAGAGCCTGAAACTAAGGACCATTTTATTTTTAGATGTTGTCCTTCTTATGAGATCAGCGGGCGATTCTTTTTCCTCTTTAGAGACTTGTATAACTCTCTCGAGCACTTCATGACTTATGAGGACTAGAAATGCCTGGCTCTTTTCTTTCGAGAGATGTTTAATATTATCCAACATTTGGCTAGAGATTCTACTTCTTCAATGATTGATATCTACTTCTTTTATTCAACTTGTTTCTTCTCCAAGATTGAGTAAGAAGCAGTCTCCTAACAAACTTATGAATAAGATGAGATTAATGAATCATCGAAGAATAACATATTTTATTTGTTATTTGTTATTTTATTTTTACTTTGTTGAAGTAACTTTTGCACTCCTTTTTCCTTGTTCAAATTGTATTTTTCTTAGTCCCATAGGTCATTATTGGCCTTTGATGGACATTAATATTATTTTTCATTATCTTGGTAAATATTATGAAGTGCATTAATATCTTTATCATAAATTGATTTCCACAACTAATCTGAGAGAGATTGATTATGGTATAACAAATCCATTTTGCAACCTAATCTAATTACATAATTAGTTCAGGACAATAAATAATCAAAATAGAGAAGTCGAACAACTACATGATGAATGGTTACACTTTTTGTAATAAACAACCATATCCACATCTTTTTAACTTATATATAATTATATATGTTTTATACTTTGTGTAGTTAGGTTCCAAAGAAATACCCTAATGACATACATATGACCATATGCTCTTATATTTACAATCTTAACCTGAAATCTTATATTATTTTATTTATCTTTATCTATAATAACTTTTATATATTCATCCTCATATCATTATCATATGTTTTCCAAATTTCAGCACACTTTTTAACCCATATGTTTTTCCTCGGTTCCGCTTGTTGGAGCTCAATCCACTTCCTTAGATTTAGCTGGTCTTTTTCATAGAATTCCTGTATATTTAAATGTTTATGTGTGTTTCATATTGCTTCACGTGCTTCAAAGATCGGTTTGATTCAAGGAGAAGTATCAATTTGTAAGAAATCTCGTTCCTTAGCAAGGTAAAAGAAAGGATTCAACAGAATGTCAGGGAAGTGGTTACTGGATGAGTTAATCAAGGTATAAAAGCTTCAGACTTGCGGGTGATTGTAGAACTTAGTGTTATGTGGGTTCTCTTAACCCATTAAACAAAGGAGCATTGGTTTGAAACTTAGGCAAGTTTCTATTAAACCCGTGAGAAGCAAGTTAAATCCGCACAAAAAAGAATAGTTGTGAAGCGAATTCAAAATGTTACTTGAAGTTCATTTGGATGTCATATTTAACCACCAAGCATTCAGGAAGTAGGCCACGTGGTGGGATTTCGATGCTCCTCAAGGTCCAAGCATTCCGTGGACCTCAAGTCCACAGAGTTAATTGTCATAGGTAATATTTTGGGTTTTGGTTTAGGTCAGCGAAGGTCAAAGGAACACATGGTGGGTGAAGGAAACGACACGTGATGAGGATCCAACGAAAAAAGGTGGACACATGTCACCATTCCGGAAAACTTTAAAGTAGATGCATTGCACGAAACTCAATTTCACATAATAAACCAAGTTCAGTGGGGCTTGGGGTCCAGAAAGTCAAGGGCAATCAAGGCACTACACATGGCAACATTCTATACTGCCAATATTTTTAAGTCCGCCTGAAATAGATGTTGCGATGCGAAGGCAAAAACCAATGAAATATAAAGCAAGTAGACACGCAAACAAAGCCCAACCCCACAGCCAACCAGATATTGACACATGGCAAAGGAAAAGAAAAGCACACATTGGAAGAGAAAATCTCCAAGACCAATCAAAGGCTGTCATGTGTCATTCTCTTGTTCATCTCAACACACAAAACTTCAGAGGGCCATATCTTTCGATTCCATGCTCCAAATATTGAAAAATTTATATCATTGAAAAGGTCTCCTTGAGCCCTTCAATTTGGCATCACCAGATTTAGAAATTGATGGTAATTGGTGGGAGAAAAAGTAGAAAAGGCATTCAACATTCAATTTGTAGTCCCAGTCTTAGTCAACCACTCGTCTCAATGAAGTTTGGTGTTTGTTTCTTCTCTAAACATGCTAGACAGAAGGAATGAATGATTTGGGCAGGTTTCTCATGCTCCTTTGCATAATTTTAATGTATCTTGTTGGTGGGTGAAGAGGGAGATCAATTTTTTCCTCTTTCTCTTTCTCTCTTATCTAGTATATATTATGAAGATCTTCCATTTTGTGCGAAGAGGCGGATTGGGGGTAGTTGTAGATTTTTTTATTAAATTTTTTTGGTTGTAGTTTCTAGTTTCTTACAAAGCATGTGTTTGTATCTAGTCTGTAAGGAAGAGCTAAGGTGGTTGTGTTGTACAACCATTAACAGGTTTTGAGGACATTTGTTTTTGTCCCCTAACTAAAACTTACATGAATAAATTCTCTCTATTTTGACAAAGCTATAATTTCCCGTTTCTCTTGTTTTATAGGAATGAATGAGGAAATATTGGTTCTATTACTATCTTGCATTGGATTTACTTTGTTAAGTACACAAAGGTATTTCTTAGTTGTTGTATTCTTCTGGTCACTCTAAGCATTGTAGAATTGTGTATATTTTGTAATAGTTCGGCTCAATTTTAAAATCTTAAAGACATCATCACTTTTGAAGAGATTTTGTTATTCATAAAAGGTATTTTGAGTATATAAGACAATTATAGCAAGTTCTTTATCTCATTTGTAACTCCATGATTTATGATTATGAAGACTGTAGACAACATTTGTATGAATTGATCATCAATGAATGCAAATGTTATTTCACAGATAATGTTAAATTGATTATTCTTTTGAAGCATCACAACTAAGGATGGATTATTTCAATGGGAACACTAACATACCAAGGTCATAAAAGCAATTACCCTCGCCCCTTCAAAACTCAAGTAAAAAAAAACAAATGATCTCCATACCTACTAAGCATATCATACTTGCATATCACACATATGCTTATTCTGCAAAGTCGAGTTCAAAATTTATCCATTATTAACTTAAGATTTTCTAAGAATCCCACCAAGTCTTTGATCCAATATCATTCAAGGAAGCCTTGGTCAATAATGTTATGCAAATACAATATCTGAAGTTGTTCATTATCTATTTGTTAGATCTATATTTGATCGTCAAGTTCTTACAATAAATCAAGTGATAACTCTTTTGGGAGAAGTATTGAATCTATGGTTGCACTTGCTTCAAATTAAGTTGCATCAACCTTGGAGGAAACCAAGTCATGAAAGATTTTCCTTTATTCAGATATCCCAACTAGGTCATGTCCCCTTGGTCCAGGCAAAGCCAAAATTAGTAGGTTCAATCCATCCCCTTATTTAAGGTTCCTCTTGATCACCTCCTAGATTTGAGTCATTGAGTTAAGTGTTGAAAAAATCCCTGGCTATCAATGAAAAATAATTTTTCATTGTTCATCATTCTCTCAAATCCAACCCACTCAGGCTAGTTTCTCATCTCCTAGCGGTGCTTTTTTGGTAGCCAAAACCCGAGTGGCGCCATTTTTAGGAACTATTTACATATATTCTACATGTTTAAAGGTTTTGTTTATTTCTAGAATTTGATATTCTAGTAGCGAATACCTAAGGAAAAGGATGGGATAGACAAGTTTCATTCTATTCTAATCACTGATTTGATATCTGCTTTGTAAAATTGGAGGGATTGCGGTATTCTTTCAAATCTGATCCCATAAAGAAGTTTCTTTCCAAGTAAGAGTCTGTTCATCAAATAACAAAGACACGGAAGCTTGTAATTGATCAAAGTTCAAAGAGAAGTTTCATTCAAGTTAATAAGCCTGATATTTCACTAGTTGAGGACTTCTCTAACACATCTGATAATTTTGAAGCATATGGTAAGCCTAATCCTATTCTTTCATTTACTAAGGGGAACCAAACATTTGATTTAGAATCTATTCCTCTCTCAATATTTTGTCATAATTTTCAATATCCATTAAAATAGAAAACTCCTATCCAACATTGGCTACATCATCCTCCACCTACAACTCTTGTGCAAGATAACATGGTTGATCCTCCTCCTAGAGAACCTTTCAAAGTTAACAGTTATAAACTTATTTATTTTAATGACATGGAAGGTTATTCTAATTAGGTCCCTAATGAGATCAGAATGAGATTTCCCAAGTTTCAAGGAAATTGTAGACACAAAATCACACACTTTGGGTAATTATTTAGTCATGATTACATACTACTATTTACATGATTTCTAAGTACGAAAAGTAGTGATTAACCCATGTCTTTGGCCACCTTTTTTTTCTTTATACTTATACTTTCAATCTTGCACTCTTACTTGCTCAGTCTGTCTTTTCACCTTTCGGCATTTGTCATTCTGGAGACTTGCGCCCAACTAGGATGCCAATGTCAGGTGCCCCCATCCCCTCTTGGTGCCCATGTCCTCTTTGTACTTTGGTCACACTTTTTGGGTCCTTTATAGTTGTTTGAGCATCTTATATTTTTGGTAGTCTTCCTTTTTGGGGTTAATTACAAAATTCAAGCAAGGGAAGCATATAAATATAAATTTATGTGATCATAATAAGGGACCAAGCACTAAGCACTTCTTATCACCACCTAAGGTTGCATCCATTAAGACATATATAACTCCATTTATATACATCTAGCTACATTACAAGGGACAAAGGTTGGTTCATTTGCATCACACTTCATAGGAGGGGAGTATATTGTTTTAATGCACACATTATTTACATTCTACATATAGCTACTTGCTTGCTACTTTAAGTGTGACACACACAAGAGAAACCTAGGGCAAAATTTCGTGCACACACACACATAGAACTACATTGGGTATGAGATGTAATGCATATATCAGTAGTAAGTCCATCATTGTGGCAGCTGAGGATAGTTTGAACCCTCATTTTGCATATTTATTGTTTAGGATTTGATGTCTATTTGAGGGTTTTGTAGGTGTATCCTTTGTTTTAGGTTTTACAACGACCTCGACAATCCAAGTGTGACATATAGGCAATCAAAGATGAACAAGTATGAAACTCTTACGACACCTCATAGGGTTTTTTTTGAACATCTATGTAGACCAGGGTGCCCAAAAACTAGACCATGGTGCCCACGATCACCCCATTCCTCTCCAAGCACCCCAGTCCAATCAAATATGTTGGATCTACATTTTTCTAGTCTTTTGTGCGATGGTATTCCATCTTTGTTCATCCGATCACCACTGCGACATAGTCTAACAACCTTTGTGAATCAACTAAGGCTCGTCTAACCCTTTTGTAATTAGGGTTTTATACTTTATTGCTTAGTTTTTTGGGTTAAATTTAGTATTTCATTATTCATTTATTTGTTGCTACTATAACATCTAGATTAGGATATAATATTATATTTTAGCATAATCATTTTGGTGAACCCGAATCGATCTACATGCTATTAGGATATTTATTGTTTCATCATCACATGAGTATCTCAATTATGACTTCTTGTTTTTCAATCTTGAATTATGCCATAGAGTCCAACATCTCCTCGCTATTACTTGTATTCCTGTTGATATGCATCCAGATTTAGTCTATCACTCATTTGTCGATGCATTTTCCCAACATATAGCTTTCCCATCTAATCGTCATGCTAATCTTTCTATTTTTGACAATGATCCACCTTTACATATCATGATTCACATTTACAATATGGGCATCAAGCATAATTTAATCTATAATGGATCCAAACTCAATCTATGTCCTATGTCATTCCTTGAAAAGATACGTCTTTTTGTTACTAACGTTATTCCATCGTCTCTTTGCCTTCGTGCATATGCTGGTTCTATTCATCCAAGCGTAGGTCACATTGTTCTACCTATCACTATAGGGCCAAAAACTCTCAACACAATTTTATTTTTCATTGACTTTCTAGTTTCATATCATTGCTTACTTGGTAGGCCATGGCTCCATTCCATGTAAGTTGTTGCCTATACAGTGCATCATTGTGTCAAATTTCTACATGAGGGTGTCAAATATATATTTTTTCATGACCATCATCCATACAAATATTGTGACCATGATCCAAATACTACACTTCCTATTCCAAGAACTAACACTATGGATGATGCGCAACCCATAGATGAGCTACCACATTTACCACCACTTGAAGGTGCCATTTGCATGATAGATTCAGCCCCAACTACATCTCCTCCTCCCCCTGCTACTACTAATGGTATTGTTCTTTATCAAGGGCTTGTTCATACATCATACATCATATCACCCTCCATACCTTCTCATACATAATCAACATCTACACCACCTCCCTTTACATGTATACTTTATATGAATGATTCTTATTGGGAGCACATTCCATTTGATCCTACTTGTAATTTCACTATATGTTCACGTGATGGTTTGACTCAGTTAGGATTTTCTTTTGATAATATTTATCGTCCAACTCATGACCCTCATATCTATCATGGATCCATTACTATCATTGCCACTTATGGTCTTCATTTTTTATGTCTCGTCATCTCCTTGCATGAGCTCCTCACTCTTCTCCACTTACATTAGGAAAATATTGGATTGATTAGATTAGGGGAAAATTAGACCCTAATCACACGGATATATCATTTTGTATGTCATTTGGTCATGTTTTCATTTACAATGATTCATTCCTTGGTTATTCACCTAATATGACTCATCGTTATTTGCACGAGTGTCCATTACCTCTTTTCAATGACAAGGAATATGTGATGGGCATGTACAAATTACACTTAGAAGGTTTCTTACATGACCAACCTGACACTATAGCTAATCAAGTCTCATATGTCTCACCATATGATTTTGACCATGACAATGATGAACTTTTAGATGAATTCACTTGATTACCTTTACTATTACACGCTTGGGGGGCATCACACTTAGTCCCCCCTCATGCACCTTTTTTGTCTTATCAAATACTATTTATCTTACACACATCACATCTAGTCTTTTACATTCATCCTGCATATTTACATACATACACACCAACATTTCCCTATGATGCACTCTAGTCTCATGATCCATACTGGACTGTTGAGGGTATACATAAAAAATGAACCACATCACATTCACACATTCAACCATTCAATATTTTTCTCATACAAAATTCCTAGATTAGTGATATACGCCTTTTACTACATCATCACATTTTCTACCATCTTACTCATACATTTCGTGATATACGCTTTATGCTACATCATTGCACTTTTTAAACATATTCCTCACACATTTAGTGATATATGTTTTAGGCTAAATCATCACACATTCTACCACCTCATCAATTTTACTTTGTCACATTCAATCCTACACATGAAACGGAAAATTACAATTACCATCTTTCTTCTACATGCATTTCAGACCATTTCCCAATGACACACTCTCATTTATGATTCATTATTGAATGCTCAGAGGGAATAAATAAATGAACCTCATTACATACATACACATCCACTCAAGGGGAATGTTGCTCCTATCGCTCACTCTGCATTCTATTCCATCTCATCCACCACATACTACATATCTTGGTTGCATTTTCACTTGCTTAATTATGCTTTTACATGTTCATCTTATTACACATGTTAAACAAATATCTTGTATGTCATTATCTTTATCACATATGCACATGCATTTTTACTTTCTTTTCTAGTTATGATAGCAGATTCTAAAGATCTATTACACGCAACATGGATGCTTAGCAAAGTACCTATTACTAGTCCTAGAGAGGTTCCTAGGGGCATCCACTTTTGTACACTACAGGTGCTATTATTTCATTTTGTACTTATAACTTTACATTATCAGATTATACATGATTTGACATACTTTTTATCTTTCTAACATGCTAATGGGTGCTTCATGTTTAACATTTGTTATGCAGGAATATTTACTTCTATGGTTATCTGTTACATTACTTGTCATTATATGCTCTTGTTTGTGGGATTTTCCCTTTGTCTTGCATGCACACTATTCTACTTATGTCCATGATGCACTTGACTATCTTACAATATTGTGAGTGATGTCCCATGTTTGCAACCCACTTTTCATGGTATACATTGTATTTTTACGTGTTTACACATTGTATGGGTAGCTTACATTTTGTCTTACACACGAGTGTTTGTCTTTAATTGTACTTGTTTCATTGCAAAGTATGAGATAAAACAGATAAGTGTAATGGTCAAGGAGGAATACATGTGATAGTTGAAGAGGTTGCTACGCACGTGTATAATGTTGTCTAAGATAATTGTAGAGAGCTTACCTTTGGCTAGGAGGAATGACCTAAAATAGAACACAAGACCAAAAAATAGGATTAAAACAATAATTGGTGGATTTCCTAGCAAAAGCTAGATCCAGGAAGTGAGGTGTTTCCTAGAAGGCTATCAATCCACTTTTAAATACAATTTAATGCAAAAAATAACATGCAATAAGGAAATCCTATTGTAATTGTATGATTTAGGTGTCTCGTGTTAATAAAATAATTAAATTTAATCCAACATGCAAAGTTACGATTAGATCTAGATGGGTGATAGGTTGTTCTGGGTTTATGGGTCTGACAGAGGTTGTAAGTGAGGTCTGCGTGAAGTTCGGTAAGGGTCCGAGTTGTTTTGGAGAAGTTATGAGCTTGCTTGTTTGGAAATATTACTAGTCACAGAGACCGACACCGATTAAGCGACTGATGTTGGTTACTAGTAATGGACTGACGCTGGTTGGGTAACCGGTGTCGGTAGGGGTAATTTGGAAATAATATTAAAAATGGGGCTTTGGTCACTCTTTATGATTGCATAGAGAGTGATGGGAATTTAGGTGAGGTTTTGATATTTCTATAAGGACTCAAAGGTAAAAATATAGAGGTTTTGACAAGGTATACTGGATAAACGAAAAGATAGTTAGACGGAGGTGGTATAGGATAGATTCGGGTGAGGTAGAATATGGAATGAAACATATAAATAATAAAATAACTAATCTAATGAAAATGACAAAGAAGGAATAATACTTACTTGTGGAATGTAGGTGGAAAACACACAATGGTAATGATTATGAAGAAAGCTATTCTCGAATGAATGCAGTAGTAGCTGGAACGCACGGTGCTTCTCGATGAGTGTGCAGAGCTTTGGGTCAATTTGTGGATGGTTGGTATGGTCTCTAAATGCAGTGAGGATCTCTAGTATGTTGCAAAGTCACCGGAGAACTAGTTAATAGGAATACTAGGTTGCAAAATCCAAATGATAAGATTCAGAACCTGAACAAAGAGTTAGAAACTCTTATTTAAGGTAACCAATGGTGATTAGGTGACCGGTGTCGGTTAAGGAGAATAGGTCATAGTTACTAAAAATATCCTGATCCTCACTAAATTTGGCATGATCTTGATTATGGTTTTGGGTCACAAGTGAAGAATGGCGGTAAATGGAGTTAGAAAGTGGTTAGAGGGATAATAGGTCATTAAGATTAGGTTTAGACTAAGTCCCAGTTGGTTAAGTGGAGTGGAGACTTGGTCTTGGTTAATTAATGAGCTTGGAATAGGTCTAGGGTGAGATGAAGAGGTGAGGTGGCTTAGGTGAGGTAGATAATCGATTTAATTATGGTAATTAAATTAATTAAAATGTGTGCAAGTGGGCATGGCGGGGGAATAATATTGAATTAATTATTCGAAGTTGATTTAAAGGGTTGCGACCCAATTTTGGGTGTCTACATTTTCCACTTTTTATCGCGTAGTTTGTATTGATAAATGACACTAACAAAATTAGGAGTGGTTTCCACAAGTATGGGTTGAGGTGATCCCCCTCAAAGTTGGATCTGATGAAGGAGTAGGCTAAATCAATATTGATTTTGATAAAATGGTAGGTGAAGAAAAATAAGGTAAGGTACCGGTGTGGGCAATGGTGATTTTGGGTGTAGGTAATAGGTGGGGGCATTCAAACGGACGCACATGTGTAGAATGCGACAAGGCACTAGATTGAAGTGCTCACAAATTCTACATCATCAAAGGTCGATAGTTTATCCAAACAAGGTTGATGTGGTCCAGGTATCCAAGGTACAAGATATGGTCCTAGAAACACAATGAGGCTAGGTGCAAGAACGGGAATTAGATGGATTCCAAAGCACCAAAGGTTTGGTCTAGTCAAGATAGACATCACGACATAAGGCAAGGAAAGTTCGGTAGGCTAAACAACATGAGTAGCGTCATCACAAGGTATAGCGAGTAAACAAATTGAAGTGTCTAATGGGTGGGTTTGGGCTTGGTGTATGGGAGAGGTCGTGGGTAAGGCCAAGGTATAGGTAAAAACATGCCCTAAATGAGATTGAGGTCAGGTGTGAGGTAATATGACAATTAGGTGGGGTTGTAGGGTTGGGGTAAGGTTGTGGTTGCAAGAAATTGACATCTTACAACAAAATGTTACGCAAACTAGCTATAAGTGGGTATGGCAGGACGACCAACACCGGTTACAGGTGAACCGATGCCGGTTAGGGTAACTGATTCCAGTTAACTAGGGTTTGAGACCAACCTCAGTCGAGTCGTGGTGGGGATAAAAAGTAAAAATCCATTAAAAAAAATTCATTTGTAATTTTCTATTTGTGGAAAATGAAAAGGAGATAGTATTTAGAGGATAAAAACGAAAGAGAGAGGCAAGTGGTTGAGTTGGCTAACGGGTAGTGGTTGATTAGAGGGTAGTGGACAGTCTAGTGAGATAGATATGAGTGATTCAATAGGTCAAGAGCTAAGAGTTTTATTGAGACATGGTGGAGGTAGGAGAGGTCACTAGAGGACCTCCCATTCAGAGACCGGACATCCCACCATGGCGACAGAGGCATGTAGAGGTAGGATTCATAATCCATTTGTGTTTTTAGTGAAAACTAAGGTAGAAAAATGAGGAATTTGGGATTTAAAATGAATTTGAAATTGTGTTGATAATTGGCTGAAATGGGTTATGGGAAGGGTGAAATATAGTGTAATTAGGTTGTAAAGTGAAGTTAGAAGCTAAAGGCAGTAATTTGGATGGGTATTTTGTTGTTTTTGTTACAAGGGCAAGTGAATTCCCTACAGTTACAACTTACTCAGGCCCAGACACATGTGGCCACTCTCAAGAGATAGGTGGTTGGATTATAGGGGAGGTTGGCATAGGCTCAGGCTCAGGTTCCAGCAGGGGATGAAGGATAGGTTGCAGGGCTGTAGGCACTGGTTGCAACACTATAGGCATATGTTATCTCCTTACAGGGACAATTAGTTGCAGGTCAGGCACAAGTACAGACAGGATATGTGGGGTAGGTTGTCAGGATGCATGCACAGGTTGCCATGCTACAGGCACAGTTTTAGGCACATGCACTAGTAGCAAGACGGGGTCCCATTTTATAGGCACATGCACCGAGATAGGATCCCGTGTTACATATAGTAGGATATGGACCATTGTTACAGGCACAAGGTCCACAGGTAGGTGCCAGATCTATGGCACTACCCCAAGTGATTTTCATTGTCAGTTACATATATACCATTTTGGAGGCACGATATTATCAGGACCAATTGATGGAGAGTGACATCCCTTATGTGACGTATGGCGAGTATAGATCACAACAAGAAGTGAGTGCTAGGACTAGTTCACGGACTCATAGTTCTAACAACTCAGAGAGTCGTCAGCCTCATAGGCAGGGTGAACAAGAGGTGACCAACTCTTGGTGACAAAGACCAAGTGAGAGTACTAGAGAGAGTAACAGAGGTGTCATTCCCTCGCATAGATGATTTGAGAGAGTTGGAGACATTGTATTTTGATTTTTGATATATGTATATGTATATATATATATGTATATGTATATGTATATACATATATACATATACATATACATATGTATATATATACATATGTATATATATATATATATATACATATGTATATATATATATATATATATATACATATGTATATATATATATATATATATATATATGTACATATATAGATATACACACACACACACACATATATATGTATACATATACATATACATATACATATGCATATACATATCTATATATGTACATATGTATCTATATATGTACACACACACACACACACACACACACACACACATATATATATACATATACCTATATATATATATATATATATATATATATGTACACACACATACGTATTATATACGTATATATATATATATATATATATATATATATATATATATATATACATATATATGTGTGTGTGTGTGTGTATATATATGTATGTATATATACATACATGTGTATATGTATATATATATATATACATACATACATACATACATATGTATACATATATGTATATATACATACATACATATATATATATCTATATATAGATATATATATATAGATATATATATATATATATATGTATGTATATATATATGTATCTGTATATCTATATATATACATGTACATATATACATACATATGTATGTATATGTATATATATGTATATATACATATACATATACATACATATGTATGTATATATGTACATGTATATATATAGATATACAGATACATACACACACACACACACACACACATATATATACATGTATGTATATCTATATATATATACATATATATGTATGTATATCTATATACTATGTATATATATGTATGTATATATGTATATATATATGTATGTATATACATACATACATACATATATACATATATATATACATACATACATACATATATACATATATATATACATACATACATACATACATATATGTATATATATATGTATATATATATATTTATATATGTATCTATATATATACACATGTATATATGTATATATGTGTATATATGTATATATGTATGTATCTATATATATATATATATATATATGTATATATGTATATATATGTATATATCTACGTATATACATGTATATATATGTATATATGTATGTATATATGTATATATGTATATATCTACGTATATACATGTATATATATGTATATATGTATGTATATATGTATATATGTATATATGTACACACACACACACACACACACACACACACACACACACACACACACACACACACACACACACATCAGCCTCTGTGCCGAAGATGTGAGCTGTATAAGAGATTTTTGAGATACTTGTATTTATATTTGTATATTATTGATATATAAACTTTTGGTTTATATATGGATGATTATATTTATAGATGATGTATCTATTTTATTTCCATTATATTTTTATCATGGAAAGTAGATGTGTAGGCATGGCTTTAAGATGATGTACATTGTTTTAATTTCCGTTGTTTTGATGTTAGGCATGGTATAGTCGATGTTATCATGATGTGAGTTCATTCCCATTATATTGTTGTCATGGAAAGTAGATGTAGGCATTATTTGGTTATGGTTGAAAAATTGATTGGTTTAATTTCCATTGTTATGATGTTTATGGAACTATGATGATAGGCATGAATGGTGATAGTTGTATGATTTGACTATATTTCCGTTATATTTATATTATGGAAACTTAGGAGGGTAGGCATGGTGTGGTTTTAATTTCCAATTTATTGATGTTATGGAAAATAAATGATTAGGTACGATTTGATTATGGTTACGTGATTAAGATTTTAATTTATATTGTATTGATGTCATGGAAACTAAGTGATTATGCATGATTCAATTGACATTTATGATGAAATGAAATGAATTAATGTTACTTTGATTTCCAAGTTATTGATTTTATGGAAACTAGGTATGTAGGTATGGTGGAGTTGTGTTTACTTTTGATTTAATTTCCAAGTTAATGACATTATGGAAAATAAATAATGATGAATATGAATGATGTATGGTTTATGGTTTAAGTTAACTTCCAAGTTATTGCTTTTTTAATGGAAATCAACTAACTAAGGTTTTTTTTTTGATGGGGGGAAATGATGATGGGGTAAGAGAGTGGCCGAACTAACCTCATAAGGCCCCATACCCTAAGAGTGCTGCCTACATAGCCCTTGTGAAAGGGGCCTCAGGATGATGTAGTTCTCCCATAAACTTGGGAAGAATGAGATTGGGTTAAGTCAAATGAATAGGTAGGTTGTATTGGTTGGGTGGTTGGGTAGGGCATATTTGAAAAAATAGGCAAGGTCAAATGTTGAATAGGTAGTAGATGAGGTGAATTAGGTGTAAGCATATAGGAAGATATATAGGTGATTTAATTTCAATGATCATTTCCTGTGTGAATAAATAACAATGTAGGCATAGGTGAACTGAAAGGAGGTGAAATTCCCCAAGTTGGAAAAAACCATAAATGTTATACCCTTAGACTTATTAAACATAAGTCCCTAGATACCTTGCATGATGTGATAGGTATATAAGTGAAAGAAGTTGTGCGATCACAATGTGTAGAATACACGCCACGTCCCTTGAGGTTATTTAGAAGATAGTAAGCAAAGGGTAAGATGGAAGGGTTGTTTAGCGAAACCTTGTTGTGGGACAACATGCCCCTTTTACATAATACAAAAAACCAAAATAGGCAAGTCCATGAATTTTTTTTTTGTAATTTTTTCTTGGCATTTTCTTAGCATAGACTGATCGATGCAGGAAGTCTATATTGGGATAAATAAGTTCTCCTTGAGGTCTTCCTCAAGTTGATCAAGGCAAGAAACTCCAAGGTAGTTTTTGAATTTTACAAGTATAAATTAGTCATCCTTTTAGAAAGACTAAATGAGATAAGTGGCTAAATTTTTATAGTTGTCCTTCGAGGGAGTAGTCTACTTATAGCAGGGAGAGAGACATAGGTGTCATTTTGAGGGATTCATTTATTTGAAAGAAGTTTGATTCAAGGAGTAGAGTTTCTGTTATCCCATGTATTTTGTATTCTTTGGACTTAAAATCACGGAATATACTATAAAGGAATATAGGCCTCTTTTATGAAGGCAAGACCATAGCACGAAAATGTTAACTATGAAAGAGAGGTTTTAAGTAATGAATGACAATGGGATTCCATCCTAAAAAGAATGAAAAGTATCCATTATAATCATGCAATGAGTATAGCCGCAGTACTCATATTGAAGACAAGGTTGAATGGTGATGGATAATCACACAATTCTAGTTTAGTCGTTGATTCTTAAAATAGGTAGGTGGAATGAGAGGTTCGGTCAAGGGACGAGCATGTAAGTGACATAAAGTGACGTAGTAATTTATTCAACAATAGAATGGTTATAGATACAAGGAATTAAGGGGCTCAGGTTTGGGTTTACCTTCCAGAGAAGATAAATGATAAGTACTTGATCCGTAGGTATGGGTGACTATGTAGGTTCCAAGCCAGTTAGGAGAAAAATTGCCCAGGTTAGGTCATACAAAGAAATTTTTAGAGGAGATTGATGTGGTTTTTTTTATCATAGTGTAATGTGTGATGCCATCAAAAATTTGATAAGTCGGACCATGAATGGTTATATTGGGGGCAAGTGTAGATGGAATAGTAGGTGTAAGTGAACTAGATGGGTTGTCAGCGTTCTCTTTTCCTTTTTATTTTTTTGATTGAGTGACTACTCGAACCATATTGATTTCGAAGACCGGAGGTGGAAAATATGGTTTTGGAGATGGAGGTAATGACTGCTGAATAGATATAGGATTAGGTCATGTGACAACGAGATAAGGGAGAATGAAACTCTCCTTCAATTGGTCATCTTCTTCCAATGTGATTTCTGAATTACAAAGCTAAAGGAGAACGTTTCTAAGGGCCTTACAATCCTCGATATCTTGCCCTGGAGAGCAATGATGTGCACAAATATTTGTATCATCAAACCCTTCTAGTTTAGGTTTGAGTGGGTTGTAAGGTTTAATGGGCAGTAATGTGGTAGAAGAGGTTTCTAGCAACCTAGCAAGGACATTGGAATAGGATCCCACCAAAAGATTATAATGTGAAGTCAGAGTGGGTTTTGGTAAAGGCACATGTGATTTTTGTGAAAGAGGTGCTAATGGAGGTGGCATAGGTGGGGCTACCTTTTTAGTAGGTAACGAAGGATTTGTTTTTGTTTTTTATTTAGGTTGCACCTTCTTAGGTAAAGGTACAAATGAGGTACATGAGGTATAAGGAGATGCAAAAGACAAGGGTAATCTAAAAATACATGGTGAAAGTGGTGGTGTCAATTGTGATATGTGGGTACGTAACAAAGAAGAGGTGGGCAAGGTTGGTGATGAAGTTATAGGTGTGGGTGTGGGCTAAAGATGTGGCGAAGGTAAGGGTGTAATCAAATGAGATGGTGAAGGTGTGGATGTGGGTTGCCATACCTTGGATTTTGCTTGGTGAAGTGGTAACTAGACCAAGGTTGATGGATGTGGGCCTAAGATCGATGGGTGAGGTGAAGGAAAATAAGGATTAGGAGATTGTGTCTTTTTCTTAGGCATGGGAATTGACTTCATGTCGGGTGGTTGTTTAGTAGTCGTGTCTAATTTGACTATAGGATGCAATAGACTAGGTGCATGATGGACCCCCAATGTAGCGTTAGGTCTAGGTGCAGGTGAAGGTTTGGGTGTGGATGAGGTTTTAGGTGCAAGAAAAGGTTGAGGTGAAGATGAGGCTGATGAGGAAGAGGATAATATGATTGGTTCAGGCATCATGGTCTTAGTTGTTTGGAATATCTTTGGGTAGATGGTGTATGTGTCTAGAGTAAGCATATTCATTTATGTAGGTACTGGGAGATGTAGGCACGCCCAAAGTGTGGTGTGGTTAACATATTCTAAGTGATCGACCAAATAAGAGAATGGCATAGAGGTAGAGGAATATTGTGACGACTTGGTCGTAATCCCTGTGAAAATTTCTGATGTTTTTGAGATAGGGAATTTTTTGGCTTCTGACTCTATAGGTAGGAGTGATGCATGAAGATTAACAAGATCTTGGTATACCCTAGGAGATGCATCACTGATAGGAAGAGATTATAAAATCAGCTCCTCTATGGGTCGAGGAAGGAGAAAATTTGGTAATGTAGGCTCTTCTTTAGGTGGGGGAAGGTGAGATAGTCATTTCTTTGGGTAGAAGCATGGGTAATACAAGATCCTTGATAGGTGAAAAAATAAGTGGGATAAGCACCTCTGTCGATGAAGGAGTAGGTGAGGTAGGATGCTCCATGGATAGAGGAGTGGGTGAAATAGGCTCCTCTGTGGGTAGAAGAGCTCACACAAGAATCTCGTCAATAGACGGGATGCAAGGTAACTGAGTAGAAGGGGCGGGTATTATGTCAAAGACGATATGGACCTCGTGAACATGGGTGTCATTGCTAGAGGTCACATTGGCTTGATTCGATGAATGGGTATGGTTTGAAAATGGTTTCTTAAAGACCTAAAGATTTTGATTTGCAAGTGCATTAAGATTTTCCAAGATGAGATCTCCATTATCTAACATTTCCTGGACGATGTGTTTAAATGCTTTACAATTTCCCTTACTACATCCTTTGACCCAATGATAGTTGCAGTAATCATTCTCCTTATACCATGCAGGTATAGGATGGGAAGGGTCGAAACCAGTATGTGGCTTGATCGACGGAAGAGTGATGGCACCTGCTTTTAACATCTTTTCCAATACAGAGGATTAAGATTCCCTATGGGGGTATAACATCTTTGTTCGTATTTATACTGAAAATTCTGAATAGGGGACAAATTAGAAGGCAGATTTGGTTGGTTTGATAGATGGGAAGGACTATATTCTAGAACCACCACGTTGGCGGATCCTTTTACCTTATAAAAATTGTTTTGTGGTTCATAATAGGAAGAATAATCATTTGATTTAAACATAGCACTTTTGTTGCGCAGCTGAAGTTTCTTCTCTTTTAGGGCACAAACCTCTAACCTCTTAGCCATGGCGAATGCCTCGTCAAATGTTCATAATTTTTAGACATAAAGAGTTGGTGAGATGTGTCTGGCACAAGATTTGGTGAATAAATCTATCATCTCATTTTGTGGAAGTTGAAAGGTGATCTGATTGATAAGGCTCTGCCAATGGGTGACAAAATATGTGATAGATTCATCCTCATATTGGTGCATTGAATACAAATCATTCATGGATACCTTCTTTGTGATGTTGATGGAGAAGTGGTCAAGGAAGGCTTGGGCCAATTGATTGAATGAAAATATTGAGTGTCTAGGTAAAGTATTGTACCAATATAAAGTAGGTCTTGTCAAGGACATTGGTAAAGTCCTAAGAAGCAAAGTGTCATCGTGAGTGATCAGATAACAGACGTGGTTAAATGAACACAAATGTTGTCGTGGATCTTCCTTGCTATTAAACTGATTGAATTTAGACATCTCCCAATGTGGGGGTTAAGAAAGAATGGGTGTAGATGGGTGAACATGCTCATTATAAATTTCATCATAATTCAAAGTATTATGAGAGCTGGAAACATATGTTTCGAGGGTCTATATCTAGTCCATCATCATTTTGCTCAGATCCATAGTCAAATTAGATTGAGGTGCACCTCCCATGGTATAAGGAGGTAGGTATGATGAGTAGGATGTAGAAGGGACACCAGTATATGGAGGTGTTGAGTAAGCAAACTAAGAAGGGGATATATAAATAACAACAGATGATGATGGTATATACCTTGAATGGGAGGTGTAAGTGACGTGTGGCGGTTGAGATAGGGTATAGGTGGGAGGGAGATGTGTAGAGAACCTCATAGCAATAGGTGGTAGAGTAGTAGGTATAGACATGACTAAAATATGAAAAGGGGTCTATTATCCAAAATAAGGCCCCTGCTTATTTTGGCTCACTTTCCTTCATTCCTTCCTTCCTTGTGCCTTAGTCAAATTTTTTCACTTTTTAGGCACTCAAAATTTTCTGGGTATTGCTTCATCAGATAGAGGATCTTCTCCCCTTTCCAGAAAGGTAAATAAGTCCTCCTAACTCCTTTTATTTTTCAAGTTATGGCCTGGCGGAGTTTTTTGGGGAATTTTTCCCTTGATAGGCCCACATCCAATGAGAAGGTGCCATGTGGCAGCGGGAGTTGGGGGCAACAAAGGTAAGTTGGAAAATTTGCCAAGGAGTGGGCAAAGGGCGCAAAGGAAAAAATTGGCCCGCGGGCCCATGGAGGAAGATAGAGAAATTTGCAAAGGCCCGCTGAGTATCCAGGAGGCGCCACGTGTCCTTGTTGGCGGCGGAGGTTAGAGGTGTGGAGGAATTTGTGGTTTTTCGCCAAAGTGAAAAATGCAATAAGGGAAGAACTGGAAGCTCAACCCCACCAAGAAAAGAAACACCGACACGTGTTTAGTCAGTGGTGGAGGTCACAGGCATGAAAGGATTTGGAAAAATTTTCCAAAGTGATGAGAAAGTGCCAGGGGAAAATTTGAAGCGAGCCCCCGCCAAACGAATCGGAAAGTGACATGTGTCATCGGGACAACGGGGCATGAACTAAATTTGGTTAATTTTCCCAATAAAAGATCAAAAGGGAAAAAGTGAATTTTGGGCCCGTGACCCGCGGGTGAACTAGGTGCCGACACGTGGCAGTGGAGCAATGGGGCGTGGGGAAGTTTTGGGAAATTTTCCCAAATTCAAAAAAGGGAAAAATCGTGAATTTCAGGATCTCTTTCCTAGTGGCTACCATGAGATAAAAGGTGTCCATCCTTCCCTGGGTGAGATTAAGATCAAACTAAAAGGATGCATGTGACCATTACAGAAAATACCACATAGGATGAATCCTAATTTACGTGTCAAGGTAAAGAAAAAGATTGACAAGATGCTACAAGCTGACATTATTGAGAATGAATTAGCCCCATGGTCATAAGTATAAAGAAGGGTGGAAGTATCAAAATTTGTGTGGATTACAGAGTATTAAATGCTTTTTTTTGTTATTTATCTATTCCCAACACCCTTCACTAAGGAATTTATTGAGGGTGTAGCAGAGCGTGAGATATATTCATTCACATATGGTTTCTCAGGATATCATCAAATTTGGATTGGGCACAAGGATTGGGCCAAGACTATGGTCGCCATGGAATGCAGTTTCTTTTCTTATATAGTTATGTCATTTGGACTTAATAATGCGCCAACGGTATTCTCATCAACAAGATTCTGAAGACTTCATCCATAACTTTCTTTAGGTATATCTAGAATATTGGACCATGTATGGCTTGGTTAAATATCATTGGGAATATTTTCACCTAATTTTTGAGTGATTTAGACAAATTGGTATATATTTAAACATCAAAAATTACATCTTTGTTACATTATTTGGCACTTTGTTGGGACATATAATTTGTAAATAAGGTCTTATAGTTGATCCAACTAAGATAATAGTTATTTTGGGATTGGAAGAGCCCATGAATCAGAGTGAGGTGCACAGATTCCTTGGTCATATGGGTTACTATAGAAAATTCATCAAAGGATATGTAAAGAGAGTTGCGCCACTGGAAGAAATCTTGAAGGCTAAGGGTAAGTTCCACTATAAGGATGCCCAACAATAGGATTTTTAATAGTTAAAAGAAAGATTAACCACCGCACTTATCCTTTTCTTCCGTACATGGATTTTCCCCTTTCATGTCTACATGGATGCATCAAGAACAACAATTAGGGTTGTGTTAGCACATCTTAGAGAAGTAAACATTGATCATCCCATTTGTTTTACAAGTAGGAAGATAATACTTGTGGAACAAAAAATTTCAACTACAAAGTGTGAGGCTTTATCAATGGTGTACGCACTTCATAAGTTCAGGAAGTGTCTTATGGAAACTCCTTTTATATTTTACTCTGACTACATGACATTGAAGTAATTGGTTAATAATTTTGGGCTACAAGGTCGCAATTGCAAATGGATTCTCTTATTTTTGGAGTTTGAATTTTTAGTAATGGGGAAACCTAGTAAGAGCAATCTGGGACCTGATCACCTTTCATGCATCAATATTTGGGAGGATGCATAAATTATTGAAGACACCATGCCAAATGACTAGTTTTTTGGGTTGCAGTGCGTACCAACAGACCTTGAGGACATAGTAATATTTTTACGCATAGGTATTACGCCTAAAGGGATGAATACTATGGAGAAGAAGCAATTATCTATATGTGTTATACCTTATTATCTTTTTCCTAAAATGGGTCATGATGAAATACTACGCAGATGTGTCTTAGAACATGAACACCAAGTAAGTATATGGAAGAGGTTCATGGTGGTATTGTTGGAGGACATTATGTTGGAGAAGCCACTGCGTGGTGCATGAAAGATACGTCTAGCTGGACTATGGTGGGAAACACTATATAAGGATACAAAGGATTTTATCAAGGCTTGTGACCATTGTCAATGAATTGAAAAACCAAGACAAAAATATGAGATGTCGTTATGCCCCATATCATCCGCAAAACATTTCAAGAAGTTGGTCATTGATTTTGTTGGACCAATTACGCCAGGAATGCAATGAACAAGCATGTGGTACATTATTACTTAGAGTGATTATTTAATAAGGTGGGAAGAAGTTGCACTTACTAAGGAATTTACCAATGCTACAGATGTACATTTTCTGTGGGAGAACATTATAAGTAGGCTTCTAGAAATCTTGAGAAGGACACTGTTGTTATGCAAGAGTACAACTCCTTAACTAATAACAACACTTGGGATTTGACACCACTTCCCAAGGGAAGAAATATGGTTCGATGCAAATGGATCTATCGAACCAAATATGTAGCAGATGGATCTGTTAACAAGTTCAAATAATGGTTAGTTACAAAAATATTCTCTCAGGTTCCTAGAATGTAATATTTTTATACCTTTACACCTATCACCAAAATGAACTCGATCAGGCTTACTCTTTTCATTTTCGTTTCTCATCACTAGGATGTTCGTCAGATGGATGTGAAGAGTATCTTTCTTCACAGTGACCTATACGAGGATATCTACGTGGAACATCTACAGGATTTTGTTAAGGATTCTTCCTTGGTTTGTAGAATTAGAAAATCCATTTATGATCTCAAACAGGCCCCTTAGGATTGGTATGCCAAAATGGATTCCTTTCTTATTTCTGTCAGTTTCACCCGATGTCATTCATATCCCAATGTGTATCTCTTATAACAAAACAATTCTCTTATGGGTATGGTTCTTTATGTTGATGATATTTTGATCACATGGAACTCTTCATCATCCATTACAGTGGTGAATAAATCCCTCCAAAATAGATTCTCCATGACAGGCTTATAATTTTTACACTATATCCTTGGGATTCAGATCTCACAATATGACTTGGGGATAATCATTACAAAAAATAATTATTCTCTTGATTTTCTCTTTCATTTTCACATGGTTGATTGTAATTCAAATCCGACTTCCTTCTTGTTTGGATTCAAGCTTGAGGTTATTGATATGATGAAGTGGCTAAGGAATATGCGTGAAGGTTGGAGAATTGCACAAGAGTACACATGGAATCATAAAGGCATATACATAAATAAGTACACGTGAGGTGCGCACACGAGCACAAAGGAACATGCACAAAGGTTTTACACACATAAGGAGGAGATAACTTGATCACCACACAAAGATAAATATAGGAAAAAACACAAGTTGACGTGGTCATCAAGGAAATCTAGAAATAGACAGAGCATGGACCATAATTGGATAAAGATATGTAGGACTAAATATAGACATGAAGCATGTATGGAAGAAGAAAATTTATTTATAGTGTACAAGACAAAAATAGAGACTCTAGAAGAAAATATGTTGTTTGGAGAACCATGGGTTTGAATCTAGTTATAGGAAAACTTTAGTTGTAAAATCATGCAATCTATTTATAGGTTCGGTCTATTCTTAGATTGTAGTTAATCAAGCATTGAAGGAAAATATCCCACCCTATATATACTTATAAATATTCATCTAATGAGTCAATCCGAAGAGTCTTGTCAATCCATGTGTAAGTCATGATCGATTCCTTCCTTACTCATGATTCTGTAGATGGAGATTGTCTGAACATATCATGAGGATATGTTGTTGTTCTATGTAATCTACATAATCATCATGAATTATAATAAGTATTCAACTCCTTCTGGATTATGAATTATTATCTTGTGCATGTCATGATTCCATGAGCATATATTCTCTTGTGCATATGATTCCATGAGCAATTGTGTTGTTCTAACCATAAGTGTAGGAGCTACATCTTGGCATCCAACACAAGAAGGGGCCTAGTAGATTTGTGCACACTTTGGGTGAGCACTTAGACTCTTATTTGGGTGATGTGTCAGCGCACCTGATTGCATTGTGTTGAACCTAGACTTCAACATAACAGAGGCTGATTACATTTCACCATTGGTTGATGTTATTATGTGTCGAAAACATGTAGGAAAATTTATTTATTTGACTCGTACTTGACTCGACATTTCATATGTTGTAGGATTGGTCTCCAGGTTCATGTAGGAGCCTCATGAGATGCACTGGAAAGTAGCTAAGAGAATTATTCACTACATTCAGGTACATAGATTCAGGATTTTGTAAGGATATTACTTGTATAAATCAGAACATATACAAAAGAATAACATGAAATAACACCAAAATGATGACAATATGCTCATATAATAGCTTTTCCACTTCGAGGGGGAAACCTCCAATACCACTTCGAGGGGGTAACCTCCAAACCATGCAATAACACTCCAATCTCAATATGATCCTTAACTACAACCTTCTAACCCCTATATATACCATTCTAACCTATGGCCAATACTGAGGCCGACCTCCTAAGCATAATAAATCAAAATGAATGATATAATAATATAAGGGGATGTGTGCCACATGTCGACATCTCCATCAATACATATACATCATAACATTATATCCCATGTGAACCCATACATATAACTAAGGGGATGCATGCCACATGTTGGCATCTCCATCAACCCATATACATTATAATATTATATCCCAAGGTACATAGCATTGCCTCCCTCTTTGACATGTTTCGTCCCCGAAACATAAGAAGAAGCCACATAATGAGTGTGCTTTAAATTATTGCACACTTGTCGCCAAGCTTGATCATCCAACCACATGTGATCCTGGTAGATGATACATATCTGAACTAATATCCATATTCCGTTGCGCTACTTTGATTCCATTCATGACCATAGTTTATCATCCTTGGATTCCATGCATAACCAACATAAGGATTTAATGCATAACCATAATAAGGATTCCATGTATAACCCATAATAAGGATTCCATGCTTCATAATTGTTGCTCCATTGATCCCCTGTATAAATAAAGTGATTATTCCTCCAATTACCTGTATATCTATATTGGTTGGAAAATATGATGTGCCCTGGGATATCTCCATGATTTTTTTTCTCATGTTGACGTGGATTTCCATATGCTGCAGTTGTAGTATCCTCAACCTTATGAACCTGTTTCTGAACTTTCTTTTCTTCTTCCACCTTTGAATTTGATATTTTCTTTTTCTCTTGAGTAGATGAATCATCATTTCCTTCTTTTTCTTCATGTTCCTCTTTTGAATCATCATTATTCCCTTCTTCTCCATATTCTAAATCATCCTCATGGTCTATATTGACTTTTCTTTGATTTCCATTAAGCCTGATATCCTGTAAAGTGACCTTCTTCTTTTTGTACCAAATCTTCATAAACTTATTTGTCATATTAATATTAATTGTCCCCAATGTCTCTAACCAAGGATACCCAAGAACAATATCCAAACCATCCATATATAAGGCAAAAACATCTGAATGTAAAGTATATTTGTCCATAGTAAGTTTTTAAATCTTCAAAAACTTGAATTTTCTTACCATTCACTTGAGCTTCTTTGATATTACTTTCTTGAATATGTAGATGTCGAGCCATATCTTTGTTGATGAAGTTATACTTGCTGTTAGGGTTTATAAAAACAATTATCTTATTCCTTTAAATGCATCCATGAAATTGAAATATGGTATCTTCCTTCTTGGGAGCTATAATATCTTCTTCTGCATCAATATCTTGTTTTTCTTCCTCTTCTTCATAGTCTTCTTCAACTTCTTCTGCGTTAGATTCTTCAATGTATGCTGCACCATCATCTTCTCTTGAATATTCTTCACCTTCCTCTTCATCTTATTTCTCTCTTGATTCTTCAATATATTCTTCCCCATCATCTTGCTTTGACTCTTGTTCCTCTTTGTGGTCCCATCTATCCATAAAAAGTTGTTCCATTTCCTCCCAAGACCAATCCTTCCTGTCATTTTTAATCTCAGAAAACCAAATCCATGCAGGACCACCAAGATAATGTGAAAACCTATTCCTTGTCATGAAATATGAGAAATATATATTCTTAAATGCGCTGGATCTAATATAATTTCTGGATAGCAGGACGGAGGCCTGGAGAGCATGAGCGGATACCCCTAGAGAGGGTACGATGATAGTTGGGGCTGCGACAGGATGAGCCATCTCCCTTCCCTCAGTACCAGAGGGATGATGTAGAGGCCCCACTGCCTGCACCACAGCCTGTGGACCTAGATTGGGTAGCAGAGAGACCAGTAGACGATACAATGGATGACGCCAGGTGCATAAGTTCATTTTTGGTGTGGTGGGTAGGGGAGAGAGCAGCTAGGAGAGCACAGCCCGCATAACCAGATTTAGTGGCTGTTATAGCAGAGAGGGACCGACTCGTAGGGCAGATGTAGTTGTTATAGGGGCAGCTTGCTGCTGCATAGGCACAGATCGGGGTATTACATGGGCAGTTAGCCCAGGCACAGGTACAGGTACAGCCACAGGCACCACCACAGGCACTGACACAGCCACAGGCACCACCACAGGCACCGGCCCCGCAGTAGGCACAGGCACCGCCATAGGTACAGGCACATGGTGTACCGACAGGACATGGGCCATTATTATTAGGAGTCGGGGGACCAGCCCCAACAGCCATGGTGGCACGGGCCTGTTATATGGAGGCGAGAGCGGAGGCCCGGTATTATCAGGATGTCCTTGATGGTACCGAGGCTGACTATCAGCCATATGCGGCACACAGAGCCGAGACCTCTCGGAGCCAGAGATCCCAGGGGGGTGCAGCCATAGCCGGTGGGTCGGTGACAGGGAGGAGGCGAGAGCTAGCATAGGGACCAGTAGGGAGAGGGGCTGAGGGTGGTGGGGAGAGCTGAGACATCCCTAGAGCGGAGAGGGGTTTTTGTTTGTATATTGGATATAGGCACCGGTTTGCGAACCAGCTATTTATATAGAGGCCTGCGTGCCCACATATGATTCAGTTATTCATTCTTGTTGTATATACCGGCTTGCGAGCCGAGTACAGGTTGTAGAGTTGATACCGGCCTGCGAGCCTAGTATATTTTTGACATGAGAGACCGGCCTACGAGCCGAGTCGTGATTTTGACAGTGATAGCGGCCTGCGTGCCGACTTTGTATTATTTTGAGATCACAGAGGCCCCCATGCAGGGCAAGTTGTATATTTAAACGTTGATATATATATGACGATTTTGATCCACATGGTGTATATAAAATGTTTTATGTGTTTGGTTGATGGTTTTTGAAATTTAATGTGTATAGATGATGAGTTAGATCCAAATGGTGTATATATTGATGGGTTTGATGTAGATATTGCAATGTCGTACGCATTTTGTTGATGTTTGTTTTATTGTAGATAGATAATTTTGATGAAATTGTGATGATATATTGATGTGATTTTGATGACAAATATTGATAATGCTGTCGTTTTGCAGGAAAAAGAGGTGGGTGCCACAAAAATTTGCAAAAAATAAAGAAAAGGCCAAGGTTTAAGAAAAAGGAGGCATGTGACCGATATCGGTTAGGTAATCGATACTGGTTATTCCAAAAGGAGCTTTTCTAAAAATAGAAAAGCTTGGGTGGCAACTTAAGGTCTTATTTTTAGAGTCATGCAAAAAGTTAAATACGTGAATGCGACGCTGTTTGACGACTGATACAGGTAATTGCATGAAAGAATTAAGTGATAAGGAGGAAAGAGACAGGTAAAGTGAGTGTGGGCTGAGATTAAGAAGGTAGAAAGGCAAGTTATATTTGAAGAGGGTGATGAACATGGCTGGACGAGGAGAAACATCCAACTGGTAGGGACGAGAGGGAAGACAAGTTCCACCCCAAGCTGCTGCATCCCGAGAGGTAAACTGTTTGGTTGTATTTTAATTCTTGCATGTTTTGATGAATAGGCCAAGAGAAGGTAAGAGGGTAGAGATGAGAAAGAAAAGGTGATATGCAAGGGTTTGGGATAGAGTGAATGTTATGGGGTAGGTAAGCAGGGTGTTCACGTATGTTTATAGGTATAAAGAGGAGTAAACGAGCAAAAATATTATCATAGGTGGTGGTTTTAAGCAGGCTGTATAGGATTGACAGTGACCGATATCGTTTAGAGATAACCGGTATCAGTCAGTAAACTGGTATCGGTTATCTATAACCGATACAGGTTACTGTAGGAATTTCCAGAATGTGAGAAAAAACACTTGGGGATTTAATTTATTGAATGGTTGTGTGTCGTTTTGATGTATGCAGGCAGAGGCAGGGTTGAGGATGAATGATAGTGTGCCAGCTTTGTTGTCACGAATCCGAGCGGATGTAACACCAGCTGAATGGGCATTGATAAACCATGTGGGGTTAAGTGGGATCCGCTATTATTCACGAATCGCACGCAATCATGCTATGTTGCAGGCGTTGATTGAGAGGTGGAATCCGGAGAAGAATACCTTCTATCTGCCAACAGGGGAGATGACAGTGACGTTGGAAGATGTGTTTAGAATTTTGAGGCTCCCAATTACAGGAAGACCAATGTATCAGGCATTGCCTAGTGTGGGGCGGGGAGTGATAACGACAGTATTTGGTTCAGCTGTACGAGATTTGACACAGTGAGGTTTGACATTCACTTATGGTATAATGTATGCAACACACCCTGAGGAAACAAGGTTGGCAGTGGTATTAATGATAGCGGTGGGGTATTATGCATTACCGAGGGCGGAGGGGGGAAGATTTCCAAAAGCATTGATGAGTGTTATTTGAGAAATGATAGAAAGGAGCGTGACTTTCGCATGGGCACCCGCATATCTGGCGGAGTTATACAGGGGTTTATGGGCCTGCAGGTGAAAACACAGGACGACACTGGATTGTTCATACTTATTACATTGTTGGGCCTATGAGCACATTATTTGTGTGTGACCGATAGGCCAACCCATCCAGTCGGGAGAGACAGGAGTGCAGAGGTTGGGATTCAGATGATGGGTCCAGACAGAACAAGAGGTGAGATCCCAGGCTGTGATAGATGACATCAAGTATTATAGGCAGGTATGGGAAATGGTGATGATTGCAGATATTTGTTGGAGACCTTACGGGAACTATATGGTGACGGAGCACATAGCTAAGGAGTTGAGGGGTGTAGAGCGATTGAGGTGGATCGCAGGGCACATGCCAGGTGAGTACGAGAGGATTCCTCTAGATCGCATGCGGCAAAAATTTGGATTTGTTCAAGATATACCTATGGATTATAGACCATACATGAGGATCGATGCCGAGGCATCATTCTCACCTCCCTGGCCAACACCTCCAGAAGGGCCAGAGGAGATAGCAGCCGATTGCAGGGTAATGGATTTAGGAGCGACAGAGGCCTATAGATTATGGTGGGTAGTAGAGCTGCGAGGTGTACATGATCGTCCTGACATAGCTGTGATTACAGCGGAGAGAGATCGTCTGCAGGGTTTAGTTCATCAGCTCTAAACGCGGGTGAATGAGACAACAGGATTGTTAGCGGTTGCAGAGTCACGAGTGGAGAGACTAGAGGCAAGATTCCTCCACGCAAGAGGATGTATTCATATGTTACAGGAGATGTTGGCGGATCAGTGGGAGGAACCAATAGCAGTGGCACCTTTGAGGATGGAGATGCCAAGTGAGTGGCATTGACGATCACGATCACCACCTGATTCGGGAGGAGGCGCAAGGGTCTAAGTGAATTTGATAGGAGTATAAGAATAAATAAGGATGCCGACCTGTGTGTCGATGATAGAGAATATGTATTTGTTTAACATCTAAATAAAACTAAATATGTATGTTGATTTGAGTTATGATAATAATAAGAATGGTTGTGTTTTGAATGTTTTGTTTTGAAAAAAAGATAAAAATGAATGTGATCAAATAGAAATACACAAAAAGATTTATATATACCACACATGATAGGTTATGGTAGGGGATGGTCGAGCTAACCTTGGGAGACCCCATGTCTCTGAAGTGCTGCCTACATAGCCCATTGCACAAAGCAAGGAGGGGCCTCAGACCGATGTAGTTCTCCCTTAGGACCAGGGAGAGGTGAATTCAAGCAACTTGGTTATAGTTAGGCAATTGATTGGCTGGTAAAAATATTGATATCGGTAGGGTAACGTTGTTGGTGTTGGTAAGGGACTGGCGATGTTGGTGTAGGTATAGGTGAAATGAAAGTTAGCTTACCCAAGTAGTAGGGAATCGTGTCCTAATTAAGGTCAACACACAATCCTAGAGTTGAGTAAAAGAGGCAAAATTGTCCTGTAGTTGAGAAGAGCTAAACAAACCACATATTAACATAGGATGGGCTTGAATCCCTAGGTGCCTTGCATAGGTGAGAAGTTGATAGGTGAAAAGATTTGTATAATCACAATAAATTAGATATACGTCACGTCCCTTGAGTTTTGTTGCGTTGACGAATGGTGAGGTGAGGTGGCCAGTATAGCTGGGGTGTAAAGAACTTATTATAAGGTGATTATTCTGAAGAAAGAGAACCAAACCTAAATAGACAAGTCCATGACTCCAAAGTGCTTTGGAATACTGATTTTTATTTTTCTGGATATAGATTGATCGATGCGAGAAGTCTACATGGGATATGTATTTTGTTGTTCTTGAGGTCTTCATGAAGCTGATCAATGCGAGAAGCTTCTGATAAAGGCTGACTTTGTATAGCTGTCCTTCAAGGGAGTAGTCTATTTATACTAACAGATGCAGTTTTTGTGTATAGCTGTCCTTCAAGGGAGCAGTCTATTTATAATAGTAGAAGTGGCTTTGCACATAGCTTTCCTTCAAGGGAGCAGTCTATGTATAACTTTAGAGGTCTAGATGTCCGTTTGGCATGAAGCATCTAGTGTTGTAGGAAGTTTGACTCAAGAATATCCCATAAGTGTACAATTGAGAACATGTTATTTTGATACTTTTAAGTCATGGACCAGACTAAAAAGGGGAAGGCATCTTAAAGGGGAGGTTATGATCAAACCATGTGAGCTTGATTTTATTCGAGATGCATGAAACAAAGTGTATGAGGTGGTAAATGAGCTCAAGGGATGAGCGCAAGGTAGATAAGAAGTGATATAACACCAAATTCAATAGTAGAATGGTCAAAGATGCAAAGCATTAAGGGGTTCAGGCTCAAGTTTACCATTAAGCGAAGCTAAACGGTAAGTGCCTGATCCATAAGTATGAGTGATAATGTAGGGCCCAATCCAATTAGGATAAAATTTTCCACGTTTGCTCTTTTCTAGTTTGGTTACATGTTGATTCTCTTTGAGGACAAGATCACCAACCTTAAAGGTACGCTCATGAAGTCACTTATCATAAGCACGCTTGATGCATTTTTGATATATTTGAAGATGGTCAAGAGCTGTAAGACGACACTCGTCAAGAAGCTCCAATTGGGCTAACCGCTCTTGGCGGAAATCATCGTTGGTGAGAATATCCTGAAGAGATATTCTTAGGGAGGGTATTTGTATTTCGAGAGGTAATACAACCTCAGTACCATATACCAAAGAGAATGGGGTGGCATTAGTGGAGGTACGAATGCTAGTCCGATAAGCCCAAAGGGCAAAGGGGATGTAATCAGGCCAATTGCTTCTAGAATCGTTAACAACTTTCATGAGGATTTTGGTTAGGGTTTTATTAGAAGGTTCGGCTTGACCATTTTCTTATGGATAGTAAGGTGATGAGAAGCTAAGTTTGATACCAAAGTTGTCACAAAGGTCTTGTACCAACTTATTTTTGAAAGATTTTCCATTATCTGTTATCAGGCGATGAGGAACGCCAAAATGACAGATAATGTGATGGTTAATGAATTCGACGATTTTTTCTTTTTTGGTTGAAATGAGTGGAATGGCTTCCACCCATTTAGTGTAATATTCGGTTGATGTGATTATCCAATGGTGACGTTGCGAAGAGGGCAGGTGAATCTCACCGATAAGGTCTAAACCCCATTGTGAGAAAGGCCAAAGATCTCGTGCGACTTGTAGTGGATGGCTAGGAGTATGTTGAAGGTTGGCATGTTGTTGACACATAACACAATGCTTAACATATTCGTAGCAGTCGTTATTAAGAGTAGGCCAATAATAGCCTAGGCTAAGGATCTGTTTGGCCACGGCCAGGCCATTAAAATGTCCACCACAAATACCATCGTGGACTTGTTAGATGGTATAGGTGACTTCCGCGCCGGTTAGACATCGAAGGAGGATGCCATCAAAGCCACATTTATAGAGGAGTCCCCCCATGACGACATAACAAGAAACACTTTTAAGAAAAACACGTTTGCCGTTACTAGTAAGGTCAGGTGGGAGAACAGAGGTTGTAAGGTAGTCGTGAAATTGGTGATACCAGGTATCCTGTGAATTATCAGACACATTATTTATCATACAAACATCCGGGGCTGAGTAAGATGGGGCAAAGAGTTGTTGGACCAAGACGAATATGTCAGAGTCAGTTGGTGAGGCAGGAATTTGCGAGGCTAAGCAAGCCATAGTATCCGTAAATTTTTTAGTGGAGCGGGGAATGGTTTGGATAGAATAATGAGTAAAAAAGGTCAAAAGTGAATCCACGTAATGTTTGTACTTTTGAAGTTCCTCATTTTTACATTGGTAGATGCCCATAACTTGATTGACTACCAATTGAGAGTCACCAAAAATATTGATAGATTTGACACCTAAGTGTAACGCAACCTGAAGACCCAAAACAAGGGCCTCGTATTCCGCTGTATTATTAGTGCAGGGGAAATCGAGCCGGAAGGAAAGAGGCATAGGCTCAGCATCAAGAGGAATGAGAACAATGCCGGCTCCTCCACCACGCTGGCATTTGGATCCATCGAAGAAGAGGGTCATTGGATACGACTCCTCACTAAGTGAAAGAGTGGCGATGAGTTCGTCGGGGAAATTAAAATTGGTAAATTACTCCCCAGGTAAAGGGGCTTCCGCGAGTTGGTCTGCGATAGTTTGTCCTTTGATTGACTTCTGGTGTAAAAATTCAAGGTCGAGGTCAGCGAGGAGCATAAGCCATCGGGTGATGCGTTGGTGTAGATGAGGTTTGGCGTACATATACTGAATGGGGTCCGTGTTGGTGATGACAAAAGTTTTGTGATTCAGGAGGTAGTGTCGGAGTTTGGTGGCTACGAATGATAGGGCTAGGCACAACTTTTCTACATGTGTATACCTAGTCTCGTAATCCACGAGAGTACGACTTATGTAATAAACGGCTTGTTCTAGATGCTCGGAGTCACGATGTGCGAGCATGGCTCCTACAGCATGGTCGGTGGCAGAAAGGTAAAGGTAAAAAGGGTGATCTTCCTGAGGTGGGATAAGCACAGGTGGCTACAAGAGATAGGATTTAAGAGCTTCAAAGGCTTGGTGGCACTCTTCGCTCCATTGAAAGACAATGTCTTTTTTAAGGAGATGATGGAAAGGTTGACATCAATCCGAGAGTTGTGAGATCAAATGCTGGATAGATTGGAGTTTACCTTGCAAACTACGTAATTGTTTGAGGTTAGTAGGTGGGGGCATTTCTAGGTTAGCTTTGACTTTAGATGGATCGACCTCGATTCCACGCAAAGAGACGATAAAACCAAGAAGTTTTCTCGAAAGGACACCAAAGACACATTTCTTTGGTTAAAGACGAACACAATATTTTAACAGGCGATCGAAAATAATGGTTAAAACATCGAGATGTTCACTACGATGTTTAGATTTTCCAAGAAGATCATCGACATAATCCTCAAGGATAGTGTGCATAATGTCATGAAAAATGTAAGTCATAGCCCGCTGATAGGTTGCACCAGCATTCTTAAGGCCAAATGACATGACACGATAACAGAAGGTTCCCCAAGGAGTTATGAAGGTAGTTTTATGTTGATCGGCCGGGGCTACCAAAATTTGATTGTATCCCGAGAAGCCATCCATGAGAGAAAGTATCTCATGGCCCACAGTGAGATCAACAAGTTGATCAATACTTGGGAGGGGGAAGTCATCCTTTGGGCAAGCGAGGTTAAGGTCTCAGAAATCCATGCATATCCGAAGTCCCCCAGTTTCTTTAGTAACAAGTACGATGTTAGAAATCCATTGAGGATAGTCAATAGGTAAGATGAAGGAAACAGAAAGGAGTTTTTGAAGCTCTTCTTTGACCAAGAGGGAAATGCGTGGATGCATTTTTCTCAGTTTCTGTTTAACTGGTTTGGAATCGGGTTTTAGGGTAATATTATGGACATAAATGTCAGGATCAATTCCTGGCATGTCAGCGTAGGACCAAGCGAAAGCTTGGTTGCGGGCACGGAGGAAGGTAGTGAAGGCAATTTGTTCTGATGCGGTAAGAGATTGTCCGATCTTCACAATGTGAGGATCATCCTCTGTGTGGATGTTGATTTCTATAGTCGACTCATTCAACATGGTTTGAGTTTCAGATGGTAAGGCGCGTTGAATATAAGAGTCGTCCCGCACCAAGGTAAGTGAGGATGGAGTCCTCATCCTGGCACTCAACAACATTAATTGAAGGTGAATCCTCTTCGATCATGTCTAGATACAGAAGGGGAAGAGAAGATGGGTCCTCATTATCTCGTTGATAAGTGAGAGGACCCAGGAAGATGGCGTTTATGAAAAAAAAAAGTTAGGAGGGATAGATTCAGGGTCTATCGATTCTGTGGGTGACGATGGAAAAATGGAAGATGAAGGTTTGGTAGGGGTGACGTTGTCATCTTCCAGGATACAAATGACACGAGGTTTCTTTGGTGTAAGTGTTTCAAGAAATCCAAGACCACTACGATCTTTGTGTTTGCGTGTAGTCATGGGAATGATTTTATGTCGGCCTTGTTCATAAAGACCAAAACCAAAACCTTTCCAGGCACAACGAGTCAAGAAGGTGAGGGCGAAACGATGATTTGTCAGGTATTGAAAATTAGATTGGAAGGGAACCACACCAAGGGGAGGTTCAGGGGTAACGGAGGATGCGTCGACACCCCCATACGTTAGGTTGGTGCGGCAATTAGGTGGTCCGTAGGAGATTACCTCCCCCACACGACGGTCATAGGTAGGATGTGCATGTAACTATCCGTACTCCTGTGGGGTATGGAAAGAGATAACGTTATATAGGCGATACTCCCCCAGCGTAAGTCATTGAAAAACATCTACTAATGGGTTTGAGGTTGGGATGTTGTCTGCGGGAAAGGAAGTGGTATTTGCGATGACGGTTTCATTGGTTGAAGGTGTAGGTGTGGTTGAGGTGGATGGTAGAGGTGTAGTTGAAGTGGATGGTTGGGTTGGATGAATGGGTGTCTTGACTGGTACAAGCACATCATTAGGGCGATATAACATATTGCAGGTTTTGAAGGGGGGAGGATCAGCTTTTATGATGTAGGACTTCCCCTCGTACTCAAATTTTATGCATCTATGTAAGGTAGAGGGAACGCATCCCATAGCTCGGATCCAAGGGCGGCCTAACAACATGTTGTATTGGAATTCTCCCTCAAGGACATAGAAGAGTTCGGGTAAGGTACGTGGCCCTACACGAATGTTAAGGATCACAGTGCCTAAGGTAGAAGTAATAGCATCGTTGAATGAACGCAGCATGGTGGGGTTGGCACACATGCAGCTAGAGGGAATATTCATTTGTTGGAAGGATTTTGAAGAGATGATGTTTAGGCTAGCGCCCCCATCAATCATAACACGACGCACTCGAATGTCCCGGATATAAGCTGAGATGAAAAGAGCGGGGTCAGGATCTTCTGCACCAAAGTCGACAATTTCATCTTCAGAGAAATTGACAGCAGCGGCTTGCTGTACAGAGACAGAATTGGCTGGGGAGATAGGTTGTTTGGTGAGTGAAGCAACATGATTGGGTGTTAAAATGGAGGCAACGGGAAAGGTTTCGTTAGGTAAGATCTCTATCCCTTGAAGGATTTCAACGAGAGCTTGTCGATGAGATTCAGAGGTCTGAATGAGATCATACAGTGTCATTTTTACAGGTGATTGGTAAAGCTGTTTGATCATGGTTCAGTGGGCAACTCCATTAGAGACGGGGTAGGCAGGTCCATGAATAACCACTTTAGGTGGTGGTGCGATCGGGATGGCGGACGACGAAAGAGAGGCCGCAGGTGTGCTTTCTTTAGCTTTCCCATTGTTTTTCTGCCCTCGAGTAGCAACACTAATAATGTTAATCTCGTGAAAACGAGAGGAGGAAGACAGTAGGGATAATTCATGGTCTTCGAGAGGTGGGGTTGTAATAATGATAGATCTTGGTGAGGCGGGGATAAGTGGTATAGGAGAGGGGATTGAAACTAAAGGTTTCTCCCTTCGTAAATTGTCTTTCTTAACCTTTCTATTTGAGAGAGGTGACTGACGAAGTATGGCTTTCAAAGCTTTGCATCCCTCTACATCATGTCCTGGTGTGTGGTGGTAAGCGTAGATTTTAGACTCATCATAACCTATAGGTCGAGGTTTAGATGGATCATAGGGTCTAAGTGGGGGTAGGGAAATGGTCGCATTCTCCACCAACATAGCAAGGATTTTGGCGTAAGACCCTTTGAACGGGTCAAAGTTAGAGGAAGATGAGGCTATTGACTGGGTAGGTTTCGGTAATGATTGGGTATGGTTGATTCATACGGGTGGTGGCTTAGCCAAGGGGTTTTGATAATTGGATTTAACTACACGTGAATTCTTCGGTGCAGAAGTTATGTTTAGCTGGTCAGATGACGTGGTAGCAAAAAACAACCACGGAGAAAGAGGAGTGACGGTAAACAAATCCTTTGATGATGGAGTTTGTTTAGGGTTGATAGGTGGACAGGATACTTGGGATGATGGTGTTGATATACCCTTGGATCTTTGTATGGGTGCAGAAGGTGTAGGTCGTTTTAAAGAAAACACAGGAGGTATGATGTATTGATGCAAGGTGGAGGGATGAGGTCCCAATATAGAAGGTAGGTGTGACGGCGAGGGTTTTAGTTGTGACAGAGGCATAGATTTGACTTAGGCTTTAGGGGATTGAGTTTGTCTTGTAGGAGGATGGACGGCTTTACTTTTGGATAAATCTAACCTTTTAGGTGGGTGTGTTAGATTGGGTATTGGTGAGGTCCCAAGCGTAGGGGAAGGTTTGGTTAGGTCAATAGAGGTGGATGAGATATTTGGTAGAGATGAGGGGGGTGAAGATGAGGACATAGGCATTTTAAGCTTTTTTAAACACTTCGGGTATATGGTAGAGGCGTTTGGATCGGTCATCTGCATTTGAGTAGAATATGGTGTACTCAAACGTTCCCATAGGACTCATCTATCTTCTGAGGGGTGACAATCCTCGCGTGTGAATAGGAACTTTTGTATGGAAGAAAGGTGGGTTGTGATTCCAGTCCACTGTGGGTGTGATACAGGGGGTAAATGAGGTACTGTATCAATGGGCGTTAAGAGGTCAACCAGTCATTGATAAGATTTAGACGATGAAGAACTAATAGGTAGGAGGGCATGTTTGTGAGGATCCATCATGATTAAAGAATTTGGTGATGTCGGTTTGAGGGGTTTCTCGTCTAAGGATGAAGAAAAAAGTGGCGAGTCTTCCTCTTGTACAGCAAGAGTGGTAGAAGGAGATGTTTGGGAAATAGATAAGCTAGATAACATCCGCTCACAGTCTTGCAGAGATGTGGTGTAAGAAGGATCCTCTGTGAGAAGAGAACTCTGGGCGGTTAATTCCTTTATGGGTAAAGGAACGGCAAGGATTTTGTCTTGTCTTGATGGTGGTGAAGGGGGTTTGGGTTCCTGCGTTAGTGAAGAGGCTTGATTTAGAATTTTCTCGATAGAGGCTTTTGGCTGGGAGTCGAAGACTGCATGGATTTCATGAACACTCTCCTTGACTAAGATATCTGGGTTTATGTTACTGTTAGATGAGTGGTTCGGGAATGGTTTGTTGAATATTTTCAAATTTCGGTTAGCAGGGGCATTAGGATTATCGAGGGCTATATCCCCTGCATCAACCATTTCCTGCACTATGTTTTTCAACATCTTGCAGTTTTCATGACTGTGTCCCTTCATGCAGTGGAAGTTACAGAAGTCATTTTCTTTGTACCAAGAAGGTATAGCGCGGGTGGAATCAAACCCGGAGTGAGGTTTAACAGGAGGTAAGGTAATAGCTCCTTCTTTGAGCAATTTTTCCAATATTACACCGTAATTTTCTCCCAAGGGAGTGTAATTGATGGGCTCGGCTTTATACTTATAGGTGGTTTTTGGCGGGGTATTAGACGGTGCTTGGGATTTGACCATCACCGCATGGACAACTCCTTTTGATTTCAAAGTAGTCGATGCGTGAGAATTGGTGGTGTTAGGTTTGTTGGTGGATTCTTGGGTTTGGAAATTGGGGTTTTTGTTGCGCAACCACAATTTCTCTTCCTCTAAGGCTCAAATTTCTAGTTTTCGAGCCATAGTAAAGGCCTCGTCAAATGTGTGGAAAGTTTGAATTTGGAGGGTAGGAGAAATGTGCTTAGCACAGGCCCGCGTAAAGAGTTTGATAAGTTTAGCCTGAGGCAAGACATAAGTAAGTTGGTTGATAAGGCCCAGCCATCGTCCAACGAAATCTGCGATAGATTCGTCTTCAAATTTTTGGATGGCATAGAGGTCGGTGATAGATACATTCTTGGCAATGTTAATGGAGAAATGATCCAAGAAAGATTGGGATAATTGGTTAAAAGAGAAGATTGAGTGCTGAGTTAAAGCACTGTACCACTCCAATGCGGGTCCTGATAAGGACATGGGAAAGGTGCGGAGTAGTAAGGCATGATCATGAGCAATCAGATAGCAGGCATGTCTAAATGATCGCAAATTTTGTTGAGGATCCTCCTTACTATTAAAACGAGTAAATTTTGGTAATTTCCACTGAGGAGGATATGAATGAAGGGGGACAGAAGGGTGGATAGGCTCCCGACAAAATTTCTCATATGTCAGTGTGCTACAGCTTCCTGAAACAGAAGCCTCCAGATTTTGCATCTTGTCCATCATTTGTTTGATTAAATCAGTAGTTGGATGAGATGATGGTGCAGTTGCCGTAAACGGAGGGGGATTGGGCCAAGGGCCACCACTAGACAATGGTGGGGTTAAATGTTGATAAAGTATTGAGGACGAGTAGGTTGAGGCGACCGAATAGGGATGTCCTATATAAGATGTTGAAGTCACCAGATACGTGTGTGGAAATGAAAAGGTGGGCGGAGCTTGAGAAGGAAAGCTTGTGTGAATAGGTGGCAGAGAGCAAGTTATGAAAGGAGCAGTCTGTGAGAGAGATGAGGTAGGAGCAGTTGGCGGTAATGATACGTGGGGCCCCAGATTAACAACAGGAAAGCCAATATGTGCCGTAAGAACCTTTGAAGTCACTGAGTTGGGTGACGAGGCTAAGGATGAAGAAGGCAAGGCAGAATTATCAGGTGGAGAGGGAGCTAAATGAGCAGCTATACTAATAGGCATGCCAACAAGGAGTTGACCATCGGGTGTACGGTCAAGGGCATGAGACAAATAGTACTGTACAGCGCTAGGATTAGCATCCAAAAATTTCACAAATTCCTTATCTCCTACAGGGATTTTGGGAACCTCGCTGGTGTCTATAGGATTCACCATAGGATGTGAAGGGGGTGATTCAAGCAAAGGCATGGAGCAGGCATGTGAAACCATGGTTGCAGCTTGTTTCCGAGTGATAACAACCATGGACAAGGGTACACAGCAGGATGCAATCTATCAGGAACAGAAGCAACAACAAAGTGTTGGAATTGGTGGGTTGCTGGTTTTGGGAACTGTGAAAGACAGTAACCGATATCGGTCAGGTAACCGATGTCGGTTAGACTATAGCCAACGTCGGTAGGTTAACCGATGTCGGTAGAATAGGATTGGTGTAAGAATCTGCAGGAAGTTGCTGATTTGGAGTTAACAATGCTTAGTATGCCTACCAAACTGTTCTGAAGTGATCACAGAAAACAGTGTATGACAGAGAAACATAACCAAAAACAAGCAAGATGCACAAGCAAATTAACAGACTAACCCTAGGATTAGTTTTAATCACTTTGGGCTTATGCCTTAGACGCAAGATGATGTCAATCCTAAACAGAAGACTTAGGGGAAATATCAAGTTTGTTTTGGCTTATAAGGTTACCTCAATCGGGCGGAGGAATACCGCGGAAAAGGGGGGATGTTTGAGCTGTTGTGTTATTTATGATGTGATTCGGTATGTGTTGTGCAGTGAAAGTAAGATTAATTTCTTGTCCCATCGGGCGTGCCAAAATGTTAGGGCTAGGAGGAATACCTATTGAATGTTGAGAGGGTGTGCGCGTACCGTAGGAGAGATCAGATTGATTGCAAAGAACTCCTTTTTGTCTGGGAAGGACTACCTGCAAGTAAGAATACAAGACCACCAGATTCCAATTAGACAATAAATGAGGGAACTGCCTTGGGCCCAGGAAATATTAGACTTCCTTTCGAAGGTGGTCAGTTCCCCTGCTAATATGAATTAACACAAATTCTAACAAAGAAGCTATTGCCAAATTACAATTTAATTGCCTTGTTAAAACAATAGAGGAAAGGGCTAGTTTTGGTTTTGAATCACAGTGACCGATGCCGGTCACTGTCACCGGTACCAGTTTCTGCTAACCGATATCGGTAGGGGCAGTGGTTTAGGGGCTTTTAATGAAGGTTGGAAATAAGGTGGCTATGGTGTTTATAAGGCTGGTAAATGATTGGGGATAGGTGATGGGGTGGTGGAGAAGACTCAGAGAGTATGGGGGCTGTTCTTGGGGGCAATGTAGGGGTAGAGGAATGGCAGTTAGATGGAGGGTGTTACCGGGTAGTAGATCTAGGAATAGACTTGTAATTACTGTGATTCAGAAATCCAAGAAATGTTATTAAAAGAACGTATAAGACACTACTTACTAGTTCCTGAGGAAGATACAGGTTCAAGGACTGTGATAACGAAGGCAGGGCTCAGGTAGGATGATCGGACAATCAAAGATGAGCTATCTTCTCTCCCAATGCTGAGATGAGTGTCACTGGGCTCCGGTTACTCAGTTGCAGTCTTGGGCTTGATGTCCTCCTCTGTAAACTCCTCTCTTTCCTTCACTTGTCTCTACTCGACCAAGTGAATTCCTGATCCTTCCAATGAATTCCCAAGTCTTCCTTCAATGAAAATCCAACCCTTTGTTTTTGGTTGGGGGAGATCATTTACAGGGAACCGATGGCGGTTACGTAACCGACGGCGGTCGAGTAGGAACCGATATCGGTTCAGTCAAAGTGGGCTATTTTTAGTAAAATAGCCAACTTTCCCTCCTTTTCTCTCGAGGGATTAGTTGTGGACTTGGTCAAGTCATTATGAGGTTGGTTTTGGTGCGGGTGAGGAGTAATTAGTCATGGGTGTGGATGTAGACCAAGTTATAGGTTTTAATTAGGTTAGTTTAGGGTTAGGAATAGGTCATGATGAGGTGGTGAAATGAGGTGGCAGGTTTGGAGATGTGGATTTATTAATTATAAGGTAATTAATAAATAATTGTGTAAGGTTTAGGTGATGAGGTTAGGTTGCGAAATGAGATGCGGGGCACGGGGGGTCGTAAGACACAAATTTGGTGTCTACACCAAGAAGGCATTAAAAGTTTGATGCCATTTGGAGTGACCACTACATGGTCACAAAATGCAAGGATAGTAATGCCTTGTATACATTGGATGGTTAAAGAACTGCATATTCCAGTTAATGGAATCCATCTAAAGCATTGCTACTAGAAGGGAAACTTCTCACCTTGTACATATTAGCTTAGATTTTTATTCCTCCAAGTTCTTATGCACATTGTTCTGTTGTAGCTTAGATTTACTTTTCCCTAGGTGGTTTGGCACAGGTTTTGTTGCCCCAAGGATGCATCTTTTACAGATCATGTTCCAAATCAAGTAATGTTCTACTCTCACAATCTTCATTCTAGAGATTTTCTAATGGATTGAGAGTAATAAGCAGTTAAGTTCATGACTCCATTGCCCAATGGATTGCTTCAGGTAGCTGGTCACTTCATCTAGCAGGAAGATGACCCCTCTGAGTTGCCAAAATTGTTATCCAAAATAAGCCCCCTGTTTATTTTGGCTAACTTTCCTTCATTCCTTCCTTCCTTGTGCCTCAGTCGATTTTTTCACTTTTCAGGCACTCAATATTTTTTGGTTATTGTTTCATCAGATAGAGGATCTTCTCCCCTTTCCAAAGGTAAAGAAGTCCTCCTAACTCCTTTTATTTTGCAAGTTATGGCACGACATATTTTTTTGGGGAATTTTTCCCTTGGCAGGCTTGCATCCAATGAGAAGGTGCCATGTGGCAGTGGGAGTCGGGGGCATCAGAGGTAAGTTGGAAAATTTGCCAAGGAGTGGGCAAAGGGCACAAAGGAAAAAACTGGCCTGCAGGCCTATGGAGGAAGATAGAGAGATTTGCAAAGGCCTGTCGAGCATCTAGGAGGTGCCACGTGTCCTTGTTGGTGGTGGAGGTCGGAGGTGCAGAGGAATTTGTGGTTTTTTGCCAAAGTGAAAAATGCGCAAAGGGAAGAATTGGAAGTGCAACTCCGCCAAGAAAAGAAATGCCAACACGTGTCCAGTCAGCAGCAGAGGTCACAGGCGTGAAAGGATTTGGAGAAATTTTCCAAAGTGATGAGAAAGCGCCAGGGAAAAATTTGAAGCATGCCCCCGCCAGGTGAATCGGAAAGCAACACGTGTTACATGGACAACGTGGCGTGGACTAAATTTGGGAAATTTTCCCAATAAAAGATCAAAAGGGAAAAAGTGAATTTTGGGCCCGTGACCCATGGGTGAACTAGAAACTGACACGTGGCAACAGAGCGATAGGGCACGGGCAATTTTTGGGAAATTTTCCCAAATTCAAAAAAGTGGAAAATTTTCATGTTCGGCCCGCCAACCTGATTGTTGCCCTAGTTTTTCCCTAAATCTTCAGAGGGGCATATCTTTCGCACCAAAGCTTAGATTTTTACAATTTTTGTATCATTGGAAAGATATTGAAGTCCTCTACATGATGGAATATTCAATTTTATTTTTTGGTGGAGTTTGGTGGGAGAAAAATGAAAAACGCCTTTGGCATGGGAAAAAGAGTAGAACCGACATTCAACCACCAATTTTTAATACAGTATGGCTTCCATTCTTCTCCAGCATGGTCGAAAATCTTAGGGAATGAACTTTTAAGGGTACCCATGCCATTTTGATGAATATTGTTGGTGGTTGAACCTTCATTTCAACTTTCTCATGTTTCTCCTTCCTGGACTCTATTTTTCATCGTTAAAAACAAGTTTTGCCTCATTTGTAAAGGGTTGGACATTTTCTTCTTGCAGACTCCCCTCTTCCTCTTGGCACATGAATTTGAGGAGTTTCAGACCTTCCCTGGAACCTATGACATGTTTTTTTCCTTTCTGCCAGTGTAATGCATTGTATCAAATTTGGGAATGGTAATGCATGTTTTGTGAATGTTTTTTCCAATCCTCTCATGCGTATATTATTGTTTTTATTTCTTTCATTACATTCTGGCAATCTGTGCATGCTTGGTGTTACATCTCTATGATTTGTGTTTATTTGTAAGAAATAATTTCATCACTCGTTTGGTGTATCACCATTTTTACTTAGTTTTGTTTCTTTTTACATCCTTTATCTATGTCTCCTTGGAATTTAGAGTAGGATCTAGTATTAAACCTCTGCAAAATTCATGCATACACCTAGACAGAGGAGTAAGAACCAGATTTCTCTGGAGAATTTTCTCATCTGTAAGGTCCCACACCTTGGAGAAAATTCAATGTTGTGCAATCACACTAAATGACCCAATTCTGAACTACAGATTTGGAGGCCATTTAGGGGGTGCTGTGAGTTTGCACTAACAGGGTCAACGTAACGAGAGGTTGTGAGATAAAAGTGACTCATGATGTGGGAATCCCTACACTAAGATTCGTAGATGATGTTGTGGTAGACAGCAAGGGGCAACAGATGTCGAATGTGTGAGAGATGTCATAGTTGCAACATATATCGAAGATGTAGGGATGACCTAAGAAACGATGGGTGGCGAGGTGCGAGCAGGTAACGCTACACTGGTGGTGGCTTATACAGAAGTGGGGGCAAGAGCGGGAGACATATAGGTAGGAATCCTAAATAAAGGTTAACTCGATGAGTCATGAGTAGAGGAATGGGCAAGGTAATACTGCAAGGTTGCGATATTATCATCAAGGAATTTCGTGAATTCCTTGTGACCTACGGGTATAGAGGTATAAGAAGTGGGGTCCATGGGTGAATAAATAGAAGGTGATGAAGGACTAGGCTATAGTGTTTGATGGCTAGCATGAAACACAAGGGTATTGGCTTATTTGTGAGTCAAAACCGTGTAAATGGTGGAAAAATAGGCAATCTGAGCTCTATAGATGGTACATAAACTTAGAAGTAGGAGACGAGAGAAATATGGAAGAAGATAATAAGTTTTTGTCTTGATAGGAAAAACAAAAATGCAAAAAATGACGTCAATCGGGTAACTGATGCTGGTAGGATACGGTAACCAATTTCAGAAGTTGGAATGATGATGGTTACAGAAAATAATTGAAAGATTTAGAAATCTAGATATGAAGGGTATAAAATAGAAGAAATTGAACTTTGTTAATGGTGAAAGAGACTCAGAAAGTGATTATAGTGAGAAAAATGGATCACAGAAAGTGTATGAATATGAATAGAATACTATTTTGACGAAAATAACCAAAACATACCGAAATTGATACCGGTCAGTTAACCAATGTCAGTATCAGGAGGTAACTGATGCCAGTCGTGGGACCGATGCCGGTTACTGTAAAATCTAAGAAGATGAAAATTTTAAATTTGAAGTGATTTAAGTCAAATAAAAGCCATCCCAGAAGATGAGTGTGAAAAAATGATGTCCTATCACACTTCAGAAAAATCCAAAATACATCAACTATGATTATGGATTTTGAAAGAAAAGAAAAATGACGAATTGTTCTCACAACTCAAAACACAAATCAGGAAAAAACTAGCAAACACACAAATCATAGATACCATATTTTTATGTTATGTGGCTTATGCCTCTTTTAAATTGATTATGAGTAGAGTAGAGTTATTGGTCAACAAGGTGTCGTACAAGAAGTTTATGACTGGTATCAGTTTTGTTTTGGTTAAAGTGTCCCCAATAAATACTTCATAGTATGTGAGGTCTGAACTCTGATATGATGACTGGCTAGAACACTAGTTAGATCCACCTTCAATAGGTTATTAATCTTTGGTGACAACTACCAGGAAGGAATATGTTTTAATAGATGAGTAAATTTTTAAAGTGATTTGGACAAGGTTGTGTGTGCACAAAGTGTGAACTACGATTAATTCCCGCCAATCGTCAACTGGTCATGACCTCCAGTATATAGATTGCAAATAAAATTTAGGTGATCTAATGCAAAAGACTCACATGGATGAAATGCACATATTTTTAAAACCCAAATTGACAATAAAATTCATTGAAGCAAATGAGGAATAGGAAAAGCGAGTTCTCTTTCAGTAAAATGCAGGTGTAAAATAAAGAAAGAATTATTTTTAAACACCAAATGAGGAATTTCCTTTAGACAAATAGAAGAAGAGAATATTTCCAGGGAGAAATTTAATGTGAATCTTTTTGGAAATAAAAAAACACACAAATATTCCCTAAAATGATTAATGCAAAGAACCAAAAAGATAGGGTCCAACCGGACATGAAAAAATGTTTCACCATGAAGTATGAGATAAAAAAGATAAGGGTAAAGGTCAAGGAGGAATACCTATGATAGTTGAAGAGGTTTCTACACATGTGTAGAATGTTGTCCAAGTTGATTGTAGAGAGATTCCCTCTGGCTAGGAGGAACGACCTAAAATAGAACACAAGACCACAAACTAGGATTAAAACAATAATTGGTGGATTTCCTAGCAAAAGCTGGATCTGGGAAGCGAGGTGCTTCCTAGAAGGTTGTAAATCCACTTTTAAATACAATTTAATGCAACAAATAACATGTAATAAGGAAATCCTATTGTAATTGTATGATTTAGATGTCTTGTGCTAATACAATAAGTAAATTTAGTCCAACAGGAAAAGTTACAATTAGATCCAGAGGGGTGATAGGTTGTTCTTGGTTTATGGGTCTGACATTGGTTGTAGGTGAGGTCTGGGTGAAGCTTGGTAAGGTTCTACATTGTTTGGGAGAAGCTAGGAGATTGTTAGTTTGGAAATATTACCAATCATATAGACCAACGACGGTTAAGCGATTGATGTCGACTATTGGTAATGGATTGACGCCAGTTGGGTAACCGGTTTCGGTAGGGGAAATTTGGAAATAAGATTAAAATTGGGGTTTTGGGCACTCTTTGTGATTTCATAGAGATTGGGGGGGATGTAGGTGAGGTTGTGGGAATTTTATAAGGACTTAGAGGTAAAAATATAGAGTTTTGGGCAAGGTATACTGGATAAACGAAAAGATAGTTAGACGAAGGTGGTACATGATAGATCTGGGTGAGGTAGAATATGGAATGAAACAAATAACTAATAAAATAACCAATTTACTGAAAATGAAAAAGAAATAATAATACCTACTTATGGAATGTAGGTAGAAAATAAACGATGGTAATGATTGTGAAGAAAGGTGGTCCCAAACGAATCCAGCAGTAACTGTAAGGCACAATTCTTCCCCGTGAGTGCACAGAGCTCTGGATCAATACATGGATGGTTTGTATGGTCTTTGAATGCATTGAGGATCTCTGGAATGTCACAAAGTCACAGGAGAACTTATGAACATGAATGTTAGGTCACAAAATTCAGATGAAAATATTCAAAACCTGAACAAAAAGTTAGAAACTCTTATTTAAGGTAACAGACGATGGTTAGGTGATCAACGTTGGCTGAGAGATAACTAGCGCCGGTTAAGGAGAATAGGTTATAGTTGTTAAAAATAACGTGATCCTCACTAAATTTGGCATGATCTTGATTCTGGTTCTGGGTCACAAGTGAAGAATGGTGGTAAATGGAGTTAGAAAGTGGTTAGTGGGATAATAGGTCATTAAGATTAGGGTTAGACTAAGTCCTTGTTGGTTAAGTGGAGTGGAGACTTAGTCTTGGTTAATTAATGAGCTTGGAATAGGTCTAGGGTGAGATAAAGAGGTGAGGTGGCTTAGGTGAGGTGGAGGGGTGAGGTAGCTAATTGATTTAATTATGGTAATTAAATTAATTAAAATGTGTATAAGTGGGAATGGTGGGGGAATAGTATTGAATTAATTAGTCGAAGGTGATTTAAAGGGTTGGGACCCAATTTTGGGTGTCTATAGTACTAACACTTGTTTTTCCTTGACACTTGTTTATGTGTGCCTTGGTTTCTACCAAGCACATTCCCTTCCCCCTGCAGGGCACATTTCAAAACAACGGTTTGTCCTCTTTTGGGCCACATACTCCTTTAGTGACGTCGTATGCACCCCAAACAAGCAGGCCATCATATGGGTGAATCAGTTACCGGAGACAGAGTTAGACACAACACAATATCGGTACAACACAGTTTCAGTTTTGGAAAGGGCTCAAAATCAAACTTGGGTCCTTAGTACACAATGGTCTTCCCTGAATGCTAGTTACAGGGGGCAATTACAGAGTTATTTGACATGTCAGATAGGATTTTGATAGGGTAGAGAGTCTGTTAGCACTGGAAATTAACACAATGGATTTTATAGGGAAAAGAGTACTTAGCACATGTAAACCATTTGCAGTGGTGTTTTACACAACAGGAAGTAGTTAATGGTTGGAGGATGACACCAGATAGTTTTCTCCATTACCGAGATTTTTCAAAAAACTTGCACGTTGACATCATCTTTAGGATCATTTCTATAGCCTTTCTCTCATCATGGATTAGGTGCACATGTTCCTTTTTCACATTTTCAACATTTTCTTTTACATACTTCCATACATACTTTTTATACATATACATGCATATTTGACTACTTGATCATCTTCTCTTTTGCAGGTCCATCCATATGGGAAGAAGGTAGTCAACATCAAACACATCGACACCAACAAAAGGTACAATACTACATTCACACATGCATTTCCATCCTAGGTTCATTCTCATCAATTTTTACAGTTTTCCATCTTTAGTCTCCACTCTCCATATTTTTATCACTCCACACTTTGTCTAGTACATAGACACACTTTCTACATCACTCTACATGGATATCAAGTATGCATCTCTATCTAATTTATGTTACCAAGAATTATACTCGCCAACATAAAGTGGGGGAAAATGTAGACACAAAATCATGCACTTTGAGTAATTATTTAGTCCTAATTACATATTATTATTTACATGATTCCTAAGTATGAAAAGTAATGATTAACCCATGTCTTTGGAAACATTTCTTTACTTTATACTCCTGCTTTTACTATTTCACTCTTACTTGCTCAGTCTGTCTTTTCACCTTTCTACACTTGTCATTTTGGACACCAGTGCCCATCCAAGATGCCAACGCTAGGTGCCCCCATCCCCTCTGTGCTCCCCTGTCTTCCTTGTACTTTGGACACACTTTTTGGGTCCTTTCTATCTGTTTGAGCATGTTATATTTTTGGTAGTTAGCCTTTTCGGGGTTAATTAAGAAAAATCAAGAAAGGGAATCATATAAATATAAATTTATGAGATCATAATAAGGGACCAAACACTAAGAACTATTTATCACCACCTAAGGTTACATCCATCAAGGCAACTATAGCTCCATTTTCATCCATCTAGCTACATTATAAGGGACAAAGGTTGGTTCATTTGTATCATACTTCATAGGAGGGAAGTCTATTGTTTCTGTTGTCACCAAATCACTACACCCTCCGAATGGCCAAAATGTGAACAAGACGTTCGGTGTGATTGGGACACATGGGATCACCTCTCAAGCTGTGGGACTTGGGATTGAGGTGAACCTTCAGATAATGTCAGCTTCCTCTTCCTAAAATAAATACAACACTACTTCTAATGAAAGATAAAAGGGCTATCTAATCATATGCTAACATTTCATGGGATTAGGGAAAGAGATTTGCAAGGAAATAAAACCTATATTAGAAGTGGTGATGCACCAAATTAAGGGATGTTTAACATCTAGAAGGGTTAATGTAGGAGGTATGCTTTCATCACTGACCACCTTCACATATCACAACTAGAAAGGGTATACAATACCACAAACCAGGGGTGGACGTTCCTCTATTAAACTTGAGTGTACATAAGGGTAGATAAAATCAGATTCAACACATAATTAATTAATCATAAGGAAACCAAATGTCATAGATGCTAGCTACATCCAATATGTGCTCCCTAGGTGAAAAATTAGTCTCCCCAGTGTAGAAGGGTAAAATTTTTAAGGCAACTTCGGGTATGGCGTCTCTTTGTGCTAATAACAAAGGACTACTGGCATTAAAAAGAGGACAAGCATTGGATGCCATGACGTTCAAAAGCTGGTTGTGTCTTAGTGAAGGAAAATGTGCCTCAGGAGGAGTTGAATTCCCTCTAAGTGGTAGAGTGGTGGCTGGTGCTGTTGAAAGGTTTCTTCCCCTTCTCCTTAGGGGAGACAAGGAAAGCTTTGTATGCTTATGATTTTCCCACCTTGAAGAAGCTCTTGTGTGAATTATTCGCATAAGTTTATGTACTGAACTTTGAAATCCAAAGAGATGGAGTCGTAAGGTACCTTTTAGTTAATGAAATGAGAAGAGAAGTACCAACTCTGTCCCACCGGGTGTGCCAAAAATTGTTGTCACCAAATCACTGCACCCTCTGAATAGCCAAAATGTGAACAGGGCATGTGGCATTCGGTGACACATGGGATCACCTCTCAAGCTGCGGGACTTGGGCTCAAGGTGAGCCTCTAGAGAAGGCTAACTTCCTCTTCCTAAACTAAACACAACACTACTTCTAATGCAAGGTAAAAGGGCTATCTAGTCCTATGCTAACATTTCATGGGATTAGGGAAAGAGATTTACAAGGAAATAAAACCTATATTAGAAGTGGTGATGCACCAAATTAAGGGATGTTTAACATCTAGAAGGGTTAATGTGGGAGGTATGATTTCATCACTGACCACCTTCACCTATCGCAACTAGAAAGGGTAAAAAATAGCACAAACCAGGGGCAGACGTTCCTTTGTTAAACTTGAGTGTACATAAGGGTAGATAAAATCCAATATGACACACAATTAATTCATCATAAGAAAGCCACACATGCATATATCAAACATCTATTTCTGCAATGACATAAAATTAATACAAAAGGAAAATAAGATTTTCACAACTAACATAAAAGATAGTAGTATTATTCCTTCACATCATGAAATAGATAACCTGAAATAAAGGTAGGATAATCACTCTCACTAAGGAATTGTAAATTCACAAAGTAAACACTGATTGACTATTCAATACAATAAATCAAATTTTTTAACAACAAGGTGTAACTCTGAATATAATTAAAAGATTCCTTATAATCTTTGAAGCACTCTTCCAAGTGTTCAGAGCAACTCCTCTCAAAAAATAATCTCCCTACTAACTGAAAGCATTCAACTATTTACAAGTTCTTAGGCTGAGCCATTATAGCTGGGCCCTTAACTAACATTTAACTAAAAATATAAATGTCATTAATATTAAGGGAACATGCTCCCTTGAAAAATAACAAATTTTTTGCAAGGGCTTGACTCAGTCAACCCTGTAACTTTGACCTATCCAAATCTTGGATTTTTCCTTTCATGGCCACTCAGCTTTGGCTTGGTTCATCTATACCTTTCTCACCTGCAAGTTTCTGCTACTCTCCTTCCCACATGGCCATTTAGTGCTTGTATTCAATGAAGCGCTTGATAATCCCTTTAATTTCTCCATCTCAAGGCCCATATGCGTAGTGATTAACTACATCTGTTGTCTCGATCTCCTTTGTGATCCTGGCTGACAACCTTTGAAGTTTATTTGTAACTTTCTTTAAGTCTCCCTATGAAATTTTGACACAAGACCAATCGGTCAATGGAGTCACTATTGAAAGTTTTGGTGACCTCGTCACCACGCTTCACCAAATATTTGAAATTCCTTTTAATCTGATCCTCAGGAAGAGCATTGATATTTTTATTAAAGAATTTACAATTGGCAATATCAAACTCCTCTGAGATGTCATCAGGGTTATGTGATCTCCACTCGTTTCTCCTCCAATTTCTTAATCAGATCCTGCAATACTTGATACTGGAATTCCATGGCCTTTTGATATTCAAATAATTTGGAGACATCATTGATCACCTCTTATTGAAGAAGCAAGTCGGGATCCTCTTCCTTGATGTCACTCCATGTTGCTAAATTTAGATTTAGATGATTATTATCTTCAAAAAAGGCCTCTTCCATCTTGGAAATGGTGGTTTTTGTAACCTGTAGATCATTACATATTTCAACTGCTTCCTTGATCAAAGGATTGGCTTCCTGAAAAATTCTCTCCATCCATCCACTCACTGATCTCCCTTTTTGGCCTAGCTTTTTGAGGTCATGATAAGAAATATCATCAATTGTAGATGAAATTTTCATAGCTGTAGTAGTTGAGTCTTCAGTGGATGTAGTGGGTTGGGTTACTTTACGCAGCAATGCAGTGAGCTGCTCGACCTTGGCTTTGAGCTCATCCTTGGTGGTCTTATCTTTATCATATTTCTCCAAAAGGGCCCCAAGAGCAGTGTGCACATATTTCTTGACTCCTTCATGAGGAGCCTTCCCCAATGAGAATTTTGAAATCCGGTAATCCACAGCTGTGATTGTTTCTTTAGTTTTCCCCTCAACGGGGGTGGTAAACTCTACCATACGTTCTTTAGATGGGTTAACCATCAGACTTGACATGGTTCTCGATCTTTTGTCCTGTCTCTTGGGCATATGCTCCGATATGTTGAGATCTATAACATCTCCCAAAGGAACCTTCTTCTTTTCCTTGGGAGTTTTCCTAAACAGCCATTCTGGTATGGCTAGAGCTGATGAAGATGGGGCAGCAAATCCAATACCTTAAACATTGGTCAAAATAAGATCACTAGAAACCCCAGCCGGTATTTGAGTAGAAGTAGCAATGATGGCCGGTGTGGATGTAAGGACATCCATAGGAGTTGATAGAACGATGCTAGGGGGTATGATTAACGAAAATGCAAGTGTTAAAGGAAGCGAAGAGGAAATGGGTGACCCAATATTTTCCCCAGTTGATAGAACTAGAAGTGATGAGAATACTTGGGCCATAGAAGGGGATGGGAAGGAAGAAATTATTGTGGAAGTGGAAGGAACTGATATTGGAAGTGATAAAGGAGGAAGAAGAAGGTGTGAAGGATCTTGGAAGATACTAGGAGAGCCACTGAATTCAACCACTTCTGTCACAGGAACTGTAGGAGATGTGATCTTGGGAGTAGAAGCCTTGGAGAGAGATGAGCCGCCAACAACAAATGAAATCTTCTTTGGGATTGTAGGAGCCTTTTGAGTCAACCTTTTTCCCTTAGTGGGTGTTGGTTGGCTTATTGCTGGTATATATCCTTTATTTGTAAGTTGATTTTCCCCTTTGGGTGAGATTCCCAAGGTGGCCAATGAACTGAAAGTCCTCTTTAAAATGGGTCCCGCCCTCTCCTTTGTATTGCTGCATTCTTCCACATACCAATAAATCCATGGCAGTGGTTGATTGGAAACATTATCATCCTTATATGATGAATCCAAAACCTCATCATTGTCTTCTAGTCCTTTGGCACATTGGCAAAACCAAATTGTCAAACCTTGTCAAGGGTTAATCTTTCATAATCCCTTTGTTGCATGATGTATTCATCTTGAAAATGATCTAGATATCTTCCAATTGGGGCACATGGGCACTGGACCAACCTGTTTCCCCAAACTCACCCCAATAATCAAAATTAGTTTGTGGATGAAAGGTCTGCAGGGTTACCTCGACCATTTTTGCATCAAATTTTTTTGCCTTGTGAATATTTGGGCAAGAGTACCTGCTAATTGAAACAGGGAAATGCATTCCCACTTTTTGACACTTATATTAGATTCGATGATAATCCAATAACTACCAAACTAATTCCAATAGAACCCACTTGTCAGTGGGGCACCTTGGTAATTTTCTTGGGGAACTTATGAAACCTGGAATCTGGATAGGGGTGAATGTAGGAAACTGAAAGTAGATTGCTGCCAATTCCTGCACTTCTTTGAAAGCTTCATCAAAAATCCACTGATTATATATTTATTTGTCAAAATGATAGAGGATGACAACAAAGAAAGCATCGTTGACTCTACGGAAATTCCTAATTCCCTCATCCAGAGTGAGTTGGGGATAAAATTCATATATTTGGAAAGTGCTACAAACACCCCTGGTATTGAAACCAGTAAAATATCCCATAGCAGCAGCCACATACACTAGGAAGGATGTCGTGTAGAAAGTCTTCGTATCTGACATTCTACCCAATTGATAGAAAATGGAGCTACTAATATGCTCCCCCCATCGGATAAACTCATCGTTCTTCTTGATGGTCGCGATGTACAAAAACATCCATTCCTGGAATTCGTTTGCGGAAGGAAGACTTGAAACTCTGCTTAACAACACAATAAGATCGTTGAGTTCCTAAATAAAATCTGACCGATGCATAGTTTTGGGTAATTTGGCAAAGTTTTGGGCTAGATAAGTTTTCATCATGATTTTTGAGCATACTTCCTCTTTCTTATCCCAATGTTCCACTGCTAACTCTGGCAAAATTGTGGTGTAATATTTAACATTGGGAAGATTAAGCAGATATTCAAAGAATTCTGGGTCCAAATAGATTACCACCTTATCATCACTATCTCTAACTAACATGGAGTCTTTGTCAAAGTGGGTTACTACAGCTAAAACAAACTCTAGGCAATGCATGGATGTGGGAAAACTGGTAAGCCCACTGTCATAGATGGCCTACATCCATGGTTTCTTGTTTAAAGCCTTTAATCTTTCCCAGAAATCTAGAAAATCAATTTGTCCTAGGTCAGTGTCCCCTATATTCCCTAAGTCAGAAGACAAGTAGGAGTGAGGAGAAACCCCAAGAAATGAGTATTTCATCTTCTATTTTCCCTTTAAAGTGGAAGCAAAAATCAAGCCTTGTGTTTCAGAAGCCGAACCCGAAAGAAAAAATTCTGAAATTTCGAACTGAAAAGTTCAGAAAGGAATCACCGAACTGAAATATCCGAAAACTTTCTCCAAATTTTTTTCTCAAACTGAAATCTCCGAAAAATTTATTTGAACCAGAATCTCTAAAACCAGAAGTTCTGAAGGAAATATCCGAAAGAATTTTTCTAAACAATTTTCCCGAAAGAAATTTTAGAAAGAGTTTCTCCGAAGTTGAAAGTTCTGAAAACCCGAAGGAAAAACCTCCCGAACAATATCTCTGAACAATTTTCTCTGAAAAGAGTTCTGAAAACCTGAAAGAAAGGGAAAAGGACTTTTCCGAACAACACTAACTCCCAAATTCTGAAAAACGAGAATTGAGAAGGAGAATGGGAGCCTCGAGAAGATCCTTCTAACAACTCTGAATACCTGAAGAAACTTAAAATGTGAAACATGGTGAACCAAGGGGTCGACATTTCCAAAAAAAATAGAGGGATACCAAATAGAACCAAAATGAGAAGGAAATAAAGAAAAAGAACTAAAACCAAAAGAAAATAAACAAATTACCATACCTTGAAAGAGACGTCTCAAAGTATAAGAAATGAAATGTTAGAGCAAAAGTGTTAGGTAAAAATGACAAGTAAAAAAACTTAGTTTAAATAGAAAACCCGATATTAATGGCATAAATTTGATCCATACAGAGGTAGGTGAAAAATCAATTGCATGGAGGACCTCCGAAAGTCTGAAACCCAAAATCCCAAAATTCAGAATTTCGGGGTTTCAGACTTCAGAGATTGGGAGATGAAAAAATGAATTAGCAATGAAAATTTCTGAAACCTAAAAACCCAAAAGTCCAAAAATTCAGACTTTCAGACATTCAGACTTTAGAAGTTTAAAGTAAAACTCCTAAAAACGACTTAGAGAATTCCGAAAACCTAAAATCTTGAAATTTCGAAACTTCAAACTTTTGGAATTTTGGACTTCGAAAGTTTGAGAGGGATTTAAACAAAATGAGGCCAAAAGTATCAAAATACGAAAGCTTGAAAGTCCAAAATTGTGGACTTTTGGGGTTTTGGACTTCGGAGAGCTGAAAAAGCAATTTTGAATCCGAATTATAAAACTCCAAAAGAGAAAAAAATCTCTGAAGTCTGAAGATTGAAAACTTCGGAATTCGGCCAAAATTGTCTGACATATTTTTCTTCAAGGTAGGTTAAATGGTTAATATTTTCCATGCACACACTATTTACATTCTACATCTAGCTACTTGCTCATTACTTCAAGTGTGACACGTACAAGAGAAACCTAGGGAACAATTCCACACACACACAAAACTACGTTGGGTCTGAGATGTACTGAAATTCTCAGTAGTAATTCCATCATTGTGGTAGTAAAGGACAATTTGAACCCTCATTTTCCATATTTAGTTTTTTAGGATTTGATGCCTATTTGAGGGTTTTGTGGGTGCATCCTTTACTTTAGGTTTTACAGCGACCTCAGTGATCCAAGTGTGACATACAGGTGATCAAAGGTGAATAAGTGAAAACATCTTGCAACACCTCAAAGGAGATTTTCTAAGCATCTACGAAAGCCAGGGAACTTAGAAACCATACTAGGGCACCCATGGGTGCCCCCATCCCTCTCTAGGTGCCCCATTCTAGTCAAATCTGTCAGATTAACATTTTTTTAGGCTTTTGTGTGACGGTCTTCCATATTTGTTTAGTGATCAACTAAATTGTATAATAATGGTAGTTAATTTTAATAAGAATAATAGTAAATAAATATAGAAAATGACCCAAGAAACTAGGCTAATGAAAATAGAAACCCGAATGTACAAGAAGAGTAAGGAAACAACTTAGTTGATTCAGAGGCTTATTTGGATTGTGTCATAAAATGAACTAAATATTCCAAAAGTAGGAACAAACATGCAGAGGTCTCGAAAAGGACATATCTGAGTTGGTTGGCTAGATTGGGGCATCCAAGAGAGGATCAGGGCGGATGTGGGTGCCCTAGTCTGAGTTCTGAGTTCCCTAGTTTATACAGGAGGTCTGGAAGCCAAACTTACAGGGTTGGAAGATGATGTAAATCCCTCGTTGTCTATCATGTGTAATTTCCTGCTCTTCGCTGAATGTCATCAATGATCACTTATGAAAGATAAACCTGAAAAACCCCAAAACAAGCATCAAATCCTAAAAAATAAAAAATGCTAATGAAGGGATCAAACTCTCCTCAGCTGTCATAATGGTGGACCTAATAACTAAGTGTTACACTACATATCAAACTTGATGTAGTTCTATGTGCTTGTGTGTGCAATCATGCCCTAGGTTTTCTTCTACCAGTCACACTTTGTGAAAGTAGCGATCAATAACTATATGTAGAAATGTAATAGAATGGTGGATAGAATAGAATGAACTTCCCTCCTATGTAGTGTGATGTAGATGAACCAACCTTGTGCCTTGTGATGGAGCTAGATGGATGCAAATTAAGCCTTTGATGGATGAAACCTTAGGTGATGATAGTAGTTCTTAGTGCTTGGTCGCTCATTATGGCCTCATAAATTTATATTTATATGGTTCTCTTGTTTTAATTTTATAATTAACCCTGAAAAGGCCGACCAAAAGAAATATGAAATGTTCAAATAGCTAGAAAGTGCCCAAAAAGTGGTGGGAAAGTGGGAAAAGGATCAGGGTGCTCCAACTAGGACCAGGGCACCCAATCAAGGCTAAAATGACGCAAAATGACAAAAATAGACTAGGAAAGTATGTGCTAAAGGTCGGCAGTAATGAGAGAAACAAAACTAAAATTGCCAAAAGACGAGGGTTAATTAGTACTTTATTTACTCAAAAACAACATAAATAGTAGTATAATATCGGGACTAAATAATGTCTAAAGTGTGTGATTTTTTAACCATATTTTACCCCACTTTATGTTGGTGAGTGGAACACTTAGTAACATAAAGTAGATAGAGATGTGTACCTTATTTCCATGTAAAGTGATGTAGGAAATGCGCTGAAGAACTAGACAAAGAGAGGAGTGATAAAAAGATGATGGATCATGGTAACTAAAGATGCAAAAGCACAAAAAAAGTGATGAGAGTGAACCTAGGGTGTAAATGTGTGTGCAGTTGTTGATGTGTGTGATGTACCTGCATGGTTAGTATGGTGTGTACTACCGCAAAATTTGTTGTTGACGCCATTATTATTGTTGATGACTGCTTACTTCTTATATTGTTGGACTTGCAAGAAGAAAGTGATTAAGAAGTTATATATATATATATATATATATATATATATATATATATATATATATATATATATATATATATATATATATATATATATAAAAATGCATGTAAAATATGTATGTATATGTATGCAAGAGTATGTAAACAAAAAATAGAACATGCGCACTTGATCCGTGATGAGATAAAGGGTGTAGAAAGAGGATATCTTATCCTGAGTTTTTTGGGTGATCTGACGCCATAGGTCGAAGAAGTATAGGGAGGAATTTTTTTGTATCCTCTAACCTTTAACTACTTCCCTGAACATGTGTGAAGAGATATTTATACTGCCTGGTTTTTTGGGTGATCCAACACCACTAGCTTAAGTACTGTAGAGTGGAAGTCCATTGTAACCTATAACTTGTAACTACTCCCCTGAACGTTAAGGACTACCATGTCCTATAAAATTTTCTGTGTACGAGTTTCGTAGACTAGTCTGAACCCAATCATTGTATAACCCACAATACTAAGGGTGGAAACTAAACTAAACTGAACCAATGTAGAAGAACTGTATAGTATGTAAACCCTAAATGATGCCCCCCTCTTTGGGGGTGCATGTAATGTCACTAATAGGATAATGTGGCCCCAATAGAGGACCAACCTCATGAAATTTGTAACTTTTTTGTGCATGGGGAAAGGAATGTGCTTGGTAGAGATGAAGGCGTGCACAAATAGGAGGCTAGCCAAAGCGAAGTGCTAATACAAACAAGCATACATGTATAAGATAATGTGTAATTTATGCAAAAAGTGTATAAGCTACTTAACAATATAGTAATGTAAACATGCAAGAAGATAAAGTATGACACACAAAGTGGGCTATAAATATGGGACATCACTCACGATGTCACAAAACACGTAAGGCCATCATGGCCGCATAAAAAAAACAAGTATGCATACCAAACATAGGGAAAGGCCCACACATAATAGAAAACAAAAAAAGAAAGTACAAATAATAGATAACCATGGAAGCAAGTAATCCTGTAAACAAATGTTACACATGAAGCACCGGTTAGCATGTTAGAAAGATAACCAGTATCTCAAAAGCGTGTATAACCATATAATATAGAGTGCTAAGTACAAAATAAAACAATAACACCTATGAGAGATGAATGTGGATGCCCCCAACGACCAATGTAGGATGGGTTGAAGGTGAGCATCCGTACTACATGTAAAATACATGTATATGTGATCATAACTAGGAAAGGATGTGAATGCGCATGTGTATATGGTAAAGATAAATGACACACAAGAGATATAACAAGCATGTGTAATAAAGTGAACATATACAAGCAAGAGTAAAAGAAACCAAGATATGCAATATGTTGTGGATCGATGGAATGGAATGCAAGATGGATGATAGGAGTTGTGTGCCCCCTGAGTGAATGGAAATGTATGTAGTGAGGTTCATTTGGTTTTCCCCCTCGGCAGTCAAGAATGAACCGTAAACAAGAGTGTGTCATCAAGAAATGGTCAAATAGTGTGTGTTATGTATAACTGACTATAACGAGTGTGTATATGTAGTGATGATATGTGACCTAGCGATGAAGTATGTGTGTGACTCTATAACATAAGTGTATATCACGATAAGATGATCAAAAGAGTGATGATTTAGCCTAAATCCTATATCATTACAAGATGAATGGAGGGATTGGTGATGTATCCTAAAGTGTGTACCACTACAAGATGATGGGATAGATGACCATTTATCCTATAGCGTATGTCACTAACCTATTATTGTTGCATGATAGAAGGTTGGGTGATGGATGTGTGTGTATAATAAGGTCCATTTGTGTTATATACCCTCAAAAATCTAATATGGACCATGAGACTAGAGTGTGTCATTAGGTAAGGATGATGTATGCAGTGTAGATGAATGTGCCTATGATATGAGAATAATATATGATAATGTAAATATGGGAAGTACACTGCTTCTAATATGGGAGGGTGTGTTAGATGCTATGCCTTCAAGTATGTGGTTATGCATGCATTTTCCTATAAATGATGTTGAACAACAAATAGAGAAGTGATGTATGAAGGTGGTGAAGTATCATAGATTTTGTAAGATTGATTCAATGATGGGATGAATAGTGAGAGATCATATGGTATGCATGATGAGGGATAGATGATTGTATATGTATGTATGTATGAGTGATCATATAATAGATAGATATGTTAACGTAAGATGATACTATGTTATTTATTGTAACAGAACCCTCAACAATCATATAAGAACCATACGAATATCAATGTGTCATCAAGAGGGTAGGGTGACAAGATTCACCTACCAAAAAACAAGTTTACGTGAAGTAGTGGAAGCATGGTTGGAAAAAATAATGGTAGGACCATGCGGTGGTGGAATTTGCGATGTGTCTTGACCAACAGTAGAAGGAGTAGTTTCTTTCACAAAAACAATTTGTTGTTAAAGTGGTGTAGGATGGGGAGGTATATTGAATGGTGGTAGCTTTCATGGTGTGTATGACACCGCCAAAGGTTTGATAGGAGGAAAAATAGCATTGAGTTTTAAAGGAGGTTTCTTAGATTGATGTGGTAATGTCGCAGATAACTTGAGTGGAAGAGAAGTGGAACAATCCTTGAGAGGATATGGAGTGGATTTAATAGGTGGATCTTGATTGACCATATAAGGTACCTTAGAAGTGATAATATTATGATCATTAAATGTATAAGGAGGAGATTTAGGAGCCCATTGAGATGCAACATTTATAGATGGGCATACAACAGAATGTTGTGTAGTGAATGAGATAAATCCCTAACAATCAAGATGTTTGATTCTTTGTTGTAAATCATGGCAGTCATTGTCATTATGTCCATTGATTCGATGATCATTGCAATATGGATGACCTTGATATTTAGATAATCAATAAGGAGGATAGAAATGAGTGGGTGGTAAAGTGGTTAATTGATGACTAAGGAGCTACGTAATAAGGTCATGTTGTTTAGTATTGTGATAAAAAATGAAAGGTTATGGTAATGGTATAAATTAAGGCTCACTAATATGAGCATATGTAGTAGACATAAAATGAGGATGAGGTGTATATGGAGAACAAACATACACTTGAGAAAAACCCTTAAGATTTTGAATTTCATATTTGAGAGATGTGATCGTGGATTCCATATCTCTAAAATTGTCTAGAAATAAAGAATGCGAAGTTTGAATTGATTCCAATGGGGGTTTATTAGATGGAGGAGCATGAGGACTAAGGTTGTCAGATAGAAAATGGAAGATAGGAATTATTTCTTTTGGTGGCATATCTTTAGGATGAAATATAGAGTCTAGTTCTCTTTGTAGAACAGCTTGACAGTCGGGATACATTTTAATCAAATCAAAAAAAGTAACTTGAGGAGCTTTATGACCCATGATAGAAGAAATATGAGGATTTGAAGTGTGAAAGACGTGGCATTCACCATAATTATTAAATAAAATGTGGAATAACGGTAATTAATCTAACTAGGAACAACAATAAATAACATTAAATAAAAGTAGTAAATAAATATATAAAGTGACCTAAATAATTAGGCTAATCAAAATAGAAACCCTAATGTGCAAAAAGAGTAAGGAGACAACTCAAGTGATCTGGACTGTGTCGTAAAATGAACTAAATATTTTGGAAGTAGGAATGAACATGCAGAGGTCACAAATAGGACATGTCTGAGTTTTTTGGTTGGACTGGGGCACCTGGGAGAGAATCATGGTGCATATGAGCACCCTAGTCTGAGTTCTTAGTGCCCTGGTCTATGCAGGAGGTCCAAAAACCAAACTTGTAGGGTTGGAAGATGATGTGAATCCCTCATTGTTGGTCATATGTAATTTTATCCTTTATGCTAAATATCATCAATGATCACTTAGGAAAGATAGATCTGTAAAAATCCAACAAAAACACCAAACCCTAAAAAAGAAAAAAGAAAATGAAGGGGTTGGATTGTCCTCAGCTTCCACAATGGTGGAATTACTAACTAAGTGATACAATAAATCTTAGAGCCGATGTAGTTATGTGTGCTTGTGTGTGAAATCATGCCCTAGGTGCTCCTGTGTCAGTCAAACTTTATGAAATTGACAAGCAATAACTATGTGTAGAAATGTAATAGAATGGTGAATGGAATAGAATAAACTTCCCTTCTACGTAGTGTAATGTAGATGAACCAACCTTGTTCCTTGTGATGCAGTTAGGTGGATGCAAATGAGTCCTTTGATGGATGCAACCTTAGGTAATGATGGTAGTTCTTAGTGCTTGGTCCCTCATTATGGTCTCATAAATTTATATTTATATGATTCTCTTGTTCTAATTTCGTAATTAACCCTAAAAAGACCAACCATAAGAAATATGAAATATTCAAATGGCTAGAAAGTGCCCAAAAAGTGATGGGAAAGTGGAAAAAGGATCAGACCACCTTGAATGGGACCAGGGCACCTATGGGCTCCCTAGTACAAGCCTAGGCACCCCAGTCAAGTCTAAAATGACACAAAATGAAAAAAAATAAACTAGGAAAGTATTTGCTGAAGGTCGTAGGTAACGACATAAAGCAAAGTAAAATGGCCAAAATACGGGGGTTAATTAGTACTTTCTTCACTCAAAAACCAAATGAATAGTGGTATAAGATCGATACTGAATAATGTCTTAAGTGCATGATTTTGTGATCAATGTTACATTTTCTCAAGAAAAGGAGTAAAATCTCATAAATAGAAAAATTAAAGGGTCTTCTCCTGTAACCAAAGCAAGGATATCTATTCTTTCTAATATTCCCAAAGCTGCTCCTCAAAAAAATGTATTGAATATAACCCTTGTAATTCATCTTGAGTTAAGAAGTTCTTCCCCAAACCCCACTAAAAAGAACCTTTTGCCATCTGAAAAAACTGTAAAAGTGCCTTCCAATGCTCTTCTTCCCAAGTATAATGTATGTGATATGGCTTAGATTTTAATTCAAATAAATATTACAATTCCCATTGTAGAATTGTTGAGGATCCATGAGCATAAAAAGTGGACCTTTGAGTATTTGGGTTTTAAGGAAGATGAGATTGTTGCCAATAAGGATCATGTGGATGAGAAATCATCCCCCACAATTGTTGAAGATGAAGTACATGGAACTGAAGAAGATATGAAAATTCCTCCTGAGGTATATCTAGGAGCTTCTTTAGTAGAAACACAATTGGATGTTGACCCCTTTTTCACATCAGTTATTATAAATGGATGGCTCTTACACAATTGTATGTTTGATTCTGGAGCTTCATGTAACATCATGTCTCTTACAATCATAAATGAGTTAAACCTTAAGATAACTACTGATTTTGGGAGATGTTATGAAATGGATTCTAGATAAGTACCTATGGTGGGCTATGTGAATGGATTGATTGTACAAATGGAAGCACATCTAAGAAAATACCGGACTATAAATGTTTTCATTATTGACTTCCCTACCAAATGGGGGATGTTTTTGTCAATAAAGTGGGTAGCTAGTGTGGGTGGCAGTGTCCATATGGATATTTTCTATGCTTCCATACCATTGGAAGGGAAATTGGTCAAGTTATATAGATAAGATAGGATGTTACATCTCATTGAAGATCCTAACAATGCCTCTTATGAAGTACTTTTTGTTGATGTTGACAAGGAGAATTTTATTAGCAATGTTGATTTTGAAGACCATTTTCTGGATGCAAATAATCAATTTGAATACCCAGGGGTCCTAGACCATGACCTTTGATGGAGCTTGCTTAAGTAGTAGTAATGGGGCAGGAGTGGTCTTGAGTTCTCCAAACATTGAATCTTTCAATTTTTCCTTCAAATTAAATTTTGAATGCACCAATAACGTGGTTGAGTATGAGGCACTCTTATTAGGATTGATAATTACTTAGAGACATGGGATAAAGGACCTCATAGTTAAAGGGGATTCTAAGTTAGTGATTAAGTAGGTAACAAATTTATATGTAGAAAAAAATCAGAGGTTAAAACAGTACAGAAATGTAGTTTGGGATCTCATTGAATGTTTTGATTCATTCAATATTGAATACCGTGAGAGAAGGTAAAATGTAACAGATGATAGATTGACAGTATTGGGTTCACAATATGATAATCAAGATTCATCCCCTTACTATAAATTTGAAGTGTAAGTATTGGTTTGACATTCTGTACTTGATAATATCCAACACTAGCAAGTATTTGATGAAGACTCACACATCAACATATTTTTGAATTTCCAAGATGAGTTCACTAACCAGATCATTGATTTGGAACCTATGGTAGAGGTGTGTGAGGGGAAGGAAAGCCTCTTTGGAAAAGAATTAATTCAATTAAAAACTAATGTAATCCCAAGAGGATTAATTAGTTTAGAATCTACCTTTAATAGTACTAATAGAGCAGTTTGTAAATCTACTACTTTTCAAAGAGATTTTGTGGAGTGCAATATGGATTCATGCTAGGATCCTATAAATGTCTGGTCAGGTAGTAATTTGAATAAGGATGAGTGAGAGGCTTATACTAATTTTTTGATAAAGTATCAAGACTACTATTCCTAGTCTTATTCTAAGTTGAAATCTTACAAGGAGGGATTTTTTCAACATGAGATACCCTTGGCACCCCACACTAAACATTTAAAACAGAAGCAGAGGCCTATTATTCCTATTCTAGTAACCAAGATGTAGAAATAATTGACAAAACTAAGGGATGGTGGGATAATCCAACCCACTAGGTACTCCTCATGGGTAGAAAATTTGGTGTCAGTAAAAAAGAAGAATGGAGACATAAGGATTTGTGTGGATTTCAAAAATATTAACAAAGCCTCACTTAAAGATAATTATCCATTGCCAAATATGGACAATTTATTACATAAGGTAACAAAATCTAATTTTTTATCTACATTAGATGGCTTCTCTGGATATAACCAGTTGGTAGCGAAATAATCAGAGTAATTTAACACTTTTTTCACTACCCCATGGGGAACATATGTCTATTCTAGGATGTCATTTGGATTAATGAATGCTAAAGAATTTTTTCAAAGGTTCATGGATGTGTATTTCTCTAGTATTATAAATGATTCTATTACAGTATATCAGATGATATAATAGTTTTCTCTAAGAAAATGGGTGACCATTTGGGGCACCTTTAAAATATATTTCTCAGATGCAGAGAATATGAGATTTCATTAAATCCTAAGCTCCATTTTTGTGTGTAAAAGGAAAAGTTGCTTGGACACATTGTGTCACAAGATGGATTCATGATTGATCCAGAAAGGGTGGAAGAAATTAGTAAGGTTCTCGTTTGTATGTCCAAGAAAGGCATTTAGTCCTTTTTTGGATAGATAAATTTTGTGAGAAGGTTCATTTCTAATTTTGCAGAGATCACTATCACCATCATGAGTATGTTGAAAAAGGATCAGGTCATTAAGTGGGAAGAAGGGGTTGCCCAAGCATTTAATGGAATAAAGGAGGCATTAAAAAATTCCCCTGTATTGATTAGCCATTATTATAAAAAGGAATTTCAGATGTTTTCATTTTCCTCTGAATTAACTATTTCCTCTATGTTGTTTTTATAAAAAAGTGAATAAGGTCATGAAAATCCTATTGCCTTTTTTTAGAAAAGCATTGAAAGGATCTGAACTGAAATATCCTATCATGGAAAAGCAATTTTTTCTCTATTCAAAGTAGCCAAGATGGACATATTTTCACAGATGGAGGTATTAAGTAAAATATGTCGTTGGGTTAATAAGCTTCAAGAATATGACAGAGATATACAAACTACCAAGCTAGTATAGGGTCTAGGCCTTGCAATCTTGATGGTAAAGAGAAATTTGTAGACAGTTGAAAAACACAATGTTGAAGAAGAAAGGTGACACCCTCATGAAAAGATAAGCAGTTCATCTTGGTATAAAGATATAGTCTTTTACTTGATGAAATTAAATTTTTCTATGAACTTAGACAAGAATCAAAGGAGGACACTCAAGCTAGTTTTCTAAAAGTGTATCTTGATTGATTATGGACTAGATTAGAAGAACCCATAAGGAGTTTTTATGAGATGTATCATTGAAGAAGAGGGACCTAAGATAATTACATAATTCCATGGGGGAGTATGTGGAGGTCATTTTGTTGGGAGAGTAACTGATCATAAAATTATGAGGGCAGGTTTTTTGTGTCCTTCATTGTTCAAAGATACTTCCTTATTGGTTAGAAGGTATGAGAGATGTTAACATTTTTCTAGAAGATTAAAATCCTCTGGGTCCCTATCCCTGCAACCTATGTCAATAGAAGATCCATTTAAACAATGGGTACTGGATTTTATTGGTGAAATATCAGACTCTTCAAGCATTGGTCATAAATCAATATTATTATCCACTGACTACTTCACCAAATGTGTTGAATCCATTCCCAATATGAAAGGAACTCATCAAGTAATCATGGAATTTCTTCTCAATAATATAATCTGCATATTTGGGGATCCTGCTAAGATAGTTAATAATTCCATGAGCTTCAGAGTTAAACCATTGGCAAAAATGTGCAAGGAATATGGAATAAACTTGGTTTATGCATCAAATTATAACCCTCAAGGGAATGGCCAAGTAGAATCAAGCAATAAGAACATGCTTAAGATCCTCAGGAGAACACTAGAGACAAACAAAAGGAAATGGGGCGAGCAAATAAAATTTTCACTAAGAGGTCTACTCTAAATATTCCTTTTAATTTAGTTCATGGAATTCAATCCATTTTTCCTTTACACTTACAACTTTATGTATATCGGTTCATGCAATAATTTGAAGATGGAGAAGAAGTAAGTCCATATGAGAAAATGATCAATCATATTATGGAATTGGATGATTAAAGAAGAGAGTCCCATCAATGACATGTCAAGTTCAGAGAAAATCTCAATAAAATATTTGACAAGAAGGTTACTCCAAGATTTTTCAATGTTGGAGACTTAGTCCTGTTATGGGATGGTATACATGAAGACAAGGGAAAACATGGAAACTTTTATGCCCTGTGGATTGGACCATATTCTATTAACATTAGGATTGGAGGGCATAATTTATTTCTGAAAGAATTAGAAGGACATTTACTGGAGTTTCCCATCAATGGAAGACATATCAAACATTTATTGGACTAAACTGGAAGGTCGGGTATGATTTTGTACAATGTATAAATTTGCTTTAGTTTTTTTGATTTGTTTGTGTTGTTGTTTCCCTTTTTTATGCTCTGGTTTATAGTGACCAGGTTTCTATGGGTTTTTTTTGGCCTATTTTTGTATCTATTTTGGAATTCCTGTGTGTTTTATCTCCATGAATCCATGCCCAATGGACTAGGCATCTGGTATTTGTTCTTGTGACACCCATAGGGGGTGCATATACCTAAGTAGAATCTATTATTAGATTGAGCTAGTATTTTTCATATACTTCCTCTATATTTAAATGTTTATGTGTGTTTCATATTACTCCCCGTGCTTCAAAGATCAATATGAGTCAAAGATAAGTATCAATTTGTAAGAAATATAATTCCTTAGAAAGATAAAATAAAGGGTTCAGTATAATGTCAGGGAACTGGTTAATGGAAGGGTTGATCAAGGTATAAAAAATTTGGAATTTTGGGTGATCGAGGAAATTAGTGTTTCACAGGTTCTCCTAACCCGTGAAACAAAGGATAATTAGTCTGAGAGGTAGGTGGGTTTCTATTAAACTCGCGGGAAACAAATTAAATCCACATAATAAAGAATAGCCACATAGTAAAGTCAAAAGGCTGAGTGATGTTCATTTGGCCGTTATATTTAACTGCCAAACATTTAGGTAGTAGACCACGTGGTAGGATTCCGACAATCCTCAAGTTCCAAACATTCTGTGGACCTCAAGTCCATGAAATAAATTGAATAGGTAATCTTTCAGGTTTGGGTTTTGGTCAGTGAAGGTCTATGACACCCATTTAAACAACCCACTTGAGACCCATGAACAACCTAGGTTTAGTTAGAAAATTATGAAATACTTTTTTTTAAGTGTTAACGACCAAAGTCTCAAGGAAAATGAAATTCAACCAATAGCTTTTCCCATTATAATAATCACTAATTCCACAATATAAAACAACAAGTGTAATAAGCCTACACCTAGCTCAAAATTCCTTAGGGATTAATTTAATCACTAACTATAATGACATTTTAGCTAAATATTTTCTGATTAAAATTTTAGGGTTAAGGGATCAAAACAATTAAATACCCAAGATATTTAATTCCACAAGATCTAAATCAAGATCAAGGTTTAATTACAGTGGGGAAAGGAAAACATATTTAAAATCAACAGAGTAAAGTCTTACTTACCCACTCCTAGAACTCGGTTAAGAGTGTCTACACCAAGGTTATGAGACAACTGTTGTCACTAACAGGTTCCAGAACAATTCTAGTTTACTAGAAAATAATTTTCTCTTATTAACAATTATTAGAGGTCACAAGGTCCAAAAGCTAGGGTTAGAAGTTTTCAACTAGGTTCAGGGGGTAATTTATTACCATACCCACTCTCTAACATGATTAGAGTTTCAAATTTATTTTTCTCACACTTAACAAATTCAAAATTTCCCTAAATCATTCTCATTGGATAGGAAATTTCCTCACCTTTCCAATTATATAAAGAAGTCCTCCTAACTCATCATAAAACTCAAGTAATGGGTCGGCAGGCCTTGGGGTAAAAATTTTCCCCCAAGAGCGGGCTTGCGGGCCCAGGGATGAAAAATTGCCCAAAAGGGACACATGTCGAGCGGGGAAAAATCCACTTTTTTGGGTTGGTGGGTCATGGGGAGATGTTTTGAAATTTTTCCGCATGGGGGCAAAGTCCACTTTTTCACTCGTGCTTCTGCTATGCCGCCAGGGACACGTGTCGAGCTCCAGGTCAAAGTGGGAAAGAAACGAGGGAAGGGCGGGGTGGCAGAGGAGTTTGGGAGATTTTTCTGAGGGGAGGAAAAAGGGATAAGTTTGACATGTGGAAGGGATTTCCCCAAGGCAAGGACAGGAGTGCGGGGCCGCGGAGTTTATTTGCAAAATTTTCCAAAACAAAATTTCCAAAAAGGATAAAGTTTGCGAGGGTTCCGCCCCTCCGCCGTGCAACGTGGTAGCCTCTGATTGGTTGTGGGCCAGCGTGGCAGCAGGGGAAATTTTTAAAAAATTTCCCTAAATTTTTTTTCAAAAATTTTCTAAGGGTTGTAGGGAAAATTTCGGGCCGTGGGCTTGCCAGGGAAAATTTTCCCAAATTTTCCCGCTAAGAAAGGAAAACTTCAGAGGGCCATAACGTTTGATAGAAAGCTCGGTTTTGGGAAAAAAAGGACTTTCTAGAAATCTCTCGATGCCCTCTTTGCACAGGAATCATAAATTTTAGATTTTGATAAATTTTAAGGGGTCAATTTTAAGAAAACATCATGCAGGATTTTTAAAAGTAAACTGGTAAATTTTAACTTATAAAATTTTGTTCAATTTGATCTCCTCCTTCACTCAACATGCTAAACAGACATGGAGAATTATTCTAAGAAGGATTTTAGGATGTATTGAAAGGAAATTTTTCTTAATTGATTCACAATTTGAATTTTCCAACATTTGACAGAAAAAAAACTATGAAAGGTTTGGGCCCGATTTTGCAATGTTTTAAATTATTTCCTTAAGTGTTTTTTTGGTCAAAATGATTTCATTGATATCATAGCATGCTAAAATTTAATATTTCAATGTTGATTATTATTTGCAGGTTCAAACTGTGCATTTTAAATAAATTATTTTCCAGTTTTAAATTTACAATAACAGGGATCAAATCTTGAGGGATCTATTTGTCGTTTCTTCTTCCAAGTATGGAGATTCATTTCCTTTCTAGTCTAATACATTTAAGTTATTTAAACAAACCATTCTAAACCCAAAATGCAATTCTGATTTCCAATTTTATACATTTCCAAGAGAGACAAAATACTGTATTTTTCCCACATACATTTCTTCCTTTCAAACCGAGATTCCCTAAACATTGGCATGATCAGATTTAATTTAACAATACAATTTGGAAAGAGAATATCATTCATTCATTCATTGATTTCCAAAGGCAATTTATACAATTTCTTTATTTTATTCCTTACAAAATCATTTATTAATTACATAGTAGAATATTACATTTTCTTTCACATTCTTTCAAAGCAAAAACAGAGTCTGCCTCTTTTCATTTTGAAAACATTTACAATTTCATCCACTTCAATGTGGGAAAGGTTACAAAAGAATTTATTTTACAAGGGACTGTCAAATTGTCTTTCTTCTCTGCTCCAGAACAACAACATGCAAAGTTCCCCTTTTTTCTAAATTTGATCACAACAAAAGTGGGGGAAAGGCAATGCTCTCCACCCAACCATGACATCCAATGAAAGGAGAAGCCATCCTTCATCATTGGCCCCTGAGTCCCAACCACAATGCAATAGAAGGTGTGATTCAACTCATGGTAACAACAAGCTTCCACAAAACATACACACAACATTCTTTCAACATGCACATTTTAGTTTAAAACACAGTCTAAACAAAACAATATTTTACAACTACATTGAGACATTAAGACAAAACTCAGACTTCATCATGCAAGCCAAAGGAGAAAGAACTATGGGGGAAGCTACTTATGCCTCCCAATGGGAATTGGGTATCCACATGTAACAAACCACCAATAAAATTCACCACACATATCCTTATGCCCCCCATAATCCCTCCTTATACCCCCCACAATTTTCATTATGCCCCCCACAAAGTAAGAATTGCAAGATATTTCTTTTCCATGGTGGATCCCAAACCCAAACTCCCTCCACAAGAATTCTGATGCCACTGGCATTCCCTTATGCCCCCCACATGAATTCCCCATAGCCTTCTCCTACACCATTCCTATGGAAGTCTACCCAAACAACCAATAAACACACAAAACATTCACCATTCATACATACATAAAAATAAATAATAGCATAAAAGAAGAGCGAAGATATTACCTCTCCATGGTAGATTTGTTCCAAAAAAACAAGCTTTCAATGTCAAAATAAAGTCCCAAAAATCAACAACCAACAAGAATGCAAGTTCTCCAATCTCCTTCCAAAAGCAAGAGCTCCAATCAAGAAAATTCGCCCCCAAGGAAGCATGCAAAATGTTTCAAAAACCCAAAAACAAAGTAAGGAGTTCAAATTTTATAGAATATGGAAGAGAAGAAGATGAGGTGGATCCATGTAGGATGCCACATCACACATCCTCAACTCCAACACCAAATTCCAAATTTCATTCTCCCAAGCACAATAAAGAGGTGGGTGAAAATATGACAAATTTACTTACACACTCCAAACAGCCCACACCCCAAAGGACTGAATTAAATAAAATGTAAGAAGAGTGCAATTAAAACATGTAACTTGATTTATAAAAATGCATTATAAAAGTCTAAATTTAACCTTTCAACCATAGGTATGGTTGGTAAATAAATTAAAGAGGTATGGGACAAGTTTTACTTGTCCCACAAGCCTCCAAAAATAGCCTCCAAGGACAAATTTGAATTTACTATATGTAGTTGTGCTCATTCGGGAAGAAATTATGGAAGGAGAGTAAAACTAGACCTATCTCCCCAACACTCTTCAGTCGTGGTGTGATATCACCCAAAAACTTGTACTTCGCATGACATATCCAAAACAACTCGCTCTTGGTGTGATATCACCCAAAACACTTGCTCTTCTACAACATTTCAGGACATCTTTCTATCTTGTACACTCATATTCATCGGGTGTGAAAAGAGTTTACGAGAATCGAAATGGAAACGAGGCACCACGAAGTAGTTGCACTCCAACGGAATCGTGAAAGCTCCAGCGATAGCAAGGAAAAAATTGATCAGTAATGGAAGAAATTTCTCAACAGAAACAAAGCTTGCATAGAGGAAAGACAGTGAAGTGTCTTGGCATGCTCATAAATGAATAGAAAATGGGTACATATAGGGTGCTGAGTAACCCTAGTGCATGACACATATGAAACCCTAAACCTAACCCTAAACCTAACCCATGTGAGATGACCCTCCAACATGAGAGGAGGACACATAGGATAACTCACACTAACACCCCCCCTTCATCAAAGCTGGGGTAGCGGCTATGATGAGTCAGAAGGAAGAGGAAGACACTCCTAAATCAACTAAGAAAGATGTGTCAATGGGGCCTGACAACTAAAGGCCTGATAAGGTGCCCATATACAAACACAATCTTCCTAGAAGAAGAAGAAGAAAAGAAGGACTACATAGCCCTAAGAAGATGGGCAGCTGCAGAAGACCTCACCCCAAGAAGAGAGCGTAAGTGAAGAAACTTCATCTCAGTGAAGGGCTTGGTGAATAAATCTGCAATCTGATCAGCTGTCTGAATGTACTAAATGTCGATGATACCATCATGAATAAGCTCCCGTATGAAGTGCATATGGATCTCAATGTGCTTCGTCCGCTGATGTTGAACTGGATTTCTGCAAATAGAGATAGTGCTCGTGTTATCACAGTAGATAATGGTAGGCCTCCGAAAGTGGATGCCAAACTCTGTCAGAATACCTTGTAGCCAAATAGATTATGTGGCAAGCGTTAACTGCTCCTCTGTATTCTGCCTCTGTAGATGATATCGCAATTACATTTTGCTTCTTGTTAGACCAACTAATAGGACCTGAACCAAGAGAGAAACTATAGCCAGAAGTAGATTTTTGATGATCTAAGTCACCGACCCAATCAGAATCTGTGAACCCAATCAAGTCAATATCAACTCCTCCACGATAGTGTATGCCATCAGCATAGGTGCCACGAACATAATGAAGGATCCATATAGCTACTTTTTAATGCAACTCATGTGGCTCCTGCATGAATTTGGACATGATCCCAACAACATACGATAAATCCAGTCGAGTGTGAGTCAAGTAAATCAAGCTCCCAACTAACTGTCAATAAAGAGTACCATCAACCAAGGGAGTAGAGCAATCTAAAAACCAACTTAACCCCAGAAAGAAAAGGAGTAGGAGAAGACTTGTAATCGGACATCTAAAACTGAGCTAGCAAGTCAAGAGCATACTTAGGTTACGAAATCAAGATTCCTGATTCAGATTATGAAATCTAGATCCCAAGGAAGTAATGAAGCAGACCTAAGTCAGTCATGGAAAACTTGTTGGATAAGGCGATCTTCACAGAATCAATAATAGAGGAAGAGCTGCCTGTGATCAACAAGTCAACAACATATAGAACAAGAATCAGTATGGAGTCATCTTGTCGTAGAATATAAACATTTGGATTAGAGTGACACCTAATAAACCCTTGATGTAAGTAAAAAGGAGTCCATCTTGGCATACCAAGCACGAGGGGCTTGTTTAAGTTCATAAAGAGACTTCTTTAATTTACAAATGAGGGAGGGATCTTAGACATAACCCGGAGGTTGTTCCATATAGATCTCTTCCTCTAGGTCACCATGAAGGAAGGCACTCTTAACGTCCATGGTGTCACTCAGATTTCCACCTATAAAATCTGTGACTATGGATAGGGTCAATAGAATAGAATTCGTACTTTTAACCGAATAAAGGTTTCATTTGTAATGAAACCCAGCTATCTGCCTGAAACCCTTAGCTTGTAATTGCGCTTCAAGATAATCCCAAAGTCTCCATATTAGCTCCATACTTTCGTTCAGAATACCCAGATGCCCGAAAATTGTTTCTATTCTGTCGAAAGAGTCGTGAGATCCCAAGTATTGTTCTGCATGGGAAATTTGTACTCCTAATCCATTTTGAGCCCCGTACTGAGGAATATTTGAAGCCTCCCGTTTCAGACTCTGGATTATAAGCGAGATGATGTTATTAGTGGGGTCCTATGAAACCAGAAGTGATTTTACGTCTCATATTTTAAGTATCTTGGGCTTTATTTGTAACACTTTGCTAAATTTTTCGTGTTTTTGTGGGTGTCCAAAAGGTTCTGTTTTCAGAGTAAGAAGATTTTCACTTGAGTGAGAATGGACATAGTCCTCATCATCACTACTGTCCGGGTCATAAGACTCAAAGATTTGATGGCCTGGAGCAGCTGGAAGAACATACACGCTTAACAGTATCATGCATCCGATGAGTCAGAAGTCATCATCAGGAGGTCTGAAGAATCTCACTAGGTGGAGAAGTAGAAGTCGAAGTCGTGCACAGAACTTAAGCAATTCTCTGCGGGGATGGGCGCTCATGAGAAGTTGAATTCAACAATCAATATCCCTTAAGCTGCGATCAGGATAAAATACAAAGCCGCATGCAGGAGGGGAATTGTGGTACCTGCCTTGGCAGGGTACTTTTTCCCGTGGAATAAAAGTCACTTAGCTGCAGTGGGATCCGAAGACTAGAAAGGCTGCAACATCAGGCTTGGGAATTTATTGCCAAGCCTTGCAGGGTAAAAATTCCTCTTACTGATATAATAAAAGGAAAGTGACTTAAGTGAAATCATGAGATTTTAGTGCTTCGGCCCAATACTGCAGGAGTAAGAGACTTTGAGTCCCATTATACAAGTGTCAAATCTCCTTAAGTACGGTTCTCACGGGATTTCTGGCGCCTGCATTCTGATAGGGCTATAAGCAATCCCATTATGGAAAAGAGATTCTTAGGAAAATAGAATTACATGTGCAAAAAAAGTGCGCCCCCTTTGATGAGAGATTAAAATGAATTAAATTGATTATTTTTAATAATCTTTCTTCCTTTAAAAAGTGCGCCCAAGCTTGAGGAGGTGATAAAAAGCATACCCAAGGATATCACGAATACAGTTGTAGAGAGTAACCTGAGTAGATTTGTAGCCGAGATTAATGAAGCTGCCGAGAGATGTATTGGTTGCAGAAAAAATTGTGCCGGATGGATCAGTCGAGAATACAGGAAGCAGCTAGAGTTTGCAGTATCTTTCCGTTTGGAGATTTCTGCAGAGTTTTGCTGAAAAGGATACAGACGCTTGAGAGGTAGAACATCAGATTTGCCGGACAGTATCATTTCGTTTTCACTGAGGAAAGAGTGGATGGAGGTGTTACTTCATGCTACGTGCGGATTGTTTCTAACTCAAGTGCATGATTCCCTGGAAGGTTCTCTTCTGATGGTGCAGAAAGAGGATTGATAAAGCTACCAAGCCTTTCACGGTGAACTCTATCAGTTAGGACCAATTCATGACACTGCAGGCAGACATGTAGGTTTGAGATTTGGCCAAGTTTGGAAGACTTGGTACCAGAAGAAGCATGCAGCAAAGTGTTGAATGAAGGATTGCTGCAATTCAGGACAGAAAAGAAAGCAGTAGTGTGCAAAACAGATGGAAAGATGTTGAAAATTATGATGTTCGACAAGTATATCAGATATCAGAACAAGAAGAAGATGTAGAGAATTACAAGCTGGCATGACTTGGCTTTTATTTCTTTCTTCTTCTCACTTCAGCGCTATGTTCCCGTAGATGAAATTGTAAACTTCTAAGTTATTGGATTCCCAAAGCAACCATTACTTGAAGTCATAAATGAAGAACCTTTCTATCTAGTTAAGTGATACATCGTGTCTCTTCTCACTTAAGAAGCACTTCCTTAGTTGAGGATGATTGCCAAAATGTCATCTTTACTTGCACTTAGGTTCATACTTTAGTTCAAAGTTGTTTGAGTCTTCTATTTGATACTTTCCATCCTACATTCTATAAGTAGGAGAAGAACCTACGGGTTAATGATCGATCAGAATTTGTAAGAAGCAATCTTGTGTTCTAGACTTTGTGTTGAACCCCTGAGAAGCCACTTGTTGCACGTGGTGAGGAATACAAAGAAGCAGGTTTTCGGAGAACTTTGTGTCACAAAGTACTATGTTTCATGCTTTTAAATATGAGATTTTTAAAGTAAACTTTGTGTTATTTTAGATCTGGATCTAGAATTGCCTTTGCTTTATAATTCTGTGTGTTCAAATCTATTAAGTTTCTTCTATGTGCATGCAATTAGCTCTATTATCTACTAATTGGGATGCACATCGACAAGATCCTTTATTTCTCTGTAATACCTTGACTTTCTTCTTTCTATAATTTTTTCTTTCTTAAACAGCTGCTTACTTGCTGCAGAACTTCTTAGTTATGGTTCATGAACTAAGTGGTTAAAGTAAAACCCCTGATAGATAAAAAACACATTTATATTGACAAATCTGACACGGGAGCCTCACCAGTTAAATGAGGGAGATTTATCTCATGACTGCCTAGGTTTGATGCTATGCAGAAAATCTAGCCAACAGTCCATTTGATAGACTTTCCATCTGTTCACTGCGGCAATGGCTAGGGTCAGTTGAATAGAAGTCATCTTCACAACCGGAGAAAAGGTTTAAGTATAATCAACCCCAACTATTTTGGAGAAACCCTTAGCTACTAATCGCGCTTTAAACTTTTTGACGTCTCCATTTACTCCATACTTTGTTCGGAACACCCACTTACACCGAACGCTTTTTCTTCCTTTTGGAAGAGTGGTGAGATCCCAAGTATCAGTTCTTCATGAGAGAGGAATACTCCTCATCCATGGTAGAATCCCACTCAGGAATACCAGAAGCCTCCCGGAAATACTATGGATTAGAAGCAGAGGTGAAGAAAGAGTGGGGTCCAACAAAATCTGAGTGAGTACGTCTCATATTCGAAGTATCTCCAACTAAATCTCCAGCACTTTGCAAAGTTTTCCTGGCCCAAAGGGGACCAGAAGGATCAGGATCAGAGTTGGAAGATTCTTCACTTGAGTGAGAAAGGACATAGTCCTCGTCATCACTACTGTAAGAATCAGAAGACTCAAAGGTTTGATGGTTGGGAGGATCTAGAAGAGGAGCACACTCAATAGTATCATCATCTGAATCAGCGAGCTGAAGAAACTCAATAGGTGGAGAAGTAGAAGTCAAAGAGACTCATCGAACTTAACACTTCTCTCAATATACAACTCATGAGAAGTAGGATTCATCAATCGATATCCCTTCACGCCATTAGGATACCCTACAAAGATATAAGGTTTGGATTGTGGTTCCAAGGTCTTACGTTTCTTCTTGGGAATCCAAGCCATAGCCTTGGATCCAAAGACTCGAAAGTGCTCAACATCAGGCTTGCGTCTAAACTAGGCTTCAAAGGGTGTCATCCCTCTTACTATCTTGTGTGGAACATGATTCTGAATGTAATTTGCACAATTCACTACTTCTGCCTAATACTACGGAGGAAGAGACTTTGAGTGAATCATACAAGTGGCCATCTCCTTAAGAGTACGGTTCTTTATTTCTGTGACTCCATTCTATGAAGGGCTATAAGCAACTATATGCTGCAAAGAGATCCCTTCAAAAGTATAGAAATCCATGAACCTATTGTTTACATATTCACCTCCATTGTCAGTTCGAAGAACCTTGATAGACCGTTTTGCATGTTTCTCAGCAAGAGCCTTAAAGTCCTGAAAATGTTCAAAGACTTCAGACTTAAGCTTAAGAAAATATACCCAAGTATATCGCGAATAGTCATCAATGAAGGTTAATACATAAAGAGCTCTAGTAAACGAAGGAGAAGGAAATGGACCAGAAACATCGCTGTGAACAAGATCCAAAGGACGAGTGGCTCTCTAGGATTTTCCTTTGTCAAAGTTCTTTTCAGGATGCTTTCCAAGGGTACAACCCTCACAAAGACCCTTAGAAAACTTGACGCAAGGCAACCCATTGACCATTTCGTTTTGGCTCAATTGTTCAAGGTAGCGATAATTTAGATGTCGAAACGCTCATGCCATAGCTTACTAACCTCATTTGCATGAGTGAGCAAGGTAGTGGGTGTAGAATTAGAAGTAAAGTGGGAGAAGGTGTACAACCGTGAACGGTGATCTACCTTTCCCTCAGCCACTGTAGTGTCATTGTTAAGCTCACAAATAATCACCGAGTTAGGACCAAATTCCACTCGCATTCCTTCACCAAGGTGAGTAATTTGGTAAACTGATAGGAGATTGGTAGAGAGATCAGGAACACTCAACACTTGGTTAAATGTTCCCCCATCCATCTCTACTGATCCACTACCAGAAACCGACACTGTCGTGTCATTACCCATCATGATTTGAGACATTCCACAAGGTTCGATGTTGGAAAACTCAACATGCAAAGAACCCATGTGGTGCGAGGCACCAGAATCTATAATCCATGTCGATGAAGGAGCAACTTTGGCTACAAGGGCCTTTCCTTTCTTCTTATCATTTTTAGCACCTTTTGCAGCAGAAGACTCGGCCTTCGGAGCACTTTATTTTATGGATTCAGGAACACTTATTTTATTCTTCTCAAGTAAATGAGATAAGTGATCAATCTGTTTTCTAAAAAATAGTGTTGCTCGTTGTGACTAGACTTCTTGCAATAGGAACACAAATACTTGTTTTTCTGTGCCTTAGGCTTAGAAGTCAAAGCGTTTGTGTCATTTTTAGGTTTGATCTTGGTTTCTTTCTTAGGTTGATCCTTTGTTTCTTTCTTCTTTTCAGTCTTCTTTCCCTTGCTAGTACTTGCTACAAGGGCATGTGACTTGGACTTGAGAGACCCCATTTGAATGAGTTTGTCCTGTTCTCAAATGAGTTGGGACGAAAAATAGTCAAAGGAGGGCATAGTCCAAGTATCACCCAAAGCAAATTTTGTAGCGTAGAAAGTTGACACGAAGACAAAATATTCGGGACCTAGCTTAGAGAGAATCAACAAGATCAATTGAGAATCTTTCTTTTCTACTTGACATCCTTTTAACAATAATCTAATGTGGACAAATTTTCGAGAAGAAGGCTTGTAGGTTTTCAAAGTCACTAGGATTTAGCCCTAGTAGTTCATTTTCCAACTCATGCACTCTCATGTCATCTAGTTGTCCAAACATCGCATCCAACATTTTCCACGCAGATTTAGGTGTTTTGGACGCCTCAATGTGGAAGAGCAAGTCAGGAGAAACAGACATGCAAAGAAGACCTAAAGCTTCATCACTACGGTTTAACCACTTAGATTTTTTAGGTTCGTCGTCTAGTTCAGTCTCAGTTCCCATGGTGATGCGGAATAACCCTTTACCCCTTAGTTTCATTATTATTTTTGATCTCCATTCAAAAAAGTTGAACGACGTAAGCAAAGGAATTGAAAGAGCATCCATAGTGAGAGAGAGAGAGAAAGAAATGTAGAAAAGAAAGACAACCACCCAGGACAATAACAACCCCCTGCTTTCGGACACTTTATAGTTTAGTGTGTTGATTACAATCGGGTCCGTGCGTGCGGTTGGAAACACTTGGTAACTCGTCTTGCAATCAACGTAATAACGCGCAAGAGAGGAGACCACAATAGTGTTTCGTGGAATGCAACAAACAATGACACTATAAATAAGCACAAGCAAAAAACAGAAAGGAGGCGAAATCCAACCCTAGTGGTGAGAAAAAAATGTCTCGCATCGCATGAAATAATCCCTTTGTCATAAGATTGTGGTGGACATGCTCACAATTCGCACGCAATAAAAAGGAATGAGATACAAAGTTTCAAGTGAACTCAATGATTTCTGAGAGTCTTAAGCAATTTTGAAAGACACCCCCCCAGGTAAATAAGTGTGCACATAGTGATGCTCAAAATTAGTGTATTTTACTAAAGCTACGATTATAACCAGTGACATCTAGAATGGCGAAAAATGCATACCTGCATACTTTGCACTAAAGAAGTTCTCAAAAACCGACACAACTTTAGTCAGAAAGCTTGTTAGAGAGATTAGCAAAAACCAATTCCCGAAAATAGTGATGAGAAAAAGCCAATAAGCCTGCAAATGTGATTAAAAAATGCACCCTAAGGAGTAATCGCAACTAAAAAGTAACGAGTGCACGTATGTACCTGATCTAAGATCTGGATACCATGAAAGAGTTGACGGATAGGGTATCAGAAACTTGTACCACGATCAAGGAGTTAGCCACTCAAGTTGAATCGTAATCAGCTCCAGCATAATCAAAAGAAGAATCAATCAATAACTGAACAATCTTGCATAACAGAACAAAGCTTTTCATAATGTAGAGAAAGACAACAGAGTGTCTTGGCATGCTCATAAATGAATAGAAAATAGGGTACATATAGGGTGCTGAGTAACCCTAGTGCAAGACTCACATGAAATAACCTAACCCTAAACCTAACCCATGTGAGATGACCCTCCATACATGAGAGGAGGACACATAGGATAACTCACACTAATAATAATGCTGTACTGCATTTCAACTCCATGTATTTTTGTCAAAAAAGTGATGTAAATGTCACATGCAAAGGTTACCCCCTTGTTTGAATTTTTAACTATGAAATAAACTACGGTTTTTTTTATAAAGGAAATCCCAAGTATGCCTATGAAGTGAGATGGTTGAACTTCATCTAGATATGCTATATATGTGGTGGTATCCATTGATCCCTTACGATGAATGTCGTGATGTAATGCTTAACCTGCATAACACAATACCGTGCTTCGTTCCTATTGGCCATATTAGCAACTGATCCAAGGTGATATAAATATAATGCTCCACCATCAGCTTCATCTTATTGGTGAGATCTACAACAACATGTATGTAGCAACTATACCATTATGTAAATTTAAGTAATTGCTATACCATCATCAGAATAAGCTGACCTAAAGTTTTATCAGGTATGAACTCAAAAGTAAAAATAAGAAACATAGTGTTAGGAACATCCTAGGAGGGATAAGAATGTTGAGTACTTCTGTCCTAATGTATGGTGTAGTACTCTGAGCTCCATCGTGCAGGATGGTATAAGTGGCAAAGTAAGCAATAGTTGTAACATGATGTAAATCCACATCTAACAGTCATACTAAAGTCAAAACTACCAAAAGATGTTGATCAATAACTAGTCTGCAATGCTCATGATCATGTATAATAAGTTTGCCCTAGGAATCGAATTGGCACTACAAGTGCATTAACTCCTAGAGTCGAGTTGCACTCTTGAGAATTCCATAGGAAATAGTGATAGGAACCTAGTGCATACGAGAAAAATTGATCACTCCCAATGGAAGAAATTTCTTGGTGCAAACAAAGCCAATGTAGAGGTCCACAAATAGCGGAGTGTTTGGCATGCTCATAAATGTAATTTAGACAAGGGGGGGGTACATTACAAGGTACTGAGCTCCAACCCTAGTGCATGATTACATGCAAGGCACCTAAACCTAAGTATCATGTGAGAGAAACTTGAATATGAGTCAACACATAGATGACTCACACATTAGAAAATTCAACAGTGAAGAGTTCAACAGATCCTTAGAGGTGTAACCACAAGTATTTTAATTGTAAGGAGACATGTCCCAATGACAACTTTTTGATTTAACAACTCTACATAATTTCTCTAAGTAAAACAACATCCTACCTAACAAGAATTAGGGTTTCAGGTCTAGATAGTTAGAATTTGATGCTTAAATTGTTCACATAAGTTTAGTTCAATGGTTGAGATAATAAACCAAGGCCAAAATTATGAAACAATGTGAACAAGTCTAACTACAAGGTCTACAATTTGAGGATCACACTTGAGATTAGAGGTTGATCAAGTAGGACAATCTAGGGTCTTAAAAACAGTTTGCACATGTTCCTTTCCAAGGAAAGCACTTCTATAATGTTGACGATGGTACAATCAATCTTTCAAGATTTTAAAAGCAAAGGTCAAGACCAAGCATTGGTTTTCATATCCTAGGAAGCATGAGGTTTACACCTTAGATTTAAGAATAAACCTAGGTCACCATTTGGACCAAATATCTACATTCAAGGAGGGTACCTTTTTAAAACAAGAAATAATGTACCCTAGGTATATTATTTAAGTGCTCACTTGGTAACTTCACATATCAATTGAGTATCGATGAAACAATGGGGATTGTATTTATCATTAAATACCTACTTATTTTTTGAATAACTGTGTACAAGTAGGCACAAGAAACACTAAGGATCACGTCACATGTTGCTAGGGAGAACTTCAATGTAACACTTTGTGAGACAAATGAACCATCAACAATGTGTTTCATTACATCAAACGTGACATAGACTTAAAGGTTTGGATTGAGTTGACCTTGTACTTGGCATGAAAAGTCGTAAGGCAACATCAAGCCTTAAAACATATCAAGAAATTCACACTTCCAGAAGGGATTTTAAATCCTTAACATATGTATGCCTTGTCCAATAACTTAAGGTCTACATCAAAGACGAGGTCCAAAAATGACCTTGCATTACTTATGATCAAGTGAGATCATTTTACAAGGCCAAATGACATGACATTATCAAAATGTCGAGCATATGGGTAGTACTCAACCATATCATGACCCCAAAATGTTAGGCCACAAAATGTAGTTTAGTCATTATACTACTAATAGTTCAAGAAATCTAGTAAGATAACTCATGAACAACATTAGCTATCCAATGTCATTTCAATAATTTCAGGTACTGGTAAGTCATATTTTGGACAATCAAGCTTTGTTTAATTATGGACATTGCACTCAAACTTATAAATCTTACTGTATTTTATAACCAAATGTATTAAGTCACAAGTTAGATAGTTAATTGGTTTGATAAGCACCTTATCTTTATAAGTTTTCTTAATTAAACTTCATGCCTTTTATTATGACCAACACATATTTGTACATTTAAGGATGCATTTTTTCTTAATTTTGGTATGATTTCACCATTTGCATATAGGCAATAGACCATTTATTTTACTTCATAGGGAAGGATGCTTACAATGAGACAAGTTTTCTTGTCTATTCTTCTACATGGTTTGTATTTATTCTATTAATCCACCAAGGTGTTATAAACAAGGAATCTACGTTTTTCCTTTTTCTATGTTCCAGTTTTACTTGTTAAGTTTCAAGGATTCAGAGGGGGCCCCTCAATTATAAGTTTTATTATGTTCAGGTTAATCATCCTATCAATTAAATTTTAATGAGAAGGATTCATTCAAACATATCACATATTACTTTTATAGTGAAAGAGATATAATCAACACATCACATTTTACAATTTTTAAGAGGAAAAAGAGACACATCAAACAATAGAAATTACATCATGGGAATATTTCAAGAATTTACTAAACCAATTGAAACATCACTGATATGCACTCCAAGATGGCTTCCAAAGTATTTATTAAAGACCAAATTTCAAAGCATCATAAAACTATTTTTAGTAAGAGGTCTCCAGATCGGTCTGGGACAAGAACACCAATGTTTTTTGTTTAGAGTGAAGGCTCACCATATGAAAAGGAGAATATAACCAACAACTTTATGAGATCCACTAAGGTACCTTCAACAATCAAGGTTTTGAAATATTTATGATGGTACACCACGCTTACTCCTTCTAGATAGACATCAAAGATGGACATTATCTAATCAATTCTCATGCTCCTTCACGGAAAAAGGTCTAGATTTTTAAAAAAAACACACCAGGTCTTCAAGCACAACTCAGATTAAAATTGCAACTTTACTCCAAGGAAACCACATCCAAACTTTAGATCTAAGCATCAAAATACCCCAATGGGACATCCATACGTAATTAACAAACCTATGCACTTAACAGATCATAGAGTTACATCATTTTTAAAATGCTCTCAGGAAAGGGTATCAATATATCTTTCATCGAGAGAAAAAAAAGTACGCTTAATTAAGATGCCGATTGGGCTTAAATTTAACCCATATTTACCAAGACCTAAGTTCCAAATCAACCTAGGGTTCTAAAGGAAAATATGGAATAACCATGTTTTCCAATTAGCATTCCATCGATTAGATCAGTGTCTACAACTAGAATGTTATCCACTAGTAAAGGAAGTTCTAATAATCCAAGGTTCTAGAACTAATCCTAACATAATCATAGATCCCAGTAACCAAAACACATCCACTTGACGAGGAATAAAGCTTTTACCAATAAGGTGCAAGAGAATCATAGGTCCATAATGCTACCAAGACTGCTAATAGACTTACGAAGTTAAGAACTTTCTATCTAGAAAGGTTGAGTAATGAGAAGAGTCACTCATAAGATCCTATACAACACAAGGTTTCATAGTTTCCAAAACCAAAGGCATAACCTTCTAAGCACCTAAGAAGTACATTCAAGATTTCACCTAGGGTGTACCCCCATATGGGTAGGAAATTTTCTCACCTTTCCAACGAAGCATAGAAGAAGTCCTCCTAGCATCCTTGCAAGAAGGAACTCACGTAACGTTTACTGGGCTGGCGGGCAACATAATGGGGTCCGAAAATTTTCCCCCAAGGGTGGGCACAATGCGGGCCAAGAGGAATGAAAAATTTTCCAAAAGGGACACATGTTGAGTGGGGGTGAAAATCCATTTTTTCGGGTTGGTGGGTAGCGGGGAGGTGTTTTTAAATTTTCCCCACGCAGGGGCAAAAAGTCTACTTTTTGCGCCCGCACTTCTGTTTTGCCTCCAAGGACACGTGTCGAGCTCCAGGTAAACCAACGTAGCGGGAGAGAAACGAGGGAAGGGTGGGGCAGGTGGAGGAGTTTGGTGAGATTTTGAAAAAGGGAGGGAAAAAGGGATAAGCACAACGCATGAGGCCTGTGCATTCGTGGAATAGATTCTTCTAAGGCAAGGGGCGGGAGTGTGGGGGCCTTACGAAGTTTTTTTTACAAAATTTTCCAAAACAAAATTTCCAAAAAGGATAAATTTTGCGAGGGTTCTTCCCCTCCTCCATGCCAGGTGGCAGCCTTTGATTGGCTGTAGGAAGGCGGGGCAGTAGGGGAAATTTTTTAAAAAATCTTCCCAAATTTTTTTTCAAAAAATTTCTAAGGGTTGTAGGAAAATTTTCGTGCCGCAGGCCCGCCAGGGAAAATTTTCCCAAATTTTCCCGCCAAGAAAGGAAAACTTCAGAGGGCCATAAATTTTGACAGAAATCTCGGTTTTGGGAAAACAAGGACTTTTAAGGAAATATCTCGATGCCCTCTTTGCACAAGAATCATAAATTTTATATTTTCATAAAGGTTATGGGGTCAATTTCATGAAAACATGGCATGCAGGTTTTTTAAAGGCAAACTGGTAAATTTTAACTTATAAAATTTGGTCCAATTTGATCTTCTCCTTCACTCAACATGCCAAATAGACATGGCAGAACTATTATAGGAGGGATTTTATGATGTATTAGGAATGTACAATTTTACTTGTTTGATTTCCAATTTTCAAATTTTCCAACATTTGACAGAAACAAAAAGACTGCAAAATAACTGTGAAAGGTTTGGGGTCTGATTTTGCAATGTTTTTAATTATTTCCTTAAGTGTTTTTTTTTGTCAAATTGAGTTCATTGATATAACATCATGCTAAATTGTAATGTTTCAATGTTGATTATTGTTTGCAGGTCTGAACTATACATTTTAATTAAATTATTTGTCAATTTTTAAATTTTACAATAACAGGAAACCAGTTTTAAAAGGGGTCCATCTAACTTTTTTTTTTCAACATTCCAAGTGTGGAAATTAATTTCTATTCTAGTCTAATACATTTAAGTTGATATAAACAAACCATTTAAAAGCTAAAATGTAAAGTCTGGTTTCCAATTTTGTCATACATTTTCAAAAGAGACAAAGTAATACTGTATTTACTTCATCACGTACATTCCTTTCTTTCAAAAAAAAGATTCCCAATAATATTGGCAAGTTCATATTTCAATGCAACAATGCAAATGGAGAAAGAGTATTTCATATCCTTAATTGAATTCCAATAGGCAACTTATACAATCTCTTAGTTCCTTGAATGTAATTAATAGATTTTAATTTATTTCTTTCAAATGACACAGCAACAGAGTATATAAATTTGTCACATTTCAAATTTATAACTTTCATAGCTCAATGCAGAGTCTATATATTTCCATTTACAAGACATTTACAAATTTCATCCACTTCAAAGTGGGAAAGGTTACAAAATAATTATATTTCACAAGATACTGTCAAACTATATTTCTCCTTTGCTCTAGAACAATAACATGCAAAGTTCCCTTTTCTGCTAAATTTGATCACAACAAAAGTGGGGGAAAGACAATGCTCTCCACCCAACCAAGACATCCAATGAAAGGAGAATCCATCCTTCATAATTGGCCCTCTGAGCCCTAACCACAATGCAATAAGAAGGTGTATTTCAACCCGTGATAACTACAAGATTCCACAAAACATACACACAACATTCTTTCAACATGCATATTTCAATTTAAAACATAGTTCAACACAAGACAACAGTTTATAACTGCATTGAAAACATTAAAACAGAACTCAGGCTTTATCATGCAAGCCAAAGGAGAAAGGACTATATGGGGGAAGTTGTTTATGCCTCCCAATGGGAATTGGGTATCCACCTGTAACAAACCACCAATAAAATTCACCACACATATCCTTATGCCCCCCACAATCCCTCCTTATGCCCCCCACAATTTTCCTTATGCCCCCCACAAAGTAAGAAATGCAAGCTATTTCTTTTCCATGGTAGATCCCAAACCCAAACTCCCTCCACAAGAATTTTTATGCCACTGGCATTCCCTTATGCCCTCCCCGCACATGAATTCCCCATAGCCTTCTCCTACACCATTCCTATGACAGTCTACCCAAACAACCAATAAGCACACAAAACATTCACCATTTATACATACACAAAAATAAATAACAACATAAAAGAAGAGCTAAGATATTACCTCTCCATGGTAGATTTGTTCCAAAATGACAAGATTTCAATTTCAAAATACAGTCCCAAAAATCAGCAACCAACAAGCATGCAAGTTCTCCAATCTCCTTCCAAAATCAAGAGCTCCAATCAAGAAAATTCATGCCCAAGGAAGCATGCAAAATGTTTCAACAACCCAAAAAAAAGTAAGGAGTCCAAATTTTATAGAAGAGGGAAGAGAAGAAGATGAGGTGGATCCATGTAGGATGCCACATCACACATCCTCAACTCCAACACCAAAGTCTAAATTTCATTCTCACAAGCACAATAAAGACGTGGGTGAAAATATGACAAATTTACTTACACACTCCAAACAGCCCACACCCCAAAGGAATGAATTAAATAAAATGTAAGAAGAGTGCAATTAAAACATGTAACTTGATTTATAAAAATGCATTATAAAGTCTAAATTTATCCTTCCAACCATAGGTATGGTTGGTAAATAAATTAAAGAGGTATGGGACAAGTTTTACTTGTCCCACAAGCCTCAAAAAACAGCCTCCAAGGACAAATTCGAATTTCCAAGGAGGTGGAGTGTTTCATACTCCAAAATTTGACTTACACAACTCTTACACATACTTAAACATTACTTACATATTTAATAAAAAAGCCAACAACTTTAATAATCACTTTCTTATGTCCCAGTTTTAATTAATTAACTTTTAACCATATGTTTTCTCACATTAATTCTCCACAATTAAGAGAATAATGAAAGGGGTAAATGCATCACAAAATAAACACATGAAAACAATAATAAAAAGGAAACACATTAATAAAATACACATAACCCCTTGGTCACATTCAAAGTGATCCCCCCCATTTGAATCCCTAACACAAATAGACATACACAAACAAATATAGTTGCCATGGTGACCTTGTTGAATTCATCTAGAATTCTATACATAAAGGTATTTCTTAGTTGTTGTATTATTTTGATCACTGTGAGTATTGTAGAATAGTGTATATTTTGCAATAGTTCAACTTAGTTGTAAAATATTAAAGACAACATCACTTTTGATATCTCTTAATGGTCTTTTGGGTGTATAAGACAATTATAACAAGTGCTTTATCTCATCTCTAACTTCATGATTTGTAGTTATGATTGTGAATACTGTAGACAACATTTGTGTGAATTGATTATCAATGAATGCAAATGTTATTTCATAGATCATGTTAAATTGATTGTTCGTTTCAAACATCAAAGTTAAGGATGTATTATTTCCATGGGAACACTAACATACCAAGATCATAAAAGAAATTACCCTCCCCCCTTCAAAACTCAATTAAAAACAACTAGTGATCTTCACACCTACTAAGCATATCACACATATGATTATTATGTAAATATGAGTTCAAAATTTATCCATTATTAGTAAGATTTGTTAAGAATCTCACCAACTATGATCCAATATCATTCAAGGAAACCTTGGTTAGTAATGTTATGCAAATGCAATATATAAAGTTTTTCATTAACTGTCTATTAGATTTGTATTTGATTTGTCAAGTGTTTACAGTAAACCAAGTGACAACTCTTTTGAGAGAAGTATTGTATATGTGGCTGCACTTGCTTCAAAATAAGTTACACCAACCATGGATGAAACCAATCCATGAAATATTTTCCTTTATTCAGATCCCCAATTAGGTCTTCTCACCTTTGTCTCAGAAAATCCAGAAGTATTAAGGTCAAGCCAACCCCTTTGTGAAGGTCCCTCCTGATCACCTCCCATATTTGAGTCATTGAGTTGAGTGTTGAACAAATCCTCAACTCTCAATGACAAAGAAATTTTCATTGTTCATCATTCTCTCAAATCCAAACCACTCATACTAGCTGCTCATCTCTTAGGGGTGCTATTTTTGGATCTAACACAATTCATGAGATATGCATCAATGGTTTCAAAGTATATACTATTATCACATAAAAGTTATACCGCCTGCATGATCATCAAGGAACATCAGAACTTTTGGGTAAAATGGGATTGTCTCCAAGTGTGGGACCTTGCTAAGTGATACAAACCTCCATAGAAGGTTGGTTCCTTCTATCTTAGCCCACTACAAAGTAACCTAAAAATTCAAAAGACAACTAAACTAAGTCTAAAATACAAATTCATAGGGACTAGAGTTTATAAGAGAGAAAGTGCTGCAAAATGAAAGAAGCTGATTCACCAAATCTAAAATAGGGTTCAAATCTGACCTGTAGAGAAACAAATACAACTATACATGCACTAATCAAAGAGAAACACATATTTTTGCAAGATACAAATGAATAGATTCAAAATAAATTAAGAGGGAAGATATTCACATCAAATACACTGCATTTAAAGGAATGAACCAGAGTTGCATATCACTTACAATGTTTTCACTTGCATTTACAGAGCAGAGTTTTGTAAAACATGTAAAAATGTGGCTACAGAGGTCTGAAGGTATGGAAACAACAAAAATTTAAACAAAGCTCCAAATCCATTAGATAAGAACCCTTTTTTTTGCAATAAAACTTACCTTTTTACTAGAATTTGAGAGGAAGGGAGAAATAGTGGGAAAACACGAAGTCAACTGAGTAATGAATAAAATTCACCCACCAATGACCTTGTGCCATCATTTTTCCAGTTATAAGAATGTGCATCCTTATTTCTTACTTACACACACCATCAAATTTTGTGGACGGAAGCGTGGTTGTCATTAAACATTAAATTTTGATTGGTGAGGTGGTTGAATGTATGAATCGACTAGAACTACACTTTCTCCTGCCATTCCCCTATTTGTATTTTTAAAAACTAAAAAATCAAATCGTGGGCTCCTTTATGAAAAAATAAACCCCTTTAAGAGATGGTTCCAATGTCATGGATTTTTGAGTCAAAATTTATGATAAAAATCCAACCCCACCTTGTTCCATGACTTTCTACAATGTTTTGTGGCTTTCACAATGTTATGTGGCTTTCATAACATTCTGCAAATTTTTGAATGCCATTTGTTTGTTCCACGAAAATCCTTTTTTGCATGGATTTGAATGGTTTTACTTGTTCTGTGTCATTTAACTTATACTTCAAACTTTTTGACCTTCGTAGCTTCCCCATTGAATTATAGAAAACCCTTGTAAATCACCCGAAGTTCTAATCTTTTGTGTCACAAAAATTTACTCATGTGACCTTGTACCTTTGTTATGAGAGTTAGGATAACCCACCGAAACTAATTATGGGAAGCCCATACAACAAAATCCTTCTGTTGATGACAATTCACCTATGGCTATGTTCCTTCATTCTATAGTTTTCTGAAATCTACAGAGCATTGGTTCATGAGAATCCCATAGAACACTTAGTTAGTGGTATGTGGCTTCAAACCTGGGCCCCTTAAAACTTTATATTTTTCCACACAACTCCTCTTTTCTTCTTTCCCATTGCATCATAGATTCTCTAAATCCAAAATCCTCCTAACTCCTGAGACTTTAATTCCTTTGTTCCATGGAATTGGAAAGTTTGCGGAACCCTGATACTTCTCCCCTTTACTATGTGAGTTAGAAGAAATCTTGGAACACTAAGTTCCTTGATTATGAAAAACACTAATTTTATTAATTCCGCAAGACACTGAGATAATGTTTGCAAATTTTTTTGAGCAAAATTTGTCTAAGTCCAAAATTTTGATAAGTTACCTAAAATTGCAAGGGGTGTAATTTTGGATAATAATTTGGAAAACTCCAGGTGACATCTTCCAGCTATATGATGAAGACCAATAGCCTTGAAATAATCCATTGGGTATGGAGTCAAACATAACCTTGAAAAAAATGATCTCAAGCCTTAAAATTTTGTCTCCTGAATCCATATGAACTTAGCACTGATTGAAGTTGATCTTGTGGAGATGGAAGGAAATACACTGAAATTTTCTCCAACTATCTGCAATCTACCATGAAGCCTACTTAAAATGGAATGTGAAAGAACAAGAAGGGCCTATAAAAATTATGTACAAACATGAAAATCATATATGTTCCAACTGCAAACGTGGCAAGTGCACATAATGCACTTGTTTTGCAAAAAAAAACCTAATCTACTCATACTATAACTAAAAGAAAAGATAGATAAACAAAACTAGTAATTGGTTAGGAGAAATAACTTCCATTACTTATAAAGTTGGACCATGTGATAATTTTTGCAACAAGATCACATGGTGGAAATGAAATCATAGGTTGAACTTCCTTGTTGCTCAAAGAATCAGCTGAAAATAGAATGTATACCTCGTCATCTTGATTTGCATTTGGATTCAAGACTTGTTGAAGCTGACCTCCAACACTTTGATGATCCTCTTAATGATTTGAAGTGAGCATGATAGGTTTCAAATCCCTTTTTGGATCTAAACTAACCAAATATTTGATTGGGAATACAACATTTCAAATTAACAGGATGTTCCTTATGATTTACCAATCTCCATTACATTATGCTCCATGAATAGATCCATCATGTGGATTTTATTCATTGATGACAAACTCTTATTTAGTAATGGGGTCATCATGTAAACTTCCCTTGTTCACATGTAGTCTTTCTTGAACATGATCAACAATTGTTAGCATTTCTTTCTCTAGATAAGGTTCAAGGGAGACCACAACATTGAGAGGATCCTCATTTTGGAAGATAGATGATGGGGATGGAAATATTATCATCTCGATGGGTTCTTCCTCATTAGTAGTGTCTTCCAAGTCAAATAAAATATCTACCTCTTCATTTTCTAATTCCTCTTGAACCTAATCTTCTAGGTTGATTCCCTCCTCTATGACTCCCTCTGATTTTGACTCAGATCAAGAATGTTCAACAAATTCTAAGATCATAGAGAAAACATGGGAACTGCATTCATATCATGTGGATTGTTGATATTCCTCATATTTTTTTGAAACATCCTCCATTTCATATTTTATAAATTATGGTGTACTTAAAGGAGATTGAATGATATTTTCTCAAATATGGATCTATCTGAGATCAAACCTTTGACTCCAATCCTGTAACATATGCATATGATCCCCTTGTTAGGAATATCTATGTTGTAGTGTGAACATAGAATATTATGTAAGTGATTATATTATCTAGGATAATATAATATGTGTTGTAATAATTAATTACATTATTGTAAATGTAATTATGAGTGGGTGAGTAAATATTGTTATGAGTTGTTGAGTAAACAAATCATTAACAATATTAGTTTTGTGAGAAAACAAAATCTCACGTAAAATAGCATGGAGTTTTTTTAGGAGTTATGTGTGGAGATATTTATGGATATTATATCTCCTTAAATATAGGAACAACATCTCCTCTTTAAATAGATGTAATACTTCCAATGAATGTAGCAAGAATAAAGAGTAAGATTTTGAATTTTCTTTATGCAATTATGATATTAATTTTTCGTTTGGTAACAGAGCAGGTTTGATGCAAGAAATTTTAGTGCTTTCATGATCAAATCTGTCTCAAATAATATATCATAGTTTTCGTTTCATGATGTGGGTTTTTCTATAATATTTTGTGAAGAATCATGTGCTGGTCAAAAAAACTACAGAATAAATTTCAGTAGAACCCAGAACGTAGTTTGGAAGAAATATGGATTTTACTATGCAACTATCAAATTAAGCACATCAATTCTTCTACTGAAAGTTTTCTCCAATTTTCAATAATGTTGAATTGTTAATACAAGTTCTTGATTTGCTTGGAGGTTAAAAGGTATTCAATATAAAATTTTAAAGTACTTGATTCAATTTTGTATTTTTTTATCAGTATTGTACAAAATAATGGAGAAACTAAATCTGATTGAAAAGTTTGAAGGACAAGATTTCCATACATGGCAACTACAGATGCAATTACATTTAATAGAAAAGGATCTATGGGATGTGGTGAAGTCTAATTCAACTCCACCCACTGGAGGAAATGAATTGGAAAAGTGGAATGCAAAAGATCAGAGAGCATTGGGTACCATTGGTCTGGGCTTATCAAAATCCTATCTACATCATGTGGATTTCACAAAATCTGCAAAAGAAATTTGGGAGTCTCTTAACAAATTGTTTGGTTCTGAAGCTGAAATGGCAAAGACTACACTGAAGCAATGCTTGTACAGGTTGAAAATGGAAGAGAACTCAAAAAATGGCAGATCATATAAGTAAGTTTCGTTCTTTGCTAAATCAACTAGCTGGAATTAAAGAACATGTAAAAGATGATGATGCTAAAGCTATTCTTCTTAATAGCATGCCTAAGAGTTACTCAAATATTGTATTTACTTTGAGTAAAATTACTATTAGTCTAGAAGGAGTGATTTCTACATTGTTAGAACAAAGCAGTCATGAAGAACATGAAGAAGTACTATATGTAGGAAAGAAACCTAGCTCCTCATCTAAGAAGGAAAAACATAAACCAAAGAAGGTTCCTTCACATAGAAAAATAAAATGATTTTATTGTAATGAGATTGGGCATGTAATACTGAACTGTAAAAAGAGAGCTCAGGATCTTCTTGATGACAAGATAGATCAGAAAGCCCTTCTAGCTGAAGTAGAAACTGATTGGGAAGTCTACTCAACTGATGAAGAACTTTCATGTCCTAGTGATGAGGATTTCCTATGGTAGACTCTTTTCTTGTTGGAGGAAGGAGGCAATGTAGGAAGGAGGAAAATCAGCGTCCTCTTGTCATTCACCAACGATGGGGTCGCAGACAGATGTGGTGATATTTTATTTCAGTTATGTGGTGTGTTTATACACAAGGGGGTGAAACTAGTTTCATGTTTTGATTTTAATGTGTTCACATAGACTAACAACAGTTCCTGAGTGTCTATTTGGTGTGGAAGAAGCAAACTGCTTGACTCAGCTTACAGGGGCAAAGCATCTACGTACGATCCTCTGACTGTCATATGGTCCTCTGATTGCCATACTTTAGTGGAAGGTACTTCGTTGGAAGGTGATCAGTCGATGAAGATGTTCATACGACAAGGATGATCATTAGCAGCAAGATCCAATAGCAATGACTACTCCGAAAAGTTTGGTGTTTCCAGGAGCTCTTACCCCATGTTCACACTAAGGGGGCGAATGTTAGGAATATCTATGTTGTAGTGTGAACATAGAATATTATGTAAGTGAGTATATTATCTAGGATAATATAATATGTGTTGTAATAATTAATTACATTATTGTAAATGTAATTATGAGTGGGTGAGTAAATATTGTTATGAGTTGTTGAGTAAACAAATCATTAACAATATTAGTTTTGTGAGAAAACAAAATCTCACGTAAAATAGCATGGAGTTGTTTTAGGAGTTATGTGTGGAGATATTTATGGAGATTATATCTCCTTAAATATAGGAACAACATCTCCTATTTAAATGGATGTAATACTTCCTATGAATGTAGTAAGAATAAAGAGTAAGATTTCAAATTTTCTTTATGCAATTATGATATTAATTTTTCACCCCTCTATTTATATTTTCCTTAATATTTCCCCCACATTCTTGTGTGCATTTATGTTCCGTGAATTAAAGGAAATTCACACTTGCTAACAAAAGGTTAGCCTCATCTTTAGAAAAGGACTAAAGAATTAGATATCCAACTGATTTTCCAATTAGATTATTGTTTGGTCCTTGTTTATTCTTTCTTAGACACATAAGAATTTGGGTTTATGAAGTGAGGGAATAATTGAGCTTTAGGTTGGTCTCAGAGAGGTTCAAATGATGAAGGATGGTTAGAAGGAAAATATTTAAGAAAACTATGTACATGGGAATTTGGTTGAGGAGGTGTAGGTTGGAAGGAAGGAATGAAATATCTATATGATGGTAGTGAAGGATTGCACCATTGATAGGGCTCTTTAGCACTAGGTTCATAAGCTCCCATTATTTCAACCAATACCATCATCATATTCAAAGATTCAACCATTACATCTAAGGACTTAATAAATACCTCTAGTTTTTATTTAGGGTTGTAATAAATTGGTATAGGGCCACCCCATGGATAGGGTTGATCAAATACATGTAGTTTATTCATGTGATTCGGTATAGTTCCTCTCCCTTAAGTAGGCTTGCCTCTGGATATTTACATCAACCATGAAACTGCAACCATCATCCACATATCCCCGTTCTTGGAAAACATTTTGATTTAAAAAATAACCATATGGGTTATTTGGGTTTTGGATATATGCATATTTGTTTTAGTGAAGCTTGTAAAATGATCTACAGGAGGATTTTGGAAATTTGGAGGTAGGGGGAAATAATATTGGTATTGGAACTGAGGATTCTAGTGAGGAAATGAAATCATGATTGCATGAATTCATGGAAAATGGGACTGAAATGATGGATGGTGGGTTTTTATTGAGAAAATGGGTTTGTTGGACTTGTGGAGTTACCAAATGTGTTTTATAGAGCCTCTAAATGTTGGATATCACTAAAATACACACAAAAATATTAGTGAAATGATAAGAAATTATTTAATATAGTCCCACTAGGCATGCCAGAACTGGTAGCCACAAAAAATTTATACCCTCTG